>OX336393.1:502429331-503652549 GCA_946902985.2 Meconema thalassinum | reverse complement strand
CCCCTGTTCTCAAAGTTATTTTTAATCCATCTTCCACGTCGCAAGAGCCATCAACATCACAAACTATGCAAGAGGTAGTGGTGTTGTTGTCGTTTTAAAGAGTGGAACAACTAGGTCATCTGCTGTTGATCTGCAAGGGGATCAAAGTGACTAAATAGTAATAACCATAAGGTTTTTATGTCAATACAACCATTGTGGCTTCCCCACTTTTCGAAAACAACATTAAAGGGACATTGCTATAAAATGATCTACAACAAGCCTTGTGTTTAAAACTATAACAGACTATTGTAATGTGAGAAAGGCTTGTATTCAGTATGCATTTATTGTCATAATCATGTATACTCTGCAATGTTAAATATACTAACTTTGTATAAAATAAAACAGCATTGTAACATCATTTTGCATTTATTTACAAACTTTATATACATTTTTTTTGGTTTCATCATAATATTTTTAAAGACAACACTAAACACTAAAACATTACTATTCTATGCACATATTTTCTTTCTTTTTCAGTATATTGTCATTACTTATAATTTCCATTATTATTTCACATTATTTATTTATTTAATTAAAACGAACCATGCACCTATTGTTTTTAAAACCTTCATAAATTAAGTGTACAGGTTGCACAGCATTATTGACTTCATCAAAAACACTCTCCGACATATCATTAAACCGTATAGGCAGAAATGTCTCAAAGTTTTCACATACACAAAGTACACGATCACCATATGCTATTTTCAATTTCCGAATCTTGATAATGCGGAATGGAATATGCATTGGCAATTCACTGAGCTTCTTTGTCTCTAAGCCACATGATTGTCCCACAGCATTCAAAACATTCATTGTAGTAGTCTATAAACAAAACAAAAGCATATCTATTACACTCTAAAACAGCTTTAATAATATTGTGCAATTAGGGATTTTGCACTATCCATGGCGAATAAATTATACTAGTTATGCAAGAAATGCCCTAACTGTTGCACATACTACTTTTCTGCATATAGCACAAGTGTTAAGTTCTAATGCACACTTGACACAGGCTATCATGTGTCCACAGGGTAAAAATACAACACCTAGTTCATCTTGATAACAAATTTTACATAATTGTTGGTCACACTTTTGTATCTGTTCGTGAGACAAGTCTTTTCTTTCAGCCTTATGTATTTGCTCCGCGTGCTCTAACTCTAAAGGCACTTTTATGTCTTGTGCTGCAATCACTTTTTCTTTACGAATAGTGTTCACAAATTCCTGACCTTTAAGCAACACCATGTATTTACAGTTTGGTAACCAACGAGCGTGTTGCACAAAAGGGTCATCAGTCATTTGCCAATCCTTTAAAGCAAATCCACAATAAAAACATATTGTTTTATCCCCTTCACCAGTATAAAAAAATCCAGCTTCACTTAGCTGTTTGGTAAAGTGTTTTAATATTAATGGCCAAATATTTTTATAAGATTCGAAACGTTTTTCAACAGAGCTGTACTCTGGGTGTGCTAGTGCTTTAGTCTTGCAAACTCCCAATTTTTCAAAAGCACACGCCAATTCAACACTGTCTATGGCATATGGACCACATATATCGACACTACCGTTGGCTGGTAATACATCATTATTATTATTTATTTGTGATTCAGCAACGTAAGTAGCGGCCATAGGCCTTGTGGTTCGGTAAAATGAATGCACGGGTAGGTTACCCACTTGCTTTCCAAGCATGTAAGGACAGTGAGGAGACCATCGCAAATGGTCTCTAAGGGGATCATCCCCTTCTTCCCAGTGTGAAAGTTCAATACGACAAAACACACAGCGCACCACATCTCCTCGGTTCAAGTAAAAAAAAACGGCTTTTGCAAGTTCATGCGTCGACAAAAAGCCTACAGGCCAGGATTCAAATGTTAACCATCGATCATGTTCTGATTTTAAATTTAACCCACGTGGTAAACCAACTTGCTCACTTGTTGTATTTGGTACTAACGCCATGTGTTATAATAAAACGTTTTCTTATTGTAAGTTATTAACATTGCACAGAGTACTTTAAAGCATAATGCATGCTTGTTCACTGTCTGTTCATTACGTTAATGGCACATGACGACACCTAAAAGCAAACAAAATAACCCATCACTCAATCAATCAATCAATCAATCAATACTTGTAAATAAAACGTTAACGTTAATTGGCATTAATATATCAAAACACCATTAAAAATAAACTGTATGTTGGCACAAACAGTAACCCATGTACTTATTTTCTTTTTTATAAAGCTACAGTCATTTACATTCCCCCACCCTCCCTTTAACCAATATATAAACAAAAATGAATGTCATGTCATTTTGTTCACATTATCATGTTCAAACCTGTGGATATTCGTTGAGTCCATAGGGAACCACTCATAAATTAAATTTATTATTTTATTTTTAGAAAATCCAACATGGCCTTGTACTTTTCCCAGTCAACAACAACAACATAGCCATTAATCAAGAAAGCAATCATTGTCCCAGTCATGTACAGGTAATGAATTTTTTTTTGTCTACGAGTTTTCAGTAGTGGTAAAATGGAATAGCATTTTTAAGTTGGACTTACCTGAGTTTTAAACAGTTCACTCTTTGGCAGTGGTTTCGCTTTAGTGCGTTTCTGGTTTTTTTCAGCGACTGCTACGGCGGTAAGGCTATTCTTTCCAAGTTTCTAAAAATAAATAAAATAAACCGCTATAAATACCTAAATTCAGGTTAATACATACATTTCATAAAATAAAACATAAAACAAACAAAAAATAAAACAAGTTAGTTTAAAAAAAATCATCTCACCTTTACTTGCAGTGACTTGTTACTCTTCCCTTCTAGTGGGCTCAAAAGTGCAATAGTTTCTTCTCCCTCTGACATGTAAGGTATGCCGGTTATCTGCAAACAAATAAATAAATAAAATCATTAATTACCTAATCAATAAATAATTGCATGTATTTATATATAAATCAATAAATGTATAAATGAATAAATATATACCTACCTCACAACAAGAATAAGTATTTTCCACCAACACCAAAACTGTTAAACAAGGCCAAGTGTTTCACACAACGCTGTAGCGTGTTCAAAAGTAGTCACATAAGTGCGAGTGGAAATGTCAGCGACGTGTCTTTATATATCACATTGCATGTATAATCTTTTTTTTCCCACGCTTTGAACATTCTCTT
The DNA here is from genome assembly GCA_946902985.2 of Meconema thalassinum. NCBI lineage: Eukaryota > Metazoa > Arthropoda > Insecta > Orthoptera > Tettigoniidae > Meconema > Meconema thalassinum. The sequence continues at coordinate 503,649,362 of OX336393.1, read as the reverse complement.
ATCGTGCACGTGGGCAGCTAACGTCCCAGGCGAACACCTGTGCCTGATCAAATTTCACATGAACTTGCATTTTGTCACGTACGAAGATTTTCCACCAACACCAAAACTGTTAAACAAGGCCAAGTGTTTCACACAACGCTGTAGCGTGTTCAAAAGTAGTCACATAAGTGCGAGTGGAAATGTCAGCGACGTGTCTTTATATATCACATTGCATGTATAATCTCTTTTTTTCCCACGCTTTGAACATTCTCTTATCGTGCACGTGGGCAGCTAACGTCCCAGGCGAACACCTGTGCCTGATCAAATTTCACATGAACTTGCATTTTGTCACGTACGAAGCAAAACAGGATGTGACTTGTTAACAGTTATCATGCACGTGGACAGATAACGTCCAAGGTGAACACCTGCGGTAGATCAAATGTCACATGGACTTGCATTTTGTCACGTACGAAGCAAGACAGAATGTCACTGGTTTAGCGTGCCTGTGGTTTCACATGTGTGCACGCCTTTCGCACTTCCCTGCCACCACAATGGTCAGATTATTTCACCTTCAAGCGTCTTGGTCATTTTTTCCATTGCACCTGTTGTCAAGTCAGATCGGAGCCTTCCAATAAGCTCAAATGACCTTCACCTCCTGCTCGTTTGTTTTCGATACTCGCTTCGACCAACATAGAATCAAGTTCTCATCACCGTTTACACGTTAAAGGTAAAATATCAGGAAAAACGCACGCTCGCTCTGTCATACACCGATCCGCCGAAATAGCGATTGTTCTATTAAGCATGGTCCTTGTGGTTAGCGACAGGTTCGTTGAAACACACACATACCCAGCCGTATCGTCTCTCTCAACCACCACGCTTCATGGACATTATAAACAGGCAAAGAAAAAGAAAACGTTATTTCAACATGTATGGCGTTAGGCCCTTTGTGAATTATCTTTTTGAAAAAAAAATATCTACCACATTTGAAAGGGGGCGTTAGCCCGAGTCCTAGGACACCTCGTACACGTCTCTAGCGTTATTGGTTCGTGAGATATCGGCAAAAATCACAAAAAACACGTGTTTACCCCAAAATCGCGTTTCCAAATTTTTTAAAAAAATATAACGAGTGGTCCATAGCAAAGAGGACGTCACTCCGAGTCCTTGGACCCCTCGTTCATGTCTCTAGCATACTTGGTTCGCGAGATATAGCAAAAAGTCTAAAATCACGTTTTTACCCCAAAAAGACCGTGTTTCCAGATTTTCACCTTTTCGACACCTACATTCCCGTAAAGAGCACGACGAGACGAAAAAAACGAATCCAAGCACGCCCTCCTAGCATGGCTCCTTCCATTCCAAGGTCGCAGGGGCTCACAACTTCCTAAGTGAGACAGCTCTGTCCTTACCACACTACTACCTACAGGTTTTCATCCTAGAGACTTGAAATTTATTTTGGGGGTAGAGGGGGTAGGGACCTTTCATTTACGTCAAACAAACTTTTTTGTAGAGTTCCTAGTTTCCAAAATATAGGATTTTCAAAATTCGAGTGTTTTCAAAAAAACATAAAAAATAAAAAAGTTTTATTACAAAAAATAAAGGTCATAAAGGCCGTTCGTTTGAGCCATGGCACAACGTTCTACCATGTTTGGTTTTCAAACTATCACCAACGTTGCAAAACAAAAAAAATCAAAGAATTTTTGAAAAATATAATACATGGTCCATAGGAAAGAGAACGTCAGCCCGAGTCCACTGACACGCCATTTGTCAAAATCGGACCATGCGTTCGAGAGATATTTAACATGGCTGAGGCTTAGTAGTGGTAATAACGGGGTTCTGAAGTGGGGCAGAACCCCTATCACTCCACTACTAACTAGTAATGGATTTTAGTGACATAAAACTGCAATGACAAGTCAAGATTTTTTCTTGCATAGGCAGAATACACTCTGTACATCACGGTACTTGGCACAAATAAGCTGCGTTATCGTTTTAAAAGCCAATTTAAATATAAATATGAGAGCACCTTTGCGAGGCTAGTTTTGTAAGGAAGACGCGGCAAAACGTAATAATACGCTGAAACACTGATTAAATTGAATACAAGTATCTGAAGATGCGAGTTATACCAAAGAAGGAGCATCTTGGGAATTAATGACGCCGAACTAATTACGGTATTTACACCAAATTGAGTTTTATGTTCTTATTGGTGTTGAGGCATTCATCAGTTTTTAGGCCTAATTTCGAGCACAGCCACTTTCACTCATTGGTCGTACACATTTTGATATTCAAGAATACGAACCTCAAAATTAATAAACAGAACAATTTAAAAAGGACGCATAGCCTATTTGCACAAAAATTCGGTATAGCCTATACGTTTCGGTACCGTACGTTATTTTCTTTGTGGGGGGTAGAAACTTGACGATTAGCCTCGAATTGATTAATTACGTAGGCCTACCGTAATTATTGACCGACAGCCGTTTGATAATTTGGAATTTGCAGAGGAATGTTTTTTTTATATAGGGTAGGCCTACACATGCTGAGATTAGAACTGAAGAGTTTTTTTTAAATAAGTTATCACTACTATTATTACGTTTCCAAAGTTGCATAACCGGAGCGCTATAACTATCAGGGCCAAAATAAGGTTTATCCACGCACAATGCCTCATACAAGTCACAGAACACCGAATAAGAGTTAAGGTTACGCCCACTTTGGTTGCAGCGCTTGGCTTCACTCAAACGAGCGCAGGGCATCTCCTCTTATTCTTTCCTCCATGGTCTCAACAATCCATCATGGTGGCTGTGCGAAATATTTCACCAGCATTCAATATCTCCGAAACTATTACCGATATCACCTTGGATTTTTTATGGTGATAAAGGGAACTCCTAGAAGTTCACCTGTGTGACTTCTGAAAAACTGGTAACTACAAAACCATTATTGCGGCCACGCGAATTTGCGACTTTTAAATAGACGTTTCTCGCGATTTAACCAACCAAACGCAACAAAACTTGGTACAGTATATGTTTATACACGTTGTAATGCACCGACATCAAACTTCGTTCATTTGTTTACATAACCACAAGATGGCGGATGTGCGAAATATTTCACCGGCATTCTATAACTCTGAAACTATTAGCGGTATCACCCTGACATTTTGTACGGAGATAAAGGGCACTACTGGAATTTCATCTATGAGACTTTCAAAAACCGGTTCACTACAAAACGAACATGGCGGCCAAGCGAATTAAAAATTTTAATAGACCTTTCTCGCGATTTAATGTTCCAAACGCAATGAAATCTGGTACAGGAAATGTTTATACACATTGTAATGCACCGGGATGGTCGAACTCCGCTGATTAGGTTAAACCCAAACAGTCCTGTCAGCTCACGCTAATGGGTTTGGGAAAAGAGTGGGGGTAGGCAACCTCTCCTGAAATGTTTGTAAGTCATGAGTTGACTGACAGCTACATACACCTCGACCCCCTGGGGTTTCTGTAGATATAATCAGTGCAGCGAACATGTTATCCATGTACAGTCTAAGAGTTGGAGAATTGAGAATTATAGGGAACTATACATTTCATAAGTGTGAGTTGTCAAAATGGGGCCAACAGTGGAGGTGTCAAGGAATGTTCTGCCCATTTATTTACAAATGGTGGTAACTTTCTGTTATGTGGATCTCACAATCACGAACCATGTACGACGATTAATCAAGAATGTATTTCGAACAGTGTAAAAAGAAATGTACGAGACAATATATGTGAACGGCCATCGAAGTTAATGAGAAAGGATATAAGTTACTTGCTACCCCTAAGCACTTGTCTGATTATTTACTATCAAATGGCATAGAGAGGATTTAAAATAATATTGCGACTGAGAAACTTACCACCTCTGCCTCAAAATAAGCAAGAAGTTCATGATACTCTAGCCATTATGGACATTCGATCGAACTTAGAAGAAAATATAATAATAACCCCTGGCACTACAGCCCGTGAAGGGCCTAGGCTTACGAAGAGACCGCTGCCCTGCCGATACTGGGGTGACGCGTGATCAGCGCATCGGGTCCCCTCGTCCCTTAATATTGGCTGAGTGAACCCCGTTCCAGCCCTAACGTCAGTTTCTAAAATCCCTGACGGAGCCGGGAATCGAACCCGGGGCGTCTGGGTGAGAGGCAGAAGCGCTATCCAACACCACGGGGCCGACTAAAAGAAAATATGCTTCTGGTAAACGACAGAGAGAATAACATTATTATGTTTTCTACTGCATCAAATTTGAAATACTTGTGTAAAAGAGAAACTATTTCTATAGACGGAACATTTAAGTAGCCTATTGTTGTATGTAAATGAAGAGAAACTGGATAAGTTAGAAATAAACACGCCAGATGTTCGTATGAGCCGACTCAGATGGTGGGGTCATGTGAAGAGAAAGGGGAAGGAGAGATTACCTAAGAGGTTAATGAGTTCGGCTGTAGAGCGTAAGATAAGTGGAGGTAGACCTAGGGGGCGATGGTTAGATTCAGTGTTGAATGATTTCAAAGTGAGAGGTGTAGAAGCAGAAGAGACCGCAGTGCTAACTGCTAATAGGAGATCATGGAGGTGACTTGTTCACAAACAGAGGCTTGCAGACTAGACTGGAGGATTGGGAAGGAGGTGGCCGTGACATTAAGTTAGGAACCTTCCAGCATTTGCCTGGAGTAGAAGTGGGCAAACCACAGAAAACAACTTCCTGGATGGCTGAGGTGGGAATTGAACCCATCTCTTCTCAGTGTTTCCTCGCGAGGCTGAGTGTACCCCGTTCCAACCCATAGACCAGAATTAAATTTCTCGGCAGAGCCGGGAATAAAACATGGACCTCCGTCAAAAAAAATAACTGAGAGCTCTCAGTATTAACATTGTAACCTGTTTTATAAGCTTTAAAATGATATAGACTATACATTAACATTTTGGTTTTCATTATATTATTCTCAAATTATAATAGCCGCCTTGTCAAACACTTAAAAGACGTTTAATGTTTAAATTAATACGAATATGCTTCGGTATACAATGATAATCGTCAGCGTAGATTGAAATAATAAAACTATCTTAAAAACTATGTTAACAATTAATGCCATAGTGAAAATGGATATCTTTACAAAGTACACATTAAAATTTAAATAAAATGAAAGGTCACAAAAAACAAGAAAAATACATAAACGAAACAAGACTTAAGTTAATACAAATCTACCTTAATAGATTGTCTACATTATACTTCTTCACTATGGATCAATACAATAAATCGGATCTCCTGTTGATTGCAAAAAGGTGTTGTTTCCACGTATAAAGAATTGGTGAAATGCGTAACAATTTTCGACTGATCAAGTCCTCTAACCTTGAAAAACGTTCTAGTTGAAACCAAACTTTCTATATTAGGCCTATATTAGACTGGATTTATTCAATACGGCTAAATAATAATATACTGCTTGCCACGGTGGGTGAGTGTTTATAGTGTCGGATTACTAACCCCCCCCAAGCTTGCAGGTTCGCTCCTGGCCGGGGTAAGTGATTTTTGAAAAGCGGCAAAAATTACGACATGTCGTACGATGTTGGCATGTCAAAGAACCCATTTGAATTCAGTAAGCCGTGTTCATAATGACAAAATTAATCTCGGGATTTTCCGCCAACACAAAGTTCCTCATTTCTCTACTAGAAAGCGCTATAGTGTCAAAGAGCTTAGATATTTAACCTCCGTGACTTTCATCAAGGAACAACAAAATTCGATTTGCAAGCTACCCTCTGGGTGTCAAATAACAAAGCTTGCACCCGGCACCGAGGCCATATGATATTATTATTATTATTATTATTATTATTATTATTATTATTATTATTATTATTATTATTATTATTATTATTATATATTGAAACGGATGTCGCTGATGGAAGCTATGGGATGTTTCCAGCCAGGCATACTGATATGGATTAATGCGTAAGATTTTTGAAGTCATCTAACCTTATAAAGAGTCCTGTTGAAATATATTTGTGGTTACAATATGTTGTTTCCAGATGGTCGAACACCGTAAATATGTTTTATAAATGATAAAACCATCTAACTAACTAACTAACCTCGAATTAAACCAGAGGATCCTACTTCTAGGTTAGCTCTGCAGAACTAGCTGTCCAAACGGGTGATTTATTTCATATCATAATTCAATTTGCCAAGTATATTTATAGGTTGAAAGAAATACTTGGACATTGATGGGCCAAAATATATGGATAAGTCGAGAATAAACTCAACTAAGTATCTTCAAGAAACAGTGTGCACCAACAAGGAATATGCAAATGAAATGTAATGCAATGTGACAATAACAAGGTTTCATTTAGGTATGTCTGTTGTCTGTTAGGTAGTCAGCCCGAAGGCTGGTTGGATCCTCAAAAAGTACCGCCGTTAGGTTATGTGGGTAAATACCCACAAAAACCCAAGGCAGCTCTATATTGAGGCGTACTAGGCAAGGTGAGGAGTGAGGTAGTTTGCCATTGCTTTCCTCACCGAGTCAGAACAGCAGTACTAACCCTATGAGTAGAACCTTTCACAACATCCACAGGCACTGATTATGCCCTGAATGTCATTAATAAATTGCCACTAAATGTAGTTTAGTGGGGCTACCAGTGCGGTGACAAATTTCACACCCCACCAAAAAAATAAAATAGCGGTTGTTATATTAAATATTAGTAGAATGACTATTTTGGTTAGTTATTGGACTAATACAGGAGGTACATTTAAACACAATCCCCCCCACCATGATCGTTTCATTTGATCCCCCAATTTACACATTTGCAGACTTTAAGAAATCACCTTGTGGTAAAGGTTATTTTTATTCTCTTAAGACTTAAACGATGTGTCATAAAATTTCTACATTCAATTTTGTTCTTATACCAGTACTTCGTCTTGATTGAATGAAAATACTAAGAAGATGAATTATTTTCATACCGTCAAAGTTTTAATGTTAACTCCACGAACTGTCAGTGGAAGTAAAGCTTTTGTCTGCTGTTTTGCACCTTGTAGCAGAATATCGTTGTAATGCTCATACTGCTGGTTATAACTTTCATATGATAACATTTTTCCAAAGCTACAACATACAAATTAAAATGTGCATATTGATTTGTATAGTATGCCTAGAATTTTTAATGAGTGGTATGGAGTACGTGTTTGAGATAACAAGAGTAGATAGTGAAGATCATCGCAGGTTGACACATTCCGTTGATATTACTACCTTCACGTCCAGTTTGGAGTGGGGGGCAGTAAAACACGCCTCAGGCAACTTCCCCTGTTAGGATTTTCCTAATTGACCCCCGTGGAGAGAACTCATCAGCGGAGCTCGGTATCACCCGTAATGCACTGGTATCCAATTTAGTTCAATTGTTTACATAACCTCAAAATGGCGGCTGTGCGAATTTTAAAATTAAGTTTTTATTTCTTGTGTCGTAATCATGCGATCAAAGTGAATGTTTGAATAATGAACCTACGCAATAATTTTCCTTTAATGGTATATGACTCTATGGCCTATACAGTTAACAATCCTACATGGTGACCATCCGAAATATTTAGACGGCTCTGAATATCTACGAATCTATTATAGCAATCAAACTGAATTTCCTTATGTTCATAGGGGCTACAAACATAAGTTCACCTATAGGACTTTCAATAACCTGGTGATCTCAAATCCAACATGGCGGCAACGCGAATTATAAATATTCACATGGACCTTTCTCGCAATTTAACCATCCTAGTGCAGTAAAACTTGGTACAGTAAATCCTTATACGAATGTTAATCCACTCGCATCTAATTTATTTCAATTGTTTCCATAACCACAAGTTGACAGCTGTGCGAAATTTTAAAATCTCCTTGTTACTTCTTGTGTCCTAATCATGTGATTGAAGTTTGAATGCTACACGTACACAATAATCTTCGTGTAACAGTACATAACTTTAGGACCTACATATATAAAAATCCAACATGGCGACCATCCGAAATATTTAGTCAGTTCTCAATATCTACTAATCTATTACAGGAATCAAACCGATATTTTGTATGTAGATAGTGGCAATTAACATAAGTAGGATATATGAAAATAGGCTGTATAGTTCTTCACGGAACTACTTGTTTTAATAGTTATGTTCATTATTTTAATATTTCATTTATTATTGTAATTTTAATTTTCAGGATTTTGATTTCTAATTTTACACTTAAATTGTTAATGCTTTTAGTTTCAAATTCTTTTAAATTGTATCCAAGAAGATACGTATATAATATTTGATTGTTAGGAATTCTAGCACTTCGGCATGAAAATTCTCCGAAAATTGGCTGATGGATTCAACTATCAGCATCTTTGAAAGCATAAACTGTCCTTATGACAGGTGGTTAATATAGAGACCACTATCACCTAAGGGGTTGAACTTGTCTGATAATCTGTATTTTTGTGATGAATGTATTAGGGACAGGGATGAGGTAGGTGTCCCGGGACTTGAAGTAAGGTACTGTCCCGGCATTTTCTTGGAGGTAGTGTGGGGAAAACCACACACAGCATGGCCGCTGTCAGCGCCAGGATTCAACCTAGGCTTGCTACAACTGCCCCTGCGGCCTTAGTGCACAGCTACGCCACGGGACGAAACATTTTCTGGTGGAGCAGAGTGGCAGCCGGTAATGACACGGCTTCCATCCACTCACGCAACCAAAAATAGTGAAATAGTGAGTGTTTTTCTTTCGAAAAAGTGAAAAAAGGTGAGTTTTTGTATGAAAAAGTGAGTAAATAGTGAGTAAATTCATAGCATTATTCGCATTTATGGGCGTATGTCTAGTTCATAATTTTAACTTTCGTTGATATCTGTAGCTGCAATTAGGGGGGGGGGGGGCTAGGGTGGCTACGCTCCCCAAAACCAACCATAGGCCCCCAAAAATGTCAACCAAATTGCGCCTATGTTAATATCTCTGAGTACTGTTTGTGATTTTTCATGTAGTTAGAGAGGACACTTGGAAATAATGGATAGGGAAATCAATGCAACACTGAAGAAATTTAAATCATAAAACAAAAATATAAATGTGAACTTTTGTTAAAAAACGCTTTGTTAAAATTTTCGGCGATCGCTGCATGGCTCCGACTGTGGTATCGCACCATGGAAGCTTTGCACCGGTGGCAGAAATATGAACTACGCATTCATGGGTATATTTTGGGTCGTTTCTAGCAATCTGATTGGGCACGAGACCATTTTTAACGCAGAATGTGACCAGTTTTTGTAAAAAAAAAGTGAGAATAGTGAGTAATTTTATCAAATAGTGAGAAAAGTGAGGCTGCTTTGAAATTAGCGAATAATAGTGAGAAAAGTGAGTCGCTGGAAGCCCTAGGTAATGAGGTTGCTGTGTTGCACAACGACCAGATTAATTCAACAAAAACAATTAATACCGTAATAATATTTTTAGTAATAAAACCTGTACGTTTCCTTTTATATGCATAGTAATTCATAATTTTGTTCTTTAATAATTCAGGAAATCTCATAGCAAGTTACTGTGAACTGTCTGAGAAAGCGAAGCGCTCGTCCGTTTGGTCGTTACCAGCCCCAAGCACCGACCAGATCTCACGCTGCCGAAGTGACGCGCCTAGCAACCACATGGGCGCAGCCACATTGGACCCAAACAACTGGTTGCTAGGTTTTGTATACATAGGAAGCTGCATTAACGCGCAGCGTCTTGAATTTTGTGGATAAAAATGTGTAATACGCGTGAAATTAGGCAAACGCCTCCCGTGAAGATCATCTACAGTGTTGGAGCTACAAAATAGAAGTGAAATTTTATGGATAAAGTATGAGAATTTTGCGAGATAGTATGAATAAAGTTGACCTCACTCCTGAGGCAAGAATTGCATGGCGGCTACTACAAATTATAAATATTTATCATTTAGTGGATAGAGTATATCTAATATAGAGAGATATTTAGGACATATATGTCACATAAAGGGGTTTTTGGTTCATGCGGGGAGTGTAGTTGTAATTAAATATGGTTTGTACTATAAGTGTTATCAACGACAACCTACATAGCCTTACAGCTGATTCACTAACACCAATAAATATTATCCTACAACTTTTCCGAGTGGTGATTTTTCACTAATTTATTTAAGCAGTGAATTATGTTTACAAATAAAAATTAGGCCTATCCCAGAGTGAAAATTTATTTTTTGCACTTTCAGAAAGTTACAGTACCGTATAGTGACATTAATCAAGCCAATGAATACTGCTTATTTCTGAAGTGATGGAGTGGCAAGTCTTGTTGTGATTGTCTGGGACGTTTCGGTGAAAATCATCGTTATGGTACCAGGACCAGCATTTCCCTATATCAACACTTTGGCCCACTTCATACCAAGTAGGCTACTTGTACCACTTTGACTGTCCATGATCTATTGTGTGAATGTTTGCTAGGATTGCTCGTGAAGATGCAGGGTAGCTATTTTTTTTGGTTCTAAATCACTATATAGGCCTACCAGCTAATTCTATTTAGCGCTTTTGTTGCACACCAGGTATTGTGTAACAATAATCAGTGTGATAATGTGGTCATCAGCTTGGTGTACTTATTGGGTGAGAGTCTCGGATATTTCCATGTCTGTTTTAGTGGCATTAGGCCCTATATTTAGAACTAGGATAGGAAAAGTGCCCCATTATTTAGAATTAGGTAGGACGATAGGCCTTAATTGTAGACTTCTCTAACCTGTTAGTGAGCACACAGGTTAGGCTTTGTTAATTTGATTCGTTTTCAAACAAACGTGGCGTTGTGGTAAACACACAAATTGTATTGAAATGCAGTCTTTGTTTCTTCTATAGCTGTTGATGAGATTTGGCCAAAACTCGCATCCAAATATTTTAAACCTTTCCCTTATGCATAGATATACCTTAAGTTCATTTTATTCGTCACTTACTGGTAGGGCCTACGGTACTTTATTTTCCGTATTATTGGTCATTCATACGGGACGTGATTCACAATATCCAGAAATGTTATATTTTCATGTTTTCACTTAATTTAAGGTAAATATCGTAGGCCACATCTCTACGACTTATGTTCTAAGACTTAATGTGCATCTCGTACGCAATATTTTACAACTTTATTGGACAACTATGTTAAATTACTATGCTTTCTTGCCTCTGGACATCCATGCATGTACAGTTTTATACATACACATAGGAAATAATGACGGCTCAAAGACTGAAGCAAGCTACAAGGGAGCCATGTTGTATTGCGCCAGTTGCTTAGCAGAAGTGACGTTGACTTCGGCAGAGTATAGTGAAGGGTATGGCCGAGATGCTAGACCAGGTAACTCGGCTGGTCGTTGCCCGTTGATTGCAACAAGGGAGCCAGGGCGTGGACGGAGACATCCGAGATGCTCCGTCAACTGCCGATATTATGTCTTGTAATGTAATTTGCGCGTACTTGTGACACTCGCCCTCGTTTATAGTCTAACTTAGGTTGTTTTGTTCTCGTGAAGGGTTTCATTTAGACTACGGTAACTTATAATCCATTTAATCCGATTTATTTATTTATTTATTTATCTACCGACAGCAGTGGCTACGCTGGCTAAAGCGCAGCATTAGGTCATGGTGCCAAGCTCTGCTGACTCGGTAGACGCGTGGGTTCGAGCACCACCATCGGCCGTCCTTGAAATGGTTTTCCGTGGTTTCCCCATTTTCAACACCAGACAAATGCTGGGACGGTACCTTCTGACAGGCCACGGCCGCTTCCTTCCACATCATTGCCCAGTTTCATTCACCATCATTCATTTCATCTCATTAACTCCTTTCATGAGGTTGGGTCAGGAAGGGCATCCGGCCGTAAAAACCATCTCCACAAAGACTTCCATCGCATCTCATCCCCGACCCCGTTGGAAAACCGGAATAATAAGGGGTAGACATATATACATACATACACATTTATTTATTTATGTATGGCTCTTAGTGCCGGGAGTGTCCGAGGACATGTTCGGCTCGCCTGAGTCCGTAGCTGCCTCCAGCGGACACCCTTAGGATGAGCTACAAGTTCCGTTCAATTTCAAGTAGTTCCAACTTTCGCTACCAGATATCAATGATACCTATTGGTGAACGTTGGAACTTTTGATAGAGCGTTCCGACGAAACTTATCCTAACAATTCAGCTTCACACAAGTTTAGTCTGTGGAAGGATCTTTTACATGCCATAAATCTATGACATGGGACCGCCGGATTTACTTCCCCTACAAAGGAAGGCATACTGAAGGATTTTTAATGCTCTTAAGAAATCCTACGACTTTGGCCGGGTTTGAACCCGCTATCTTGGGCATAGCTGTTCAGCATGCTACCGACTACGCCACCGAAGCTGCTATTTAATCCGATGGCAATGTGAGGTTCTCTGAAATGAGGCTTTCGTGATGAATAGGGCTCGGATTTTTAGGTGCTAAAAATCGGGAAAATATTAATTTTTTATGTATTAAAAATACCTGAATTTTGTGACAAAAGGTAAAAATATTTTATTATAATTTAGTTTATTAATGTGAATATAAACAATATGCAGCACTCACGAATGCTAGGCCTCACTGACTGCTGAAGAATTACAATACACAACGAGATACATCTTCAGGTAGTCCATCACAAATGACCGATGATTACCGCGAAACAATTCTCCTGAAGGCGAGAAACTGCGGCAATATGTTTTTTTTTTGCCTTTGAGGTGTTGTGTATCTTGAGATCGCTGTTCAGCCTTGATTGCTTTCCCACATGGTTGGCAGAACAGAACGCCCCCATCAGAAGTAAAATTATCTGGAAATCCCCGGTTTCCACAGTGAGTGATACGGGGCGACAAGTTAAGAATAACACAGTTGCAAGCTGTTCTGCATGAAGATTAGATAGCTCACAGGTTCTTCCCCGTTGAAGTAAAACAGAACAAAAATGCAATAAACTGAAAGATCTAGCATACTGATTTTAAAAAAATGTAAATATTATGTCTTTTTATGTGCTAATAAGTGAAAAGCAGGAATTTATGTATTTATTTACCTAAAAATCCGAGCCCTAGTGATGAATGAGGTAGTCTTCATCCCCTTTACCGCACAATTGAATACAGTTTTCTCTGATATAAAGCAGTCCTTTACCTTACCACCTTACCATGTCCTCCCCCCCCCCCCCCCCCCCTCCCCACCCTAATGAGAATAGTGCAACACCCAGTACAATTATCCGGCAGCCACCACTGGTGTAGCAGCTCTCAGATCAGAGGAATTACACCACTACTTGAGGAACTGCGAGGTTAAACTGTCTCTCTTGTTATCAAACTTGTAATTGGATTCGGAAGCAAAAGAAACGGCAAGTTTCTTTTCACAGAACGACAGCTGTATGAAATGCCTTTGTGAAGCGAAGTGGAGTCAGGCGTGAGACTCGCTGTCTCATTGATTAGTCGGCCGAGTAATTAGAGTTCAGGGTGGCATTTTTATTACTCATAATTTCATTCAATAATAGAAAATCATATTTAGGACGATGCTCTTGTCAGAAGGAACGTGGAGATCAAAATTAGAGTCACGCCATGTCTACGCGAATACATCTGTACATTCAGTAGCGGGTATCCCACACATAGAATCCTCGAGCGTTATTTGAGTAATTTATCCGATGAAGATCATTTGCACAACATCTCTATGTATAAATATCAATGTTCTCGATATTTGGTTTGTATCATTGTCTCCTATGTGTTCATATACCATTCATCCGAATACGAAGCAACTTTGGTGAGTTTTTGCGCACACTCTAGCGAAGGTTTCTGAATCAGTAAATCATCTTTTCCTTTAGCGGTTATGAAAACAATTGAAATGAATTAGATGCCAGTGGATTACAAGTTGTATAAGCATTTACCGTACCAAGTTTCAATGCGCTCGGATAGTTAAATCTCGAGAAACGTCCATTTAAATGTTTATATTTTGCGCCACCGCCATGTAGGATTTGTGATCACCAGGTTATTGAAAGTCCTATAGGTGAACGTATGTCCATAGCTTCTATCAACATACAGAATTTCAGTTTGATTGCTGTAATAGATTCGTAGATATTGAGAACCGACTAAATATTTCGGATGGTCGCCATGTTGGATTTTTATATATGTAAGCCATACAGTTATGTAATATTAGATGAGGATTATTTCGGCGGTTGATTATTCAAATGTTGACTTCGATCGCTTGTTTAGGACACACGAAATAAATACGCAATTTCAAAATTTTGCACAGCCGCCATCTTGAGGTTAAGTAAACAATTTGTAAAAATAGATGTCAGTGCCTTAGAATGTGTATAACCTCTTGCTGTACCAAGTTTCACTGCGTTTGGATGGTTAAATCGTTAGAAAAGTCTATTAAAATGTTTCAACTTCGCTTGGCCGCCATGTTAGTTTTATAGTTTTTGAAAGTTGGAAAGGTGGACGTCTAGTAGTGCCCTTTATCACCGTAGAAAATTTCAGGGTGATGTAAGTGATAGTTTCGGAGATATAAAATGCCGGTGAAATATTTCGCACAGCCGCCATGGTGGATTGGTGAGACATAATCAAATTTGAAGGGCACGGTCGGCCAAAATGGTACTATGATCTCACCGTGTTACATTGAAATTGCTCCAGCCGTTTAGATTTTATTACGGACACGCACACACATACACACACACATACACACACATACACACGCGCGGACAAAAGGTGATCTAATAAACCTAAATGAAAATAGGCTAAAAATAAAATCGGTTCAAAGTTCTTCGGATGAGGGCCAAACACTTATCTCAGTAAAGTATTTTGATACAACCAACCATTGACCAAAGAGGTGGGAAAAATGGAGTTCGGAAGGAGTAAGATCATTCCTTCCTTATTAGGCGCAATATCAAAACCGTTTAATATGGTCGATAGTCCTTTAAAAATATTACCGTACCTTAAACTTTTGCCTGATATAATTGTTGATATGACCCACCCTTACGGCAAGGGGTGAGCAAAATATTCTCCTTTGCTTCTCACGTGGAACATTTGTAGGTATACAACAAGTAGCAAATTTAGTGAATTAGTCATTTGTTTAATCTCTCTTTATAAACAAAGATATATATTTCCATTCACTTTTCAAGAAAGGTGAGATTTTCCCCTTATTATTCAGACGATTTGGAATATTTTGGCAAAACCCGCACTTTCTAACTCCCTCTGGTTTAGGAGCTTGAGTTTTGTGAAACATACACCTTAGTGTATTATATAATAAGACTAGCAGCTACCCGCGGCTTCGCTGGCAAGCAAGACAATGGGGACGATGAATTATTGCTGATATTGGTCTATTCTATTACAGCAATCACGGCTACAGGTGGGTCCATTTTAATTCTGAATATTATGACACATACAGTATATTGATATGAGCAGCAAAGTGGGTATTTTATAGAGTTGTGAAAGTCTGCAGGGTAAGATGTTACATTATGTGAACACATTTGAAAATTACGTTTTTGGTTTTGCCATCTTCTGTTGAGACATAACGATTTTGTTGTCCGGATACTCGCGAGCACGCCACATACAGTTGCCCATGGGAAAAAAAGGTTTTGTCTAAATGTACACCTGCTGCTTTTAAGTGTGTGTCATTGCGCTTTCTTAATAGAAATTGCGAATATTGTTTGAAGAGGGAACTGCACTCTTGCACACAGTGGCGGATCCTGAGGTTCACCTCGGAGGAGGCACCCTAGGAGTTCAGAGTAGCTACACACTCTACACTACATCCAACCACCATATTTTATAATTCTACAAGAAATTCATTATATTAAAATGGTTTATTGGTTTCAATGTCAAGTCATTGTCATCATGTAAAAAAACTTTTAATTGTTCAAAATATGTAGCCTACATTTCCACATTGTAATGCACGTTACACAGTCCAATATGTATTAAAAACATTTGCAATCATAGTGACTATCTGAAGACAATATAGGCCTACAAATCCACTACACAAACGTTACAAAATATGTACATAGTACCAACATTGTCAGTCACTGAGTCACTACTAGTCACATAAATATAAATTTTAAAAAACAATTGAATTGAATACTGATTGGGATTCTATTCGGTGACTATCCTAGGCAAAATACATGCCTATTACAAAATAAAATCCAGGGCGATCATTCGTTTACCCCCTTTAGAGAAACGTTCTAGAACCTTTTCAACGTCAGCATTTATATCACGGTGAACAAATAACAGACAAGCCATTCAACCTTTCCTCTGTCATTCGCGTTCGTAGCCATGATTTGATAAGTTGCAGGTTGCTAAAAGATCTCTCTGCACTTGCAACACTGTCGATGTAGGGATTATATTAACAGTGATGCCATTACATACTATATGATAACAAACATAGGCTACATGAATGCAGGCAATAGAGCAAAGATTTTACTTGCAGTGCAGTTTGGAGAAACAATCATTTTTATCGGCAATAACAATGTAGCAAACAACTGGTTTTTCGGGGGGGGGGGGGGGCACTTGCCCCTGGTGCCCCCCTCTGGATCCGCCACTGCTTGCACACTTGAATGGCAAATCAATCGGAATATGGGGAATTAAAAGTATTTTTCTTTAAGCTATTCTGGGTGTAATTTTACCACACTTATTGATGATTTGAACGTCAACATGTCGGAATTAATAGACATATTATAGTAAAATATCTCTCACTTTGGCCGCTGATGTACATTATGCAGTCTCTTCCAGTGTTACATCCCAGGGATTGAAATTCTCCAACAATCCTTTTGCCTCACATGCCTCTCTAAGTAATTAAAATTCCTGATTGTTGTTTGAGTCTTCAGTTTTTCTACTGGTTTGATGCAGCCCTCCATGCTCCGTCTCCTGAGCTAATCGTTTCACCTCTACATAGCTACCACACCCTACATCCGAGGCAATCTGTTTAACCCTGGTCTACCCCTACAGTTCTTGTCCTCGACCCTTCCTTCCATAACTAAGCTTGCTATTCCTGGGTGCCTTAATACTGTATGTGTCCTACCAACCTATCTCTTCTCTTCATTAGCAGTCGCCAGAAACATCTCTCCTGTCCCTCTCGTATTAATACCTCTTCATTTGTTACCCTATCTACCCATTATTTATATTGTGAATGTAGGTGAAATGTTTTATTTTTATAAGCCCTAACTTTATTTTATGTAGGGCGCTACTGTAAAGGAGCTCTTAAGCTCTAAGTGTAGCAGTGAAAATAAATCAAATCAAATCAAATCAAATCATCTGATCTTCATCATTCTCCTGTAACACCACATTTCAAAAGCTTCAATTCTCCTCTTTTCTGCTGCACCATTAGTCCAAGTTTCACTTCCTTATAGTGTCACGCTCCAGACAAAAGCTTTCAAAAATCACTTCCTATACCTAAATGTATATTCGATGTCAACAGATTCCTTTTCTGTAGTAATGCTTTCCTTGCCTGAGCCAACCTGCCTTTGATATCCTCTTTGCTTCGTCCATGACTGGATATTTTCCTTCCAAAGTAACAGAAGTCTCCTACTTCCCGTAGCGTTTCACCTGCCAATTTGAAGTCCATAGAGGTTTCTGATTTATTTCGACTGCATTCCAATAATTTTGTTTAACATTTATTGATTTTCATCATGAATCCTTACCTCAAGACGGAGTCCATACCATTCAAAAACTCGTTCAAATCCTCTGGCGTAACGGCCAAGATGACGATGTCATCAGCAAATCTCAAAGATGAAATTATTTCTCCTTGAATCTTCGCACCCACTTAAATTTTTTCTCCAATTTCCTGATTATTGTGTTTTTAAAGATCTTTGAAATGCGTTGCCCTCGCTAAAGGTGTAGATGCATTGTCGAAGGAAAACATTCCATGTTAATAAATAATAATAATGTTATTCATAATGTTGAATTTTGGGCTTATGCCGTGTTTTATTATATTGCAATTCAATATAATAAAACACGGCATAAGCCCAAAATTCAACATTATGAATAATAACACGGGCCGTGAAAGTCTAAATGACAATAATAATGTTATTGGTTTTACGTCCCTTTTAACTACCCTGGCTTTTAGAGACGCCGGGGTGCCGGAATTTTGCAGCGAAGGGGGTCTTTAACGTGCCAGTAAATGTACTGACACGGCTCCCTCGCATTTGCGCACCCTCAAATGCCAGCTGACTGCGCCAGGTTTCGAACCTGCAACCTTGGGCTCAGCAAGCGTGAACGTTACCCCTGAGCCACACTGACAGGCCATTCCATGTTACGAACATGGGCCGCATAACCTGTACCGAAAGCTTCTGCAGATTTAACACAAGGCCTATTCTGAAGAGCAGTTCCTTGAACTCAGATTTTCCAACATTTTATTGTATTTTCAATGTGATATATCTCTGGACCCCAACATACAGAAGAGTGCTTTTAAAATCATGTCTTGTGTAAATTTTAGTGAGTGTGGTTTTTGCCGGAGTGGATACTCGCTCGTAGAAATTCTTTTCAGTAAAATAGACTGGTTCACAATTTTGTAAGTGCACATTGAGGTATGTGACGGAGGGATGCCTTAAGTGTTACGGAAACGGCAATAGCCGCCACAGAGCTTCGTTGCTACTGACATAACGACCAGACTGATATTTGTACTTAACTATACGGGATTTTTGAGCCCCGTGTTTATGAAATTGAACGTAGCTATATCGCTACCTTTATTTAGTAGCCGCTACTGTAGTGTTTAAAAATTAAAGGTGGTATTAGAATGCGCTTTACCTAATTTTTTATACCCCTGACACTAGAGCCCATGAAGGGCATAGGCCTATCTTTCGACCGCTTTCCAACCATTTGGCCTGCAGATATTGTGGTGACGCGAGGTCAGTGCATCGTGTCCCCTCGGCCGTTGATCTTGTTCTTCTTGACCGGGGCGCTGCCTCACTATCAGACAACTACTCAATTGTCCTCAAGAAAGCTGAGTGCACCCCGTTGCAGCCCTCACGTCAGTGTCTAAAATCTCTGATGGAGCCGGGAATCGAACCCGGGGCCTCCGGATGAGAGGTAGGCGCGCTACCCTGTTCTTATTGTGTTTATACATATCTTGAAAAAGATAACAAATGGATTGGCATTGCCTCCTACAGGCATGTATAGAAAATCGGATTCTAAAATCTCGGTCAGAGCCGGGAATCGAACCCGGGGCCTCCGGATGAGAGGCAGGCGCGCTACGCTGTTCTTATTGTGTTTATATATA
The DNA here is from genome assembly GCA_946902985.2 of Meconema thalassinum. Taxonomy (NCBI): domain Eukaryota; kingdom Metazoa; phylum Arthropoda; class Insecta; order Orthoptera; family Tettigoniidae; genus Meconema; species Meconema thalassinum. Next base: position 503,630,200 of record OX336393.1, on the reverse strand, counting down.
TCTTGAAAAAGATAATAAATGGATTGGCATTGCCTCGTACAGGGATATATAGAAAATCGGATGTCATACCTTGAGGTAGTGTTACCATGGAAACGGACTTGCCATTAGTTCATCAGTTTATCAGAGTGAAGGTAGTTTTCTGCGAATATCTTTGAAACTGTTTGCTTTAGGACCTTAAAATGTGGTTTTTGGTGTCCCGTAGGGACAAACCGAGTATTGTTTCTTACATCGAGGGGCGTAAAATGAGCTCTGTCCGGTCTTTATGCGACAACTTCGATATTTTGTCCCGGTTGAGTATTTTTGGTGACTTTTCAGTTTTGTTGCCCGTTCCACGGGAACAATGATTTATTTCCGGATGAAAGGCAGCCTATGTGCTATCCCAGGGTATAAGATGTCTCCATTTCAAATTTCATCCAAATCCGTCCAGCCGTTTTAATGTCAAGAGGTAACAAACTAACACACAGACAGACTTTCACAATTATAATAAATATAGAATTTGAATTTATTGTTTCTCTTATACAGGCCACTGAGGCTACAAAGCCTCTTTATGCAGCTCTCTTCAGTCAGAGGGCGGTTAAATACAATAGAATAAATGAAGAAAGAAAAAACTTAACCTATACATACAGTTGACAATAGAAGTTCTTGTTATTACATCCGTTCACCTTGAACATGATAATTGTATAGCTGATAGATTACAATGAAGGGAGTGTTTTATCGCTCTGATAGGAAGTCCTGAATACTGATGCAATTTATATTTATTCCAGAGAATACTAGCTGAAATACGGAATGAACCTTTGCATTTTTCGGTTCTGTGATGAGGTATCTGGAGCATTTGTGCAGTGTGTCTATTCGCACGGTTATGCACTGATTGCATGGGAGTTAGTGTGCAGTAAATATAAGACGGAATTTTGAATTTTAGAATTTTTATCCCAGTCAGAGCCATGGCATACTGTCTTCGTTCCTTTAACTTTAGCCATCCAATCTGGACGTAAAATGGAGATATATGAGACTCTCTTGGTACATTGAGAACAAACCGCAAGCAAGCATTTTGCATTCTTTGCAATTTTGTATTGAGGACCTCTCCCATATCATGGTAAATTATAGATCCATAGTCAAATATTGGTAATATCAAACTCTGTATCAGTATCTTTCGTACATTTTGAGGCAAATAGAAGCAAGTTCGCCTAATTTGATGTAATGACGCGACAACCCTTTTCAGAATCATGTTTGTGTGATCCTGCCACGATAATCGAGAGTCAAAAATAACTCCCAGATTTCTTACTGCTGACTGGTACGGAACTGTTTGGGATGCAAGCTGTAAAGGTGGTACTGGGTCAGGTAGGGAACTGAGTAATTTGGTATAGCCGATGATGATCGGTTGCGTTTTTTCGAAGTTAAGTATAAGATTATGATCGAGTGCGTACTGAGATAGGCTTTGAATGTCACTGTTAATTAGAGCTACCTTCAAATGAATGGATTTCAGATCCGTGTGTAGATATAGCTGAAGGTCATCTGCGTACATATGATGTTGACAGAATTTAAGGACAGATGGAAGGTCATTTATATACACAGAGAACAGGAGTGGACCAAGGACCGAACCCTGCGGCACACCTGTTGTTACTTCACACCATTCTGAAACACTGTCATCTGCTAGGACTACTCTCTGACATCTGCCTGTTAGGTAAGACCTAAACCAGTTCGTTACTGACTTTGAAAGGCCTAGATTTCTTAATTTAACTAGTAGGATCTCATGGTGAACTCTGTCAAAAGCTTTGCTGAAATCGAATAGAGATAATATAGTTATTTCCTTCCGGTCCATTGCTAGACGAATGTCGTCTGTGACTTTGATAAGGGCTGTCAGAGTACTATGTTTTGATTTATATCCAGATTGGTTCGGGTTTAGGATATTGCTGGAATTTATATATTCATAAAACTGATCAAAAACAATCCGTTCTAACGCTTTCCCAATTGCACACAATATACTTATTGGTCTAAAGTCACTACAGTTTAAGGCGTTCGTGAATTTTGGTATTGCTTTGATGTTGGCTTTTTTCCATTGTGTCGGATAAATACCCATTTGCAGGCTATAGTTAAATATATGCAATAAAACTGGCATGAGGAGGTCCATATTCCTTTTCAATAGCGTAATAGATATATTACGTAATAGATATTAGTCCTATGGCTTTTGAAGTTATCCTAAATATGGCTAAATGAATGTCCTCTGGATATATATAGCCAAAATGAAATTCTTCCCGTCGGTCAGTAAATTTTTCCCTGTAGTTAGCAACAGTTGACAAAACTCTATTGCTGTCTACAACGGTTGATACGTTTAAATAATGCGTATTAAGCTCATCAGCGCCCATTGTTGGGTTATTGCTTTTGTGTCTGGATTTTCCAATATCGAGAGTTTTTATAGCTCTCCACAAAGCCGAAGATTTATTATTTATTTATTTATTTATTTATTTATTTATTTATTTATTTATCGTATGGCTTTTAGTGCCGGGAGTGTCCGAGGACATGTTCGGCTCGCCTGAGTCTGTAGCTGCTTCCAGCGGACACCCTAAAGGGTGAGCTACAAGTTCCGTTCAATTTCAAGTAGTTCCAACTTTCGCCACCAGATATCAATGATACCTAGTGGTGAAAGTTGGAACTTTGATAGAGCGTTCTGACGAAATCTAACCTAACAAATTTTGCTTTACACATGTTTAGTCTGTGAAAGGATCTTTTACATGCCATAAATCTATGACATGGGACCGCCGGCTTTACTTCCCCTCCGAAGGAAGGCATACTGAAGGATTTTTAACGCTCTTAAAAAATCCGACGACTTCTGACGGGTTTGAACCCGCTATCTTGGGCACAGCAGATCAGCATGCTACCGACTACGCCACCGAAGCCGCTTTAAAGCCGAAGAGTTTTTAGCTGAATTAATTAGCGAATAAGTGTAACGTATCTTTGTATTACGAATAACTTGCTGGGTTCTGTTGCGTATGCTTTTGTATTTTACAATGTCCTCGGGTTTCTGTGTTCTGTTGCACTTCTTTCTGGCTCTATTTCGAGATCTTATTAGATCTTTTATTTCTGTGTTGATCCAGGCAGCTGGTGCGTGCCTCACGTTAGCTGAGCGCACTGGGGCATGGCGATCATATAAATCAATTAAAAATGTGTTGAATGTTTCGACCTTCTCATCTATAGTTTGCTGCTCGAGAACAGTGTGCCATGGAACTGAGATGGCATCAGCCTTAAACCTTTCATAATTAAACCTGCTGAAGTCTCGAAAATTTCGAATACTGGGCTTATATTTTGGAGCTGACAGGGTATATACTGCGTATAAGAGATCATGTGCTGAGAAGCCAGAAGCAGCTGTTTGGCCAAACTCAATCACGTGCTCATTGCAGTTGGATGCTATTAGATCCAGAGTAGAAGAGGAGGTTGCAGTGTGATGTGTATCTTGATACGGGAGCCACGACAGATTGCAAGTGATATAGGGATGATAATATGCCTTTCAAAAATCAATTACCTAGGCCAGGAGCGAACCTGCAAGCTTGGGGTTAGTAATCTGACACGATAACCACTCACCCACCGTGGCAAGCTAACATTTTGTTGATGATTACCGTGAACCAATAGTTTCATACTTGTCCACGGTATAGGTTGTATTGTATGTAATGTTATTGCATATTCCCCTTTGATGTCCTTACTTTGTCAACGTTTGGATGTGATTTCCCAAAAACATGATTTGCAGATTCGCCCTTTCTCCTCCCAGCTAGACTACTGATATTATCTCGCGAAAAAGCATAATTATAGAAAATATTAGATATTTACTTACTACTTAACTGGAACTGAATAGGCATGTACTCACCTGTAAGAAGGAAATGGATACAATTAGACTACTGAATATAAAATGACAATTAATCACATAAATATACGTTTTCATAATACAAACACTGGTCTCTCAATATCACTTGTCAATAGTTAATTATGCTGAAGAAAACCACACTGTATTTGAAACTAGTACATTAGACAACTTCTAGCACTTAATTTGTTGACTACTAGCTGTACCCGGCTTGCGTTGCAACGCCAATCAAAGAAAGTATTGGCGTTGTAACTTTGTTCGTTGAAGTGCTGTTGGTTACACAGTATTTCTTTCTCTTTCCCTTAACTGCCTGTAAACGTTTGTAAAATGGATTTACTAATTCAGAAACATTTGTGCGAGCGTGCAACAACTCACCAAAGTATCATCGTAATCGGATGAATGGTTTATGAACGCATACGGGATTTTGTTGAAACGATTCGCTTGCCGTCACTCATTTGTTGAATCTACTCGCGCGCTACCTATTGGAATATGGATTTTGCTAAAAAAGAAATCTTCGCAGGAGTATACACACTAACTCATCAAAATTTCATCGCAATCGAATGAATGATATGCGAACGCATACGGGACTTTGTTGAAACGAATCGCGTGCCAACCCTCGCACGCTATCTATTGTAAATTGGATTTACTAGGCCTATGCCTATAACCATCCTGGGACAGTGCACAACAAGTCATCAAAACTTGATCGCAATCAGATGAATGGTGTATGAACGCATAAAAGACGAACAAACGAATTCAGTATTTGTGCCAAAGGGCCTAAATGAATGGAATGAAGAAGGCTGTCCAAAATTTCAAGTAGATAGTGTTACTCGTCATCTTCCAACTGGTAAGTATCTACTCGTGCTCTACCAACTGTGAAATGAGACGTTTTTTGAAACGATTCACGTGCCTACACTCATTTGTTCACACTACTCACGCGCAATCTATTTTAAATTGGATTTACTATGCCCATAATCATCCCGGGAGTGAGCACAGCAACTCACCAAAGTTTCACCGCAATCGGATGGATGGTATAGGCTATGAACGCATGCGGGAAATTGTTGAAACAAATCGCACGCCAACACACATTTGTTAAATCTACTCGCGCGCTACCTATTGTTCATTGGATTTACCGTGCCTATAAACATCCCGGGAGTGTGCACAACAACTCATCAAAATTTGATCACAATTGGATGAATGGTTTATGAACGCATGAAAGACGAACAAACGAACATTCTTTTTAATATTTATATAAGATTTTTGGATCACTCTTAATACTATTGGTTGGTTGGTTGGTTTCTCAGTTTAGGGGCTGCGACAACGCGGTCATGTAGCCCCGTGTACTTTGGGTGTGTGTAGAATCTGTCTGATAACCGGTGTTAATTGTGATGGCTGTATTAGTGTGTGTATCTGTTTTTTAATTCAAGTAAGGACTGCAACTTTGAATTTTTCAAATAGTCCCTACTTTTGCCGCCAAACGCCACCGTCAACGACTACTAGGCCTAGTTCAGAACTTAGCTACCAGACGCCACCGCAGTCGGCTCTTGGCAACGAACGTAGAAACCTAAGAGCGTTGTTTACATTCCTAACCTATACAATTTAGCTTCACACAGGTGTAAGTAGTGAAATGTTCTTTAACATGCCATAAATCTATGACATGGGACGGCCGGCTTTACTTCCCCTCCAAAGGAAGGCATTATGAGGGATTTTTAACGCTCTTAAAAATCCGACGGCTTCGGCCGGGTTTGAACCCGCGATCTTGGGCATAGAAGCTCAGCATGCTACCGACTACGCCACCGAAGCCGCTCTTAATACTATTGTGTGTTTATTAGACAAATACTTCTGATGTATAGTCTACACAATTTGGGGGATAAAGAAAACATGATGAGTTGATACAAGCTGAGTTGAAAGAAAGCGACTCGTACCCCCTGATCACTTTCGTGATACTTTCAATGTTTAGCTTGGCCCATTTGTCGGTCAAATTTTGTTTCTTGTTACCGAGATCCCCGAATGGTAATTATTTCTTTGTAAATGTATTAATTGCTTAAACCAAATGCATAATCTTGTTATCAATCACCTATTCATAGATATCATAGTTCTCACCTTGAGTGTTCCAGTCGCTCGCTACCTCAAGCTTCCTCACTCCCGGCATACACGGCATCTACTGGTTCATCTGCTGTCTGCTGAGCAGGGTCGACTGACGTCACCCTGACTTTCGTTCGACCAATGGCAGGTCTTTGTCTGGTCGGGCAATCTCCAGCTTCGAGATTGTTCCATGATCGCTATTTAAGACGCCACTTGCTGGCGTTCTTCATCACTTCTGATCAATCATCACTACTGATCACTTCAACCTGCTGGTCACCGCTACTGCATCTCATGACACCATCGCTAGTCTCTACGCTACCTAGCAGTTACGTCACTAGATCTGCACCCTGACGTATTGCTCAAGATGACAAGAATAATTTCCAGCTGTCGTACTCTTCAAGCCGTACCTTAGATGGGGTACTTTGATTCGTCTTTCGAAGTAGCTGCAGTCCTTTCGGCCGCCAACAAATTTTCAAAATGCTACTGGATCACCACTTGGACGCTATAAGTGTCATTCCTTCGCAAGAGAAGAAGAGAGAGTTGACCTTTTTTTTATCAATTGTGTACTTATCTCTAGGCCATGTACGCCTCCTTCAGAAGAAACTGTGAGGACTTCTTAATCAACGCTTATGCTAGCTGGAACTTTTAAGGAGCTGGCTCTTCAACCCTTTGAGAAGATAAGTTCAATTTTATGAAGAATTTAAATCATACTAGTTATCTTACACTCTTAATCAGTTTTATGGTTCTTTTTTATAAGGTGCATTTTTTTAAATGTTAAGCTCAACTTTTCTCGAATTAAGCAAGCTTGTTTCATTGGCATTTCCTTAGTCTGGGTTTCTGTCATCAGGCCCTCACACTTTGTTCCATTTATAATTATTCATTTCTGTGATAAGCACTTAAGTGCAATTTGTTTATTGGTTATAAATTTATTATTAGAAATAAACATTGTTAATGTGTGGTTACCTACATTGGTTTTCTAGTGATGTATTTCATGCCCACTACCCCGCACCGCTTCAGTCTAATTTTCTTGACCAATTGTAGTTATTTTGTCCAGGCTCTCGCCTGATGCGTTCTCCCGTATGGGGAAGTTTTAGGGCAGAACTTTACTCCATATTGTTGGTGCCTCACCCCCGGGAAACATATCTGTTGCACCCTGGGAATGTTACAAGTTTCATATCTTGAATTTCACATTAACAATTTTTGTTCATTGTGTTTCAACACTAATTCACATTGTATGTTTCAGCCTGAGGCGCATGTTCAGCAGAGGAGGAGAGAAACGTAAGCTAAGCCGGTTTCTTCCGCATCAGACTAAACCTTACTACCTAGCAAGCTGTCATCCTCTGGCTTCCAGTACTCGAAGTCACAATATTGACGTGAGTAACAAACAACTTTTAACATGCCTAACCTTGATGAAAAACTCAGCAATGCCAGAGCCTCTTGTAAGGGCAAGCTCACACGGTTTCGTACTTTCTTAACGGAGCTTGAACCCCAAGAGCGTAATCTTGACATAATTTCGCAGAGGCTTAAGAATTATGAACAAGCTTTTGAGAAATATGATGAGCTACAATGCAGTATAGAAACTCAGCATCCGGACCAGCAAAGTGATAGGTTGGAAGTTGAAAAATTATACTATCAGGGATTTGCTGAAGCTAAACAGCTTATTAGTGCTTTAACTTTAAAAGAAAAACAAGAAGATCAAACTTCTGCAGCATCTTCTACATCTTCTTCACGCATTATATTACCCAAATTAGAAATACCCAAATTCACTGGTAAGGACATAGAATGGGAGCCATTTTTTGAATTGTTCAATTCTTTAGTACATGAGAATACTTCTATACCAGTAATTCAAAAATTTCACTACTTGCGTCTGGCAGTTCAAGGCAACGCACTTGACCTGATTCAAGCACTTTCTTTGACCAGTGATAATTATGAAGTTGCTCTAATCTTCTTAAGGATAGATATGGGAACATTCGTTTATCTATTCAACGCCATATACAAAGCTTATTCGAGTTACCTAACGTGCAAGCAGATAACAGCTTATCACTTCGTAAGTTGATTGACACTGCAGAGCTACACGTCAGAGCATTGTCCAATTTAAACCAACCTGTAAATCACTGGGATTTATTTCTAGTTCACCTCATTTCTGCAAGATTGGATGCAAATACATTAAAAGCCTGGGAAACAGAACTTTCCCAGAATTTGCAATGCACTTATGAGGCGATTATTAACTTCTTGAAGGCTAGAAGCCAAGTCGTTTCCGCCATAGCTAATCAAAAAACTAGTATTTCAGCCTTCTCAAAAGATAAGGTTAGCAGTTCTAATCAAAGAATTTTAAGATCACAGGCTATTCCTGTTGATGCTCGGTCACCTAACCAAATGCAAACGTGCGGTCTGTGTCAGCAATCGCATAATTTATACAATTGTGATGAATTTAAATCTTTATCAGTAGATGAAAGACGAAAGTTCATTACGAACAAAAAACATTGTTTCAACTGTTTGTCAGGAACGCATATGTTAAACAATTGCCGTTCACAACGTTTATGCTTTCATTGTAAGGCTAGACACCATTCCCTTTTGCACAGACATGAAAGATCACGGTTATCAGGACCAAGCAGTTCCAATACCAAGTCTAATTCTGAGACTTCTCAAAATAGTGCACAGTCGTATGCTCAATGTTCTACCTCGCTTGGCAGAGTCCAGGTTTTATTATCTACCGTACAGGTTCTATTGAAAAATTCTCACGGGAAATGGGTATCTGTCAGGGGATTATTAGACAATGCCGCTACCAACAATGTTATTAATGAATCTTTGGTACAAAAGTTAGGCCTCCCAAAACATCCTACCTCAATAGAGGTTACAGGAATAAACTGCTCTAAATCGCAATCCTTAAGCTTTGCTAAAGTGGATCTAAAGGACTCTAATAATCTTGGTACGCAGTTGCAATTAGATTGTTTGATTATCAAGTCTATAGGCAACAATATTCCTGGCACTTCTTATCCTATTCAAAGTTAGAATATCCCGAATTTTGTCCAGCTAGCTGACCCTCATTTCAACAGAGCTTCGCCCGTAGAGCTTCTTTTCAGCTCAAGCGTATTTTGGCAATGTCTTCATTCCAATAAAGTAAAAATTGCTCCGAATGTTTTCTTCCGCGAAACTGATTTTGGTTGGATCGCTACTGGCCAAATATACCGTAATCCTATTCAAACTGTATCGAATCGTTATTTTGTTGGTACCGATTTGAGTCAAGAGCTAACCAAGTTCTGGGATCTGGAGAATGTTCAGGCTACTTCTTCTTCATCTAACGAAATTTGTGAAAAGTTATACAAGGAAACCACTGCCCGTACTGCTGAAGGCAGATTTATAGTAACTCTTCCACGTATTCCTAATCCTCCCGCCATTACGGGCTTGCATTCCAGAGCACTTAGGGCACTATTTGCTATTGAAAATCGGTTCAAACAAGATGCTTCTCTTAAAACTCAGCATGCTTCCTTTATGGAGGAATACGAATCATCCAATCACATGGAGGTAATTTCTAAATCAGAAGAAATTGACCATCCTTTAAATGAAATAGTTTATCTAAATCATCACCCGGTATGGAAAAATTCCTTAACACAAGACAATATAAGAGTAGTTTTCAATGGCTCATCACCAGATTCCAATGGAGTCTCTTTAAATGATACCTTGCAATGTGGTCCCGCGATTCAAACAGATCTCACTTCTGTTTTGCTTAATTTTCGACGGTTTCCTATTGCTGTAATCTCAGATATTAGGCAGATTCTCGTAAATTCTGAGCAGCAAGATCTGCAAAGAATATTGTGGCGCGATGAGAGTTCCAAACCCATAAAGATATTTAGGTTGAAGACTGTGACATATGGCCTGAGCCTTCAGCCTTTCTTGCGATTCGGTCTCTCCACATGTTAGCCGAGCAAGATGGTCATCTGTATCATCCTTTGGCCTCTGAGTCATTAAAAACGGCATTTTATGTTGACGATTTCTTGTGCTCTTTCCCTAATATTTCTGAAGCACTCATTGTGTGCGAAGATTTGAAATCCCTGCTCCTAGGAAGTGGTTTTCCGCTCCATAAATGGACTTCAAATTCTACTGAATTTATATCAAAATTTTCATCAGAGGTCCCAGTTGATGAATTTGTTGCTATTCCTACTGATGAAGCAGCCGTGAAAGCATTGGGTGTTTTTTTGGTGTCCTTCTTCTGATACCCTTTCTTATCAGGTACATTTGTCAGAATCTCCCCCTGTAACTAAGAGACAAGTTCTGTTAGAAATCGCAAAGATCTTTGATCCTTTGCAATATATTGCTCCTATAGTTATGGTTGCAAAAATGTTCCTGCAAAAGCTTTGGTCATTAAAATCAGACTGGGATGAAAATCTCCCCCTTCCTCTTGTAGAAGAATGGTTAGGGTATCGCAGCAGTTTGCTGGATCTCTCCAAGGTTTCTATACCCCGCCTTTTAATTTCTAATCCCTTATACCAGCAGTATGACCTGCATGTATTTTCTGATAGTTCAGAACGGGCTTATGGCTGTTGTGCATACATAGTAGGACGTTCCTCAGCCACTTTCCCTGGATTTTCTAATTTAGTGTGCGCTAAATCAAAGGTTGCTCCACTTAAAACGGTATCATTGCCGAGATTAGAATTATGCTCTGCTTTAATGGCAACAGAATTAGCTACTAAACTAAATGTCAGTTTAAAGTTAAAATTTTCCCGCACATTTTTTGGAGCGATTCTTCTATTGTATTAGCTTGGATTTCCAAGCCTTCTTCTCATTGGAATACCTTTGTGGCAAATCGCGTTTCTAAGATTCATGAAGTCTCTCATTCTGAACAATGGAGACATGTTCCTAGCCGTGAAAACCCCGCGGATATAATATCACGTGGTTGCACGCCAAAAAATTGATTTCCTCAGACCTGTATTGGAATGGTCCTCCTTGGCTTTAGTCAGGAATCATCTTGCTGGCCTCGCTTAGCTAATCAATTTGCAGAAGAAATACCTGATGCCCGTAATGACCCTGTCACGTCGCATCTTACTTCTACTTCTACTAGTCTTTTTCATAGATACTCTTCATTTGATAAATTGATTCGTGTAGTGTCTTATATCTTCCGATGGAAATATTTAGTAATTGATCAACCATTGAAGCCTCAACCCTTTCTCACCAGAGTAGAGGTAGAATTTGCTACTTGCAAGATTTTGTTACTTGTTCAGCAGGAAGTATTTGCTCCTGAAAAGCAAGCTCTTATAAGTGGTAAAGATTTGCCCAAGTCTAGCAGGCTTTCACCACTCACTCCTTTTCTAGACCAGGACGGCATGATACGTGTGGGTGGAAGATTAGCTATGTCTAGTTGTGAGGATGGGAAAAAGCATCCCATCATCCTTCCTTCAAAGCATCCTATCACTACCCTTATAATAAAAAAGTTTCATTATAAACACCTTCATGCTGGCACTCGCACCTTGCTCTGTCTAGTTCGTGAACTCTACTGGATCATCAATGGCGTTCATGAGGTTTCTTCTGTTGTCAAAAAGTGTATACCTTGCTTTAAGGTTAAACCACGGCCCGCCACGCAGATTATGGGCAATTTACCTCCATTTCGTTCAGAACCTAGTAAGCCCTTCGCTCTTACTGGGATCGATTACGCTGGTCCTTACGTATATCAGACCAATCCCTCTTCATCTAAGCGCAAAATCTTAGGTAAACTTTACATCTCGTTATTTGTATGTATGGTGACGGGAGCTATCCACCTTGAGTTGGTTACGAACGCTTCTGTATCTTACTTTTTGGCCGCCTTTTCTAGATTTGCTGCTAGAAGGGGTGTCCCATCTGAAGTCTTTTCAGATAATGCAAAACTTTTTGTAAGCGCTTCTGATCTCTGGAAGAAAGTGTTAAGTTCCCCTTCTGCTAAAGAAAAAATTTCCAACTTTTCCTATTCTAAAGGTTTCAAATGGCATTTCACCCCGCCTTATGCTCCCCATCATGGGGGCCGATGGGAGTCCTGCATCAAACTTACTAAACGACAGCTTAAGAAAACTCTTGGTCCTACCATACTTTCTTATGAGGAATTCAACTCTTTAATTATTCAAGTCGAAGGTATTGTAAATTCCAGACCTCTGACTCCTCTTTCAAACGATCCTAAGGATCTTTTACCTTTAACACCCAGTCACTTCCTGATTGGCTGTTCGCTTGCTGCTACTCGGCCTTTGCTGGTTCGACGCTGTGATCCTAACCTACCTATCTTTTGGAGAAAAGTAGAATCTTTGCGCTGTTCTTTTTGGCGCCGATGGAAGTTAGAATATCTCAGCTTGCTAAATAGGCGTGAGAAATGGCGGCTTCCTCAACCAGATGTACGAGTGGGGGACATGGTTCTTCTTCGAGACCCATCTCCGCCTCTCGTGTGGAACCTAGGCAGAGTTATTCACTGCCACTTTGGCCGTGATAAACGCGTCAGAGTTGTTGATGTTTTAACTAGTAAAGGTCTTTATAATAGACCCATCTCTGCTATCTCTGTTTTGCCTTTCGAGTCTTAGTTTCTCCTCGTCTGTTATCCATGTTTTGCTTTGACTGATTCTTTTGTTTGTTTTCATTCGGAGTTCTCGGAGCATGATCACTTTCGTGATACTTTCAATGTTTAGCTTGGCCCATTTGTCGGTCAAATTTTGTTTCTTGTTACCGAGATCCCCGAATGGTAATTATTTCTTTGTAAATGTATTAATTGCTTAAACCAAATGCATAATCTTGTTATCAATCACCTTTTCATAGATATCATAGTTCTCACCTTGAGTGTTCCAGTCGCTCGCTACCTCAAGCTTACTCACTCCCGGCATATACGGCATCTACTGGTTCATCTGCTGTCTGCTGAGCAGGGTCGACTGACGTCACCCTGACTTTCGTTCGACCAATGTCAGGTCTTTGTCTGGTCGGGCAATCTCCAGCTTCGAGATTGTTCCATGATCACTATTTAAGACGCCACTTGCTGGCGTTCTTCATCACTTCTGATCAATCATCACTTCTGATCACTTCAACCTGCTGGTCACCGCTACTGCATCTCATGACACCATCGCTAGTCTCTACGCTACCTAGCAGTTACGTCACTAAATCTGCACCCTGACGTATTGCTCAAGATGACAAGAATAATTGCCAGCTGTCGTACTCTTCAAGCCGTACCTTAGATGGGGTACTTTGATTCGTCTTTCGAAGTAGCTGCAGTCCTTTCGGCCGCCAACAAATTTTCAAAATGCTACTGGATCACCACTTGGACGCTATAAGTGTCATTCCTTCGCAAGAGAAGAAGAGAGAGTTGACCTTTTTATCAATTGTGTACTTATCTCTAGGCCATGTACGCCTCCTTCAGAAGAAACTGTGAGGACTTCTTAATCAACGCTTATGCTAGCTGGAACTTTTAAGGAGCTGGCTCTTCAACCCTTTGAGAAGATAAGTTCAATTTTATGAAGAATTTAAATCATACTAGTTATCTTACACTCTTAATCAGTTTTATGGTTCTTTTTTATAAGGTGCATTTTTTTAAATGTTAAGCTCAACTTTTCTCGAATTAAGCAAGCTTGTTTCATTGGCATTTCCTTAGTCTGGGTTTCTGTCATCAGGCCCTCACACTTTGTTCCATTTATAATTATTCATTTCTGTGATAAGCACTTAAGTGCAATTTGTTTATTGGTTATAAATTTATTATTAGAAATAAACATTGTTAATGTGTGGTTACCTACATTGGTTTTCTAGTGATGTATTTCATGCCCACTACCCCGCACCGCTTCAGTCTAATTTTCTTGACCAATTGTAGTTATTTTGTCCAGGCTCTCGCCTGATGCGTTCTCCCGTATGGGGAAGTTTTAGGGCAGATCTTTACTCCAACCCCATATGACAAAAAACATTTTTTAAAGCGATACTACAGCCTGTAGTTCAAATATGGTCCTTCAGAGAAGTTGATTGTAGAGTTCATTTTAGCTCACCGTTCAATTATATCTATGTGCTACTAAGAGTTTAGTGAAATCGTTTACAGTGTTAGGTGAGAAGAAAATATTTTTTATTTTTTATTTAGTCAATTTACCCTCTAGGTTGGTGGTTCCCACGGACTCAGCGAGGGAACTCACCACTACCGCCTCTATGGGCAGTGTCCTGGAGCTTGGAACATCTGGTCGGGATGGATACAACTGGGGAGGTGTGATCAGCACTTCGCCCAGGCGGCCTCACCTGCAAAGCGAACAGGGGCCTCATGAGGGATGGGAAGGGATGGAAGATTGGGATGGATTGGCTAGGAAGAGGGAAGGAGGCAGCCGTGGCCTGACAGTAGGTGCCATCCCGGCATTTGCCCGAAGACGAAGTGAGAAACCACGGAAAACCACTTCGAGGATGGCTGAGGTGGGAATCGAACCCCCTCTACTCATTTGGACCACCCGAGGCTGAGTAGACCCCGTTCCAGTCCTCATACCACTTTTCAAATTTCGTGGCAGAGCCGGGAATCGAACTCAGGACCTCCGGGGCGGCAGCTAAGCACGCTGACCGCTACGCTACGGAGGCGACGAGAAGAAAATATAAAGCCTTTAAAATCCTGATATCAAAATAAAATAGTTAGAAATGTAGCATAATTTGAAATTAACAAAATCATGGTCATGGAAAGGAAAATAATTAGAAGTATACTTGGCCCTAGGAAAGTAGGAGCAGATTACAACAGACCTAGACCAAATGTAGAAATTTATGAACATGTAGAAAACATACTACATACCATGCGAAGAAGAAGATTATCCTTTTTTGGACATTTACAAAGAATGAACGATTTTTTATTTATTTATTTATTTATCGTATGGCTTTTAGTGCCGGGAGTGGCCGAGGACATGTTCGGCTCGCCTGAGACTGTAGCTGCTTTCAGCGGATACCCTAAAGGGTGAGCCACAAGTTCCGTTCAATTTCAAGTAGTTCCAACTTTCGCCACCAGATATCAATGATACCTAGTGGTGAACGTTGGAACTTTGATAGAGCGTTCTGACGAAATCTAACCTAACAAATTTTGCTTTACACAAGTTTAGTCTGTGAAAGGATTTTTTACATGCCATAAATCTATGACATGGGACCGCCGGCTTTACTTCCCCTCCGAAGGAAGGCATACTGAAGGATTTTTAACGCTCTTAAAAAATCCGACGACTTCGGCCGGGTTTGAACCCGCTAACTTGGGCATAGCAGTTCAGCATGCTACCGACTACGCCACCGAAGCCGCTAGAATGAACGATGATAGATTGACAAAGAAAATTTTCAATAAAATTATAAAACTTAAGATACAGCCAGCTTGGTTTCAACAGACCTTGAATGACCTTAAATAGGCCAATATCCAAATTGAAGACATACTTAATAGACAACTCTTTCGGAACAAAATTAAAACAGTCACCTTCAAGGAGGAACTAGAGAGAAGCAGGAAACGGCCACACAACATTGAGGAGCTCCGGCGACAACAATCTGAAAGAATGAAGCAATTTTGGGTGACCAAGAAGAAATCTTATAGCAAAACTTGATGTAATGATTTAACGTGCTCTATTAAGGGCTATTCGATTATATAAATAATAATTTGAAAGAATCTAGTATAATTTTCTAGACCCTCACAATGGAGATGGTTTACTGCGACCTCAGGAAATTAAGGAGGGGGGTTTTGCCTCCGGAATCCAGAAAGTCTTTTCGGAGTTTCAAACTATATTTTCCCTTCTCCAAGTATCCACTGAAATGTCACAAAGGGCCCGAAAAGAACACCGGTTACCGATATGAATTAATTTCAAACCGACCTATCAAGACTGTATTGTAGACTATATAACATCTGAAGGAGCACAAAGGAGGCATTATAGCACACAGCTCCTCCTTGCACCATTAGGTAAGGCTACTTCTGATTAAAAACCGAGAGAAGAAAATAATGATTTGCGAACCAAAGATTTTTTTTTTACATCGATACCGGACGCAGAGCCAACAAAGTTCAGTAATCTTCCTTCACGAGCAGCACAAGCGGCGGGTTTCTCGTGTTTCAAGCACGCGCTACTAGATGGCGCTACGGGCTAAGCCGGCTCTTAGAAGCTTCCAACAATCCTCAATAGATGGCTGTTCCAAACATGGAGCGTATACCTTGAGGGCGGGCGTGAAGAATGGTATGATGGATGACTGCTAACCTGTAATTCAGACCATTAATAATTCTAAGCCATTAAGTAATGAGAACTGAATATTGAGATTAATAATTGTTGCAACTCTGCAAGGGCAGAAGGGCGAGGCGGGGAAATTTAGAACCCATTTCATTAAAAATCAGTCTGCGTGGCGCATGATGAATAGTTTAAATGGAGTCGGTAATCAAGAGCAATAGTGTTATTGAAGATAAAGCAATATTGATGATGTCAACTGTTAAGATTTATCCATTGGCATAGAGGTGTTCATTTTGTGGATGATTCTTTTACACATAGGGTGTCCAGATTTAAAAAATAATAAATGGAACACCCCTATGGTGTTTTATTTTGGAAGAAAAATAGTTTTACCTACATATCAAATGTATTACTCTTTATTATTATTATTCAGTAAAAACAGTGAAGTGCAAGATTTATTGAAAGACGGTTAAACAAATTAATAAGTGATAAATTTTACAGAGGTATCCCTGGTAACGAATCATTGGACCAAGCAGCAAAAGAGGCTACTCATTAGCGACCTGAAAATAGCCTCTCCACTCCAGTCAAAATCAAGCTACGTGAGCGATGGGGAAAAAACCTGGCTGCTTGTAACTTCTACCAGTAACGTCAAGAAAATTACAATGATTCACAAAAATATATCCATTCCATACCCTTCTCAGATGCCACCAAATATTAATCTCCCAGCTGAGGATACGACACACTAAAATCACCCACAACGACTGTCTTCTGGAAAAGAAACTGCCTCTTACCTGCAACTCATGTAACTCTCCTCTCACTGTCAAACAGGGGCGTATATACATTTTTTTTGCGGGGGGGAGCTGACTATCCTGGAAAAAAGTGAGTATTCTCAGGGGATTGCCACCGCAAAGGCAAAAACAGAATTATCAACCAATATATTAGAGCATGTAACTTTAAGTAATTGTTTTAGATAAGAGTTAATTGTAAATTATTCTAAGTTTATATAGCCTACAATGAGGGCAATACAAAAAAAGTTTAAAATACAACACAACACACAAATCAAATTTTATACACAAAATGCTTATTTCTCAAAAGTACCGCATTATGGAATTCTCAGTTTTGCCTTACAAGGCTGAGTGTAACCCGTTACAGCCCTCAGACCAGAATTAGAATTTCTTGGCAGAGCCGGGAATCGAATTCGGACCACAGGGGTGGCAGCCAAGAATGCTAGCCACTACACCACGAGGTAGTCTACCGTAATTTCAATCTTAATAATGTTTATGTTCGACTCTGACTATTATATGTCTGAAAACTGTATCATAATGATGGTCATTATAACACTATTTTTCATTATGAAACAGTTTCTCCCACCAATCACAGCTCAAGAAACATTTGTTTGACCAATTAGATAAGGATACCTTCGCGCATGCGCTCAAAATCCAACATGTCTATATAAATTACCGAAAGTGCACCGTTCATATGTTCGCGTAAATAAACTGGTGAACCCGACAGTAGTGGCTACGCGGGCTAAAGCGCTGCGTTAGGTCAAGGGGCCAAGCTCTCTGCTGACTCGGTAGACGCGTGGGTTCGAGCCCCACCGTCGGCTGTCCTTGAAATGGTTTTCCGTGGTTTCCCATTTTCAACACCAGGCAAATGCTGGGACAGTACCTTCTGACAGGCCACGGCCGCTTCCTTCCACATCCTTGCCCAGTTTCATTCATCTTCATCCATTCCATCTCTCATCCCGACGCGCAGGTCGCCCACGGGCGTCGACTAGAAAGACCTGCACTCGGCCTCTCAGGAGGCTACACGAAAAAACAAAAAAAAACAAAAAAAAAAAACTGGTGAATATGAGACAAGAAATAGCACTGTACCTTAATATGCCCAAACCCAATTTCTACACAGCGCGTTGTTTTCAAACGACTTCGGTGACAGTTTTACTGAATACTGGTGCACAATCTGCACATATGGCATTGAAGCACAGAGAGCGCATGCGTCGGTCAGCCTGAGAGCTTGGAGAATAGAGATATCATACCTAGCGCAGCACCCGATCACAAAATTCTAGTGACTGAACAGATATTGATGAATATTTATGTTAAAACATATAATAAAGTTATACTTATCGTCGAACATACACAGTCGTATGCAACTCGCCTATAATGGTAATTAAGACACTCGTATGGAAATTATAAAACTCGCTTACGCTCGTTTTATAAACATACTCGTGTCTTAAGTATAGCCATTATAGGATCGTTGCATAACTTAGCCAATATGTTTAAATTAGGGTACAACAAAATCTACAATTATTTTATGATCTTACAAAAGCACTTAATTTTTATTGGCTATCTTCGGGGGGAGGGGGGGGGGAGGCTGGAGCCCCCACAACTCCCTACTTATATACATCCCTGTTGTCAACCATATCATTTGACAATGTCAATGGTGCCAACATCATAGCATCTCGAAGGAAATAGAAGTGATACGGAGTTCTGCACAATTGAGCCTTCAAGTGATCAAGTTACTCAAGGCCACTCTGATATCTACCTACATTGTGCTACATCCTGCCATTTATATCAATGTAATTTATGTAATCACCTGATTTGTACACTATTTATGACAGTCGTGATAAGACGACTGAGTTAAAGCGACTTTAAACATCTTGAATAAAAACATAATAATAATAATAATAAGTCGCCTCCGTAGCGGTCAGCATGGTTAGCTGCCGCCCCGGAGGTCCTAGGTTCCATTCCCGGCTCTGCCATGAAATTTGAAAAGTGGTATGAGGACTGGAACAGGGTCTCCTCAGCCTCGGATGGTCCAAATGAGTAGAGGGGGTTCGACCTCAACCATCCTCGAAGTGGTTTTCCGTGGTTTCCCACTTCGTCTTCAGACAAATGCCGGGATGGTACCTTCTCCAAGGCCACGGCTGCCTCCTTCCATCTTTCTTGCCTATCCATCCTGACGATCCATTACCTTCCCTCATGAGGCCCCTGTTCGCTTTGCAGTTGAGGACATCTGGGCGAGGTGCCAATCACACCTCACCAGTTGTATCCACTCCGATTAGATGTTCCCAGCTCTAGGACACTGCCCGTAGAGGCGGTAGTGGTGAGTTCCCTCGCAGAGTCCGTGGGTTCCACCAACCTGGAGGGTAAACGACTAAGAAGAGAAAAGAAAAGAATAATAATAAAGTCGCGTCGAGCCCCCATACTAATAAAGTCAGGCGGGTGGTTTATACACATGCGAGTGTTGTCGCATGGGTCCACTAGTACTTAGTAAACTAAGTATTACCGCTAGCAATACCACGCTATTTTTCAAACCTCGGGCTACCAAATGGTGGGAGGGGGGTTGGGGGGTGGGGGTATTTTGTGACCACCATAATTATTTCTTTTGCCAACAGCAGTGGCTGCGCTGGTTAAGCTCAGCGTTAGGTCATGGGCCAAGCTCTCTGCTGACTCGGTAGACGCGTGGGTTCGAGCCCCAACGTCAGTCGTCCTTAAAATGGTTTTCCGTGGTTTCCCATTTTCAACACCAGGCATTTGCTGGGACGGTACCTTCTGACAAGCCAAGGCCGTTTCCTTCCACATCCTTGCCCAGTTTCATTCATCTTCATCCATTCCATCTCTCATCCCGACGCGCAGGTCGCCCACGGGCGTCGACTAGAAAGACCTGCACTCGGCCTCTCAGGAGGCCACACGTAAAAAAAATTCCTTTTGTGTGATTTGTATTATCTTTTAATCAACCTATCTTGTATTTTGAACCTTAAATGGCAAAAATATAACCTCATTAACAACAGTTGCAAAAGATCACGAAAAAAGAAGTCCAGAAAGTAAATTATTCACTGATCATACTCTTCGCCATCTTGAACACACGTGGAACACGTGGACTGTCATTTACTATGTTTTCCGCATGTGCACCTCTTGCAAAATAACCAGTGATGAACGAAGCAAAGAGGATATAAAAAGTAGGTTGGCTCAGGCAAGGAAAGCATTTCTACAAAAAAGGAATCTGTTGACATCGAATATTGATTTAGGTATTAGGAAGTCATTTTTGAAGGCTTTTGTCTGGAGCGTGGCGCTCTATGGAAATGAAACTTGGACTATTAGTGCAGCAGAAAGGAGGAGAATTGAAGCATTTGAAATGTGGTGTTACAGGAGAATGATGAAGATCAGATGGGTAGATAGGGTTACAAACGAAGAGGTATTAAGACGAGTGGGAGAGGAGAGATGTTTCTGGCGACTGCTAATGAAGAGAAGAGATAGTTTGGTAGGACACATACTAAGACACCCAGGAATAGCAAGCTTAGTTATGGAAGGAACGGTCGAGGACAAGAACTGTAGGGGTAGACTAAGGTTAGAATATGCTAAACAGATTGCAGTCAAAAGACTAAAGTCTCAAACAACAACAACCTCTTGCAACCAGAACAAATTATGGTGGTTTTGTTAACTTTGTTGTACTTTTTACTAGATGTTAGGCCCCTTAAAACAACAAACAACTAATATATAAAAATGAGATGGTGTGTGTCTGTCTGTCTGTTACTCAATAACACAAGAACCACTGGTCCGATTTAAATGAAATTTTGCATGGATGTAGCTGATTTACCAGGTTTACATATAGGATACTTTTGATTTCGAAATTTTGCACTATTAAAAATGGCGACCATTTTAGTGACGTCACTAGACCCTTTGGTTTCAAAATTTCATACTTCCATATCAAATAAAAAGAGAACGATAGGAAATAGCAAACTTTTGATGGCACATGCGAGCTTTGAAATTTAATTTCCTATCCGAAAGGTCCTTATCACTTTTCGTGTATCTCCAACAGTTAGCGAGTAAAACCGACATTTGTGATGTCACTACACCCTTTGGTTTCAAAATTTCATATTTCCTATTCAAATAAAAAGAGAACGCTAAGAAATAGCAAACTTTTGATGGTATACATGAGCTTTAACATTTAATTTTCTATCCGAAAGGTCCTTATCACTTTTCGTATATCTCCAACGGTTAGCGAGTAAAACCAAAATCTGTGCAATAAAACACCGTCAACACCGAGCGGTGCAGTAGATCTCTCCATATAGAAAAATGAAAATGTGTGTTTTTCTCTGAATTTCTACGGAAATTTGAGTTGTTTACGCGTTTCAGACTGTTTTATGATAGATGCGCGCGAAAATATTTTTTTTGTCTGTTTGTTTGTCTGTGGACAAATTTGTTCCCTTATAACTCGAGAACGGCTGGGTGTATCAACGTAAAATTTGGTACAGATATCCATCAGAGGCACTACACTAATCATTGATGTAACTCTTCTCCGTACCTCTCATAAAAGGGGGCCTACCCCCTTAAAATACATGCTTAAATAGGCGTAGAAGGACGAGACAAAACTCATTTTCAGCCCCTCAATGTGAGAGACAAAACTCGGGTGCTGTCCTCAAAAACCACATTTTAAGGACCGAAGACCAACCGTTTTTGAGATATTCCCAGAAAACTAATTTAATTTAATAAACTAATGAACGAATGCAAGCCAGTAACCATGCCAACGGATTCTCATTGCTGTAAGACGCAATGCAATTCCATTAATTACATTGGTGTGAAAGTTTGCAAACGGCTAGAAGGTTATCACGGAACCAAATTAAGCCGTAAAATTCATCAATACGTATAATGCGCTTAAGGGGAGCTGCGATCTCTCATTGCCCACCTATGCTATAGACTAATATCTCGGTAGAACTGGCACATCAAGGGTGACTAGCCACTACACCACAAGATGGTTGGATGTCCACGCCCCTAAATGGAACAAGAACCACCAAGTAATAACATTATCAGACAGTTTATCGCCTGTACAATCAATACGCATCTGTCGTAACTCTCTGAAGCTGCGTGTCGAAGTCAAGACACGCGAGCACATAATGGCCGTAGAGCATGGAATGGACATTGTCTCTATAGCAGAACAGCGTAGACAATCGGTCCAACGACGGCTTCGGTGGCGTAGTTGGTAGCATGATGAGCTTCTATGCCCAAGGTCGCGGGTTCAAAACCCGGCAGAAGTCGTCGGATTTTTAAGAGCATTAAAATCCCTCAATATGCCTTCCTTCGGAGGAGAAGTAAAGCCGGCGGCCCCATGTCATAGATTAATGGCATGTAAAAGAACCATCCACTAACTACGCTCGTATGAAGCCAAAATTTGGAGGTTAGGTTTGATTAATGCTCTTAAGTACCAACATTAGTCAACGGGTAATGGTTGCGATGGCATCTAGTAGTAGCGAAGTTCACAGCTAGGTGTCGTGGACGGTAGCATTTGGAGGCGAAAGTAGGAACTACATGAAATTGTCGTATGCAATCCTTACTTGAATTAAAAACAGATAACACACACTAATATGGCTATCACAATTAACACCGGTTATCAGACAGATTCTACACACACCCAAAGTACACGGGGCTACATGATCACGTTGTCGCAGCCCCTAAACTAAGGAACCAAGCAACCAATCGGTCCGACCTGGCTACGACCATAAAGAATGCTAAATTCATGAGGCTATAGATACTCGTTGGGTGAGTGGTTATCGTGTTGGTCTACCAACCCCAAGCTTGCAGCTTCGCTCCTGGCCGTGCTACGGGATTTTTGAAAGGCGACAAAAATCACGACACGCATGTCATACATTGTTGGCATGTTAAAGAACCCCTTTGATTTCATTAGGCCCTGTTCATAATGGCAAAATTAATCTCGGGATTTTCCGCCAACACAAAGTTCCTCCATTCTCTACTAGAAAGCGCTGTAGTGTCAAGGAGCTTAGCTATCTAACTTCCTTGACTTTAAGAGCGCCCCAAGGAACAACAAAATTCGACATGCAAGCTGCCCTCTGGGCGTCAAATAACAAAGCTTGCACCCGGCACCCGATGCCATAAGATATTATTATTAATAATACGCTCACATATACAGTTCATTAGTCATTACTTAGATTAAATATTCAACCACAACTCTTTAAAATTGTGCGATAATAGGAATTTGCGCTGCTATTGTTCTTGTTGGTGATTCATTTCAGGAGCTTTCCAATTTATACTTTTCAGTTGGTCAACACGCTTTACCCAATTAAATTACGCGGGTTAACTAGTCTACATACTCGTGTATAACACACTTTTCTGCAAATATTTACATGAATTAATATTAATCACTGATAAAGGTGGAATTTTAGGATTACGCGTTTCGACCGTCACGCGGTCATCATCAGATCCTGAACACTAGGGCTGAAGTTTAACATTATACAAACATTTAGAAATATAGTATATTGGCTTTCACGGCCAATGATTTAAAACTCAGCTATTCTTCTAGGTTTGTGCCGTGTCTTGTGTGGGGTTTCACCTAGGACACCAAGCTGGGACACCCCCTTCCTGTGGGGATACCAAGAGCCCGCTGATGAGCCAGTTTGGTGTCCTGGACTAAACCCCACACAAGACACGGCACACACCTAGAAGAATTGCTGACTTTTAATTCACTGGCCGTGAAAGAAAATATACCACCTCTTTGGAAGCCTTGATAGGGAGGTTATGGCTCCTTGAGCTTTTAGTTCTCGCAGTAAAGAAGCGCAGGTGCGCTTCATAAAAAAGGAGGTAGCGCTCAGTTCCTGTGGAGGTCAGGGCGAAGACGCCAAGGGCCCACTGATGAGACCAGCTTGGTGTACTAGGCGAAACCCCACACAAGACTCGGCACAAACCTAGAAGAATATACTGCTGAGTTTTAATTCACTGGTCGTGAAAGCCAATATATACCATCTTTTTGGAAGTCTTCATAGGGAGGTTATGGCTGCTTGAGCTTTTAGTTCTCGCAGTAAAGAGGCACAGGTGCGCTTCATAAAAGGAACGTAACGTGCAGTTCGCTTCTCCTGTGGGGGTCCGGGCGGGGAAACCTAGAGCCTGCTGATGGGCCAGCTTGGTGTTCTAGGCGATACCCAACACAAGACACGGCACAAACCTGGAAGAATTGCTGAGTTTTAATTGAGAAATATGTTTTGTTACACATTGTTAGATTGTCTTGCTAATGCTAGTATTTATAGTTCGCAGTGAGTCTCGTTATTTGAAAAGGTTAGTATAGTATGTGATGTTGTATTACATGTTAGCGATCTACGTATGGTTATAGCGAGATTAACTACGAATTACACACTAACTTTAACTGAGGTACCGAACCCACTAAATTGTCTCTAAGAACAGCAATGACGCTATTCTATGATTGTAAAGGTTCTTTCAGCGCTAACTTATGGGTTGGAACTAACATGGAATTACCTAACTTTATCCGTCCTCAAAGTTGTAGAAAATGTCAAGAACTTTGGGAATCTCAAAAATGTTACCTTCCAGGCTAACATACGAACTAACTGGAGAAACTTTCCTTATTGAAGACTTAAGAATTAGATTACAATTGGCTTCTACAAGACAAGAGGGGCAGATGCCCTCGTAGTTCCGCCCCTTAAAACCTCAATAACTAACTACAGGGTCATTATCTATGTGCGCCTCCATAAACACGGCAAGCTAAGGCGGCTGTGAATGGCACAGATCGCGGGCGCGCGTACCCGGTGCAGCCGGTGGTGGCGCGCACTTTTCACACTTTCACCAAACATGTTCAATAATGTGTACTTACAGTGCTCATAGGCGATGCTGAAAGTGTTCTCCCTCTCTTGTAACACACCCATGACATCTTCTGATGAAAGAATGTCTGTCAACTCTTTTATTATTTACGGAGCCTGTTCCCTTGAATTGTTTAGCGACCCTCCTAATTGTACTGGCATCTTGGCCCACGCAGTCTTTATATGATGTTTTGCCTTCTCTGCCAGTATCTTCCCATCCCTTCTCTTACTTCCCTCTTCTGTTCTTTTCTTTTTCACAGACTCCTCCCCCGTCTCCTGGAAACCTCTGTACTCCTTAATTAGTCGTCTAAAGATCTCCCTATCCGCTATGTCGTCTTCTTGTACCCCTATCTTCGCTAAGTCCGTTTTCACTTCTCAAAACCATTTGAGCTCTGTCTTTTTCTCTTCCTGAAAAATTCGAAACTTTTCTTTGTCAGTCTGTTGCCATCCATTCTCAGGAGGTGTCAATAGAACTGTAATCTCCTCTTCTTCATCAGTTCAACCACACCTTCAGTTTACTGGCACAATTATTTGTTTGGCTTTAGTCTTCTCTCTCCATCTTTTATCTTAGGACCCAGGACTTTCCTAAGCATTTTCTTTCTGACATTTTCAAGACCACCTTTCCCAATAATAATAATAAAACACCATCTATAATATTGACTAGGCGGATTCAATAAATAATTTACATCCTCCCTATATTATTTTGCTAAGGTCCCATTCCAGTTTTGTACCGATAATAAGGTCCTATTAACACCAACCTACACATATGGCATACCTACAGGTTCCGCATAACACAATGTGTGCGCTAAACACACATTCACTTACTCCTAACCCTTTATAGGTCCTTGGGATACTACCTTCCCACCATGTATTTATAGAACGATGTTAGGGAGAGAATCTTCAAGCAGTTCCACATGCATCCACAAGCTAGGTGCATAGAAATATTGAAAACCCATTACTTTGATGTATACTCTCATCAGAAACCAAAGGTGGGAAGCATAATCCCAGTGGTCTCCACAGTGCACGTGCTCGCCAGTTCGGTTGTGTTGAGTGAAATAAATGCATTGCTTTACAGAAGAAGGTGTTTTTATCGAAGATAAGAAATTTGTAAACGCTAGTATATAACAGAAATACAATGTTAATAATAGTTTGGTCACATGAGTAAATATATTTCAGCTAGAATGGAAATAATTATCCTGCTCAGGATGTTTGCCACGGAATAAAAGATTTTTAAAATTAATTTCCTTGTTATTAATAAATACTATTTTGAAATTGTTGAATTATATTCGAATATACTAACTTTTAACATTCCTAAATCACTTTTATATTTTTTGTGCAGTTTTTGGCAAAGATGATATAGGTCACTCACCTTGTGTTGCGTGGGAGTTACGTTCTTTAAAATTATAGAGCGTGATGGGTGTTTTTATATATTATATCCTGTTAAATAAACCTCATTATTGAGTAATAAACACAGTATCAACATAATTTGGAGGTGAGAGATCATTACCCCATTGCTCATTTAAGAAAACATAGACTACTGTCGGGTGTGGGCAGTGGGATAATGATTTCCCACCCCATATTTCATAAAATAGAATCCACACCCATACAATTGTTGCAAATTGCTACTCATCTATCACCCCCAGTTACAAATGTGCAAAAAAAAAGAAAAAGAAAAAAAAGACACAAATATTTTATACCCCCAGTCTTTTGCCCATAAAGGGTTAAATGCCTCACCTTTAAATAAATACCATTTTGCAACCGAGAAAAGGCTTATAAAGTCATAAAATAAACTCATGAAGGAATGGAAAGTCATGTCGTTTCCAGGCAACAGTAGCTCTTGACGAGGCACGGCCGACTGGATGCGAGTAGCG
Organism: Meconema thalassinum; assembly: GCA_946902985.2. Lineage (NCBI taxonomy): Eukaryota > Metazoa > Arthropoda > Insecta > Orthoptera > Tettigoniidae > Meconema > Meconema thalassinum. Next base: position 503,603,668 of record OX336393.1, on the reverse strand, counting down.
CTCTCCACTACTGGTATAGAAAATGAGGCTCTTTACATGAAATCCCGTTACTGCTCATACAGCACTGTCAACCCAGTATAGCTTAACAAAGACTTGACACTATTTGTACCGCGGTGTACTGCTAGGCGAACCTGCCGCTAGAGCACGGCGGCGGCAGCCATCTGGAGGGCCTACGCGCACGGCCAATTTCCATACTGTATTTATGCTTTGCATTTCTTGCATTGCACACATTCTCCCCTACTACCCCATAAACCTACATTCACGTTGCGAAAGCTCGCACGGGCGCACTAGTCTAATTAATTACATGATCCTTGGTCTAGACGTTAGGCTCCTTAGAATGGCTTACATCCCGCATGATGCCAGGTCTGGGATGATGATGATGATGATGATAATTGTTTTAAGGGGCCTAACATCTAGGTTATCGGCCCCTAATGGTTTGGGTGATAGTGAAAGATGAGATGGGAATGAAAACTATAACTAATACTAACTAGGGACTTACATACTGGAAGAAGAAATGGTAAACAAACAAAGGATATGGCAAATAAAGGACAGGAAGAAAAGAAATGCCCTCGACCCTCGAAGAATGAGGATTGAGGGACTCGTCAGGAAGGAGAGCCATGGAAGGCCGAAAGGAAAGGAAAAGATGAGAGGGCCCGACCCAAAGCCAGTGGAAAAAGGAGAGAAAACGAACCCAGCTCAGGAATCCCTCGGTATCACCAACTCCCGAACTCACCAGCCGTGAGCCCTTGATGGGGTAGCACTATCCAGGGTGCACCAGAAGTGGTGGGGCTACACACACCCTGCCTCCTTGAGGGACTTGAGCAGAAGGCAGGAGATAACATGAAAAGACAAGTAGTTCCGTGAAGAACTATACAGCCTATTTTCTTATATCCTACTTATGTCAATTGCCACTATCAACATACAAAATTTCAGTTTGATTGCTGTAATAGATTCGTAGATATTGAGAACCGACTAAATATTTCGGATGGTCGCCATGTTGGATATTTATATATGTAGGTCCTAGAGTTTTGTACTGTTACATGAAGATTATTGTGTACGTGTAGCATTCAAACTTCAATCGCATGATTAGGACACAAGAAGTAACAAGGAGATTTTAAAATTTCGCACAGCTGCCATCTTGAGGTTATGGAAACAATTGCAATAAATTAGATGCCAGTGGATTAACATTCGTGTAAGGATTTATTGAACCAAGTTTCACTGCACTCGGATGGTTAAATTGCAAGAAAGGTCCATGTGAATATTTGTACTTCACGTCGCCGCCATGTTGTATTTGTAATCACCAGGTTATTTAAAGTCCTATAGGTGAACTTAAGTTCATAGCCCCTATGAACATTAAAAAAATCAGTTTAATTGCTATAATAGATTCGTAGATATCCAGAGCCGTCTAAATATTTCGGATGGTCGCCATGTTGGATTGTTAAATGTATAGGCCATAGATTCATGTACCATTAAAGGAAAATTAAAGCGCAGGTTCATTATTCAAACTTTAACTTCGATCGCATGATTACGACACAAGAAATAAAAAACTTAATTTTAAAATTCGCACAGCCGCCATCTTGAGGTTATGTAAACAATTGAACTAAATTAGATACCAGTGCATTACAATGTGTATAAACATTTCCTGTGCCAGATTTCATTGCGTTTGGAACATTAAATCGCGAAAAAGGTCTATTTAAAATTTTCAAATTCGCTTGGCCGCCATGTTCATTTTGTAGTTAACCGATTTTTGAAAGTCTTATAGATGAACTTCTAGTAGTGCCTTTTATATCCGTACAAAATTTCAGGGTGATGCCACCAATAGTTTCAGAGATATAGAATGCCGGTGAAATATTCCGCAAATCCGCCATCTTGTGGTTATGTAAACTATTGAACAAAGTTCGATGTCGGTGCATTACAATGTGTATAAACATATTCTGTACCAAGTTTTATTTCGTTTTGTTACTTAAATCGCGAGAAACGTCTATTTAAAAGTCACAAATTCGCGTGGCCGCCATGTTGGTTTTGTAGTTATCAGTTTTTCAAAAGTCACATAGGTGAACTTCTAGTAGTTCACTGTATCACCGTAATTAATTCCAGGGTGATATCTGGAATAGTTTCGGAGATATTGAATGCTGGTGAAATATTTCGCACAGCCGCCATGTTGGATTGGTGAGATGTAACTCTGAAGAGTACTATGAACTTACCGAGTATCATTGAAATAGCTCCAGCCGTTTAGAAGTTATTAGGGGGGCACACACACACCTCACACACACACACGCACACACACACGGACAAAAGGTGATCTCATAAGCCTATTTTGTCAAAATTGAAGATTGGCTAAAAATGAAGGCTGACCCATCACAGAAGGAGAGTATCAGAAAAGATGAGACAATTACCAATAAAGGTGGGCCTCGGATACCCCAATACCGTCGGGGTCGGAAAAGAACAAGAGTTGACCAAGTGCGGTCGACAGGAAAAAAAGAAGGAGAGGAGCCCGGCACAAGTAAGTGGAAGCAATGTCGGACTCAGCTGGGGTCCCGTGGTCGCCCACTAGATGTGAGCCCCTTGGAGCATCAGCACATGACTGTACCTCATTGTCGCTTAAGCCCGGGAAGGAAGTAGTGACGTTGTTTCCATTGTGCTGTCACCTACGACTGATGGCAATGTAATCCCACGTTATCAACTGGTGTCTTGTTTCTCCCTAATGTGGCGCGCAAGATACAATGCGACCGCGCGCGCCCCAGCGTCTCAAGGCGTCACCCTTTGTCCTGGCGTCGAATTGTGAAAGACGAGACGTCGCCTTTATGTAACGCCTCCGAGCAAATAGCTGTCATGTCTGTTGGCAGACACACCGCCCATCTTGTTCCCTCAGATAACCACACTTGGAAACCGGAGTGCGGATCAAGCCATGTGTCCTGATCAGAGGCAGAAGATTTACTGTTCAATTGTCAAGTTTTAATCTAATCTTCTTCTTCGGAGGCCCAGGGCTCGATTCCCGGCTCCGTTAGGGATTTTAGACTGTGATCTGAGGGCTGGAACAGGATGCACCTACCCTCGTGAGTAGCTATTGGACAGTGAAGCTGTGCACTGGTCAGGCAGACCAACATCAACGCCGGAGAAGATGTGACGCACTGACCACACGTCTCCCCGAAATCTGTAGGCCATTGGTTGGGTAGCGGTCGCTTCATGGGTTTGATTTGGTTTGGTTTTGTATGAATAAGCAGATTATAACTCAACAGAGGCCACCCAGGTGCTCGTTAAACAGTTAAAAGATCTAGTTTAACATTTAGAGGTAGACGCATAAAAATGAAAACAGCGTAATATCAATAAAACGAAAAGAAAATAGTACTAATATACGGATTAATAAGATAGAAAAGAAAGTTGGACTTCATTTTTTTTAGAAGACCATATTTATCACTAACTAGCTGTACCCGGCATGCGTTGCAATGCCAATCAATGAAAGTGTTGGCGTTGTGACTTTGTTTGTTGAAGTGCTTTTGGATTCCCAATATTTTTGTCTTTTTGTTAACCACCTCTAAACTATTATAAAATTGATTTACTATCTCAGAAACATTCAAGGGAGCGTGCTCAACAACTCACCAAAGTTTCATCGCAATGAAATGAATGGTATATGAACGCATATGGGACTGTTGAAACGATTCGAGCGCCGTCACTCATTTGTTGAACATACTCGTACGCTAGGTGTTGTAAAATGGATTTACTAAGTCGAAACCCTTTCCTGGCGTATGCACAACAACTCACCACAATTTGATCGCATTCGGATTAATTGTATATGAACGCATCGCCAACACTCATTTGTTTAGAATACTGGCGCGCTATCTATTGTAAATGGGAATAACTATGCCTATAACCATCCCGGAAGTGTGCCAAACAACCCACCAACATTTGGATGAATTGTAGGCTATATTAACGCATCGACAACACACAATTGTTGAAAATACTCGCGCGCTGTCCATTGTAATTTGGATTGACTATGCCTATAATGATTTCGGAAGTGTTCACAACAACTCACCAAAATTTGATCGCAATCGGATGAATGGTTTATGAACGCATAAAAGACAAACAAACGAACATCCTTTTATATATATATAAGATATTAGAAATTCTCTTACAGTTTTAATAACAGACTACGGAAAAATTGACAAGGTAGAAAAGTTTAAGTATTTGGGAGAAATGATTCAAATTAATGGACTTGACAGAGAAGCAAATAGAGCAAGGATACGAAAATTGGAACAAACTTTTCAACTGACAAAGGATACCTACAATAAGAAAAATCTTTCTATTGCAACTAAAATCCGACATTACAATACGGTAATTAAGGCAGAAAGTCTTTATGCTTCAGAATGTGTTTTCTATTTAAAAAGGCGATATAGAAGAGCTAGAGAAAAAGGAAAGAAGGATACTTAGAAAAATATTGGGACCATTAAAAACAGAAAGTGGAGAGTCCATTTACAGAAAACATGACGACCTCTACAAAAATGAATGAATGAAAATCCACAGCCTGCTTCCAGTTTCCGACCGGGTCAGGAATGGAAAGAATGAAGCCCCCATCAAGCAGCGAGGATATGAACGTGCCGGATGCCGAGGCCTGACGCACTCCTCTGGGGAAATGATTAAATTCATGACAGATGAAATGAAATGATAGTGGAGAGTGTTGCTGGAATGAAATTGTGACAGGGAAAACCGGAGTACCCGGAGAAAAATCTGTCTGCCTCCGTTTTGTCCAGCACAGATCGCACATGGAGTGACCGGGATTTGAACCACGGACCCAGCGGTGAGAGGCCGGCGTGCTGCCGCCTAAGCCACGGAGGCTACAAAAATAAAGAAATTAATAAAGTCTACGATACGATCAGGAAAAGGAGAGTTAATTTTTTTGGACACGTAATGAGGATGAATAACACCAGACTCACAAAACAAATTCTCAGTCATGTATACAAAAGCAAGAATGGTAATCAATGGGTACAAAGTATAAAAAGTGGTATGAAAGAGATAGAAGTAGCAATAGATATTATTCAGGACAGACCACTTTTCAGAAATATGATCAAAAATGTCAAGGGTTTCCAGAAGAAGGAAAAGAAGAAGCGGGTTAACATCTGGACGGAAGAGAGAAGAAGGAGACGAAGTGAAGTAATGAAGAACTACTGGAAGGGATGAAAGGATAAAGGAAATAAGAGACAGTGAATTCAATTGGTTACTTTACGCGGTCCTATGATGACCAAAATAGAGGAAAGAAGAAGATCCGGATTAATAAACAGAATTATACGGGATGCAATAATCAGAATTTTATATTTTAACAAGAAGTTCCGTGACGAACTTAAGAGCCTACTTTTCTTAAAATTTAAGATTCATGCCAATAATTAATCGATATGGATCTATCTAGAATAATGACGAAATTAAGTTGGTAAAATCGAAATTTCTAATTAGTTCGAAGTACTGTATACCTGGCATAATGTAGCCTAATAGAGCACTACAGTTGGCAGCCCTGGTGACTGAATATATTCTTAGTTCCATCTCTTAAGGTACAGAATACAAAATTTGGTTGGAGTCAAATGAATAGCATGGACGTTACATGCAGTTAAACATTGGATCTAACAGCGCGCGTAAAATCATGTTGGCAACAGTGTCATGCATGTATTGGTCAGAAATAATCTGAAATAATATGATCTATTGTTGTGCCAATTTTGAATGAAATCCGTTAGTTAGTATAGAAGTACCGACAGCATTGGCTCAGCTGGCTAAAGCGCAGCATTAGATCATGGGGCCAAGCTCTCTGCTGACTCGGTAGACGCGTGGGTTCGAGCCCCACCGTCGGCCGTCCTTGAAATGGTTTTCCGTGGTTTCCCATTTTCAACACCAGGCAAATGCTGGGACGGTACCTTCTGATAGGCCACGGCCGATTCGTTCCACATCCTTGCCCTGTTTCATTCATCCTCATCCATTCCATCTCTCATCCCGACGCGCAGGTCGCCCACGGGCGTCGAATAGAAAGACCTGCACTCGGCCTCTCAGGAGACCACACGACAAAAAAAAGTATAGAAGTTACATGCATTTTAAAATTGGACATATCAGCAGGCTTAGAATCATGTTGGCAGCACTGACGTATAATAGTTACTCCAAAGTAATCTAGAATGCCAGGTACTATACGTGTGCAAAGTTTAGAGCTATTGGCTTGCATTCTTTCTGATATATTGATATTAGGGTAACAAAAATAGAGACAGCATTTATTAACAGTTGTCAGCCCTGGTTGCTCTTAAGAATACGCATAGTCATAGCTGTTATGGTACACATAGCACATACGAAATTTGGTTGAAATCCAAATGATAGTATGGAAGTTACATGTATTTAAAGTTGGACCTCTCAGCAGGCTTAGAATCATGTTGGTAGCACTGACGTATATAAGTTACTCCAAATTAATATAGAATGTCATGTACTATACGTGTGCATAGTTTAAAGCTGTCGGCTTGCATACTTTCTCATATATATTGGTATTTGGATAATAGAAATTAAGAGTATTTTTAACAGTTGGCAGCACTGGTGGTTCATAAGAATACGTTCAGTCATATCTCATTATGTACACATACAACATACGAAATTTGGTTGAAATCCAATTGATAGTGTAGAAGTTATATGCATTTAAATATTGGACATATCAGTAGGCTTATAATCATTTTGGCAACACTGCCATGTATGGCCTTCTGGAAATTAAACAGCAATATTATTATCTATATGTGTGCCGATTTTGAAATAGCTCCCATTCATACATTCCAAGATATCCAACATGGAGCTCAAATTTCAATTGCGATTTTTCAGCAGTTGGTAGCACTGACATCATTTTCAAATATGGCCGTGAGATATTCAGGTATAGATCTTTACTCCTACCAAATTTTATTTCGATTGCTCCAGCCGTTTAGGAGTTGATAGGGGGGGGGGGGGGACACACACACAGCCAGACAGACAGACAGACAGAAGGACAGACAGACAGACAGACACACATTTTCCCGGATCGATCTCATAAGACTACTTTTTCCTCATTTTTGCAAAATGTGAAAAGTAGGCTAAAAAGAACGAAGTTGAAAACAAATGAACAAGGAGGTGGAAGGAGGTGACCATGGAGTTGAAAACGGAAAACCACAGTAAAGCCTTTTTAGGGCGTCCGACAGTGGTGTTCAATTCACCAGTCTGCTATCTACTGTACTTGTCCGAAGTAGTCTATCCCCTTGGCGTTCCGCCTTAGCGCATGTAGCTACCGTGATCAGTCGAACGACATACACGTGAATTCGCATTCTATGGCAAATACGAGTTTTAGGTAGATTTCATTAGAAAGCTAACTATTGCAATGGGTCCCATGTTTCGACTTCCGGAAAATTTCGACATATCTTCGCGTTTCACATCCCCCAGACCCCAAAACCACCGTCAGTTCAAAAGTTTATATATAATTTATGTATATATATATATATGTATATATATATGTATATCAGTTTCTTGTGGACACGATAACTGCCGTAATTTTGCACCAATTACTTCGAATTTTTTACCGAAGATGTATACCTATAAAATATCGGTCGAGTTCGTTACTGGGCTAAATCGGTCGAAGGGGGTGAAAATGGGGGGCTTTTTTCGAAAAAGTGACATTTCGCTATAACTCTCTTAATACGTGCAATATCGAATCCATTAAAAGTTCATAATATGTGTCGGATAAGTGCCAAAAATTTATGTCAAATAAGATTTTTGATAGAACCAACCATTGACCAAAGGGGTGGAAAAAAGTGGGTTTTTCGGGAAACATTAATCATATCTCTCTTAATAGGCACAATATCAAAACCGTACAAAATGGACAATATTCCCCTAATAATTACCTAAAACTTTTGTCTGAAAGAATTTTTGATATGACCCACCATTACGCCAAGGGACGAGAAAAATGATTTCGGAATTATAAGAAAATGCCAAGACCTATCAGTGGTTGCCATGGCAACACTACTAAATTGATGAGGCATGGACCATCAGACGTTGCCATGACAACGCACTTGCACGAGATCAGATTCAGTATTTCCATCTGATTAAGTGGTTGGTTGGTTGGTTCTTAAGTTTAGGGGCTGCGACAACGCGGTCATGTAGCCCCGTGTACTTTGGGTGTGTGTAGAATCTGTCTGATAACCGGTGTTAATTGTGATGACTGTATTAGTGTGTGTTATCTGTTTGTTAATTTAAGTACTGCAACTAACAATTTTTCAGATAGTTCCTACTTTTGCCGCCAAGCGCCACTGTCAACGACTACGAGGCCAAGTTCAGAACTGAGCTACTAGACGCCGCCGCAGTCGGCTCTTGGCAACGAACATAGAAACCTAAGAGCGTTGTATACATTCTTAACCTATCCAATTTAGCTTCACACAGGTGCAATTAGTGGAAGGATCTTTAACATGCCATAAATCTATGACATGGGACCGCCGGCTTTACTTCCCCTCCGAAGGAAGGCATACTGAGGGATATTTAACGCTCTTAAAAAATCCGACGGCTTCGGCCGGGTTTGAACCCGGTATCTTGGGCATAGAAGCTCAGCATGTTACCGACTACGCCACCAAAGCCGCCTGATAAAGTGGGAAGCGGCTTCGGTGACGTAACTGGTAGCATGCTGAATGTCTATGCCCAATGTCGCGGTTTCAAAGCCGGCCGAAGTCGTCGGATTTTCTAAGAGCACTAGAATCCCTCAGTATGCTTTCCTTTGGAGGGGAAGTTCCAACGTTCATTGCGAGTTGATGGTTGGGGTGGCATCTAGTAGCCATGTTCACAGCTAGGTGTCGTTGACGGTTGTACCTGGTAGCAACATTAGGAACTACTGCTTGAAATTGACCGTCTGCAGTACTTACATGAATTAAGACTAATACAGCCATTACAATTCACACCGTGTATCAGACAGATTCTACACTCACCCAAAGTACACGGGGTTAGATGACCGCGTTGTCGCAGCCCCTAAACTGAGGAACCAACCAGAGGTAGATTTCGTTAGAAAGCTAACTATTGCAATGGGTACCATGTTTCGACTTCCGGAAAATTTCGACATATCTTCGCGTTTCACATCCCCAGGCCCCAAAACCACCGTCAGTTCAAAAGTTATATATAATTTATGTATGTATATGTATATCAGTTTATTGTGGACACGATAACTGCCGTAATTTTGTACCAATCACTTTGAATTTTTTACCGAATACGTATACCTATAAAATCTCGGTCGAGTTCGTTACTGGGCTAAATCGGTCGTTGGGGGGGGTGAAAATGGGGGGCTTTTTTTTTCGAAAAAGTGAAATATTGCTATAACTCTCTTAATATGTGAAATATCGAATCCGTTCAACATTCATACTATGTGTCGGATAAAGCCCAAAAATGTATGTTTGAAGAGGTTTTTTTATAGCACCAACCATTGACCAAAGGGGTGGGAAAAAGTGGGTTTTTCGGGAAACATTAATCATATCTCTCTTAATAGGCACAATATCAAAACCGTACAAAATGGACAATATTCCCATAATAATTACCTAAAACTTTTGTCTGAAAGAATTTTTGATATAACCCACCATTATGCCAAGGGATGAGAAAAATAATTTCGGAATTATAAGAAAATGCCAAGACCTATCAGTGGTTGCCATGGCAACACTACTAAATTGATGAGGGATGAGCCATCAGACGTTGCCAAGATAACGCACTTGCACGAGATCAGATTCAGATTTCCATCTAAGTGTGAAGCGGCTTCGGTGACGTAACTGGTAGCATGCTGAATGTTTATGCCCAAAGTCGCGAGTTCAAAGCCGGCCGAAGTCGTCGGATTTTCTAAGAGCGCCAAAAATCCCTCAGTATGCTTTCCTTTGGAGGGGAAGTTCCAACGTTCGTTGCGAGTTGCTGGTTGCGGTGGCATCTAGTAGCCAAGTTCACAGCTAGGTGTCGTTGACGGTAGTACCTGGTAGCAACATTAGTAACTACTGCTTGAAATTGACCGTCTGCAGTCCTTACCTGAATTACAGACTAATACAGCCATCCCAAAGTACACGGGGTTACATGACCGCGTTGTCGCAGCCCCTAAACTGAGGAACCAACCAAAATCTCTGCGGTAGATATAATTTTGCGTGAAGAAGTAACAGACCGTTACATAGTTGCACATCAGGGTCGAAACCTTGCATAAGGACAGTGTGACCACAACTATAAAAATGGACCCCAAATGACAAGAAGGTTAACGTTCCCATAAGACAATAAAATGTTTAAAATAAGCATAAAATGACGAAAAACAAAGTTAATTAAGCTTCAATTATAAAATACCTTCTCGCATTAAATGAGGTCTGATCCTTCTACGAAAATCTGCATATTCTGCCTATTTTCGCCTATCCCCAAGTTTGTCCGGTGAAATCTACCTCCGCCTTCCGGCGTGCCGAGAGGACTTTTTTTCTTCAAGTTATGATGGACTGTATAAAAATAATATATTGACATACCAAACTGATTTTACTACTAAATGTTTGCGTACTTTATTCTTATGTCTCAACATAATCGACAAAACAATTGAAACATTTGTCGTATCGTTACACCAGCTTTCCAATGCCCTCGGCATAAAGTTCTGCCTCCACAGAGGTGGGTACGTTTGGAGAGTCTCCTGAAGTGTTTCCTTTCTGGCGAGGCGTTGCCACCCAACCATACCTTCGATTCTCGAAAAAGGTGAAAATTAATCACGACTGCACTGTGCCAACGTTACAATATACTGTTTCAAAGAATTCAAGTGTGAAGTTTGGACCATCTGCCGGTTAGTCCAAACCAGCATTGAATGACTTTCACCTTCTTCGAGACTTGAAGGTATGGTTGGGTGACAATGCCTCGCCAAAAAGGAAACACTTCAGGAGACTGTCCAGACATACCCACCTCAGTGGCGGCAGAATATTTTGCCGAGGGCATTGGAAAGCTGGTGTAACGATACGACAAATGTTTCAATAGTTTTGGCGATTATGTTGAGACGTAAGAATAAAACAAGCAAACACTTAGTAGTAAAATCAGTTCGGAATGTCAATCTGTTATTTTTATACAGTCCATCGGAACTTGAAAAAAAAAAACATCCCTCGTACTTGACTGTGATCCGAAGCGTGGTCGAACCGATGAGAAGCCATCGACGATGTCACACTGAAACATCCGGGATAATTAAACAAGCTTGGTGTGCACATTGGTTGTGTTTCTCCACCTATATGAGTTATCCTCTAGAACAGGGGATCAGCCCGGCTCCCGAGCGACGTACCATATTATATAATTAATGTCTAGAAAGTTTAAAAGGATGACAGGGACTGTAATATACGACGTAATAAAAGTTAAAACAATAAATCACTGCTGGCGAGTAAGAGTAGACTATTGTTTCGCTTCACGAGAGTCCAGCTGGATGCCGGTAGTGGCCGGTGATAAGGATGTAGCGCTGCCTGCACAGATCCGTCTCCTGTACAATTCCTGGTGTAGCGGCTAGCGTTCTTCCCTGTCGCCCCGGGTTCGATTCCCGGCTTTGCCAAGAAATTTAATTCTTGTCTGAGGGCTGGAATCGGGTACATACAGGCTCGTGAGGCAAAACTGAGAAGGATTGGGTTCGGTTCCCATCTCAGTCTTTCTGGAAGTGGTTTTCTGTGGTTTCCCATTTCTACTCCAGGGAAATACCAGAAGGGATCTTAACTGAAGGCCACGGCTGCCTCCTTCCCAATCCTAGACTCGGTTTCAAATACACACGCTACAACAGATACCATAATAAAACTGGTTACCTGAAAAATTCTACACACACCCAAGTACACGGGGCTACATGGCCACGAAGTCATAAATGAAACAACAAATCTGTCTCAGCGGAGAGTGTAATCGGAGTCGGAGTCTGATGTCTAGTAATCGGTGACACAGTGGTCAAGCTATTTGCCTCTCACGATTCCCGGCCAATACAAGTGAGATTTTCTAAGGGAAATACCTTGTCCTGTGGTTCGGATTCCACGTAAAAAGGAGGTCTCGTGGTTCATGTTCGCACGATTAACGGTCACGTAAAACTACAAGCTTCTTTCCTTTTTTAACTACCTTGACTTTTATAGACGCCGCCCCGAGGTGCCGGAATTTTGCCCCGAAGGTGATCTTTAACGTGTCAATAAATCTACTGATACGGCTGCCTTGCATTTGCGTACCCTCAAATGCCAAATTCCTGCCCCAGAATTCGTTATTTCAACCTTGGGCACAGAAGGCAAGAACGTTACCGCTCCACCACTCAAATGTTTGTATTTTTTATTTTTTTACGAGTGACCTCCTAAGAGGCCGAGTGCAGGTATTTCTAATCGACACTCGTGGGCGACCTGCGTGGAATGAGAGACGGAATAGATGAAGACGAATGAAACAGGGCAAGGATGTGGAAGGAATCGGCGGTGGCCTGTCAGAAGGTACCGTCCCAGCATTTGCCTGGTGTTGAAAATGGGAAAACCACGAAAAACCTTTTCAAGGACGACTGACGTTGGGGCTCGAACCCACGCGTCTACCGAGTCAAAAGAGAGCTTGGCCCCATGAACTAACGTTGCGCTTTATCGAGGGTAGCCAGTGCTGTCGATAGCCAGTCAAATAATAATACATTTCATTGGGTCCATAACTATTTTCGCAATGATTCCCATTACCTCCCCCTCTCCCTCGGTCGAACATCAATTCCCCTCGATTTTCCTTAATTCCACTCGGTCCTCCAAGAGACCCCAAAATGAGTTCCTCAACTCCGCTCAGGCTTTGGCAAGGGGTCGGCAAAGGGATTATCCCCAATGGCAGACTTATTTAAAAGAATATTATGATTAATTTTAAATCACTTGTATTTTCCGCCATCTAAGTTATAATGTGCCAAACACTTTATACCTGATTTTAAGAATGAGCGGACTTGACATCAGAGCGGTTGACAAATGGCACAATAATGTCTGGCGAACACCACCACGCCATCGGTCAAGCTCTCTGAAGTCAACTTTTTTCCTACAAATTTTATGCATTGTTTTTAACAGGTGCATAATTAAATGTTTGTATGTTTTTTGACCTAGTCAGACATTATATTTTTTTTTTGAAAACGTATCTGTCCAAATTTGTATTCATTTCACACATCCTATAAAAGCAAAGTAGCACTACATGGTCAAAAACAGCTCAGAATATACCGCTTCTTATATGTGACAAGAATCATAGCTGTGCCTTTAGCATAAACCCAGAAAATACTTAGTAAAGTGATGCCACAAAAATAGAATTTTTCATCGTGAAAGAGTACGTGGTGACCTTAAGGTTTTAGATTTGTTCCCACTGCGTAGCCTTGTTCCTTAGTTCCTGCACCACGGCTGCGAGGGATGCTACAGTAAATTGCACTATCAGCGCAGGGATTTGAACCAATGTTCTCCGGATTCCTGAGGTGAGTCCGTTATTCCCTTCTTTCCTTGGCATTGGGGCAGACCCTCTCTTCTTTCCCTTTCCTATCTACCTTTCATGGCTCTACGTATCGTAGGTTCAAATCCCGGTGCTGACAGCGGCTATCCTGAATGTGGATTTTCCCGTTTTATTCTACACTCCCTCCAGGTAAATGCTGGGATAGTACCATACTTCAAGTCCCGGAGCATCTGCTTCATCCCTGTCCCTAATACAGTTACACATACTCTTACAGTCATCACATACATATAAGTTATCAGACAAGTTCAACGCACACGCACACCCAACTACACGAGGCTGTTGACCAAGAGGCCTCTAAAATGAATTAACAACAAATTAAACAACATAGGTTTGCCGCTTCTCCACGAATTAGAGTCGGAAAGCCGTCACAATTTGTGATTAACATTGTTGGTTCTAATAGTGTTTGGATAGAGCAAATTGGATGTATATAATTGACAGAGAACTGATGAGGTTCGCTCGATGAACGAAACACGCCATCCTTGTAATCCTTCTCTGCCCCTCCCCCTCATCCCCCCCCCCCTCCCTGGTTGCAATCAGTGGATATAATAATTAAGGGACCCGGGACGTGTCAATTGTCTATTTAATTTTAGCTTAAGAAAATCTCCCATCTTTCTTGAAGAATTTGTTGTATCAATAATAAATAATAATAATATCGTATGGCCTCGTTACCGGGTGCAAGCTTTGTAATTTGACACGCAGAAGGTAGCTTGCATGTCGAATTTCGTTGTTCCTTGAATCACTATGAAAGTCAAGGAGGTTAGATATCTAAGCTCCTTGAACACTATAGCGCTTTCTAGTAGAGAAATGACGAACTTTGTATTGGCGGAAACTCCCGAGATTAATCTTGCCATTATGAACACGGCCTACTGAATTCAAATGGGTTCTTTGACATGCCAACATCGTATGACATGCGTGTCGTATTTTTGCCGCCTTTCAAAAATCCCTTATCACGGCCAGGAGCGAACCTGCAATCTTGGGGTTAGTAGACCAACACGTTAACCACTCATCCACCGTGGCAAGCTGGTATTTGATGGAATACATTTAGGTCAGTAGCTCAAAAATGGTTTAAATATTATTATTATGCATGCAAAGTTTCTTGGGCCTTGTTTGAGTATTTGCTCAGAAAAGAGGACATGAGTTAAGGGAATTATTAACAATATATTTAGTTAAGATCGTTTTTATAATGATCTCTCTGACACAAAATATTCAACATAGGATCTTCAAATTCTACTCAAATAATGATGAATGTACTCTGAATATACCAATATAACATCCAAGGAAATATCTATTGTAGTTTCTGAGATATGTTACTAAACATCGGAAGCTCCATTTCTCTATAGATTCACACTTCCCGGCTCCCTTAATGCACATACAGAGGAAGAGTCTAATATTTCCCGCTGCCTAATATAATGTTGACCGCCTGAAACTATCAATTAATTATGGAAAAATGCAATTTCATCAAAATCTTGGGGAGCTTCTTCAACAACTACAAGATGCTCTGCCTTAGGTCTAGCCTTCTCGGTGGCTGAATACTGCGCCCCAGTTTGGCTCAATAGCCCACAAGTCAAACTCGTTGACACCCATGAGACTAATCACTGGTTGTATAAGAACTACACCAGCAGTCCTCAGCAATATTCTTCCACCCCACCTTCGTAGAGAAGTTGCCTCGCTACGGGAGTACTACAAGATTATGGATCACCCTACACTACCCATTCATGAAGACATCCCCTTTCTTCTAATGAACAGGCTCAAATCCAGGAAGCCTCCCATTTGTCATGCCCAGAGGCTTGTAAGAAACCATTTTGATTCCAGCATGCAGTGGATTATTGAATGGACACTAAAAGCTTGTCCTGAGTCGAGCTCCTTCCTGGACCCTACAAGAACATCCACTCCAGGTTCCGATCTGCCTAGGAGGGCTTGGACAACTCTCAATAGGATTCGGACAAACCACGGAGTATGCAATGGAACTTTGTTCAAATGGGGAAAAATTTTGTCTCCTCAGTGTGCTTGTGGTGCTCCTAACCAAACCATCCAACACATTACAACTGACTGTCCTCTGAGGGCATATGGAGGGGACTGGATCGACTTCCTCTTGGCGACACCTGACGTGGACTCATTAGACCTGAGACTGTGAAAATGAAAATCCACAGCCTGCTTCCAGTCTCCGACCGGGTCAGGAATGGAATGAATGAAGCCCCCATCTAGCGGCGAGGATATGAAGTGTGCCGGCTGCCGAAGCCTGTCGCACTCCTCTGGGGCAATGATTAAATGAATGACTGATGAAATGAAATGATAGTGGAGAGTGTTGCTGGAATGAAATAGTGACAGGGAAAACCGGAGTACCCGGAGAAAAACCTGTCTGCCTCCGTTTTGTCCAGCACAGATCTCACATGGAGTGACCGGGATTTGAACCACGGACCCAGCGGTGAGAGGCCGGCGTGCTGCCGCCTAAGCCACGGAGGCTCGACCTGAGACTGTAAGTAGTGTAAATAGTAAAAATAATGTACAGTAGATTTTAAAGTGGTTTTCTTTGTACTCTGAAATCTTGTATTGATTATATTGCCAAACGATAAATAAATAAATAATCAAAATGCTAACCGTAGACATGTGACACCATTCCAGCATTTGCCTGTGAGGAGTGAAAATATATAAAAGGTAAATCTACACTCAGAATAGCGGCTGATAGAAGGAGGATTTGAATCTTTGCCCTTCACACTTTCAGTTCCCCCTTGAGGTCGTACTGCGCAACTTAACCCGCGAGGAGTGGCGCATGGATATATTCTGACCCGAGCCTTAAATAAAGCTCTATATTTCCATTTTGGTCAGCCCTTATTTCCTGTCGCTTACTGTACCTTCCTTCCTGGCCTTGAACTTCACTCTGCAAAAGAAACATGTCCATAGCTTTTTGAACACTCAAGTTATTTCTATATTATTTACGGTCGGGTCAGATTTACCCATGGCGCCAGTCCTCGCGTGACCATTTTCGCCTTATGTTAGTCGGAACAATCTGTAAAAAAATAAGTGGGAAAATCCACCTATTTTGGTGAAGCACAATCACATAGCTCACGTTATTGTTGATCCATGCTTAGGGTAAAGGGACACCTTGGTCATCAGCTCCTTTCTTCAAAAAAATTGAGATGACTGCTTTGCCGCCACTATCAAAGCCAATGATACTGTTACGAAAATTATGGTCTTTTTACTGCATGTTAAATTTGAAAAATATAAATATACCACATTTATTTAATAGGAATTGTTCATAGGAAGACACCAGGTCTAAAATTACTTCATTGAAATACATACAAGAAAAAACCATGAGACAAAATGTACCGGCGCCAGTCCTCGTGTTATACAGATTTCTTCACGCCCAGCTTCGCAATGAGATCTGGCCCAATGAAGACGTAATCATCCCCTTGAAACCAATTCCCGTGCTGCAGGTTGGGTTGGGTTCATTGCCCCTCAACCCCACCCACACAAACACAGATGCTTTTGATATGCAGCCGAGCAGACAAACTGGCACCGTATCTTGAACAAAACAATTTACTTCAATCTGAAGCAGTTCCAGTACTTTATTACATTCCAGTGGTTTCGCTCGTTTAGAATAACAAGGGGTGTTCTTATTCCGCGAGGGGTTCTGGATAATGAGCCTCATTACTGCCTCCAAACAGCTGGGACGCTTCCTGCAAAGCAAATTAGGAACGCATGTCGTAAGCATTCCAGAATTGACACTAGATTATAGAAAACTTCAAAAATTAACTATTAAGAGGGATTTATTTTTAATTTGTACGTAATAATAGCAAAAGAAGGCGGCCAAAATAAAAATAAATTATTGCTAAATAATCACTTCAGTTTGAGTACCGGGAAGTCATTTCTCAAGGCCTTTGTTTGGAGTGTCTCACTGTATGGATGTCAAATCTGGACCTTAGGGAAACTGGAGGAAACAATACTTAAGGCTGGAGAAATGTGGTTTTGGAGGAGAATGACAAGAACAAGTTGGATGGACAGGTAAACAAATGATCTTGTTCCGCAGGACGTGAAGGAGGATCGATGTTTATTAAAAACAATAAAGAAGAGGAAAACTAAGTTCCTTGGACATGTATTAAGGCACGACTCTCTTATCCAAACCATTATCAGTATCGATATTTGTAAATCAATTCTTCTACTTTATTCTTATAATTTATGGGCTTATGTCATCGTGATAATCAGCCTCGTGTACTTGTGCATGTGAGTACGAGGGGGTTCTGTTTGATAACCTATGCTATTGTAGTTTCTCTAGAAGCGACTGTCTTAATCATTCGTGGTGCGATTGTAAGCAGGCGCCCGTGGCCTTAGTAAGATTTGTACAATCGTGGTATTTCCCTAGAGTAGACTAATAATAATAATAATAATAATAATAATAATAATAATAATAATATAAATAATGTATGTCTACCCCTTATTATTCCCGTTTTCCAACGGGGTCGGGGATGAGATGCGATGGAAGTCTTTGTGGCGATGTTTTTACGGCCGGATGCCCTTCCTGACGCCAACTTCATGAGAGGAGTTAATGAGAGATGAAATGAATGATGGTGAATGAAACTGGGCAAGGATGAGGAAGGTTGCGGCCGTGGCCTGTCAGAAGGTACCATCCCAGCATTTGCCTGGTGTTGAAAATGGGAAACCACGGAAAACCATTTCAAGGACGGCCGACGGTGGGGCTCGAACCCACGCGTCTACCGAGTCAGCAGAGAGCTTGGCCCCATGACATGCTGAGCTTTAGCCAGCGTAGCCACTACTGTCGGTAATAATAATATAAAAATAATAATAATATATTATGTTACAATGACGAAGCCCCTGGGGAAGAGTTACAGAAACTGGCTGACGACAACCTCTTTCACAGAATACACAGTATAATACCCGACATTTGGAAGACTGAACAAATCCCAACAGAATGAAAATGTGGACTTAGGCCCAATATACCCGCTTCACAAAAATTGTGATAATATATACCCGAACAACTTTAGAGGCTTTCCCTCCTCTTAGTAGCGTACAAAATTCTTTCGAAAGCGCTCTTGAATAGACTTGAACCCCATGTTGACCCACAGATAGGGTAATATCGAGCAGGTTTCCGTAACGGGCGCTCTTGCACGGAAAAATTTGGAATCTGAAGACAATCTTGCAAATACGATCTTGTAGAAACACCGTGGTTACCTTCGTTGATTTCAAAAAGGCCTACAACTCCGTCGACAGATCAACTCTCAGCAGCATTCTGGAAGAGTTCAAGGTTGATAAGAAAACCAGCGCAATAATTCAACAAATTCTCATTGATACTACATCAAAGGTTAAGTTTTGTGGATACATTTCTCATCCTTTTGAAATACACAGTGGTGTTTGCCAAGGAGATGGACTTTCACCCATCGTTTTTTTAATATGGTCCTGGAAAAAATAATATGGACATAGGAAAGAGAGGTTAAGGGAATACACATTGGTAAAGGAAGAAAGTATTGAGCTAATAGATGGTATATTGGCTTTCACGGCCAGTGAATTAAAACTCAGCAATTCTTTTAGGTTTGTGCCGTGTCTTGTGTGGGGTTTCACCTAGGACACCAAGCTGGCTCATCGGCGGGCTCTTGGTGTCCCCGCCCGGAACCCCTAGAAGAATTGCTGAGTTTTAATTCACTGGCCGTGAAAGCCAATATACCATCTTTTTGGAAGCCTTCATAGGGAGATTAAGGCTGCTTGAGCTTTTAGTTCTCGCAGTCAAGCAGTGCATTTGCACTGCATAAAGGGAGGTAGCGCGCAGTTCGTTACTCCAGTGGGGGTCCGGGCGCGGACACCAAGAGCACGCCGATGAGCCAGCTTGATGTCCTGGGTGGAACCCCACACAAGACACGGCACAATCCTAGAAGAATTGCTGAGTTATAAAGCTAATATCAAATGTTCGGCGTTTGCTGATGACCTTGCCATATTAACGAATATCAGACAAGAAGAAAAGCATGCAATTGCAAAATTACACGAAATTTCACAGAAGGCTGGTCTGATATCAGAGTCAGTACGATCCCCGTCGAACGATCTACCCATGGTTCCATATCAAGAGTTTCCCATTTTAAATACTAAGAAAAAAATCATCCAACCTACTTACCTGGAATCATTACAACAAAAAATCGATATAAGATAACGCAAAAGTAAGACACAGCAAACCAGTAGTTCTTCCTGGAGCACTTTATGGCACAGAAACAACACTAATTCATGGTCACTCAAAAATTAAAGAAATACTCGTAGAAAAACAAGAATGTAAAATCCTTCGAAAAATGTTTGGACCAGTGAATAAAGAGGGAGTGATTAAGAGAACATAATCAGAAATTTATAAAACCATAGAAACTATCTCCGACACTTTCAGATAGAGACGAGCGAAATGTTACAGTCACATATTATACAGAATGGACCAGCACAGAATTACAAAACAAATTTTCAACATCACCATCAACAGTAAAATCAAGTCCAAATGGATACAGGAAACCTAAGATGACCTCAAACAGCTAAATATCACGATGCACGACATGAATGATGGGATTAAATTTAGAAAAACGATAATGAAACATACATTTGATAAAGAACTGCAACCAAAGATGGTTGGTGGTTGGTTCCCTAGTTTAGGGGCTGTGACAACGCGGTCATGTAGCCCCGTGTACTTTGGGTGTGTGTAGAATCTGCCTGATAACCGGTGTTAATTGTGACGACTGTATTAGTGTGTGTTATCTGTTTTTTCATTCAAGTAAGGACTGCAGACATTCAACCGTCAACGACTACTAATTCAGAACTTGGCTACTAGACGCCACCGCAGTCGGCTCCTAACGACGAACGTAGGAACATTCATTTTAACTTCACACGGCTGTAATTAGTGGAAGGTTCTTGAACAGGCCATAAATCTATGACATGGGACCACCGGCTTTACTTCCCCTCCGAAGGAAGGCATACTGAGGGATTTTTAACGCTCTTAAAAAAATCCGACGACTTCGGCAGGGTTTGAACCGCGATCTTGGGCATAGAAGCTGAGCATGCTACCGACTACGCCACCGAAGCCGCTACTATTAAAGTTGAAAATATCATAAATCAACATCCAGTCTATTTAACCAATCCACTGCTTCTGGAGTAGCACAATTTAAATCCTCTGGACTCCCCGGGAAAGCTCGGCAGGGACAATCAAATACTGTGTGTTCCTTTGTCTGCGGAATGCCATCACACCAATTAGAAATGGTCTTCCCTTATTTCACTCTATCTATTCTACTGGCGCATTTGAGGATGCGCAAATGCGACGGAGCTGTGTCAGTAGATTTACATGTTAAAGATCCCCATTGGGGCAAATTTCCTGTATGCCGGCGTCTTTAAAAGGCGCAGACGTTAATAGGTAGCCTACGTAAAACCAATAACATTATTACTGTAACTATCGTGCATTCCCTTGTAAGAGGGCGTGTGAACTTGAACAATTTTCATGACAACCCAGTCTTGGGGCGACGTTCTTTCCAAATCCTCTTCATTCGTGCTCTATGTTCTTTCTTCCGTTCGTCCGTCCACTTTCTTTCCTGGCATCTTTGATTGTCGGCTTCGGTAGCGTAGTTGGTAGCAAGCAGAGCTTCTATGCCCATGATCGCGGGTCAAAACCCGGCTGAAGTCGTCGGATTTTTAAGACCGCTAAAATCCCTTAGTATGCCTTCCTTCGGAGGGGAAGTACAGACGTGTGCAAATTATTAGAATAATGCATGCATTTTGTGTTTTTTCAAATTACACATACCAGTGATGCCTTGCTTTTTTTACATAACATACGACAAAACTGCCCGACAACCAAAGGTTCTCCTTCCACCCCGTCAACATCCACGCGTACCAACCACCGTTTATTTTACGTGGGCGCTCCCCATCCAGTTACCACAGGCTTCTGGAGTACCTTTGGCTCAACCTCAAAGACATTACCGACCTACGGTCGTGCAATACGTACCCATGGCCAATAGGAGTTTGCAGTAATGTTCGGTCTTCGAGAGTTAAAAGCTTAGCGTAAGAACCACTAAAGATCGTATATATATGTTCCATTATGGCATTCCACATTCATCTGAAAGGCCCCCCAGAAGGACATACAGAGGCTTGGACAACTTGGAGGTCTCTCAACACATTGCGAGCTGGGGTTGGCAGATCCAAGTCCAACATTCATAAATGTTTTTTTTTGCTGCGACTCGGTCCTTTGTGAATGCGGTGAAGAACAGACTATGGGTCCTCTGCTTCAGTGAAGTCTGTGTCCTATACTGTGCACCATGGAGGACCTGGGGGATTTTGCTGAGACTCGGTCCTTTGTGAATGCGGCTGAAGAACGGACTATGGGTCATCTGCTTCAGTGCAGTCTGTGTCCTATACTGTGCACCATGGAGGATCTGGTGAAAGCTACACCAAATGGACGTGACATGGCAAAATATTGGTCATGTATTATTTAGAGCCTTAAATGTTCAAGTTTTGTCATTTTTATTGCCCATTTTGTACATAATTTCTTATGTAATATTTTTGTTCCTGACACGAGTAAATAAAACTAAACAAGTAGTTCTGCGAAGAACTATACAGCCTATTTTCATATATCCTATTTATATTTATTTCCTCTATCAACATACACATAGTCAGTTTGATTGCTGTAATAGATTCGTAGATATAGAGAACCGTCTAAATATTTTGGATGGTCACCATGTTGGATTTTTATAGTATAGGCCTTAGATTTATGTACTAGGCCTATATATTACATGAAGATTAATGTGTATGTGTTTTATTCAAACTTCAATCGCATGATTAGGACACAAGAAATAAAAGCGGGATTTTAAAATTTCTCTCAGCCGCCATCTTGTGGTTATGAAAATAATTTAAATGAATTAGATGCCAGTCGAT
This sequence comes from Meconema thalassinum, assembly GCA_946902985.2. Lineage (NCBI taxonomy): Eukaryota > Metazoa > Arthropoda > Insecta > Orthoptera > Tettigoniidae > Meconema > Meconema thalassinum. Next base: position 503,581,315 of record OX336393.1, on the reverse strand, counting down.
TAACATTTTTATAAGCATATACCGTATCAAGTTTCACTGCGCTTGGATGGTTAGAACACAAGCAACGTCTATTTGAATATGTAAATTTCGCGTCGCCGCCATGATGGATTTTGCTCGCTAGGTTATTGAACGTCCCATAGGTGAACTTATGCTTGTAGCCTCTATATACATACAAAATTTCAGTTTGATTGCTGAAGTAGATTATTGAGAACCGTCTAAATATTTCGGATGGACGCCATGTTGGATTGTAATACGTGTAGGCCATAGAGTTATGTACTATTAGATGATGATTATTGTGTACGTTCATTATGCAAATGTTGATTTCGATCGTTGATTAGAACACAAGAAATAAAAACTTAATTTTCGAAATTCGCACAGCCGCCATCTTGAGGTTATATAAACAATTGAACTAAATTAGATACCAGTGCAATACAACGTGTATAAACATTTGCTGTACCAAGTTTTATTGCGTTCAAAACGTTCAACTTCGCTTGGCCGCCATGTTGGTTTTGTTGTTAATCGGGTTTTGAAAGTCTTATAGATGAACTTCCAGTAGTGCCCTTTATCTCCGTACAAAATTTGATGGTGATACAGGTAATAGTTTCAGAGATATAGAATGCCGGTTAAATATTTCGCAGAGCCGCCATCTTGAAGTTATGTAAACAATTGCACGAAGTTAGATGTCGGTGCATTACAATGTGCATAAACCTATACTGTACCAAGTCTCATTGCGTTTGGTTTGTTAAATCGCGAGTAGCGTCTATTTAAAAGTCAAAATTTCGCTTGGCCGCCATGTTGGTTTTGTAGTTAAAAGGTTTTCAAAAGTCACATAGGTGAACTTCTATTAGTTCTTCTTATCATCGTACAAAATTCCAGGGTGATATCGGTAATAGTTTCGGAGATATTGAATGCTGGTTAAAGATTTCGCAACGTAACGTAACGAGACGTACCAAAATTTAAAGGGCACGGTCAGGGTCGCCCGGAATAGTGCTATGAACTTACCGAGTTTCGTTGAAATCGCTCCAGCCGTTTAGAAGTTATTAGGGGGTGGGGGCACACAAAAATCCTCTCTCTCTCTCTCTCTCTCTCACACACACACACACACACACACAGACAGACACACGGACAAAAGGTGATCTCATAAGCCTATTTTTTCATAAATGAAAATAGGCTATTAAATAAAGTTCCGAAGTTCGCCGCCAGGTGCTGACTGCGATGCCATCTAGTAGCCAAGTCCGCAAGCTACGTGTCGTGAACGGTAGTATTTGGTAGCTACAGTACGAACTACTTGAAATTATTTTGTGCAGTGCTTACTTGAATAACAAGTAGTTCCGTGAAGAACTATACAGCCTATTTTCATATATCCTGCTCATGTTAATTGTATCTATCAACATACAAAATTTCAGTTTAATTGCTGTAACAGATTCGTAGATATTGAGAACCGTCTAAATATTTCAGATGGTCGCCAGGTTGGATTTTTATTTTTGTACTATTACATTAAGATTATTGTGTACGTGTGGTATTCAAACTTCAATCGCATGATTAGAACACAAGATGTAAAAACGATATTTTAAAAGTACGCACACCAGCCATCTTGTGATTATGCAAACAATTGAAATAAATTACAAGCCAGTGGATCAACATTTGTATAAGCATTTAAGGTGCAACGTTTCACGGCACTCGGATAGTTAATTCGCGAGAAACGTCCATTTAAATATTTATACTTCGCGTTGCCGCCATGTTGGATTTGTGCTCACCAGGTTACTGAAAGTCCTATAGGTGAACATATGTTCATAGTCTCTATGAACATAAAAAAATTCAGTTTGGTTGCTGTAAAAGATTCATAGATATTGAGAACCGTCTAATATTTCGGAAGCTCGCCATTTAGGATTGTTACATGTATAGGCCATAGAGTTGTGTACCATTCAAGGACAATTATTGCCTAGCTTCATTATTCAAACTTTCACTTCGATCTCATGATTACGACACAAGAATAAAAACTTAATTTTAAAATTTCGCACAGCCGCCATCTTGAGGTTATGTAAACAATTGAATTAAATTAGATGGCAGTGCATTACAATCTGCAAAATCATTTACTGTACCACATTTCACTGCGCTCAGAGAGTTAAATCACGAGAAAAGTCTATTAAAATATTTCAAATTCGCTTGGTCGCCATGTTCGTTTTGTACGTTACAGGTTTATGAAATATACATAGGTAAACTTGTATCAGTACCCTTTATCACCGTACAAAATTGCATGATGATATCTGTAATAGTTTCGGAGATATAGAATGTCAGTGAAATATTTTGCACAGCTGCCATTTTGAGGTTATGTAAACAATTGAACTAAATTAGACTCCAGTGCATTACAATGTGTATAAACCTTTGCTGTACCAAGTTTCATTACGTTTGGATAGTTAAATCGCGAGAAATATCTATTTAAATGTCTCAATTTTGCTTGACCGCCATGTTGGTTTTGTAGTCACCAGGTTTTTGAAAGTCTCATAAGTGAACTTCTAGTAGTGCCCTTTATCACCGTACACAATTTCAGGGCGATATCGGTAATAGTTTCGGAGATATTGAATGCTAGTGAAATATTTCGCACAGCCGCCATGTTGGATTGGTGAGACGTAACAAAATTTGAAGGGCACGGTCGAGGTCGCCGGGAATAGTGCTATGAACTTACCGAGTTTCATTGAAATCGCTCCAGCCGTTTAGATTTCATAAGGGGGACACACACACACACCTCACTCACACACACACACACACGCACACACACACGGACAAAAGGTGATCTCATAAGCCTATTTTTTCAAAATTGAAAATAGGCTAAAAAACAGATAACACACACTAATACAGTCATCCAATTAACACTGGTTATCAGACAGATTCTACTCTCACCCAAAGTACACGGGGCTACATGACCGCGTTGTCACAGCCCCTAAACTGAGGAACCAACCAACCATTACTTAAGCTGGCGATCTGATGATAGCTTGTGAATGCATGGAAAGGTTGGGGATAGTAAATATCCCACGATCACAAGTGCAGCGCTCTCTGATGAAGGAGTGGTGGAGGGACGTAGACTACATATAGAATAGGCAAGTCTCCCCTTGGAGGCGTTTGTACCGCATAAATCAGAGTCAGGGGGGAAGCCACCCCCTTGGAATACACGTGCTGCCTATGTTGCGAGTTGAATATTCCCTCATTCCCCATCAGCAGGAGAAAAGGTTCAATTTCCTTTCCTACACTCAGAGATATACAATGTTATATTTTAGGTAGATTTCATTAGAAAGCTAACTATTGCAATGGGTACCATGTTTCGACTTCCAGAAAATTTTGACATATGTTTGCGTTTCACATCCCCTAGACCCCAAAACCACCATCAGTTCAAAAGTTTATACATAATTTATGTATATGTATATATCTATCTATCTATCTATCTATCTATCTATCTATCTATCTATATATATATATATATATATATATCACTTTCTTGTGAACACGATAACTACCGCAATTTTGCACCAATCACTTTGAATTTTTTACAGAATATGTATCCCTATAAAATCTCGGTCGATTACGTTAATGAGCACAATCGGTCGAAGGGGGTGTAAATGGGGGGCTTTTTACGAAAAAGTGAAATATCACCATAACTCTCTTAATATTTGAAATATCGAATCCATTCAAAGTTCATACTATGTGTCGGATAAGGCCCAAAAATTTATGTTTGAAACGTTCTTGATAGCACCAACCATTGACCAAAGGGGTGGGAAAAAGTGAGTTTTTCGGGAAACATTAATCATATCTCTCTTAATAGGCATATTATCAAAACCGTACAAAATGGACAATATTCCTCTAATAATTACCTAAAACTTTTGTCTGAAAGAATTTTTGATATGAACCACCATTACGCCAAGGGATGAGAAAAATGATTTCGGAATTATAAGAAAATGCCAAGAGCTATCAGAGGTTGCCATGGCAACACTACTAAATTGATGAGGGATGAGCCATCAGACGTTGCCATGACAACGCACTTTCACGATATCAGATTCAGTTTTCCATAAGTGTGAAGCGGCTTCGGTGACGTAACTGGTAGCATGCTGAACTTCTATGCCCAAGGTCGCGGGTTCAAAGCCGGCCGAAGTCGTCGGATTTTCTAAGAGCGCTAAAACTACCTCAGTATGATTTCCTTTGGAGGGGAAGTTCCAACGTTCGTTGCGAGTTGCTGGTTGCAGTGGCTTCTAGTGGCCAAGATCACAGCTAGATGTCGTTGACGGTAGTATGTGGTAGCAACATTAGGAACTACTGCTTGAAATTGACCGTCTCCAGTCCTTACCTGAATTACAGACTAACACAGCCATCACAATTCACACCGTTTATTAGACAGATTCTACACCTACCCAAAGTACACGGGGTTACATGACCGCGTTGTCGCAGCCCCTAAACAGAGGAACCAACTAAAATCTCTGCGGGAGATAAAATTTTACGTGAAGAAGTAACAGACCGTTAGATAGTTACTCATCAGTGTCGAAACCTTGCATAAGGACAGTGTGACCACAAGTATAAAAATGGACCCCAAATGACAAGAAGGTTACCGTCCCCATAAGACAATAAAATGTTTAAAATATGCATAAAACGACGAAAAAGAAAGTTAATTAAGATCCAATTATAAAATACTGTCTCGCAATAAATGAGGTCTGATCCTCCTCCGAAAACCTGCATATTCTGTCTATTTTCGCCTATCCCCAAGTTTGCCCGGTGAAATCTACCTCCGCCTTCCGGCGTGCCGAGAGGACTTTTTATCATTCCAAATGATCTTGTCGACTTCGTTGTTATGCTTGGGTCTAACGTTATGCGTTACGGTTACGGCGTGTATGACGTCATCATGTTGTTCAGTGCATATGCACCAGGTCTGAGTTTACTCCTGGGGTCTGGCGTTATGCGATACGGAGACGGCGAGTGCGTGACGTCAGACAGGAATACAGGGTGACTCCTAAAGAGGTGCACAAGATGTCAGACAAGAATACAGGGGGACTCCTAAAGAGGTGCACAAGATGTCAGACAAGAATACAGGGTGGCTCCTAAAGAGGTGTACAAGATGTCACATAAGAATTCAGGGTGACTTCTAAAGGGATATACAAGATGCCAGATAAGAATACAAGGTGACTTTTAAAGAGGTGTACAAGATGGCAGAGAAGAATACAGGGTGACTCCTAAAGAGATATACAGGATGCCAGATAAGAATACAAGGTGACTTTTAAAGAGGTGAACAAGATGGCAGAGAAGAATACAGGGTGACTCCTAAAGAGATATACAGGATGCCAGATAAGAATACAAGGTGACTTTTAAAGAGGTGTACAAGATGGCAGAGAAGAATACAGGGTGACTCCTAAAGAGATATACAGGATGCCAGATAAGAATACAAGGTGACTTTTAAAGAGGTGTACAAGATGGCAGAGAAGAATACAGGGTGACTCCTAAAGAGGTGCACAAGATGTCAGACAAGAATACAGGGTGACTCCTAAAGAGGTGTACAAGATGTCACATAAGAATACAGGGTGACTTCTAAAGAGATATACAAGATGCCAGATAAGAATACAGGGTGCCTCCTAAAGAGGTGTGCAGGATGTCAGAGAAAAATACAGGGTGACACTTAACTAGGTGTACAGTATGTTAGATTCAATTCAAATACTGGGTGACCCTTAAAGAAGTTTGCAAGAGGTGACCCTTAAAGAGTTGTAAAAAGGTGCCCGCGCGGGAAGCCTAAGTTAATGGGCTCCTGAGCCTTTCTAACATGTGTAGCATGCGTCATTTGAAATGATATAAAGTCTAGTCTCTCAGACTGACTGTATCTTTTTCCCATCGTTATGCCAATCTGCGGAGAGCGATAGAAGTTAATTTGCTAACCATGTTTCTTTCATCTCCCAAAATCTCTTAATTCAGGCACTGAAAATCTTCCTGAGTTTTACCGCCCATGAGATAAAAGCAAATGGGGAACGGAGACATTGTATCATATTTGCTGATGAGATCGTAATAGTTGCAGACTCCGAAAAGGAAATTAATAAAATGCTGCAAGTCCCATCAGACACACTTAGACTATGAACATTAAGAGTGCACAAACGGAAAACGAAAAAATATGGAAGAAATTAAAACCAATATAAAATTTGATGACTTGAGAATTGAACAAGTACAATCACAGAAGAGGCAAAACAGGCATTTTTCTCCAGCAAACATTTGAATATAGATTTAAGAAAATCCTTTTTATGGAGCACACTGCTCTATGGAAGTGAACGTTGGAATTCTGGGTAAATTGGAAAAGAATCGACTTGAAGCTGCTGAAATGTGGATATGGTGGAAAATGACAAGAACGAGCTGGATGGAAATAAAAACTCACTTGGAAACCTTAAGGGAAGTCAAAGAAGAGAGGAGACTAATGAAGGAAAAGGGAAAGAGAAAAATACAATTTAATGGACATGTCATCAGGTACAGCACCTTTATCGTTAACATTCTTGGAGGGGAAATGCTGGGAAAGAGAGGAAGAGGACGGCCTAGGACGAAGTATTTGGAAGACATAAAGAATAGAATGGGATGTGACAATTACACGGAACCGCCAACGACAGAAGAGTGTGGTTGCATCGACAAGGCATTAGTCTTTAGATTAGAATTATATTAATGAATGATTTCTAGGTCCTGGAAAATTAGTAATTTTCACAGACAAATGATGGTTGTTGATTAATGTTCTGAACTGGAGTCGATCTTGTGATGAGTACTTCACTAAGCCAGTTGTTGTTTTTGACTTTCATTGGGAGAAATAGGTAGAGAATTCTGTCATTGTTCATTCTGAGAATGTGGTCGTAGAACTTCAATCGCCTCTTCCTGAAGGTGTCAGTGATCTTTTCAGCACGCTGTTTAAGTTCCTTACACTTCCGTTTCTTTCAGATTCCTTCGGAGCAGACTGGACCAAGGATGTTCCACACTACTTCCCTTTGTAGTTTCTCTACGTTTGGGCGGCTTCGGTGGCGTAGTAGGTAGCATGCTGAGCTTCTATGCCCAAGATCGCGGGTTCAAATACGGCCGAAGCCGTCGGATTTTTTAAGAGCGTTAAAATTCCTCAGTATGCCTTCCTTCGGAGGGGAAGTAAAGCCGGTGGTCCCATGTAATAAATGTATGGCATGTTAAAGGACCTTCCACAAATTACACCTGTGTGAAGCTAAACTGTATATGTTAAAAATAACAACGCTCTTAGGTTCCTACGTTCATTGCCAAGAGCCGACTGCGGTGGCGTCTGGTAGCTAAGTTCTGAACTAGTAGTCGTTTGGCGGCTAAAGTACGAACTATTTGAAGGAAAAAAAAGTCTGCAGTTCTTACTTGAATTAAAAAACATATAACACACACTAAAGCCTCCGTGGCTTAGGCGGCAGCACGCCGGCCTCTCACCGCTGGGTCCGTGGTTCAAATCCCGGTCACTCCATGTGAGATCTGTGCTGGACAAAACGGAGGCAGACAGGTTTTTCTCCGGGTACTCCGGTTTTCCCTGTCAAAATTCCATTCCAGCAACACTCTCCACTATCATTTCATTTCATCTGACATTCATATAATCATTGCCCCAGAGGAGTGCGTCAGGCCTCGGCAGCCGGCACAGTTCATAACCTCGCCGCTAGATGGGGCTTCATTCATTCCATTCCTGACCCGGTCGGAGACTGGAAGCAGGCTGTGGATTTTCATTTCATAACACACACTAATACAGTCATCATAATTAACACCGGTTATCAGATAGATTCTACATATACCCAAAGTACACGAGGTTACATGACCGCGTTGTCGCAGCCCCTAAACTGAGGAACCTACCAACCAACCTTTCTCTACGTCTTTGATAAGAGATTTGCCTCCAACAATCAAGGATTCCGAGGCACACAGTTCTTCAGGTTTGATTACTGTGGTGTAATGTCTTAATGTTGCGTTCTTCGATATTGATTTTTTGTTCTGTTCCTGGTTATTCTATAGACCTTTTGTAATTTTGAAATTCTCTCTTTGCTGCCTCATGGATATGTTATATATATATATATATATATATATATATATATATATATATATATATATATATAATGCGTTTGGCCCTCTAAGGAGCACGTAGAACCATTAGTTAACATTGGTCTTCTTGTTCTTCTTATCTTCCCAAAACTTTCTCATCCTTTCGCTATGTGCTTGTCTTCTTTCTTGTGTCCATGCAGCTTTAAGTTTCAAATTCTGTCCCGTAGAGATCTTGGGTGGAAACTTATACGAATTTACTTTTTGTCTATATGCAGTCCGCGTCGTTGTCAGTGGGTCAATATTGATTTCACTGAGGTCCTTTTGGGTGTCTGCTAGCCAGCGTACTTTGGTTTGTCGGTTTCCATTGACTATGAGGAAGATTTTCTTGGTCAGTCGGGAGTTGTCCATTCGAGCTATATGTCCGTAGAATTTCATGCGTCTTTTACGTACGAGTGAGGCGAATCGTTCAGTCCATGAATACAGTTCGTCTGAGCTTTTCCTCATCTAGATACCATCCTGAAGCTTTGGTCCAAAGATATTTCTCAGTATTTGTCGTTCTATCTTCTCAATATATTTGATGTTGATGGTTAACGATGACGTCTCAATCGCATAGAGTGCCTCTGGGAGGATGACTGTGTGGTAGTGATGGAGTTTGGTTTTAGTGGAAAGTGATTTCTTGTTGTAAATATTCCAAGTGATTGTGTAAGCTTTGCGTAATTTTTCTGCACGTGTTTTGTTAGCCATTCTTTCGTTACCAGTGTTCCCGATAATTTCACTTAGGTACTTGAAGTGCTTAACTTGTGTGATGTCGCCATATTTGGTTGTATGTGATGCCAGGTTTGTGCTCTTGGAATCCATGTACTGTGTTTTCTCGTAAGAGATATGGAGGCCGGTTCTGATTGATATCTCATGAAGCTTCTCAATGGCATGTCTGGCTTCTTCTGGAGTCCGGGTAATTATTGCTAGGTCGTCAGCAAAGGCGAAGCATTTTATGTTGATTCATTGTTCTTTTGTTCCCATACTTATTCCAGGTATTTCTTTCTCCCATGTTCTGATGATCTTATCTAGTACCAGGTTGAATAGGAGTGGGGACAAACCATCACCCTGTCTTACGCCTGTTCTAATGTGAAAAGGTTCGGACACTTCACCCATAAATTTAACTTTAGAAGTTGTATCTGTCAAGGTCTGTTGGATTAATGTAGTTGTTTTGTTGTCCACACCATATTCACGAAGTATATTAAACAGAGTTGCGCGGTCGATTGAAACATATGCTTTCTTAAAATCTACGAAGGTGACAACTGTGCGATTCGACTGGCGATGTTGGAGTACCATATTGAGGTTCCAGATCTGTTCTGCACACGATCGACGCGGTCGAAATCCCGCCTGATATTCACCGATCATGTGCTCTGTCTGTTGCTCCAATCTGGTGAGGAGGGCACGTGAGAGTACCTTGTAGGCGATTGGCAGGAGTGAAATGCCTCGGTAATTATTCGGATCTGTTTTGTCGCCCTTTTTGTGTAGTGGGTGAATCAAAGCAGTTTTCCAATCAACCGGTATGGTGTCACTCTCCCATATATTAGCAATGATGTTTTTTAGTCTTTCAGTCAAGAGTTCACCTCCAATCTTGAGCACTTCGGCGATTACACCGTCTTCTCCTGGTGCCTTGTTGTTTTTGAGATGTAATATGATGTTTTGTATCTCATCATATGTTGGTGGTACTGAGTCCTGGTTTGGGGCAGTTAAGTGGAGTTGGAGATTCTCTGCAGGTGGTTCACAATTGTGAAGCTCCTCGAAGAACTGTTTCAGGATATCACAATTGGCCTTTATGTTTGTCTCAAGTGTGCCATCAGGGCGGCAAAAACAAAGACTGGGCGGCTTGTAGTTCGTCAGTTCTTCCCTAAATGTCCTGTGGAAATTTCGTGTGTTGTTCCTCTTAAAGTCATTATCGATTTCTTCCAATCGTTTGAGGTGGTACATGCGTTTAACTCGTCTGATTGTTTTGGATGTTTGCTTCTGCGTTTCTAAACAGTTCTGCCAATGTTCTGGTGTTCGGTTGCTATTCCATGTCTTCCAGGCTCGGATTCGGGACTTTAGGGCTTTATCACAGTCTATGCTCCACCATCTGTGTTTTCGTTTCCTTGGTGGTTTGCCGAGTTTCCTTGTTGATTCTTGGATGGCCTTAAGAAGTTCATCCCATGTTTCCGTGTTAGTCTGTAATGATTGTGTAAACTCCTGTGCGTGTTCTTTTAGGTATTCCGGATCTATGCGTGGGAGTTTGGAATTTGGACGCTTTTTACGATTGGGTATGAAGAGGACTTTGATCTGCGAGAGATGATGGTCGGACTCTACGTAACCTTTGCGTACCCTCACGTTCATGATTTCTGGAGAGAATTGTCTGGTTATTGCAGCATGATCTATTTGATACTCCCCGATGTGGTTTATGGGAGATTTCCATGTAGTCATTTTTCGTGGTGGTTTCTTGAAATGTGTGGACATTAGTTGTAGGTTGGCCATTCCACATATGTTGATTAAGCGAAGCCCATTCGCATTCGTCTTTTTGTGTGCCGAGAAATTCCCAATGATATGTCTGTATTCCCGTTCTCTGCCAATTTGCGCATTGAAATCTCCGAGGAGGATCTTAATGTGGTGTTGAGGAATCTTAGTAAGTGTCCGTTCAAGTTGAGACCAGAACTTCTCAACTTTGTTTTTGTCAGGATCATTGTTAACTGGAGCATGTGAGTTTATCAATGTATAGGCCTTATTGGCGCATTTAACTGTGAGTAGAGAGAGACGATTCGAAGGTGATGTGAAGTCTATCACTGAGTTCTGGATACTGTTGTGCACAAGGAATGCTGTTCCGAACACATGTAAATTACTATTTCTTAGCTTAGTTGCTGGTTTTCCCTTATAGATACGGTATCCACCGGAGTCGAAGTGATCACAATCACGGAATCGTGTTTCTTGTACTGCAAGTAAGAGAATTCCGAATCTGTCGCTGGTGTCCGTCAGTGTCTTGAGTTTCCCAGTTTTGGTCAGCGTCTGTACGTTTAGTGTACCAATGAATTGCGTTCGCTTAGGTTTGAGGAGTTTTGGGAAGCTCCGATCCTTCCCGGCATGACTTCCTGGTCCCCCAGAAGCCGAATGACCAGGTTCGCCTTCGCTCTTCTTAGCTCTGGCCTGAGGTAGTTGCTTTTTTGCTTGTGCTTCCATCATGCTAAGTTCGTGGTTGATTTTAGCTGGTGGGCGTGAGCCCAGGGCGAGTGAATCGCTGATAATCCATAAAATTCACTCTCATCGTAAGGATTGTTAGTTCATACGGCAGCTGATGTTATTCTGTGGTTTACTGGTGCCTCTTGGTGTTCTGGGCTGAATATTATTTTACGGCTTAGAGCCAACCCTCCTCCTTTACCCGGACTTGGGACCGGCAACAGCAACGACTGAGCTACTCAATCCACCCAGTAGTTTCTGCAGGTGGAGTTCATGGATATGTTATTATTATTATTATTAGTAGTAGTAGTAATATCTATGGTCCAGTTCAGAAAGAGGGAATATGGATAAAGAGACCGACAGTAGAACTGCACAAACAGAGAGAGAGAGAGAGAGAGAGAGAGGCGATTACAAACAACATAAGGAAAAGGGAAAAATTTTATGGACATATACAAAGGATGACCGAATAGTTACGAATAGTACAATATGACCAATGCGAAAACGAAACCGTGGAAGACCTCAAGAAACTAAACATCTCTACACAAGACATGACAGAAGGAGCACATACAGAGAAAAACTTAGACAACAGAAGTTTGAGCAAACTCCCAAAGAGATACAACCGGGAAAGAAGTGGACACAAGAGAAAAAGAGGAAGCATAGTCTGAGAGGTTTTTGGGAAGATAGAAGAAAAGGCCAGAATAAACCATGAAAATTGATTGTGTTGTAACGCGCTCCTTGTGGGGAATTAATTGACGAATAAATAAATAATGATTTTTAGCCTACTTTTCGAATTTTGTAAAAATGAGGAAAAATTAGACTTATGAGATCGATCCGGGAAAATGTGTGTCTGTCTGTCCTTCTGTCTGTGTGTGTGTCCCCCCCCCTATCAACTCCTAAACGGCTGTAGCAATTGAACCCAAATTTGGTATGAGTAAAGATCTCTATCTGAATATCTCAATTCCGTATTTGAAAATGATGTCAGTGCTACCAACTGCTGAAAAAAACGGAATTGAAATTTCAGCTCCATGTTGTATTCTTGGAAAGTATGCATGGGAGCTATACCAAAATTGGCACCCATATAGATAATAATATTTCAGTTCAATTTCCAGGAGGCCATACATGACAGTGGTGCCAAAATGATTCTAAGCCTGCTGATAAGTCCAATTTTTAAATGCATACAATGGCTACACTATCAATTGGATTTCAACCAAATTTCGTGTGTACTATGTGTAGATAGACAGATATGACTGAGCGCAATCTTAATAGCCAACAAGGCTGCCAACTGTTAGTAAATGCTGTCTCTATTTTTTACCCTAATATCAATATATCAGAAAGTATTCAAGGAAACAGCTCTAAACTTTGCACAGGTATAGTACCTTACATTCTAGATTAATTTGGAGTAACTAATACACGTCAGTGCTTCCATCATGATTCTAAGCCTGCAGATTGGTCCAATATTAAAATACATTTAACTTCTATACAAATAAATCGATTTCATCCAAAATTGGCACAACAATAGATCATAATAGTTCAGATTATTTCTGACCAACACATGCATGATATTGTTGCCAACATGATTTTACGTGCGCTGATAGGTCCAACCCAATTTTGTATTCTGTACCTTAAGGGATAGAACTAAGAATATATTCAGTCACCAGGGCTGCCAACTGTAGTGCTCTATTGGGCTACATTATGCCAGTTATATTTCGAACTAATTAGAAAATTCGATATAACCAACTCAAATTCGTATTTATTCTAATTAGGTCTATATAGATTAATAATTGGAATGAATCTTATATTTCGAGGAAAGTAGGCTCTTTAGTTCGTCACGGAACTTCTTGTTATTATTATTATCATGCATATTATTTCAGTATTATAGATCCCCTTTGGGATTTAACATCAAAATGTTAAAGAAAAAAATAATCTTAATAATAATTAAAATTAGGCCAAACTAATTAAAATTTAATTTAATTTAATACTAATAAAATATATTTCATAATATTCCGCCCTATAAAAGAGCAAAGAGCTCATGTCCATGTTGTTACTATCCTCGGAAATGAATCACTCCTATCATTTTCTCCATAAAACATTCCCACCACTCATTGTCCGATCCCAAGGGATTCGATGTTGGGAGCCGTGGCTACAATGATTTACAGACTGATAAAAGCCAACCTTCTAGCCAATAGATTTCAAAACGAATATGTGTTTGACCTGCACATTATAAATCAGTAACAAAGGCTTTTATCTGGCAATTGAAATGTGGTCGGAACTCAAAGGTGACCACGATAGCCCCATTTACTCACATCTTTGCAAGAATTAAAGATCGGTCGACGAGGAATTTATTAGCCTTACTTTCTGCCAGCGATGCGTCTGTTTACACTCTCTCGATACTTGCTTTTCCTAATGCAGATGATTCAGTAAGGAAGAGGGAGCTTGCAATTTACGTGAGTAGGGAGTACAGTCAATGCCAACAACAACATGGAGGAGGAAGTAAAGAACCGGCTAAAACCTACAGAGAGGTGTCTCTTCTCAATGAACAAAACTACGAGGCATGTCCAGAAAGTAAGTTCCGTTTGGTAATAAAAATAAATTGTGTACAGATACAGAGAACATATTTATTGCACAACATTCTACAGCTCTTAAACTACTTTTCCACATAACTGCCGAACTTTTGCAGGCATTTGTCATAGCGTGGCACAAGTTTTTGTATACCTTCTTCATAGAAGTTTGCCGCCTGTGTCTTCAACCAGTTGGAAACATCTTCTTTCAGCTCGTCGTCTTTGTTGAAGTGTTGACCGCCAAGGAAAGATTTGAGATGTGTGAACAGATGAAAGTCGCTAGGAGCAAGGTCAGGGATGTACGGAGGGTTGTCAAACACGTCCCAGCCAAATCCCTGTAGGTGATTTTTCGTCACAGTTGCAGTGTGTGGTCGCGCGTTGTCGTGAAAAAAAAACCACCTTTTGACAGCAACCCTCGGCGCTTATTCTGTATTGCGCAGCGCAATTTCCCAAGTGTCTCGCAGTAAGCATCTGCGTTGATTGCTTGACCACGCGGTAAGAAATCAATGAGTAAGATGCCTTCAAAGTCCCAGAACACTGTGCACATCATTTTCCGAGGTGTCAAGATTTGTTTCGGCTTAACCTTTGCTAGGGATGAAGTGTGCCTCCATTCCATTGATTGCCGCTTACTTTCAGGGGTGTCGTAAGAAACCCAAGTTTCATCTCCTGTGACTATCTGTGTCAGAAATTCTTCGCCGCCTTCATTGCAATGGGTCAAAAACTGAAGTGCACTACCCATCCGTTTTGTTTTGTGTTGCTCCGTAAGAATCTTTGGTACCCAACGACGGCAAAGTTTACGAAAGTTCAGTTTTTCGGTAACAATTTCATGAATTAGTGATCGTGAGATTTGGGGAAATTCCATAGCGAGAGCACTAATTGTAAATCTGCGGGTTTCCCGGATCTTGTCATCAATCGCGTGAACCAGTTCTTCGGTATCCAAAGATGGACGCTCACTTCGTTCTTCATCGTGCACTTCACTACGTCCTTCATTGAATTGTCGGACCCATCTTCTCACCATTGAATCACTCATCGCATTTTGTCCATACACTTCGCAAATTTGCCGATGAATTTCAATTGGTTTCACTTTCCTAGCATTCAGAAAACGAATCACAGATCTGATTTCACAAGCGGCGGGATTTTCAATCACACCGACATTGTACGAGTATACATGCACAACAATGCATACGTGGCTGACAGCGCTCTGCAAATGGCGCACGTTTCTTCTCCTTGATACTGAGCGTCTACCACGCATATGCGGAACTGCGCTGCAGCGGAACGTACAACTAGTTGAAGACACAGGCGGCTCACGTCTATGAAGAAGGTATACAAAAACTAGTGCCACGCTACGACAAATGCCTGCAACATTTCGGCAGTTATGTGGAAAAGTAGTTTAAGGGTTGTAGAATTTTGTGCAATAAATAATTTTTCTGTATCTGTACACAATTTAATGTTATTACCAAACGGAACTTACTTTCTGGACGTACTTCGTATTTACCAGCAGGCTATTGACGAAAACAACAAATCTCCGCATGTACAAGCCAATCGTGCGACCAGTATTAATGTATGGGGCGAAATCATGGACACTGAGCAAGAAAATGGAGAGGAAATTATAACTTTTGAAAACAAGGTGTTAAGAAATGTTTTTGGGCCAGTGACTGAAAATGGAAGCTTTAGAAGAAGAAAAAAACATTTAAATCCACACGCTGTTTAATGAACCCTATGTGGCAGCTGTACTAACGAGCAGAAGAATTGAATGGCTGGAACATGTCCTGAGAAGAGAAGGGAAAATGGTAAAGACAGTGCTAGAAGGGAAGCCACAAGGTACGAAACCCTAGGGTAGACCAAAACTGAGGTGGATGGATGGAGTCAAGAAAGACCTGGAGACACTGGGAGCCAATGAGAACATGGCTAGCAACAGAGACCAATGGAAGAGGCTAAAGAGTGAGGCAATGAACCGACTTCGGTTTGTGTGGCCAACGAAGTAAGTATAAGGTGCGTTCAAAAAGTAACAAGCCGGAGGCATAATTACAGAAACCAGTACCTGTATGTTAGAAGTATTGGCCCTGGCTGTTGAGGCACTTGTCCCACTGTGACACGAGGCGGTGAATGGCTGTCTCATAAAATTCCCTGGGCTGCGATGTGAACCAGTTCCGCACGTACAGCTGGACGTCGGCGTCCGAGCTGACTCGTTGGTCCCGCAGAACCCTTTTCAGGGGACCAAACATGGCGTAATGACAGGGAGAGAGGCCTGGACAGTATGCAGGGTGGCCGAGAACCTCCCAATTGAATATCTGCAGGAGTGCCACGACTGTGTTGGCCGTATGAGGTCGTGCATTGTCGTGGAGCGACCACGGCGGCTATGGCGTTCACTGTCACTTGGCGGTCCTGGGTAATGAGTGCACCAACCAGCTGGTCGTTGTCATAGGTAATGCAGGGGGGGTTCCCCAGACCGGGCATCATTGGCTAACGACACCCGTCCTTCCCTGAAGCGCTTGTGCCACGCCTTGACCCTTGCAAGGGACATGCAGTGTTCGCCGTACACTTGTGACATTCGGTGATGAATGTCGGTTCCCCTTACTCCTTCCGCAGTCAGAAACCGAACAACACCTGTTTGCTCTTCGGTTGACACCTCCATGTCACTGTTTGCAATGCGACTGGCAGCGTTGGACGATTGATGCATGCTGCTGCTCGTTTTGTATCGTCACGTGACGTGCACGCGTGCTCTCTAGCGACGGGCTGTGACCTTCCACGCTCTGTTCGGAACCACAACTAGTTTCACACGCCACGATTAGCCGATGTAGTCACCGGTTTGCGCATTCCAGCCTCCGGCTCGTTACTTTTTGAACGCACCTTATATTAATCCTGCGATCATAGGTCACGAGACTTGAATTTACGTGTAATCCAAACCACTGAACATGCTGTACAGTATTTACGTTGGCCAATTTAAAAGCAAGTTACACTTCCCAATTATGAGCCTTCATTAATCCACATACACACAGGAAACATGGCTATGACAACATTCAATTCACGTTGTGAGGTTTGAAGCAATTTTTCAGAGTTGCCTAAGTAAACAAAAGTTTGGTGCTTTTCAGTCGGTCAACACGAATGTACCCAAAAAGAGTTGGGTTATGCCCTAATCCTGAAATAAATTACATGAGATTAATAGATACACTAGGATGACCAGTTTCGATCGTCAAGCGATCATCATCAGATCCAAGATTAATATACAAGAAATAAAAACTTAATTTGTAAATTTTGCACAGCCGCCATCTTGAGGTTATGCAAACAATTGAACTAAATTAGATGGCAGTGCATTACAATGTGTATAAACATTTACTGTACCATATATCACTGCGCTCAGATGGTTAAATCGCGAGAAAAGTCTGTTAAAATATTTCACCTTCGCTTGGCCGCCATGTTCGTTTTGTATTTTACAGTCTTTCGATTATTACATAGGTGAACTTGTCGTAGTGCCCTTTATCACCATAGAAAATTTCAGCTTGATATCGGTAATTGTTTCGGAGATATAGAATGCCGGTGAAATATTTCGCACAGCCGCCATGTTGGATTGGTGAGACGTAAGCCAATATGGTACTATTACCTTACCGAGTTTCATTGAAATTGGTCCAGCTACTGAAGGATATTAACGCTCTTTAAAATCCAACGATTTCGGCTGTGTTTGAACCCGCGATCTTGGGCATAGCAGTTCTGCATGCTATCCCTACGCCACCGAACATGGATGGATGTAATTATGAACGAGCATTAGACGCTAGTTTGTGAAATGCAGTTCCCATTTATATAAATGTAATTGAAAATGTTCCCAAATACCTCGTAATTCATAATATTTGAGAGCTTCGTACATTGAACTCAAGGTGAGAGGATGTTCTTGGTGCAAGCTGTACATTAACTAATTACAGAAAGCCTGGCGGAGCTGCAACCCGCCACTCAGTGCTGCCCCACAAGTTGCTGGACTGACTGGCGTGATGGATGATCTTGCAGTGATTGCTACCTTCTCAAGGGACCTGCTCCTTCACACCGCGATGGAAATGTTCCACTTCAGAGGTAAACAAGACGACCTTTATTTAATACACTCTTGGAGGAGTTTGACTTATTTATGGTTCCACAACTTCGTAAAAAGCAATAACATTTAGCATGTTAGGAAATGTTTGACATTTGCCGCAATGATTAATAGATAACGTGTTAAATATAATGCTGCTGCTGATGATGATGATAATTGTTGTTTTAAGAGGCCTAACATCTAGGTTATCGGCCCCTAATGATTTGGGTGATAGTGAAAATGAAAGATGATCAAATGAAACTTACAACTTAAACTAACAATCACTTACAAACTAGAAGAGCAAATGAGAAACAAACAGGAGAATAATGTAAATAAAAGACAGGAGGAAAGGAAATGCCCTCAACCCTCGAAGAATGAGAATTGAGGGGCTTGGAAGGAAGGAGAGCCAAGAAAGGCAGCGAGGAAAGGGAAAGAGGAGAGTGCCCACCCAAAAGGCAATGGAGTAGGGGGGAACATTTGACCCAGCTCAGGAATCCCTTGGGGTCGCCAAATTCCGAACTCACCAGCCGTGACCCATTGAGGGTGTAGCAATATCCAGGGTGCACCAGAAGTGGTGGGGCTAAACACACCCTGCCTCCTTGAGGGCAGAAGGCAGGAGATACAATGAAAAATAAAAAAATAAAAATAAAATATATAATACCTCTCAATCCAAAATTAAGAACAACTCTCCAAACGTTGGTACCGGTTTCATCCTATTAATGACGTTCTTCTTCAGGCAAATTTGTTTATATCTAACTTTAAAACTAGTGAAATAATTAATTATAATGCGAAATGGATATGCATACATTATTTGCATTTACATAAACGTCCCTTATTCATAAAAACTACGAGTTGCGGTTTAGCGATAAAGTATTCCACTAACAAAAATTCTGGAAGCTGGTGAATTTAAAACTGTTGGTTGGTTGGTTGGTTCCTTAGTTTAGGGGCTGAGACAACGCGGTCATGTAGCCCCGTGTACTTTGTGTGTGTGTAGAATCTGTCTGATAACTGGTGTTAATTGTGATGGCTGTATTAATGTGTGTTACCTGTTTTAATTCAGGTAAGGACGGCAGACGATAATTTCAAGTAGTTCCTACTTTCACTACCAAATGCTACCGTACACGACACCTAGCTTGCGGACTTGGCTACTAAATGGCATCGCAGTAAGAACCTGGCGTCGAACGTTGGAACTAATAGAGCGTTATCAATTCTAACCTAAACATTTTGGCTTCACACAAGTGTAGTTAGAGGAAGTTTCTTTGTCATGCCATAAATCTATGACATGGGACCACCGGCTTTACTTTCCCTCCGGAGGAAGGTATACTGAGGGATTTTGAACGCTCTTAAAAAATCTGACGATTTCGGCCGGGTTTGAACCTTGGGCATAGAAGCTCAGCATTCGACATAAGTAGGTATAAGAATAATCTTGTCCAGTTCAAGCTTAGTTAATTCACCTCATGAGAGCCTGAGCTTTATCGTAGATGTTAAGTCATTTTAGGCCCTAAGGACATCATGATCTTCAGCTCCGTTATTTGTATGTGTGTTGACTTAAATACTATTAGGCATTGGTTTCGAGAGTGTGTGAATAAACCTAAGAAATAGCCACAATCAGAATGACTGATCTCGTCGATAGGAATCCAACTTTCGATGTTTTGGACTTCGAGGTCTCCGTTAAAGTCGTGGTGCACGACGGCGTCATGCGGATTCTCAGTAATATAGATGTGTAAAGGCTCGGCCACAGAGAAAGCGGTCTGTCGCGGCGGGAAGCGATCCAGCGATCGTCGCGGTGGTCTGTGATATCGGTACGTCACAGAGGATGCGATACCTCTGTGTGAGCGGTCCAGTCTGGTCGCTTCCTTCTAGAGAATATTGTGTGTTCATATTAAGGATTGTTTGCTATTATTATTGAGCATGAGCTCGGACGAACATCAACTCCTTCTCCTATTTGCATTACAAACCACAAAGAAGAAAAGGCAATGTTGGGTGAATGACGCCAATAAGAAGAGATAGTAATTAGGAGTACACCACCACTTATGTATGGAACTGGAATCACATGAAGATAGGTTTTTCAAGTATATTCGTATGTCGCGAGAATGTTTCGAGGAACTGCACGATTCCATGCTTCAGCTTTCTTTAAAACATCATTGTAATGTTCGTGTAAACTGTCGAACAAATGTGTGTATTTACGCACAGTTTCAATAAATACTTCAGTTTGGTCGCTCATCACAATCGAAGGCGGCGCAGCGGTCAGGTGGGCAATCTGTAAATTTGTACAACCGGATCGCTTCCTGCCGCGACAGACAGCGTTCTGTGTGACCGAGCCTTTAGTGTTTGAAGGTCAATATTCCCCCAGATCCTTGCCAATACCCGTCATTTCATTAATAGCTTTACTCAGCCCCCTTCCTAAATACGAGAGCACTTGAAGAAGGACAAGATGTCATTGCTATGTTAAGATTTACAGATGTGCCAGCAGAGTTGCGGTGCGGTCGTTTATTGAATCTGGAAGTTGGCTGTGATGAATGCATTTTGCTCACGTCCTAAGCCGCGGGCCGAGCGACGGGCGTGTGGGTAACTGGATTAGCGGGCGCACGCCTCGCTTCGCACTAACGAACAGGGGGCCATGGAACTGTTTGGGAAACATGCTCTTGCTTGCCCATCACACAAACTTTTCACTTCACCTTTGTTGTTTCAAGAATTTTGTTCTAACCTTTGATATGATGTTTCTCTTTCAAATTAGCGGGAGTCCTGCAAGAATACAAAAAAGGTAAGTCCTTATAAAGCATTCGCTAGGAGATCTTAAAGTAGCGCGAGATTATCAACTTTGGTGTGTGTTCTAACCTACTGTAATTGCTACGTAATACTAAAGAAAGTCGTTCCCAACGTGGTGTACAAACATACTGTTGTTGTTGTTGTTGTTGTTGTTGTTGTTGTTTGCGTCTTCAGTCTTTTGACTGTTTTTGCAGCACTCCATGCCTCCCTGTCCAGAGATAATCGTTTCATCTCTACATATCTAGCACACCCTATATAAACGCAACCTGGTTGCGGTGGAAGGAGGTCACGGGTGTGCTTTGCAACAAGTAAATGCCACTTCGTCTCAAATCCAAGATATATCAGACAGTGGTACAGCGAGGTGCACTGTATGGAGTAGAATGTCGACCATCCGACAGAATTTCAGAACGTCACCTACACGCCATGGAAATGAAAATGCTCCGTTGGACAATGGGCATCTCACAATTCGGGAGCAAATGGGTGTCGCCCCAATTGTGGAAAAAATGAGAGAGAAACGGCTCCGATGGTATGGCCATGCCCTGCGTGCAGCGCCTGATACTGTTACTAACTCTGTCCTTCATTTTGAGGTTGAAGGCCTACGCCCCAGAGGACGACCGAAGCAGCGTTGGCAAGACACAATTAATGGTGACTTAAAAATTACCGGACTAAATCCAGCTGCCGCACGAAACCGGACAAAATGGAGATCAATGACTCAGAAAGCGGACCCTGCACCAGCGGGACAACGCTATGAAGAAGAAGATATTTAGCACACCCTATATCGAGGCAATCTGTTTAACATTTTCTAACCTTGGTCTACCCCTACAGTTCTTGTCCTCAGCTGTCCCGTCCATAACTAGGTTTACTATTCCTGGGTGTCTTAGTATCTGTCCTACCAACCTATCGCTTATCTTCATTAATAATCTGCAGAAACATCTCTCCTCGCCCAATCGCCTTAATACCTCTTCATTTGTTGATGTGTAACATCTTTCCACTCGAATGCTGGAATTTTTTGTGGGAGTGATTTTGAAAAATGGGACGGAAGTGGATCGGAACGATCGAGGTGGCACCAGTTGGCACACTTCCGTTCGATCGAACGGAAGTGTAAGACGCACTGCCAACTCGATCGATCGATCTAGCTGGCAGTGGTAAGATCCAGCAGGCAGTGGTAAGAGAAACAATGAGCGTGCGGTGTAGGAAATTGATACCATGACGTACTCTCGGCCATGTGGAATGTATATGACATACTGAACGGTAAACGCTCATGCGAACTCTGGTGTCAAGTGAATGAAACAAAGCACATGGTACATGTTCGAAGTCTTCGTATCAGCATTTAAATGGTAAAATGCCTTAATATCAAACACTGTAAGTAGTCGGCATTGCCAGTATTATGTTTCTGCACAATGGCTATTCAAATGTTAACCCACATAACGGTAATGCAGTCATCAATATACTGTAATATAATCGTTGTGGTTATACGAGAATTGAGCAAGCCTTCATGAACTATTGCTGAATACAATCTCTTTACTCATAAGAGGGCCTATTCATAAGGCATTTTAAACTCAATTTCTCGCAGGAACATTATCGAAACAAGCAAAATATAAATGAAACTTAATTCCGTAATGCAGTATTATTGAAACGTGGAAATAAGTCACAATTTGTGCACAACATTTGCGTAGTCGAAATAGCCGTGGGGTT
This sequence comes from Meconema thalassinum, assembly GCA_946902985.2. NCBI lineage: Eukaryota > Metazoa > Arthropoda > Insecta > Orthoptera > Tettigoniidae > Meconema > Meconema thalassinum. Next base: position 503,558,998 of record OX336393.1, on the reverse strand, counting down.
AGCGCCTATGACTGTGAATTTAGAGATCTCGGGTTCGAATCCCGAACGAGGTAGAAATTTTTGCTACCAGATTATCATTTAAAACGATATTTATCATATCAATATGACTCATTTTAACAGAATCCATATGGAATTACGTGTTGGGCTGTGAATCAAGAGGTCCTGTTTATAAGGAATTTAAGGTTACGAGTGGTGTCGCATCTATTAATCTAGTTGATCCATATCGTATTCTTTATTTAGGCTATTGCTGGTGGAAGCTACAAATCATCTAATAAAATTAGTACCGTATTATAAACTACAATATCTGTAACACACTCCCTTTTACAATAGATTAATATTTGTGCCAATAATAGTATAAAATACCGGTATATCAACAATTCACGTGAGGTTTCTTCTATGTCAGATGTTACACATCATATGCGACTACTGTAAGGCTCGTTTTTTTTACTCTGCATACCAATCTGATCTTCAACATTTTCCTGTAACACCACATTTCAAATGATTCTATTGTCCTCATTTCTGCTGCGCCAACAGTCCAAGTTCCACTTCCATAGAGCGCCACGCTCCAGACAAAGGTTTTCAAAAGTGATTTTCTAATATATCTATACTAGCGGAAACTTATCTAATTTCACATCCACGTAAGTGTTATAGCCTCTTCATATCTTGATCCGTTCTGTGTTCTAGTTCTTGTTTCTGATTTCAATTTCTTCCTTTTAGATCTCCTCTATTCTACGCTGTTTTATCGAGACTTTTTCATGTTTGCTTAACACATTTTGCAACTGATCTGTTTTTCTTAAAATTTTAATTTGTGAGGTTTTGAAGCAAGAATATTTTCAGAATCCTCTGTTATGGCAAACTTTATATTAAGTGTATGTTCTTGCTTACAGGGTCTTTCATATAAAGTAAGAACGGCAAGCGGCTGTTTTATTATTCGCTGCTACGGTGGCCTTGGCCGAGCTTGTGGCGCGCCATGGCCCCCTGCTGTACTATTACAAGCGCGCGCATAGTACATACGAGGGATGTTGTTTTCTAGTTCCGATGGTCTGTATAAAAATAACAGATTGACATTCCAAACTGATTTTACTACTAAATGTTTGCTTGTTTTATTCTTATATCTCAACATAATCGCCAAAACGATTGAAACATTTGTCGTATCGTTACACGAGCTTTCCAATGCTCTCGGCAAAATATTCTGCCGCCACTAAGGTGGGAACGTCTGGACAGTCCCCTGAAGTTGTGATTGTGATAGCAGATCACGTCAAGCGAGATAAAGCAGATGGCCTTGCTTCATTGACCTGAGGAACCTTCAATTCTCGAAAAAGGTGAACACCATTCAGTGCTGGTTTGGACTAAACGGCAGATGGTCCAAAACTTCACACTTGAATTCTTTGTAAAAGTCTATCGTAACGTTGGCCCAGTGCGGTCGTGAATGATTTTAAGCTTTTTCGAGAATTGAAGGTATGGTTGGGCGGCAAAGCCTAGACAAAAAGGAAACACTTCAGGAGACTCTCCAGACGTACACACCTCAGTGGTGGCAGAATATTTTTCCGAGGGCATTGGAAAGCTGGTGTAACGATACGACAAATGTTTCAATCGTTTTGGCGATTATGTTGACATAAGAATGAAACAAGCAAACATTTAGTAGTAAACTCAGTTTGGTATGTCAATCTGTTATTTGAATACAGTCCATTGGAACTTGAAGAAAAAAACAGCCCTGGTATGTACTATGCGCTCGCTTTCAATAGTACATCAGGGGGCCATGGCGCGCCACAAGCTCGGCCAAGGCCACCGCAACACCGAATAACAAAACAGCCGCTTGCCGTTGTTACTTTATACGAAAGACCCTGTATTTACATGTCCTAAATTACCATGACGAAGGTCGCAGTGTAATGGAGACCGGTACAGCACAACATATGGTTATATACAGTTTATTATAACTAATAGTTTCTCTACCCCTTGATGACGAGGAATCCTGAGCCCCTTAAGAGGTCGTTACCCTCACTGCACTTGAACTGGTCCGGTAGTGACGGGACACTATTAATTATTAAGGGCCCATTACGAGGCGTCAGATAGGCTCGTTAAACTTTAATCAATTGGCTCCTTCCATGATCCAGCAGACAAAGGCTCCAGTGAGGCAGGTGAATTTAATTAGGGATGCTACAAACTTTCCTCTATTGATCTCTGTAAGAGTTTCAAGACAACAACATAATATTATTAATAATAATAATGATAATAATAACTAGGGCTTGGATCGATATGCTCGATAAAATCTCCAGATATGCTCGAAAACCATGTGTTTTATGCTCGATAGATATGCTCGAAACTCCCATTATATGCGGTTAAATATGCAGAATATGCTCGAAAAACACCATTAAAAACTATAGAAAGGAAGTGAAACGAAAGAAACCAATAGCATACCTATTTTCTAATTGTATGTATGATACACTGCAATATACTCGCATTCAAGTTTTTCAAGTATATATAAGAGTTATAAAAGTTACAGTTTAAAAGTTCATTTACAAAATGTTCAGAATTAGGCGAGTCAATGAAATAGATCTGCATTGGTCTGTACAACAAGAAAATTTATATGTTTTCAGTTTTGAATGATTTTCTTAAATCAGTCAATTAAAGTTTTTAATGACGACAACGACCTCACTAAAGGTTAAAAACCTGCGGTTCTGTTATTCACACCAGATAGGCTTTTCAATAATTGTTTCTGTTTTCGAACCTTAAGGATGGTCAGGGCCCGAATTCGGGGAAGAATTCGAAGAAAAACAAACTATTTAGACGAAAACCACACGAATATGCATTTCTATGCTTCTATTCTGAAAACCGCGGTTTAATGCATTTATCTGCTCGATAAATTTCAATTCTGTTGGTCCCAGAGAGGTGAAAATACCACCGAAATGTGTACTATTCAGGAAAAAATATGCAAATATGCTCGAATCTGAGCCCTAATTATAACAATGCCGTCTTTCGGTAGGTAGATCGTATATTGATCACATTTTTACATTAAGACTGCTCTTGGAATAATGTAGAGAAAGATCTAAAGATATAGGAATGGTGTTTGTTGACCTGGAAAAATCATATGACAGTGTGCACAGGAAGCTATTAAGGCAAACTCTAAGTGAAGCACCAATAAGGGAAGACGTTATTTGTGCCGGATTAAAGTTGGAAGTTATGTCCAGGGAAATATATACAACCAAGTTTGATGTTTATCTCCGTTGCTGTTAAAGATTTGTTTAGACGTCTGTTTATGAAAATAGTCCAGGAAATGTTGTACAATGGGATTACAGATGAACCAGGAGTATAACTTATAGCATCTTCTTTTTTGCTGATGACCAGGTCATATATAATGATTTTTCAAAAAGGATACCAACTTTTATGCATCTCTCAGAGTACTGTAGGCATGCTAAGCTTGAAGATAACCAGGCATAGACTGTTGCACTAAAATCACTTTGAATACTAAACAAGAAGTTCCTTGAAGAACTATACAGCCTACTTTTCATGACAATGATTATTCTACAGAATATGAACCTATCTAGAATAATGACGAAATTAAGTTGCTAATATCGAAATTTCCAATTAGTTCGAAATACTGTATACTTGGCATAATGTATCCTAATAGAGCAGCCCTGATGACTGAATATATTCTTAGTTCCATCTCTTAAGGTACAAAATACAAAATTTGGTTGAAGTCCAATGAATAGCATGGACGTTACATGCAGTTAAACATTGGATCTAACAGCGCGCGTAAAATCATGTTGGTAACAATGTCATGCATGTATTGGTCAGAAATAATCTGAAATAATATGATCTATTGTTGTGCCAATTTTGAATGAAATCCATTAGTTAGTATAGAAGTTACATGCATTTTAAAATTGGACCTATCAGCAGGCTTAGTATCATGTTGGCAGCACTGACGTATATTAGTTACTCCAAATTCGTCTAGAATGCCAGGTACTATACGTTTGCAAAGTTTAGAGCTATTGGCTTGCATACTTTCTGAAATATTGATATTAGGGTAACAAAAATAGGGACAGCACACATTAACAGTTGGCAGCCCTGGTTGCTCCTTAGAATACGCATAGTCATATCTGTTATGGTACACATAGCACATACGAAATTTGGTTGAAATCCAAATGATAGTATGGAAGTTACATGTATTTAAAGTTGGACCTGTCAGCAGGCTTAGAATCATGTTGGTAGCACTGACGTATATAAGTTACTCCAAATTAATATAGAATGTCAGGTACTATACGTTTGCATAGTTTAAAGCTGTCGGCTTGCATACTTTCTGATATATTGGTATTTGGATAAAATAAATTAGGAGCATTTATTAACAGTTGGCAGCCCTGGTAGGTTTTAATAATACGCTCAGTCATATCTGGTTATGTACACATACAGCATACTAAATTTGGTTGAATTCCAATTGATAGTGTAGATGTTATATGCATTTAAAAATTGGAACTATCAGGAGGCTTATAATCATTTTGGCAACACTGCCATGTTTGGCCTCCTGGAAATTAAACTGAAATATTATGATCTGTACGTGTGCCAATTTTGAAATAGCTCCCATTCATACTTTCCAAGATATCCGACATGGAGCTCAAATTTCAATTGCGATTTTTTAGCAGTTGTTAGCACTGACATCATTTTCAAATAAGGCCGTGAGATATTCAGGTATAGATCTTTACTCCTACCAAATTTTGTTTCGATTGCTGCAGCCGTTTAGGAGTTGATAGGGGGACACACACACACAGCCAGACAGACAGAAGGACAGACAGACAGACAGACAGAAGGACAGACAGACAGACACACATTTGCCCGATCTCATATGTCTACTTTTTCCTCATTTTTGCAAAATGTGAAAAGTAGGCTAAAAATGAAGATTTGAGAAGAAGCTAATTTTGTGTAAAAGTAACTTTTAGAGCAAAAATCTCAATTTGGAATTTCAGACCATTTTGGCTTAAAAACTCAGTAGGGTCTCGCCTTGATGGATTTTATTTAAGCGTAATAGACCTCCTTTCTTGTATATTTTATCCAAATCACTTGTCTGGCATTTTGAAACCCACAGATCACATCTATAACAACACATCGGTAATGAGGTTTAGCTGTCTATTACAAATAAAGACTAATACTTGCGTGGCTGTGAAGATTAGGGAGTGCTACACAATCTGTTACTGGAGGAATATTTCAGTAAACACTATAACTACTTACAAATTCTTGTCGCAAGGGAAAGAAAAGAATGACTTCATAATATTATTATTGCAGCCATACGCAGTACATGTCTTTCCAGTAATGTTGAGAGGGGATATCAATAAATCAAAATCATTTGTTGAAATTAAGTAATTCCAAACACGTAAACAACAGCGAAATGTCCGTCAACTTATGTACACATTGAAGAACGTGTTATTGCATTTTATTTTTGGGTGCACGAGAGAAATCAAACAGGGAAGACAATTGTATAATTACGTGGTGACTTCCGGTGCGGTGCAACGAAACCCTCCTCAGAAACAAACATTTGTATTTTACAAAGACAGTGTGTTTTATTTGTTTTTTTTTACAAATAGTAGGTAAGGAAACAAAACAAAAAATAATATTATCTTTGAAAATACATTTGTCAAACAGAATTAAACTCTTCATACGCCATTGTAAAATTATGGTCTTTCCCCGTGTCTTCAAATAATTTATGAATAGCTAAAACTATGAGAACTACTCTTTATAAAGGCAAGGAGGGCACTGTTGGTTTGAAGGGCTGCTAAATACTGTTATTGGAAGCTCCACAATATTTGTGATGTGATGGATTTGCCGTTTACTCTCTCATAGTGTGTTCACAATGGGGCGCACGCTGCATTGTGTGATTGGAGTGCTTCGCTCTCTAGACCAACATCATTAGCGGCAGCTTGCCGTTAATGACTGAGATAAGCACCTACAAAGGTCATCATCATGACCATCATTTAGTTCTGCCCTCAATACACTCCGCAACAAGTACCGATAAACTGTCTATTTTTAAAACAATATCTCATTAATCGTCGTGGTTGATGACAAAATAATCCTTGGGCCTAAAATCAATCAACAACAACAAAATTGCCATCAGGCAGGGTTTATGAATGAATATACTTTCAAGTTTGTTTGAAGATAGAGTCAATAATTTTTGAGTTGTTGATATATATAAATTAAATTGAATTTAATAATAATAATAATAATGTTATTGGTTTTACGTCCCTTTTAACTGCTGAGGCTTTTAGAAACGCCGGGGTGCAGGAATTTTTCCCTGAAGGGGATCTTTGACGTGCCAGTAAATCTACTGACACGGCTCCTTCGCATTTGCGCACCCTCAAATGCCAACTGACTATGCCAGGATACGAACCTGCAACCTTGGGCCCAGCAAGCAAGAACGTTATCGCTGAGCCACGCAGCCAGTTAAAATTGAATTTATTGAACACATTGTGTACATAAGTCACGTCGTTTCTCTACGTTTTACTAGTCCTTAGCAAACGTGCTAATAAGTAGCGTCATTTTCGTGCAGTTCGTTAGGTGATATCCAGGTCGGGCTCCTCTAAAGCCACGACTGCCTCCTTCCCTTCCTACCCCCAGTTCACAAATTCACACAATAATACAATCATCACAATAACACAGGTTATCACACAAATTGCACACACACACACCAAAATACACGGGGCTATTGTGACCATGACGTCGCAGATCCTAAATATAAGCTCCAACGTCCAGCAAAGCCTCTCACTGAGACGGCCGATACACTTTTCGTGCAGGGCGTGGAATCTTGTGTTTAGACATAATTATCTTTCCATACCTTTGAATCCATATTTGAGTGTTGCTTCAATGGCTTAATCGGTAGCACGCTGAACTGCTGTGACCAAGATCACGGGTTCAAACCCGGTTGAAGACGTTGGATTTTTAAGAGCGTTAAAATCCTTCAGTATTCCTTCCTTCGGATGGGAAGAAAGCAGGCGGTCCCATGCATAAATTTATGGCTTGTAAAATATCCTTCCACAGACTAAAATTGTGTGAAGCTAAATTTCTAGGTTAGATTTCGTTGGAACGCTCTATCAAAGTTCCAACGTTCACCACTAGGTATCAGTGACATCTGGTGGCGAAAGTTGGAACTACTTGAAATTGAATGGAACTTGTAGCTCACCCTATGGGTGTCCGCTTTATGCAGCTACAAACTCTGGCGAGCCGAACATGTCCTCGGACACTCCCGGCACTAAAAGCCATACGATAAATAATAATCTATACTAATATAATAAAGCTGAAGAGTTTGTGTGTTTATGTGTTTAAAAGCGCTAATCTCTGGAACTACCCGTCCGATTCGAAAAATTATTTTTGTATATGATAGCCTGATTCAAAAGGAATAGTTTAGGCTATGTAGCATTAGGCTACACCTCTCAGGTAACCTTAGAGATTGATTTTTGTTCAGTAAGTCGGAAGAACAAGCGCTCCAGAACGGCTTCAATAATACCAATGTCTATTGTTGCCATGTACTGCGGTCCACATCACGTCACCCCTACCAATGTTCTGGTGCAGAATTGCGAGCTCCTTATAAATATCGGTCACGGGGAGTAATTAGTGCAAAAAGATTTCTTAGGCCCCTTAAAACAGTTATCATCATGCCAATAGTATGCCTCTGTATAAGGGCGATGGTGTTGGTGCAGTACAATGAGGTTATCAGCTGCAATAAGCGCTGGCGAGCTGCTTATAAATTGAAGTCACGGGGAGTAATTAGTGCAGAAAGATTTCTTAGGCCCCTTAAAACAGTTATCATCATGACAATAGTATGCCTCTGTATAAGGGCGATGGTGTTGGTGCAGTACATTGAGGTTATCAGCTGCAATAAGCGTTGGCGAGCTGCTTATAAATTGCAGTCAAGGGGAGTAATTAGTGCAAAAAGATTTCTTAGGCCCCTTAAAACAGTTATCATCATGACAATAGTATGCCTCTGTATAAGGGCGATGGTGTTGGTGCAGTACATTGAGGTTATCAGCTGCAATAAGCGTTGGCGAGCTGCTTATAAATTGAAGTCACGGGGAGTAATTAGTGCAAAAAGATTTCTTAGGCCCCTTAAAACAGTTATCATCATGACAATAGTATGCCTCTGTATAAGGGCGATGGTGTTGGTGCAGAATACTGAGGTTATCAGCTGCAATAAGCGTTGGCGAGCTGCTTATAAATTGAAGTCACGGGGAGTAATTAGTGCAGAAAGATTTCTTAGGCCCCTTAAAACAGTTATCATCATGACAATAGTATGCCTCTGTATAAAGGCGATGGTGTTGGTGCAGTACATTGAGGTTATCAGCTGCAATAAGCATTGGTGCTTTCCGATCCTTATCCTTGAGCGCTCCAGTTCTGTAAAACAAATAAATCCACCGGGTGAAGCCGGGCACTACTGCTAGTAGATAAATAGAATTAACTAATAAAATATTTTAAAACTAATGAAAGCCTCACAATATTTGTACTTGGTACAGACAGCTACCTCATTCAATTAACGCGGACAGCAACTCCAGAGATAGGTTTCAAACACTCAATATGTCTGTTTGTCACCAAAGAACAGCGTAGGAAATGAAACGAACAATATTCTTGTGGGGAGTTATTTAGGTTTTATGACTCGATTTCAATACACTGGCAGCGCGATTTATCGAGCAAATTTATTTCTTGTGTGACCGTTAATTCCAGATACGCTGAACACAATGGCATAATGAACACATCAAATTTAAAAATTCCCGTGGTGTATGGCACGAGCCACAATTGATGGGCTTCACAGCGGCCCGTGTTACTATACCCGGCAGTTAATCAAGCCTTGGCGACCAAATAAAAGCTTTACTTTATAAATTACTCCCCATTATAGCCTTTTATATGTCCAGTAAATTGTCGTTCATTCAGTCATAGTGAAAGCAAGACAGCTATTTAAATTTATAATTGTGACAACATAATATAATATGATATCGATCATTCTGTGTGGCTCACTACAGGCAGCTGGAAACTCAGAGATCAAGGGTTCCAATCCTGGAACTAATACTGACCATATTGAGTGTGGTTTGACCCAGGTTTTAACGTGGATATATACACACATCAAAAAAGTTTTGCATCACCTCGGTTCCAAGAGTTCCGGAACCGTTAAATACAAAGGGAATAGAGATCAACACAAACAACATTTCAGCTCGTTTTATTGCTCATGAGACCCACACATTGCATGTTGTACCATCATACAGCTAGACTTTCAGCATTTGTGGTCCAGATTGCAGTACACACCACTACCTCTAATACCCAGTAGCACGTCCTCTTGCATTGATGCATGCCTGTATTCGCCGTGGCATACTATCCACAAGTTCATCAAGACACTGTTGGTCCAAATTGTCCCACTCCTCAACGACAATTCGGCGTAAATCTCTCAGAGTGGTTGGTGGGTCAAGACGTCCATAAACAGCCCTTTTCAACATATCCCAGGCATGTTCGATAGGGTTCATGTCTGGCGAACATGCTGGCCACTGTAGTCGAGCGATGTCGTTATCTTGAAGGAACGCATTCACAAGATGTGCACGATGAGGTCGAGAATTGTCGTCCATGAAGACAAATGCCTCTCCAATATTCTGCCGATATGGTTGCACTATGGGTCGGAGGATGTCATTCAGGTATCGTAAAGCCGTTTCGGAGCCTTCCATGACCACCAGTGGCGTACGTCGGCCCCACATAATGCCACCCCAAAACATCAGGGAACCACCACCTTGCTGCACTCGCTGGACAGTGTGTCTAAGACGTTCAGCCTGACCAGGGTGCCTCCAAACACGTCTCCGACGATTGTCTGGTTGAAGGCATATGCGACACTCATCGGTGAAGAGAACGTGATGCCAATTCCGTGGGGTCCATTCAGCATGTTGTTGGGCCCATCTGTACCGCGCTGCATGGTGTCGGGGTTGCAAAGCTGGACCTCGCCATGGACGTCGGGAGTGAAGTTGCGCATCATGCAGCCTATTGCGCACAGTTTGAGTTGAAACACGACGTCCTGTGGCTGAACGAAACGCATTATTCAACATGGTGGCATTGCTGTCAGGGTTCCTCCGAGCGGCAATCCGTAAGTAGAGGTCATCCACTACAGTAGTAGCCCTTGGGCGGCCTGAGCGAGACCTGTCATCGACAGTTCCTGTATCTCTGTACCTCCTCCATGTCCGAACAACATCGCTTTGGTTCACTCTGAGACGCCTGGAAACTTCCCTTGTTGAGAGCCCTTCTTGACACAAAGTAACAATGCGGACGCGATCGAACTGCGGTATTGACCTTCTAGGCATGGTAGAACTACAGACAACATGAGCAGCGTACCTTCGTCCTGGTGGAATGACTGGAACTGATCGGCTGTCGTACCCTCTCCGTCTAATAGGCCCTGCTCATGCATGGTTGTTTACATCTTTGAGCAGTTTTAGTGACATCTATGAACAGTCAAAGGGACTGTATCTTGGATACAATATACACAGTCAACGTCTATATGCCGGAGATCTGGGAACCGAGGTGATGCAAAACTTTTTTTGATGTGTGTATTTTGGGCTCGAGATATATCTGGAGGTAGGCTGCTTCGGTGACGTAGTTGGTAGCATACTGAGTTTCTATATCCAAGATCGCGGGTTCAAACCCTGTCGAAATCGTTGGATTTTTAAGAGCGATAAAAATCCCTCAGTATGCCTTCCTTCGGAGGGGAAGTAAAGCCAGCGGTCCCATTTCATAGATTTATGGCATGCTAAAGAACCTTCCACTAATTACAATTGTGTGAAGAGAAATTTCTAGATTAGATATGACTAACGCTCTCTAAGTTCCAACGTTCGTCGCCAGGTTCTGGTTGCGGTATCACCTAGTAGCCGAGTTCGCAGTTAGGTTTTTTTTTTTTTTTTTTTTTTTTTTTTAGCGTATGGCTTTTAGTGCCGGGAGTGTCCGAGGACATGTTCGGCTCGCCAGTTTTGTAGCTGCTTCGAGACGGACACCCAATGGGTGAGCTACAAGTACCGTTGGGGAGGGAAGGAGGGAAGTTGGAATGTAAGGGCGAGGAGTTGGAAGGTAGCGGCTGTGGCCTATAGTTAGGGACCAACCCCGGCATTTGCCTGGAAGGAAGATGGGAAACCACAGAAGACCATCTTCAAGGTTGCCGGCGGGGGGATTCGAACCTCCTCGCCTCCCGGATGTGAGCGACTGCCATCAGTCATGCCGTAACCACCACGGCTAACTCACCCGGTCGCAGTTAGGTGACGATGACGGTAGCATTTGGTAGTAAAAGTAGGAACTACTTGAAATTGATAGTCTGCAGTACTTTCTTGAATTACAGATAACAATTTTTATTATCCATATTGGTCCGTATTGAAATAGAATTCCACTTAATACACTAACTTCGTTCCGTATTGAAAAGACGAAGTTAGTGTATTAAGTGGAATTACAGATAACACACAGTAATACAGTCATCAGAATTAACACCGGTTATCAGACAGATTCTACACACACCCAAAGTACTCGGGGCTACATGACCGCGTTGTCGCAGCCCCTAAACTTAGGAACCAACCAACCAACTATTTGGAGGTAGCGTTATCAATTACCCGACACCATAGTAACCATGACAACCAGTATTCGTCATCTATCTTCTTATATATAAAAGTGAAAGTCTGTATGTGGGTATGTGGGTATGTGGGTCTGTTCCGTATACAAATCTACACCGTTCCAGCAATCTCAACCAAATTTTGCATACACATAGTTTAGGACCCAGAAGGAACCGCTGGCTACATGAATTTTCGATAGTCTTGCTCATTCTTCCGATTTCGGTCCTTTTGCACTCAATCACAGGCTAATCAAATCATAAAATATACTCATGAAGGAATGGCAAGGCAGATAGTTTCCATGGCAACATAGCTCAAGTCGAGACACGGCCGTCTGGATGACAGTTGCGCTCTGCACTACCGGTATAGAAAATGAGCATCTTTACTTGAAATCCCGTTAGTTACTCACCTACTCACACAGCACTGTCAACCGAGTTTAGCATAACAAAGACTTGACACTATCTTCTACTATATATTTGTCAAATACCACTCACTCACTCATTCATTCATCACGAAATCTCAGAAACCACAGAACGGATTGGAATGAAATTTGGTATGCAGCTTCCCCAAGGACCGCAAATGCCCACTAAGAAAGGATTTTTGTATATTCAGGTTCTAAAGGGGTGTTAAGGGGGTAGACCTGCATTTCATTGACTAGCAATATCTCCCGATTGGTTTCATTGGGGGTTGTGATACTCGGCACATAAACTCATCATTAAAAATAAGAAGGCACGAGTCTCAGGGTTTTTCGATGTGGTGTATATTATGAGGTGAAAGGGGTGAGAAGTGGGGATTGAAATATTCCTAAATGAGCGTGTATCTCTTAAACGACAAAGGCGGGGAGTTTGAAACTCAGCGAAAAAAATCAGCATAAAAAATAAGTAAATATGTGTTTGACCGTTTTTTTTATAAATCCAATTTAAGGGGCCCATGGGGAAGGGTGAAATTCTGGTGGGGGGGGACAGGAAAGAAAGTGTCCTAACTGATTGACTGACTGACTCACTCATCAAACTCAGGGGGAAAAACTGCTTTAAAGTAAGTAAATAGCTGTTCGACAGTTTTTTTTCATAAATCAAATTTAAGGGGTTCATGGGGAGGGGTGAAATTCTGAAAAAAGACAATTGGAAGAAAATGTCCTGACTCACTCACTCACTCACTCACTCATCATCATCCCCTTGCCAAAATTATTGAAGTTAGAAACATGACAGTTTGGGGATATGTTCATTGTATGTCAAAACAGTCTACTAAGGGAGGATTTTCGGATATCAGGTTCTAAAGGGGTCTTAAGGGGGTTAAACCTGCATTTCATTGAATAACAATATCTCTCGAATGGTTTCATTGGGGGATGTGATTCACGGCATATAAACTCATCATTAAAAAGTAAGAAGACACGTGTCTGATGTTTTTTCGATGTGGTGTATATTATGAGGTGAAAGGGGTGAAAAGTAGGGATTGAAAGATTCCTAACGGAGCGTGTATCTCTCAAACGACATAGGCGAGGAGTTTGAAACTCAGCGGAAAGAAATCAGCATACAAAATAAGTAAATATTTGTTTGACCGTTTTTTCATAAATCCAATTTAAGGAGCCCATGGGGAGGGGTGAAATTCAGGGGAAAAAACAAACTGGAAAGAAAGTGTCCTAACCGATTGACTGACTGACTCACTCATCAAAGTCAGGGGGAAAAACTGCTTTAAAGTAAGTATATAGCTGTTCGACAGTTTTTTTTGGATCAATCAAATTGAAGGGGTTCATCGGGAGGGGTGAAATTCTGAAGAAAAACAAATGAAAGAAAATGTCCTGACTCATTCACTCACTCATCATCGCCCAGCCAAAAATATTGAAGTTGGAAACATGGCATTTTGGAGATATGTTCGTTGTATGTCAAAACCGTACACTAAGGGAGGATTTTTGGATATTCTGGCTCTAAAGGGGTATTTAGGGGGTTAAACCTGCATTTCATTGAATAACAATATCTCAAGAGTGGTTTCATTTGTGGATGTGATACTCGGCATATAAACTAATCATTAAAAATAAGCAGACAGGTGTCTAAGGGTTTTTTTGATATGGTGTATTATTATGAGGTGCAAGGGGGTGAAAAGTGGGGGTTGAATGATTCCTAACGGAGCGTGAAGGCCTATCTCTTAAACGACATAGGTGAGAAATTTGAAACTCAGAGAAAGAAAATCAGCTAAATAAATAAGTAAATCGGTGTTCGACCGTTTTTTTTTCATAAATTAATTTAAGGGGCCAATGGGGTGGGGTAAAATTCTGGGGGGAAAAAGGAGAGAAATTGTCCTAACTGACTGACTGACTCACTCACTCATCAAACTCAGGGGAAAAAGACAGCTTAAAAATAAGTTAATAGGTGTTCAAGAGTTTTTTCATCAATCCAATTTAAGGGGCCCATGGGGAAGGGTGAAATTCTGGTAAAAATAATTGAAAGAAAATGTCCTGTCTGACTCACTCACTCATCACGCCCAGCGAAAACTATTAATGTTGGAAACATGAAATTTTGGGAATATGTTCGTTGTATGTCGAAAACGTCAACTAAGGAATGATTTTTGTTTATTCGGGATTTAAAGAGGTGTTAAGGGGGTAAAGGTGCATTTCATTGAATAACGATATCACATGATTTGTTTCTTTGGGGATGTGATATTCGGTATAGAAACTAATCATTAAAAATAATCAGACATATGTCTAAGGGTTTGTCGATGTGATGTATATTATGAGGTGAAAGGGGTGAAAATTGGGGGTTGAGGGATTCTTAACGGAGCGTGTGTCTCTGAAACGACATAGGCGAAAAAAATTAAATTCGGCGGGAAAAACAGCTTAAAATACAAGTAAATAGGTGTTCGACCGTTTTTTCATAAATCCAATTTCAGGAGCCCTTGGAGAGGGGAGAAATTCTGGGGGGGGGGGGGGAAACAGGAAAGAAAGTGTCCTAAATGATTGACTCACTTAGTCACTCATCAAACTCAGGGGGAAAATAGCTTTAAATAAGTAAATAGGCGTTCGACCGTTTGTTTCATAAATCCAATTTAAGGGGTTCATGGGGAGGGGTGAAATTAACAAAAAAAAATGAAAAAATGTCCTGACTGACTCACTCACTCATCATCGCCCAGCCAAAATTATTAAAATTAGAAACATGAAATGTTGGGGATATGTTCATTGTATGTCGAAAACGTCCACTAAGGAAAGAGTTTTGGATATTCAGGTTCTAAAGAGGAGTTAAGGGGGTAAACGTTCATTTCATTGAATAACAATATCTGACGAGTGGTTTCATTTGGGGATGTGATACTTGGCATATATACTAATCATTAAAAATAAGCTGACACATGTCTAATGGTTTTTCCATGTAGTGTATGTTATGAGGTTAAAGGAATGAAAAGTGGGGGTTGTAAGATTCCTAACTGAGCGTGTATCTCTTAAAAGACATAGGCGAGGAGTTGGAAACTCGGAGGAAATCAATCAGCTTAAAAATAAATAAGGGCCTATGGAGAGGGGTGAAATTTTGGAAGAAAAACGTCCACTAAGGAATGATTTTTGGATGTTCACTCTCATCGACCAACCAAAACTATTAAAGTTAGAAGAATTACATTTTGGGGATATGTTCGTTGTGTGTCGAACACGTCTACTAAGGAGGGATTTGTGGATATTCAGGTTCTAAAGGGGTGTTAACGGGGTTAAAACTGCATTTCATTATATAACAATATGACACTCATTCGTTCATTCATTCATTTATTTGCAATGGAGGGTGTGGCCCCCGGAGGCAAATTGGATATACATAACAAATAAATAATTACACATAACAATTCAATAACAATATTATACAACAATTAAACTGGAGTATTTACACAAATAGTCAGTCTTTTCTTAAACACACCTATGTTTGGGAAAAGGCTCTAAGACTGCGGCAGGTAGAGAGTTCCAGTTATCAATGGCACGGTTTACAAAAGAATATTTACCATAATTTGTTCGCTGTGGTCGGCCCATAACTTTGAAAGGATGATCGCTCCTACCCATGTAAGTAATGTAAGTAATGACGCGAGCGAAGCAAGGCTAAAAATGAGATGGTGTGTGTCTGTGTATTACTCAATCACGCAAGTACCACTGGTCCGATATACGTGAATTTTACATGGAAGTAGCTGATTTACCTGGTTAACATATAGGTTACTTTTGATTACAATACTTTGCACTATTTAAAGATGGCGACCATTTTAGTGACGTCACTACACCCTTTGGTTTCAAACTCATATTTCCATTTGAAATAAAAAGAGAACGCTAAGAAATAGCAAACTTTTGATGGCATATACGAGGTTTAAAATTACATTTTCTATCCGAAAGGTATCTCCAACGGTTAGCGAGTAAAATCTAAATTTGTGCTATAAAACACGGTCAACGCCGAGCGTTGTAGTTGGACAAAATGTTTCATCCTTAATCTCCCTCTGCGCAGCACCTCGCCTATCCCATATTTTAACTGTCACCTTCACATTTTAATTTATTTATGACGCGTAGCGAAGCACGGGTACTTCAGCTAGTGTACAATAAAGCGGCTTTGGTGGTGTAGTTGATAGCATGCTACGCATTAATCCTCAAGATTGAGCATTCAACCCCCGCCAATGTCGTCAGATTTCTTAAGAGCGTTAAGAGCAGTCCTTACATGAATTACAGATAACACACACTGATACAGTCATCACAATTAACATCGGTTATCAGACAGATTCTACACACAGCCAAAGTACACGGGGCTACATGACCGCATTGTCGCAGCCCCTAAACTGAGGAAACAACCAACCTATGTACAATAGGTCAGTTTATATTACTATAAGAACGCAACCTCTTAGTTACGTGTTTTTGTTCATCAATCCATACTATGTTAGTAGCGCTATTAGATCGCATATTAGTTACGTGTCCTCGTTACGTGCTTTTTCGTTCTTATATGCATCAATATCAGTAGCGTCATCTATACGTTACTATAACAAAGTAAGCCCTTAGTTACGTGTTCTTTGTTCATGTATGCATACCATGTCAATAGCGTTATATAGGCCTACACGTCACTATAAGAACGCAAGCTCTTAGTTACGCATTTGAGCCACTTATTTTTTATTTCGTTTCGTATAATGTTGTTGTTTGTTGATGTTTCATTTGTGGGGCTGTGACATCGTGGTCATTCTTCCCCGTGCACTTGGGAACTGCGTTTGAAATGACCCACAAATTGTAGAGTGTAAATACTGTATTTACAAAATGCAATTGAAATTCAAAATACGTACAAAATGCAATTGATATTGAAAATACTTACAAAATGCCCATTCTACAAAATTAAATTTAGATTGAAAATACTTGCAAAATGCCCATTCTACAAAATTAAATTTAGATTGAAAATACTTGCAAAATGCGGTTTAGGTTGGAAATACTTACAGAATGCCCATTCTATAAAATTAAATTTAGATTGAAAATACTTACAAAATGCCCATTCTACAAAATTAAATTTAGATTGAAAATAGTTGCAAAATGCGGTTTAGGTTGGAAATACTCACAAAATGCAATTTAGATTGAAAATACCTACAAAATGTAGTGTAGAGTCAACATATTCACAAAACGGAATTAAGATACACGAGGAGCCAATTCACAAACACAATGCGGGAATCTTATAGACAAAAGGAACTATAATGAAAAGAAAAAGAAGGCTGATCCCTAGAAGAATGAGGGATCAGGAAAAGGCGAGAAAAGAAGAGATTCCCTAGGCCTCGGATACCCTAATACCGTCGGGGTTGGAAGAGAACAGGTGTTGACCAAGAGAGTTCGGCAGGAAAGAAGACGGACAAGTAAGTGGAAGCAATTCCGGACTCAGCTGGGGTCCCGTGGTCGCCAACCCACATCCCACTAGATGTGAGCCCCTGTGGGGGATAATAGAACGTTACAGTTCCATCTCTTAAGCTACAGAATGCACATACAAAATTTGATTAAAGTCCGATGGATAGCATGGACGGTACATGCAGTTACACATTCGATCTATGAGTGCGCGTAAAATCATGTTGGCAACAATGTCATGCATGTGTTGCTCAGAATAAATCTGAAATGTTATGATCTATTATTGTGCCAATTTTGGATGAAATGACTTGTTAGTATAGAAGTTACATGTATTAAAAAATTGAAGCTGTCAGCAGGTTTAGAATCATATTGGCAGCACTGACGTGTATTAGTTACGCCAAATAAATCTAGAATGTCAGATATTACACCTGTGCAAAGTTTAGAGATGTTGGCTTGCATACTTTCTGATATATTGGTATTAGGATAAACGAGAGTGAGAGCACTTATTAACAGTTGGCAGCCCTGTTTGCTCTGAAGAATACTCATGGTTATATCTGCTATGGTGTACGTACCACATACGAAATTTGGTTGAAATCTAATTGACAGTATAGAAGTTATGTGCATTTAAAACAAAAAAGTGCGGGAATCTTAGAGAAAAGGAAATATAATGAAAAGAAACAAGAGGTCTGACCCCTCGAAGAAGGAGGAATCAGGAAAGGTGAGACAAGGGCCAATTAAGGCGGGAAAGTGAAAGACTCCCTAGGCCTCGGATACCCTAATACCGTCGGGGTAGGAAATGAACAAGAGTTGACCAAGGGAGGTCGACAGGAAATAATACGGAGAGGAGCCCGGCACAAGTAAGTGGAAGCATTGCCGGGCTCAGCTGGGGGTCTCGTGGTCGCTAACCCACGTCCCACTAGATGTAAGCCCCTGGGGGAGCTCAGTTTGAAACTACCATCTGGTGAAGTTTGCTAGGTTTGAAATTGATATGGATTTTTGTTTAAAAAAATAACATGGATTTCGCCGTGTTTGCAGGAACAGCGTAGAATCAATTTACGAAAATGTTGGAGATTGCAGGGTTTGAAACTAGCCCCCTCAGGGTCAGGATGGCCGCGATTCAAAGCTGTGATGTGCCCTTCAACTGCAGCTGTGAGCTGTTTTGTTTTCATATTGTTTCCCAGGCTGTGTGGCTGAGGATTTAGTGTCGTAGGGCCGGCAGATGCGAGCGCGAGCTCTATTACAGCGGGCATCAAGTATTTATAGAGGGCACTTGAGTCCAAGTAGCCGGGGCGAGGCGGAGGCTGTGCATACTATTACATTCCAGGAGGGGATTTATAATGGGCGTACAGGTAAATAAGAAACAGGTTTGCTCTTGAACCCGAAGCTACGATTGGAAGATGGTATTCAGCAAGCCAGAAAGCGTTAATATTCTGACACAGCTACCTTGCATTTAAGCACCTTCAAATGCCAATTGACTGTGTCAGGATTCGATCCGGCAACCTTGGTCACATTAGGCGTTCACGTTACCGTTGCGCCACGCAAGCCAGTCAGCATACACTGTGGATATTATTTGTCATTGTATGTCTACCCCTTATTATTCCCGTTTTCCAACGGGGTCGGGGATGAGATGCAATGGAAGTCTTTGTGGCGATGGTTTTTTACGGCCGGATGCCCTTCCTGACGCCAACCTCATGAGAGGAGTTAATGAGAGATGAAATGAATGAAGGTGAATGAAACTGGGCAAGGATGTGGAAGGAAGCGGCCGTGGCCTGTCAGAAGGTACCGTCCCAGCATTTGCCTGGTGTTGAAAATGGGAAACCACGGAAAACCATTTCAAGGACGGCCGACGGTGGGGCTCGAACCCACGCGTCTACCGAGTCAGCAGAGAGCTTGGCCCCATGACCTAATGCTGCGCGTTAGCCAGCGTAGCCACTACTGTCGGTATTATTTGTCATTAAATATATATATAAACCAAAAATCAAAAATCAAAAAACAAGTAGTTCTGTGAAGAAATAAATAGCATATTTTCATATATCCTACTTATTATAATTGCCTCTATCAACATAAAAAAATCAGTTTGATTGCTGTAGTAGATTTGTATATATAGAGAACCATGTAGTAAATATTTCGGATGGTTGCTATGTTGGATTTTTATACATGTAGGTCTTAGAGTTATGTAATATTACGTGAAGATTATTGTGTACGTGTAGTATTCAAACTTCAATCGCATGGTTAGGACACAAGAAGTAAATACGAGATTTTAAAATTTAGCACAGCCGCCATCTTGTGGTTATGAAAATAATTTTAATTAATTAGATGCCAGAGGATTAAAATTTATATAAGCATATACCATACCAAGTTTCACTACGCCCGGATGGTCAAATCGCGAGAAACGTCCATTTTAAGATTCAAATTTCGCGTCCCCGCCATGTTTAATTTGTGCATGCCAGGTTATTGAACGTCCCATAGGTAAACTTATATTTATAGCCTCTAAACACATACACAATTTCAGTTTAATTGCTGTCATAGATTAATAGATATTGAGAACCTTCTAAATATTTTGGATGGTCGCCATGTTGGATTTTAATATACGTAGGCCATAGAGTTATGAACTATTATTCAAACGTTGATTTCGATCGCATGATTAGAATACAAGAAATAAAAAATTAATTTTAAATTTTGCACAGCCGCCATCCTGATGTTATGTAAACAATTGAACTAAATTAGATGTCAGTGCATTGCAATGTGTATAATCATTTGCTGTACCAAGTTTCACTGTTTTCGGATGGTTAATCGCGATGAAAGTCTATTTAAATGTTTCAACTTCGCTTGGCCGCCATGTTCGTTCTGTAGTTAACAGTTTTTTGAAAGTTACATAGGTGATCTTCTAGTAGTGCCGTTTATCACCGTAAAATTTTCAGGGTGACATGAGTATTAGTTTCGGAGATATATAATGCCATTGAAATATTTCGCATAGCCCAATTTTTTTTAGGTTAGAATTGATGACGCTATATTAGTTCCAACGTTCGCCGCCAGGTGCTGGCTGCGATGGCATATAATAGCCATGTCCGCAGCTAGGTGTCGTAGACGGTAGTATTTGGTAGCATAGGTAGGAACTACTTGAAAATTGATTTTTTTGCAGTCCTTACCTGAATCACAGATTAAACACACTAATACAACCATCGCAATTAACACCGGTTATCAGCCAGACTCTACACGCACCCAAAGTACACGGCGCTACATGACCGCGTTGTCACAGCCCCTAAACTGAGGAATCAACCAACCAAGGTAATTTGTTTAATGTTAAAGAACGTGCGTCATTTTACCGATCGATCGCTGTCAAGTTTGGATTAAAGTGTTTTTTCAATATAATTCAGAGAACCGGCGGTGGCCAAAGTCGTTAACGTGCCTGCTCGTGCCTCACTGGCATCGGATAAGCGTGGGTTCGAAGTCCAACTCCTGAAAATTGTTTCCCATTTGCACCAGCCGGTACTAATCAGGACGGTTTCTTTCAACAGGTCCACGGGCACCTTCCTTTTAGAATCCCTTCCCTTACCTGTCCTTAATTAGACCCAAGTTAGCGGTCGCCAGGGCGATCGGCCAACCACCATATTCAGTTGTATCTGCTATCAAAGTGTATGCAGCTCCCAGGCACTGCCTTTGCGACGGTAGAGGAATGATCCCCCTCAGAGTCCGTGGGTGAAACGGAGCTGGGAGGATAAGCGTTTAAAAAACAGATAAATAGTTGGTTGGTTGCTTGGTTCCTCAGTTTAGCACAGCATGCTACCAACTACGCCTCCGAAATGAGGGAGATTCATTCTGTAGCTGAAGTTTAACATTCACTTTAAAAAAAAACTCCAAAAATTCCAATAAACATGGGAGATGTGGGAAGCGATGAAAATAACCACAAAGCAAGGAACACATTTTGAAACTTGGATAAAATTAGTTACGATTTGAATTTTGAAAATTTTAAAACTTTGTTTCTAACAGCAACATGTGTGTGTTCCCCCTTAAACTAACTTGCGCGGCGTGTCTCAGTGATTGCATGCACCAAAGCTTAAACGTCCAAGCTGCTAGTGCCATCTGTGTTTGTTCTCCCTGACTACATCTGTGTCCTAGAAAGCTTTCCTGTACTATGACTAATTAAAATACCCTCTACAAGTATTAGGTCAACATTGTAATTAATTAGTTTTGTAATACGAGATTTGATTCATGCTTTGTTTACATTGTATTAGTTAATGGACTGATCTCCGATAGCTGGACTTTCATGATCCATTAGTGGAAGCCAGGCTTATTGAGCGGATTCAAGGCCAAAGGAGTGGGATTATATTTGACTGGTATATGATGATGATGATGATGAAAATTGTGGTTTTAAGGGGCCTAACATCTAGGTTATCGTCCCCCAATGGTTTGGTTGATGGTGAAAAAGGAGATGAGATTGAAAACTATAACTAATACTAACTACATATTTACATACTAGAAGAAGAAATGGTGAACAAATAAAGGATCAGGCAAATAACGGACAGGAAGAAACCCTCTAAAAATGAGGATTGAAGGACTTGGAAGGAAGGAGAGCCATCAAAGGCAGATAGGAAAGGTAAAGAGGAGAGGGACCGTCCCAAAGTCAGAGGAAAACGAGGAAAAAACTGACCCAGCTCAGGAATCCCTCGGGATCGCCAACCCCCAAACTCACCAGCCGTGAGCACATGAGGGTGTAGCACTATGCAGGGTGCACCAGAAGTGGTGGAGCAGAAGGCAGGAGACAACGTGAAAAGAAAAAGAAGGCTGACCCCTCGCAGAAGGAGGGTATCAGGAAAGATAAGACAAGGGCCAATTAAGGCGGGAAAGGAAGAGACACCTTAGGCTGGATACCTTAATACCGTCGGGTTCGGAAGAGAACAAGAGTTGACCAAGAGAGGTCGACAGGAAAGAAGACGGAGAGGAGCCCGGCACAAGTAAGAGGAAGAAATGCGGAACTAAGCTGGGGTCCCGTGGTCGCCAAACCACGTCCCACTAGATGTGAGTTCCTAGGGTATATGGGTTAGACGGAAGTCGACATGAGTAATGTTTCTGGTGATTCATTTAGGGGCTTTGAGACATCGTGTCCATGTACCCTGTGTACTTGGTTGGGTTTGTGCAATATGTGTGCTAACCTGTGTAATTGTGAAGGATGTAATAGTGGGTTTATTTGAAAGATAGGTGGCACCATTATGGCATTTGTATGGAGTAGAAGTTGGCAAAACTACTTCTTGGACAGCAGAGGAGGTAATTTCTTTGCAGAGATAGGAATTGAACCCGGATTTCCGGGGTGACAGCCAATAATGCTACTCGCCGAAACATTTCTCTACATGAATATATAGCGAATCTTCTTCAAATTCTTGAATAAAAATATGTCTGAGGAAGCAATCTGGCTGCGTGGCTCAGCGGTAAGTTTCTTGCCTGCTGTAGCAAATGCGAGGGAGGTGTGTTAGTAGATTTACTAGCACGTTAAAGATCCCCTTCGGGGCAACGTTCCAGCATCCCGGTGTCTCTAAAAGCCACGGTTACTAAAAGGGACGTAAACCCAACAAAATTATTATATTTTATGTTCGACCCTGAAAACTGTATCATAATGATGGTCATTATAACACTATTTTTCATTATGAAACCGTTTCTCCCACCAATCAGAGCTCAAGAAACAGTTGTTTGACCAATTAGATAAGGATACCTTCGCGCTTGCACTCAAAATCCAACATGTGTATATAAATTACCGAAAGTGCACCGTCCATATGTTCGCGTAAATAAACTGGTGAATATGAGACAAGAAATAGCACTGTACCTTAATATCCCCAAAGCCGTTGTTTTCAAACGACTTCGATGACATTTTTACTGAATACTGGTGCTCAATCTGCACATATGGCATTGAAGCACACAGAGCGCATGCGTCGGTCGGTCAGAGAGCTTGGAAATCAGAGATATCATACCGAGCGCAGCACCCGATCACAAAATTCTAGTGACAATCTCAACAGATATTTATGAATATTTATGTTAAAACATATAATAAAGTTATAATTATCGTCGAACATAAACAGTCGTATGCAACTCGCCTATAATGGTAATTAAGACACTCGTATGGAAATTATACTCCTGTCTTAATTATTGCCATTATAGGCTCGTTGCATAATGTACTAATAATTTATCATCATTAGTTTAAGAACTAGCTGAAGTACCCGTGTTTCGCTACGGGACATAAATAAATTAATATGTGAAGGTGATAGTTAAAACAGGGGATAGGCGAGGTGCTGCGCGGAGGAGAGTAAGGATAAAACTCCACCGCTCGGCGTTGACCGAGTTTTATAGCACACATTTAGTTTTTACTCCTTAACAGTTGGAGATACACGAAACGTGATAAGGACCATTCGGATAGAAAATTAAATTTTACATTTCGAATATGCCATCAAAACTTTGCTATTTCTTAGCGTTCACTTTTTATTTGAAATGGAAATATGAAAGTTTGAAACCAAAGGTTGTAATGACGTCATTAAATTGGTCGCCATCTTTAAATGGTGCAAAGTAACGAAATCAAAAGTAGCCTATATGTTAACCAGGTAAATCAGCTACTTCCATGTAAAGTTTCATTTAAATCGGACCAGTGGCTCTGTCGTGATTTAGTAATACACACACACCATCTCATTTTTATATATTATACTAGCTGAAGTACCCGTTCTTCGAACGGCTATTTGTACTTGCTGGCCTAAATCATTCATATAAACACACATTCGTAATGTAGTTATGTTATTTCCATGTTACCAACAAAATCCATTTGCATCTCTTGATGAATGCAGTGCATTTGCATTTGTCTGTTGGCACAGGCTAGAGTATCACCGATGTCTCAGTCTCACTCATGGCTGTGATTATATGGAAGCTACTGAGGTATGGGTGGTGCTTAGTAAAGGCATTTAGGCCACAGTCAATGCTGTGAAAGGTTCTACTCATAGGGTTAGTACTGCTGTTCTGACTCAATGAGCAAAGCAATGGCAAACTACCTCACTCCTCTTCTTGCCTAGTACGACTCAATATAGCGCTGCCTTGGGGTTTTGTGGTTATCTACCCACATAACCTAACGGCGGTACTTTTTGAGGATCCAATCAGCCTTCAGGCTGACTACCTAACAGACAACCAGTGGAACCGGAATAAATAGTATTAAAACAGCTCATTAGTAGTGATTTGATTGCTTTCCGTGACATTGATGACGTAGAAAGTGAACCATGTGAGTCTTCGAAACTAAATAATAATTTGAACACTTTAAGTTATCGATATCACAAGAAACAAAATTGAGATAACAGTTAAATAAAGCTCTTTGAAGTAACCAAATGGAAGGACTGAAATTTAACAATGAGTGACGCGTATGTGCCATAACCGACATCCAGGACTATCCTATAAACAAAAGCTGAATATACTCGTTAGTATTACAACAACAGAGAACACCTCAGCTGAAATTGCCCGATATGTATTTACGAAGTATTCGAACGGAGCAGATTTTTAACATGTACAGTTCGCCCCGTTAATGGACTGTTCCATTTGTCAACACTAACGATTAACTCAACGATCACATATAGCATACCACTGAATGGAAGCGTGAGATTGTATGTGACGCCTTAAACAACGGGACATCTTTCTTACTTAATCTCAGCAAATTTTCTAAGTATGTGCTGTGTCTTGTGCGAGGTTTGGCCTTGTAACTCCAAGATGGCTCATCAGCGAGCTCTTGTTGTCCATTTGCGGACCACCAAAGGAGTACCAAACTGTGCGCTACCTCAATTCTTACCTCTGGTACTTTACTGCGGGAGCTAACCGCTCAACAGTCTTTCACCGCCCTATAAAGGCTTCCAAAATGATTGTATATTGATTTTCAGGGCCAAGCAATTAAAACTCAGCAACTTTTCTAGGTTTACGCTATGTTTTGTGCGGGGTTTCAATGGCCGTGAAAGGCAAAATACCAACTTTATTGAAATAAGTTTACCCTGCTCGGCAGTAAGATTAATTATGAAAAAAATATATAATAAACTAATGTGACAGTCGGTAGACTTCGACACATTCGTCTGTGAATTTGGGTTTCTGATCATGATAAAAAAAACGACAAAAATCAGATAAATAATGGCCAACAGAAACATTCAGTTAACAAAAAACAAATAAAAAGTAAGAAAGCATACTGTGCGAAGTAGAAAGCACTATGACATTGTAAAACAGCGTAAAGATCCAAATAGACACATACAATAACCGGCACAAAGAGTATAAAATTAGACTAAAAAAACACGCTCCGTTTCAGACCACACAAACCCCCTCTATAAATAAAACAGTTAATATAGGGATATAAGATTTGTACATTCCCTACATATTCATTACCTCTTTGACCCACTTACGAGGCGGCTAAGATCATGAAATTTGGCATGCATTTGAGTTAAACGTTTAAATTATACGCCAAATCAATACATAAACAAATATATATTTTATATATTAGTACATGTTTCGACCCACAATGGGGTCATCCTCAGCCTAGAAAGAAAATCAATTAAGAATTGGAAAACTAAAATGGCATATGCGCCTTAAATCTAAATTAAAATGAAAATTAAAGATAATAATTGATAAAATATAGTAATAAAAATGGATATCCTTACAAAGTAGTATTAATTAAATAAATATAAGATTGGTCTTTTAACAATAATTTTAAAAAAA
The DNA here is from genome assembly GCA_946902985.2 of Meconema thalassinum. Taxonomy (NCBI): domain Eukaryota; kingdom Metazoa; phylum Arthropoda; class Insecta; order Orthoptera; family Tettigoniidae; genus Meconema; species Meconema thalassinum. The sequence continues at coordinate 503,532,880 of OX336393.1, read as the reverse complement.
GTAGTTAGAAATAAGAACTATTAGACGGTGAGTGTAAGAATGTTAAGCTTTAAATTTTTATCAAAATATACACAAAATAATTTAGAAAATCAATAAAATAATTCAGCTTGGCCCTTGAGTTAAATAACTTGAATCCTCTTCAATACGGAGACTATTAACGATTTTTAAAAGGTGCCAACCAGTATTATGATGACATGAAATAACCTCGTTGTATGGGATGTAGAAATTGGGAAATTCGTACAAGAATTTGAGTTGAAATGCCCAATATGGATATGTGGCAATTCAAATAAATGTCCAAAACGTTGAGAAGAGAAACCGGGATTCTTGAGATGGAATTGCGGTATCAGAAATTCCACTTTAAATTTGCCAAACAGTGTTAGGTTATGTATATGCTGATTTAATGCAACCGTCGTGTTGAAAATTCTCCCGTAGTACCATATGTACCGCATACATTAAGTATTTATCAAATCAATGAATTATAGGAGGCTTATTAACGATTTTTAAAAGGTGCCAACCAGTATTATGATGACATGAAATAACCTCGTTGTATGGGATGTAGAAATTGGGAAATTCGTACAAGAATTTGAGTTGAAATGCCCAATATGGATATGTGGCAATTCAAATAAATGTCCAAAACGTTGAGAAGAGAAACCGGGATTCTTGAGATGGAATTGCGGTATCAGAAATTCCACTTTAAATTTGCCAAACAGTGTTAGGTTATGTATATGCTGATTTAATGCAACCGTCGTGTTGAAAATTCTCCCGTAGTACCATATGTACCGCATACATTAAGTATTTATCAAATCAATGAATTATAGGAGGATTCAAGTTATTTAACTCAAGGGCCGAGCTGAATTATTTTATTGATTTTCTAAATTATTTTGTGTATATTTTGATAAAAAATTTAAAGCTTAACATTCTTACACTCACCGTCTAATAGTTCTTATTTCTAACTACTTTTTTAAAATTATTGTTAAAAGACCAATCTTATATTTATTTAATTAATACTACTTTGTAAGGATATCCATTTTTATTACTATATTTTATCAATTATTATCTTTAATTTTCATTTTAATTTAGATTTAAGGCGCATATGCCATTTTAGTTTTCCAATTCTTAATTGATTTTCTTTCTAGGCTGAGGATGACCCCACTGTGGGTCGAAACATGTACTAATATATAAAATATATATTTGTTTATGTATTGATTTGGCGTATAATTTAAACGTTTAATTCTAACATCAATACGGATATTTAAAACATTTGTTTCCAATGGCAAATGTATTTGCATTCTATGAATTTGAGTGATGTATGTGGCAAATAGCATGCGAATTTCCACGATCCTTGCTGTCAAACAAGTACGGAAAAACGAAAAGAATGTGCTGAAATGTGCAAAAGAGGACTCCAAAATGTATGCTTTCATGGCAATCTGAGGCGTAATCGTTGGAGGTACGACAAAATGTCATACAACCAAATTTGTAGAAAACGGACGGTTTTCGAGATATTGCCAGAAAACTATTCCAGTTGTGCGAAATTGCAGCGGTTGTCAAACGTTGATCTGTTTCTCCTTAAAAAGTGTGTTTCGGGTTCCCTACAGGATCTCCGAGTATTGTTTCTCGTATCTGGTGGCTTAAAATGAGCTAAATCTCATATTTGTACCGTTTGTCCCTGCTCAGTGCCAAAGGGCCGAAAAAACTCACTTACAAATTGAATTTTCAAAAACCGTTTCTTAGTGAGCCCCTACAACCTAGGATCAACCAACATGCAAAATGTCAGCTTTCTAGGTCTAGTGGTTTCAGCGCTGCGATGTTGAGTCAATTTTGGATTATATATAAGAGATTAGTTTACAGTATCTGCAGGCCAAATGGATGGGCAGTGGTCGCTTGGTAGGCCTAGGCCCTCATGGGCTGTAGTGTCAGGAGTTATTAGTATACAGTAGATAATAATATATCAATCGATATATTTATTTATTCATTCATTCATTCATTCATTCATTCATTCATTCGTGAAAGTACGCATGTCATAAACCCTATTGAGTAGACTACCTCCTTGACACACCATTACAGAAGTACATAATTGTAAATCTAAATAACTATTTTATGAAAAGACAAGAAGTTCCGTGACGAACTAAAGAGCCTACTTTTCTTAAAATTAAGATTCATGCCAATGATTAATCTATATTGACATATCCAGAATAATGACGAAATGAAGTTATTGATACCGAAATTTCAAATTAGTTCGAAATACTGTATACCTGGCATAATGTAGCCTAATAGACCACTACAGTTGGCAGCTCTGGTGACTGAATATATTCTTAGTTCCATATCTTAAGGTACGGAATACAAAATTTGTCTGAAGTCCAATGGATAGCATGGACGTTACACGCAGTTAAACATTGGATCTAACAGCGCGCGTAAAATCATGTTGGTAACAATGTAATGCATGTGTTGGTCAGAAATAATCTGAAATAATATGATCTATTGTTGTGCCAATTTTGAATGAAATCTATTTGTTAGTATAGAAGTACATGCATTTTAAAATTGGATTTATCAGCAGGCTGAGAATCATGTTGGCAGCACTGACGTATATTAGTTACTCTAAATTAATATAGAATGTCAGGTACTATACGTGTGCATAGTTTAGAGCTATTGGCTTGCATACTTTCTGATTTATTGGTATTTGGATAAAATAAATTAAGAGCATTTATTAACAGTTGGCAGCCCTGTTGGCTCTTAAGAATGCGCTCAGTCATATATGTGTATGTACACATAGAACATATGAAATGTAGTTGAATTCCAATCCAATGATAGTGTAGAAGTTATATGCATTTAAAAATTGGACCTATCAGCAGGCTTAGTTTAATTTTGGCAACACTGCCATGTATGGCCTGCTGGAAATTAAATTGCAATATTATTCTCTATACGTGTGACAACTTTGAAATAGCTCCCATGCATACCTTCCAATATATCCAACATGGAGCTAAAATTTCAATTGCGATTTTTCAGCAGTTGGTAGCACTGGAATCATTTTCAAATACGGCATTGAGATATTCAGGTATAGATCTTTGCGCCTACCAAATTTTGTTTCGATTTCTGCAGCCGTTTAGGAGTTGACAGGGGGGCATGCCCACAGCCAGCCAGACAGACAGAAGGACAGACAGACATACACACATTTTCCCGGATCGATCTCATAAGTCTACTTTTTCCTCATTTTTGCAAAATGTGAAAAGTAGGCTAATAATTAAAACTACAAAATAATGAATCTACGAAACTTGATTGGTCACCAATATAGCTAATGTTTAGTTACAAATAAAAAGGAACTAACATTTAATACAAAGCATAAAGACGAACTCCTTGACGAAGGATGGACAGTGCCATCAAGAGAGGAGCATTATGGAAAGTGGTGAGTTATCTTTTTCCAGCCCTGTACTTTAGCATATTAGAGTTCATGAAATAACAGGAACCACACGTAGTGATTTTGTCTGGCGAAACCGCTAATCAAGCGGTGAACGAGCAACTTTAATGGTGTAGGAGTGTGAGAGAGAAGACACCATCACAGTAGAACGAGTCTGCCAACTGGTCGCGTACTGGTCTCACGGGAGAGCCGGAGGTTATTTTCTAGGATTAGAGAATGGTGGTGCTTCGCCAGGGGAATTAGGCCAGCCCGCAACCTATCCTGCTGATGAGATGAGCGGGAGGTGGGTAACAAGGGGCAGTGTCCGGTAGGAACTGCGAGAAGCGTAAACAAGGAGTCTTATCACCTGTCTGCTGGCCCGGGCATCGCTACGCCCCGCCCCGCCCCATCTCGGGGAAATACGCCATTACCTTCTCCCCAGCATCGACATTGGGAGATTATTCTCCACATTTATACCGTACGATGGTGCAGTGAAACCAGCGGCGCCATGTGCGGTATCAAATCGGGGTGGCAGGGAAATGATATGTGACAAGTTATCGATAAAATTCTTTTAGACTTAGAAAATGCTTTCGATAACGTTGATTGGACTAAATTGTGTGACATTTTGAAAACGATTGGAATAAAGTACACGGATAGGAGGGTGATCTATAATCTATACAGAAACAAGACAGCAGTCAATCGAGCTGAAGGAAATGCGAGAGAAGCTGGTATTCAGAAAGGTGTAAGGCAAGGCTGCAACTTATCACCCATACTTTTCAATCTTTACATTGAACAAGCAATGAAGGAAATTGGAGAAAAAATTAAAATGGGAGTGAAGATTCAAGGAGAGATAATTTCAACTCTGAGATTTGCCGATGACATCGTCATCTTGGCCGACACGCCAGAGGATTTGAATGAGTTTTTGAATGGTATGGACTCCGTCTTGAGGAAAGAATTCATGATGAAAATTAATAAATGCAAAACAAAAATATTGGAATGCAACCGAAATAAATCAGAAACCTCTATGGACATCAAATTGGCAGGTGAAAAACTAAAGGAAGTAGGAGACTTCTGTTACTTAGGAAGCAAAGTAACCTGTGATAGACGAAGCAAATAAGATATAAAAAGTAGGATGGCTCAGGCAAAGAAAGCATTTCTACAGAAAAGGAATCTGTTGACATCGAATATAGATTTAGGTATTAGGAAGTGGCACTCTATGGAAGTGAAACCTGGACTATTGGTGCAGCAGAAAAGAGGGGAATTGAAACGTATGAAATGTGGTGTTACAGGAGAATGATGAAGATCAGATGGGTAGATAGGGTTACAAACGAAGAGGTATTAAGACTAGTGGGAGTGGAGAGATGTTTCTGGCGACTGCTAATGAAGATAAGAAATACGTTGGTAGGACACATACTAAGACACCCAGGAATAGCAAGCTTAGTTTTGGAAGGGTCGAGGACAAGAACTGTAGGGGTAGACGAAGGTTAGAGTATGTTAAACAAATTGCCTCGGATGTAGGGTGTGGTAGCTATGAAGAGATGAAACGATTAGCTCAGGACAGGGAGGGTTGGAGCGCTGCATCAAACCAGTCAAAATACTGAAGACTCAAACAACAACAACATTCTTGTGAATATTTTAGCTCTTTTACCAATACAGGGTGATCAATGAAACGCTTCTCTCTTGTTCAACACAATAATGCGCCAAATTAAATAGGGCGGGGATTAATTATTGAATGGGTGATTGTTAACAGGGACATGAGCCATGAGGTTATGTAAACAATTGAACTAAATTAGACATCAGTGCATTACAAGGTGTATAAACATTTGCTTTACCAAGTTTCACTGCGTTCGGACGGTTAAATCCTGAGAAAGGTTGAACTTCGCTTGGCCGCCATGCTCGTTTTGCAGTTAACAGGCTTTTGAAAGTCGCATAGGCGAACTTGTAGTTATTATTATTATTATTTCGTATGGCATAAAGGATACATATGTTACAAATACGATGCCAAACTTAATTGCTAGTATATACAAAATGTACATAACTACTGACAGGGAACAAGATACAAGCAATACAAATGGATGTCCAACCAATTCACTGCTTGTAGTAGTGCACTTGATCACCGTAAACATTTCAGGGTGATATCAGTTATAGTTTCGGAGATATAGAATTCCAGTGAAATATTTCACACAGCCGCCATGTTGGATCAGTGAGACGTAGTAAAATTTGAAGGGCACGGTAGGGATTGGACAAGATAGAGCTATGATCTTCCTGAGTTTCATTGAAATCGCTCCAATCGTTTAGATGTTGTTATGGGGACACGCAGACACACGGACAAAAGGTGATCTCATAAACCTACTTAAATGAAAATAGGCTAAAAATAAACGAATGAAATTACTAGTTAATGTATTAATTAATGTATAAAATATTTGAAAATGTGTTCTCAGTCGGGAATCGCACCTGACTATTTTTGTGCCGTAGCCTTCTACGGCACACCAATGTGGCCATGCTCCGAACACGGTACATTGTCAAGTCTTACTTGAGAGGCGCTGTTGCGTCAGTTTCTGGAATGATGTGGGGATATGTTTGATCGTCCAGACGACACAGAAAGCCACCTGTTCACGAAAGTGAGGACCGGTACCTGACTATAATATTTGGAACATGGAAAATGTTCCACCGTCGGAGTGTAGCCGCATTGGAGTTAGGGGCTAAACACACCTACGCGGAGAGTAGGGGGAGTCGGGTTCGAATCCTCATTGTGTACACATTTGAAGTCCTACTGAACGGAATCTGAAAAACAAAAATAAAGAAAGATACCTGCACAGTATTTCTTTCTCGCTTTCTTCCTTACTTTTTCCCTCATTTTCTGTCTTTATTACTTATCTCTTCCTCGCTTCCTTTCTTTCTTTTTTCTTCCCGTCATCCTTTCTTCCATTCTTTGTTTCTTTGTTTGTTTCTTTCTTTCTTTCTGTCCTCTTTTCTTTCTTTCTTTCTTTCTTTCTTTCTTTCTTTCTTTGACCCTTTCTTTGTTTCTTTCTCTGTTCCTTTCATTCATCCTTACTTTCTTTCTCTCTGGGCTGGCAGCGTGGCTCAGAGGTAACATTCTCGTTTGCAGTGCCCAAGGTTGCAGGATCGAATCCTGGCTCCCTCAGCTGGCATTTAAGGGTGCGCAGAAGCGAGTGAGCCGTGTTCAGTAGATTTACTAGCACGTTAAAGATCCCCCTTGAGGAACAATTCCGGAACCCCGGGGTCTCTAAAAAGGGACGTAAGACAAATAACATTATTAACATTTCTTTCTTTATTGAACTATGTCCTAAACCATTAGGCTATATTCATCGTTTTGCTCTTGAGTCCAGATGATAACATCAATGGAATGAGTAGAGTCATAATTGTATAATTCTGTATGCATCTCACCAAGGCGGACCGGGTTCGATTCCCGGTAAATGCATGTGAGATTTTCGATGTGAAATGCCATGTCCTGTGTTTCGGCTTCCACATAAAACGGAGGTCCCGTGGCATATGATCGCGAGATTAACGGTCATGTTAAACTACAAGCTTCCTTTTTAATTGTATAATTACTAGCGGTCCCGTGCGAAAGCCCTCGCATAATGAGTTGATTGCGCCCCTTGTGTACAGACTACCCGGCCGTAGCTAGTGCTATGCGGGCTGGGCACGACACAGTTCTGTAGGGGCTATCGGCTTGTTTATTTGTTTAAGAGCACTTTATAAACAAATGAATATATTTCCGTTGATTTTATTATTATTTATTTTGATTCAGCCATCTATGGACTACAAATACACAACCATTATTCAGGTCTTCATCTTCTTCAAGGTGTTTCTGCCTTGTTGTTTAGATTCCTGCCAGAGATCATTCATTCGTTGGCTCCTTCGCAATCGTTTTTCCACTGAAAGAGAGAGTCTTTTTTCGGGGGGATCCTTCACACTTGCAACTTTAGATCTGTATCCTGTCCTGTCCCACACTTCGACTAATCCTATGTTTGCCCTTTTTAAGTCTTGATAGATCTCTTGAAGCCATGGGGGTTGTACCTTCCACTTCTCTTGCAGATTAAGAATTTTATTAGCCTACCTCTCGTTCCCCAATCGCTTAACGTGCCCATAGAACATCAACCGTCTTTTCCTTATACTGACAGAAATCCCGTCAAACTTGTTATACAGTTCTTGGTTAGATCGCATTTATCAAGAAATGCAATATTTTTCCTGTTCTATTGAGACGATTTGGAAGACACCTTCTAACTCCCTCTGGGTTGAGTTTTGTGAAACATTGATGTGTAACATCTTTCCGCTCGGTTGCTGGATAGTTTTGTGGGAGTGATTTTGAAAATTGGGGACTGAAGCGAATCGGGCGGAAGTGGATTGGACGGAAGTGAAGACGCACTGCCAGAAAAATGAGTCGGAAGTGAATCGGGCGGAAGTCGATCGAACGGAAGTGGATTGGACGGAAGTGAAGACGCACTGCCAGCTGGATGTACAGTTGAAAATGTGTGTATTGGAAACAAGGCAGTGTGTGCTTTGTAGCGCAAAAATGTTATGGCAATACAATAGGCAGTGCATTTAGCAGGCACTGGTTTGACGAGCACAGTGGCAAATGTTTCACCGACTTTCATTTGTCATTGAGCAGTTTATGAAGCTTCACGTTCAAGGTTGAATATCACATGGGGTAGGACAAAGACGACAAATGACATTTAAATAAGCGGCATTATTGTCAAGCTGTGGGTGAGTAGTCAAATATTAAATGCATAACAGAATGTTGTTATATGAGTGGAATAAAAGCTGTATTTTCGTCATATTATGTGAGACTAGGTCATTTCATGAATGTAGGAAGCCGTGTTTTGATTGTTTACGACGAACTGTATGAGAGCCTTAAGAATAATGAATGTTATAGTTACTGAGGAATGTGCTCACAGTATTTGAGAGTACTGTCGACGTTGTGTGTCACTTTGTTATTATGAATTATTAATGTAAAAGGAAGGAAGCTTGTAGTTTTGCGTGTCCGTTAATCTTACGATCATGATCCACGGTACCTCTCTTTTACGTGGATTGCGAACCACAGGACATGGCATTTCAATTCGAAAACCTCACAAGTATTGACCGGGAATCAAACCCGGTCTACCTTGGTGAGAGACTAACAGCTTGACCGCTGCGCCACAAATGTGACAGTAGCATATTTCCAATTCAATCTATACATTCATCATAGTACCAGTATGAAAATGGAGTGTAAATTAACATTTTAAGAATTTCCAAGCTGTGTAGTATACGAGTAGGAAAACATGTCAGATGTTACACATCATATGCGACTACTGTAAGGCTCGTATCTTTTTTTTATATAATTAGATGATCCTTGGGGGCGTTGTAATAATAATAATTTAATTTAAGGGTTCTGCTGCAATCCAGCCAGGGCAACTTGGCTCGGGCAAAACAGTGAACAATTAACTAAGCTCATTCTTTGTTTGAGCGACTGTGCATGCGCGCAATCTTCCTTGTACACACTGTGAATAGTTTCCCTCGGTTTTATGAGACAACCATACTTATATTTTTGTTGGAGAGACTGGACTACCCATACTTTTGATGGTCGCGTGATGTGGCAGCACTTCACAGCGGAGAGTCATAACCTGTACTGCGGGAAGGTAAACAAGCCCTCTCCTAAGTGCGCCCCATTGTCCGCCTGCCGGCTAATAGCATCGTATTGGCGTCACGCAGAGTCGTAACTCGCCGTCCCGACGAGGTGCAAACTACCCCCTGCACTTATTCTCCGAGTCGGGATAGTACACCACTCCACATCGCCGGGACAATGAGTGAAAATACGAGGGATGTTTCGAAAGTATGTTTTGTCACTTTCTCGCACGGGCGGATGGTACACAATGTTACAAGACGTTATTCGCATCCACCCAGCATCCTCCCCGCATCCGCATGACTATTATTCGCATCCTCCCAGCATCCTCCCCGCATCCGCATGACTATTATTCGCATCCGCCCCGCATCCACACGACTGTTATCCGCATCCGCCCAGCATCCTCCCCGCATCTGCATGACTATTATTCGCATCCGCCCCGCATCCGCATGACTGTTATCCGCATCCTCCCCGCATCAGCACGACTGTTATCCGCATCCGCCCAGCATCCTCCCCGCATCCGCATGACTATTATTCGCATCCACCCAGCATCCTCCCCGCATCCGCACGTTTGTTATCCGCATCCTCCCCGCATCCGTCCCACATCCGCACGTTTGTTATCCGCGTCCGCCCCGCATCCACACGACTATTATCCGCGTCCGCCCCGCTTCCGAACGACTATTATCCGCGACCGCCCCGCTTCCGGACGACTGTTATCCGCGTCCGCCCCGCTTCCGAACGACTATTATCCGCGTACGCCCCGCTTCCGAACGACTATTATCCGCGTCCGCCGAACATCCGAACGACTATTATCCGCGTCCGCCCCGCATCCGAACGGCTATTATCCGCGTCCGCCCCGCATCCGAACGACTATTATCCGCGTCCGCCCCGCATCCGAACGACTGTTATCGGCATCCACCCCGCAACCAAACGACTGTTATCCGTATCCACCCCACATCCACACGACTGTTATCCGCATCCGCCCCGCATCCGAACGACTATTATTCGCATCCGCCCCGCTTCCGAACGACTATTATCCGCGTCCGCCCCGCATCCGAACGACTATTATCCGCGTCCGCCCCGCTTCCGGACGACAATTATCCGCGTCCGCCCCGCTTCCGAACGACTATTATCCGCGTCCGCCCCGCTTCCGAACGACTATTATCCGCGTCCGCCCCGCTTCCGGACGACTATTATCCGCGTCCGCCCCGCTTCCGAACGACTATTATCCGCGTCCGCCCCGCATCCGCATGACTATTATTCGCATCCACCCAGCATCCTCCCCGCATCCGCACGTTTGTTATCCGCATCCTCCCCGCATCCGTCCCACATCCGCACGTTTGTTATCCGCGTCCGCCCCGCATCCACACGACTATTATCCGCGTCCGCCCCGCTTCCGAACGACTATTATTCGCATCCGCCCCGCTTCCGAACGACTATTATCCGCGTCCGCCCCGCATCCGAACGACTATTATCCGCGTCCGCCCCGCTTCCGGACGACTATTATCCGCGTCCGCCCCGCTTCCGAACGACTATTATCCGCGTCCGCCCCGCTTCCGAACGGCTATTATCCGCGTCCGCCCCGCATCCGAACGACTATTATCCGCGTCCGCCCCGCTTCCGAACGGCTATTATCCGCGTCCGCCCCGCATCCGAACGACTATTATCCGCGTCCGCCCCGCATCCGAACGACTGTTATCGGCATCCACCCCGCAACCAAACGACTGTTATCCGTATCCACCCCACATCCACACGACTGTTATCCGCATCCACCCCGCATCCGAACGACTATTATCCGCGTCCGCCCCGCATCCGAACGACTGTTATCGGCATCCGCCCCGCAACCAAACGACTGTTATCCGTATCCACCCCACATCCACACGACTATTATCCGCGTCCGCCCCGCATCCGAACGACTATTATTCGCATCCGCCCCGCTTCCGAACGACTATTATCCGCGTCCGCCCCGCATCCGAACGACTATTATCCGCGTCTGCCCCGCATCCGAACGACTGTTATCGGCATCCGCCCCGCAACCAAACGACTGTTATCCGTATCCACCCCACATCCACACGACTGTTATCCGCATCCACCCCGCATCCGAACGACTATTATCCGCGTCCGCCCCGCATCCGAACGACTGTTATCGGCATCCGCCCCGCAACCAAACGACTGTTATCCGTATCCACCCCACATCCACACGACTATTATCCGCGTCCGCCCCGCATCCGAACGACTGTTATCGGCATCCGCCCCGCATCCGAACGACTGTTATCCGTATCCACCCCACATCCACACGACTATTATCCGCGTCCGCCCCGCATCCGAACGACTGTTATCGGCATCCACCCCACATCCGAACGACTATTATCCGCGTCCGCCCCGCATCCGAACGACTGTTATCGGCATCCGCCCCGCATCCGAACGACTGTTATCCGTATCCACCCCACATCCACACGACTATTATCCGCGTCCGCCCCGCATCCGAACGACTATTATCCGCGTCCGCCCCGCATCCGAACGACTGTTATCGGCATCCGCCCCGCAACCAAACGACTGTTATCCGCATCCACCCCGCATCCGAACGACTATTATCCGCGTCCGCCCCGCATCCGAACGACTATTATTCGCATCCGCCCCGCTTCCGAACGACTATTATCCGCGTCCGCCCCGCTTCCGAACGACTATTATCCGCGTCCGCCCCGCATCCGAACGACTATTATCCGTATCCGCCCCACAACCGCATGACTGTTATCCGAATCCACTGACATTACAATTTAAAATAAATTACGAGCCTTAGAGTAGTCGCATATGAAGTGTAACATCTGACATGTTACTCGAATAATTCCATTTTACTTACTCGCATCTTTTTAAGAATGAAGACATAGTGCTGCCTTGTGCCAGCAAACATGAAGGATTCCTTCGTGTTATTAGCATCGGTAAGTTCTCATTACTACTATTTCTGCAATAACTACTTGTAAAACTCCAGTGACAAATCCTTTCAGAAAATATGATATAATAGTGCTGTATTTTGGCCGACAGTACCTCGAGTGCTTACATTAAATATGAATACAGCAAAAGTAGTAAGATATGATAAATCATATTTGTTTTCAGCAAATATGATGTAATGAATATTTTTACTCCAAAGAACGACAGTTTAAACATGATTTATTGTAGGAAAAATATGTGTAATGGGTGAGTACACGCCTTGAACCAGAATGCGCCATGTCCAGAAGGGATACACAGATGGGCAAAATCAATCAAAATTAGTATTTATAGACTTCCCGCAAACAACATCTTCTCCTTTCATTATTCTAAGACATGTCCAGATAAAACTCTAATTTTGTATGAATTGTTTTATTTACAACATTGTGCAGACGCGCTATTCTGAAAGCGAGTAATTAATGTTCTCGCTGACAGACATCTTGAGTGGACTTGTCAGGCTAAGTTACAGCGCACAGGCGCCGGGCCTGACGCGCCAACTTCCGCATTTCAATTCTAACTTGTTTCGTTACGTCACTCACCACCCTTGAACCCACCAACTAAACACTTCTTTAGGGAGATCTCTATTTCCCCCAGCAAACAAGTAGTGCTCTGTTCACTATTCCAGTGGGATCCAGAAAGGGGGTAACAAAAGCCCACTGCAAACGGCTTCCGTGGCTTCTATGCCTAAGATCACGGGTTCAAACACGACCAAAGTCGTTGTATTTCTATTAAGAGCGCTAAAAACCCTCAGTATGCCTTCTGTTGGATGGGAAGTTAAGCCGGCGGGCCGATGTCATTGATTTATGGCATGAAAAAGAACCTTCCTCTAACTACAACATTGTGTGAAGCAAAATTTGTAGGTTAGATTTGATTAATGCTCTATTAAATTCCAACGTTTGTCGCCAGATGCTGGTTGCAGTAGCATCTAGTAGCCAAGTTCACAGCTAGGCGTCGTTGAGGTAGCATTTGATAGCATAAGTAGGAACTACTTGAAATTGATTGTCTCAGTCCTTACCTGAATTACTGATCATCATCATTATCTTCATTTCCCCTTTTCTAGCTGACACTGGGTGAGGGCAATATGGTCCCTCTACAGATTGTTCTGTCGTTCCACCAATCCTCTTCCGACGATCAATTTCAAGTAGTTGCTATCAAATGCTACTTCAACGACGCCTAGCTGTGAACTTGGCTACTAGATGCCACTGCAACCAGCACCTGGCGACAAACCTTGGAATTTAATAGAACATTCATCATACCAATAACTTACTGGTTATCAGTAAGGTTCGCATGTTAAGGAAAAGTCATATTTTTCCCTGAGCTCATTTTGACCGAAATCGGAAAAATAAGTTTGAATGACGGGTCCCTGACCTCGTTTAAAGCAATTTGATGTTGCCTATAAATGCATATTCCGGCCATTTTTATTGTTTTGGTCATATTTGGTTATATTTTTAGCATTTTTGTTTAATTTGAAACGTCGCTAACAAGGTACGTGTTACCTGCGTCGAGTTTCAAACACAGGATATCCAAATAGTGTAGTAGATGTATTTTTCATTCTTTTCCCGGAACAGGCAGATAACAGGCTTAGAAGACCTGATTCCAAGAAGGCGCAATAAACTTCCTGTTAGGCAGTGTCTTCTAACTTACGACGACATATATCATAAAGCATACTAATACTTCGTTTTTTTTTGTTTTCTTTTTGAAAACCGAGCAAGAACGGCATCTCAAGGCTATGATACTGAATGAACGTTGAAAATTTTAATGCACTGTAGCTCTCTGTCAGTTTGTATGATTAAAGGTGTCTGGTGTATTATCGCTGATCACGTTTTGGCACTTAAGACGTTTACTGTATGTTAGTGGTACTCTACCTATCCCAAAATTCATGTCATATTTCGTATTTTTTTAGGTCATATTTTGTAGTTTTCAGGTCATATTTAGCTAGTTTTTAGAGCATATTTCCTTGCATATTTTGTACCTCTTGAGGTCTTAAACTTCCGAACCCTAGTTATCAGACAGATTCTACACACACCCAAGGTACACGGGGCTATATGACCGCGTTGTCCCAGCCCCTAAACTGAGGAACCAACACTTCAGATTAAGATGACGAATACTTGTTGGTTTGGTAACCGTACAGGAAACATAGATAGATGATCCGCACACTTTTAGGTCTTATTACGCAAATTTGACCTGCTAGGCAAAAACCATATCCATTTTGAAATGAACAAAATAAATGTATTTGGATGTTAAATATTGGAAGAGACGGTTTCACCCGTACTGCAAAGTGTGTCACCACCTCGGAGAGCAGCGCTACGCGGCGCGTTACGGAACTAACCATGGTTCGCCAGATATTAACAGTGACATTAACACGCACTTACTTTTACAGCTGAGCCCATTACATCCCCCATGGGGCGTCCCAAGGAGCGCTTTATGGCCCCTCTCAACACACATTAGCAAGGTGAAGAAGTGCCCCACACAAAGTAACATGAATAAAGGTGGGAGAGTTCAAAGTTTATGGAATACTAACTTTGATAAACCATTGTTGTTGATTCTGTAGGGACAGGGCCAGCTGCAATGCAAAATAATCTAGTTTTACCGAAAATAAAACAACACATGTTTACAAAAAGATTAACGGCATTTTTTTTTCTGAGTTTTAAGTCAAACAAAACCAAACGTTATCCGCATCCGCCCCACATCCGCCCCGCATCTGGCCCGCATCCGCCGCACATCCGCCCCACAACCGCCCCACACCCGCCCCGCATCCACCCCGCATCCGCCCCACATCCACCCCGCATCCGCCCCACAACCGCCCCACATCCACCCCACATCCGCCCCGCATCCACCCCACATCCGCCCCACAATCGCCCCACATCCGCCCAACATCCGCCCAGCACCCGCCCCACATCCGCCCCACATCTGCCCCGCATCCGCCCCGCATCCGGTCCACATCCGCCCCGCATCCGGCCCGCATCCGCCCCACATCCGCCCCACATCAACCCCACAACCGCCCCGCATCCGCCCACATCCAGCCCGCATCCACCCCGCATCCGGCCCGCATCCGCCCCGCACCCGCCCCACAACCGCCCCACATCCGCCCCACATCTGCCCCGCATCCGCCCCGCAACCGGCACAAATCCGCCCCGCATCCACTCCACATCCACCCCACAACCGCCCCACATCTGCCCCGCATCCGGCCCACATCCGCCCCGCATCCACCCCACATCCGCCCCACATCCAACAAACAACCGCCCCGCATCCGCCCCACATCCAGCCCGCATCCGCCCCACATCCGCCCCGCATCCACCCCAAATCCGCCCCGCATCCGCCCCGCATCCATCCCACATCCGCCCCGCATCCACCCCACATCCGCCCCACATTCGCCCCACATCCACCCCACAACCGCCCCACAATCGCCCCACATCCGCCCAGCACCCGCCCCACATCCACCCCACATCTGCCCCGCATCCACCCCGCATCCGCCCCACATCCACCCCGCATCCGCCCCACAACCGCCCCACATCCACCCCACATCCGCCCCACAATCGCCCCACATCCGCCCCACATCCGCCCCACATCCGCCCCACATCCGCCCCACATCCGCCCAGCACCCCACATCCGCCCCACATCCGCCCCACATCCACCCCGCATCCGCCCCACATCCACCCCGCATCCGCCCCACAACCGCCCCACATCCACCCCACATCCGCCCCGCATCCACCCCACATCCGTCCCACAATCGCCCCACATCCGCCCCACATCCGCCCAGCACCCGCCCCACATCCGCCCCACATCTGCCCCGCATCCACCCCGCATCCGGCCCACATCCGCCCCGCATCCGGCCGGCATCCGCCCCACATCCGCCCCACATCAACCCCACAACCGCCCCGCATCCGCCCACATCCAGCCCGCATCCACCCCGCATCCGGCCCGCATCCGCCCCGCACCCGCCCCACAACCGCCCCACATCCGCCCCACATCTGCCCCGCATCCACCCCGCAACCGGCACAAATCCGCCCCGCATCCACTCCACATCCACCCCACAACCGCCCCACATCTGCCCCGCATCCGGCCCACATCCGCCCCGCATCCACCCCACATCCGCCCCACATCCAACAAACAACCGCCGCGCATCCGCCCCACATCCAGCCCGCATCCGCCCCACATCCGCCCCGCATCCACCCCAAATCCGCCCCGCATCCGCCCCGCATCCGGCCCACATCCGCCCCGCATCCACCCCACATCCGCCTCACATCCGCCCCACATCCACCCCACAACCGCCCCGCATCCGCCCCACATCCAGCCAGCATCCGCCCCACATCGGCCCCGCATCCGGCCCGCATCCGCCCCACATCCGCCCCACATCCACCCCACATCCGCCCCGCACCCGCCCCGCATCCACCCCCATCCGCCCCACATCCGCCCCACATCCGCCCCACATCCGCCCCGCACCCGCCCCGCATCCACCCCACATCCGCCACACAACCGCCCCACATCCGCCCCACATCCGCCCCACAACCGCCCCGCATCCGCCCCACATCCAGCCCGCATCCGCCCCACATCCAGCCCGCATCCGCCCCGCATCCGCCCCACATCCGCCCCACATCCGCCCCACATCCGCCCCTCATCCACCCCGCATCCGCCCCACAACCGCCCCACATCCAGCCCGCATCCGCCCCACATCGGCCCCGCACCCGGCCCGCATCCGCCCCACATCCGCCCCACATCCACCCCGCATCCGCCCCACATCCGCCCCGCATTCACCCTACATCCACCCCACATCCGCCCCGCATCCACCCCACATCCACCCCGCATCCGGCCCGCATCCGGCCCGCATCTGGCCCGCATCCGGACGACTGCTCTCCACATCCACCCCGCATCCACAAGACTTCTGTCCGCATCCGCCCCGCACCCACACGACTGCTATCCGCATCCGCCCCGCATCCGCACGTCTTTACATTAATATTTTTAGATAAAGCATAAATTAGACATTAGAGGAAAAAGTTATTCCCTTATTTGGCTTTAGTATATCATTTGCTGTGTTTAAAATGAATGTCACTCTGCCAAAATGGCAACCCTTTCCAGTTCGGAGTGTTAATTATGCTTAATGACATAATTTGAATGAAATTAGCTTAAATAATCATCTTAAAATTGTTATGAAAAAAAAAAAAGGAAAATATGATATGTCATAAACATTCGGGTCCTAATAATGATATTAAGCAAGTTCGGATTGTATTCTAAAAACTATCCGCAATTTTTATGCAAACTATATCTGCACAGCCATGCAAACTACATCCGCATGGCAAAAAAAGTTTGCGGTTAACCGCGGACATCCGCATACGCGCTGGGCTGTAATTGGCTACAATGGTAGAAAACTTGGGAAAAAAGTATACATCTTCTTTTTCTTCTGCTTCTTGGTTCGTTGAGGCCCCTAACTCTGGTGAGCTTTCTTCTTAACCCAGTATTCCATCATCTTTGCACTATAAACTCACCTTCTTGGTTCGTTGAGGCCCCTAAGTCTGGTGAGCTTTCTTCTTAACCCAGTATTCCATCATCTTTGCACTATAAAAACACCTTCTTGGTTCGTTGAGGTTCCTAACTCTGGTGAGCCTTCTCCTTAACCCAGTATCCCATCATCTTTGCACTATAAACACACCTTCTTGGTTCGTTGAGGTTCCTAACTCTGGTGAGCTTTCTTCTTAGCCCAGTATCCCATCATCTTTGCACTATAAACACTCCTTCTTGGTTGGTTGTGGTTCCTAACTCTGGTGAGCTTTCTCCTTAAGCCAGTATCCCATTATCTTTGCACTATAAACACACCTTCTTGGTTCGTTGAGGTTCCTAACTCTGGTGAGCTTTCTTCTTAGCCCAGTATCCCATCATCTTTGCACTATAAACACACCTTCTTGGTTCGTTGAGGTTCCTAACTCTGGTGAGCTTTCTTCTTAGCCCAGTATCCCATCATCTTTGCACTATAAACACACCTTCTTGGTTCGTTGAGGCCCCTAACTCTGGTGAGCTTTCTTCTTAACCCAGTATTCCATCATCTTTGCACTAGAAACTCACCTTCTTGGTTCGTTGAGGCCCCTAAGTCTGGTGAGCTTTCTTCTTAACCCAGTATTCCATCATCTTTGCACTATAAAAACACCTTCTTGGTTCGTTGAGGTACCTAACTCTGGTGAGCTTTCTCCTTAGCCCAGTATCCCATCATCATTGCACTATGAACACACCTTCTTGGTTCGTTGAGGCCCCTAACTCTGGTGAGCTTTCTTCTTATTCCAGTATCTAATCATCTTTGCACTATGAACACTCCTTCTTGGTTCGTTGAGGTTCCTAACTCTGGTGAGCTTTCTTCTTAACCCAGTATCCCATCATCTTTGCACTATAAACACACCTTCTTGGTTCGTTGAGGTTCCTAACTCTGGTGAGCCTTCTCCTTAACCCAGTATCCCATCATCTTTGCACTATAAACACACCTTCTTGGTTCGTTGAGGTTCCTAACTCTGGTGAGCTTTCTTCTTAGCCCAGTATCCCATCATCTTTGCACTATAAACACTCCTTCTTGGTTGGTTGTGGTTCCTAACTCTGGTGAGCTTTCTCCTTAACCCAGTATCCCATCATCTTTGCACTATAAACACACCTTCTTGGTTCGTTGAGGTTCCTAACTCTGGTGAGCTTTCTTCTTAGCCCAGTATCCCATCATCTTTGCACTATAAACACACCTTCTTGGTTCGTTGAGGCCCCTTGGACCACGTGGTTCCTAACTCTGGTGAGCTTTCTCCTTAACCCAGTATCCCATCATCTTTGCACTATAAACACACCTTCTTGGTTCGTTGAGGTTCCTAACTCTGGTGAGCTTTCTTCTTAGCCCAGTATCCCATCATCTTTGCACTATAAACACACCTTCTTGGTTCGTTGAGGGTCCTAACTCTGGCGAGCTTTCGTTATAGCCCAGTATTCCATCATCTTTGCACTATAAACACACCTTCTTGGTTCGTTGAGGTTCCTAACTCTGGTGAGCTTTCTTCTTAGCCCAGTATCCCATCATCTTTGCATTATGAACACACCTTCTTGGTACGTTGAGGCCCCTAACTCTGGTGAGCCTTCTCCTTAACCCAGTATCCCATCATCTTTGCACGATAAACACAACTTCTTGGTTCGTTGAGGCCCCTAATTCTGGTGAGCTTTCTCCTTAACCCAGTATCCCATCATCTTTGCATTATGAACACACCTTCTTGGTTCGTTGAGGCCCCTAACTCTGGTGAGCTTTCTTCTTAGCCCAGTATCCCATCATCTTTGCACTATAAACACACCTTCTTGGTTCGTTGACGTTCCTAACTCTGGCGAGCTCTCGTTATAGCCCAGTAACCCATCATCTTTGCACTATAAACACACCTTCTTGGTTCGTTGAGGTTCCTAACTCTGGTGAGCTTTCTCCTTAACCCAGTATCCCATCATCTTTGCACTATAAACACACCTTCTTGGTTCGTTGAGGTTCCTAACTCTGGCAAGCTTTCGTTATAGCCCAGTATCCCATCATCTTTGCACTATAAACACTCCTTCTTGGTTCGTTGTGGTTCCTAACTCTGGTGAGCTTTCGTTATAGCCCAGTATCCCATCATCTTTGCACTATAAACACTCCTTCTTGGTTCGTTGTGGTTCCTAACTCTGGCGAGCTTTCGTTATAGCCCAGTATCCCATCATCTTTGCACTATAAACACTCCTTCTTGGTGCGTTGTGGTTCCTAACTCTGGCGAGCTTTCGTTATAGCCCAGTATCCCATCATCTTTGCACTATAAACACTCCTTCTTGGTTCGTTGTGGTTCCTAACTCTGGTGAGCTTTCGTTATAGGCCAGTATCCCATCATCTTTGCACTATAAACACTCCTTCTTGGTTCGTTGTGGTTCCTAACTCTGGCGAGCTTTCGTTATAGCCCAGTATCCCATCATCTTTGCATTATAAACACTCCTTCTTGGTTCGTTGCGGTTCCTAACTCTGGCGAGCTTTCGTTATAGCCCAGTATCCCATCATCTTTGCATTATGAACACACCTTCTTGGTTCGTTGAAGCACCTAACTCTGGTGAGCCTTCTCCTTAACCCAGTATCCCATCATCTTTGCACTATAAACACACCTTCTTGGTTCGTTGAGGCCCCTAACTCTGGTGAGCTTTCTCCTTAACCCAGTATCCCATCATCTTTGCATTATGAACACACCTTCTTGGTTCGTTGAGGCCCCTAACTCTGGTGAGCTTTCTTCTTAGCCCAGTATCCCATCATCTTTGCACTATAAACACACCTTCTTGGTTCGTTGAGGTTCCTAACCCTGGCGAGCTTTCGTTATAGCCCAGTAACCCATCATCTTTGCACTATAAACACACCTTCTTGGTTCGTTGAGGTTCCTAACTCTGGTGAGCTTTCTCCTTAACCCAGTATCCCATCATCTTTGCTCTATAAACACACCTTCTTGGTTCGTTGAGGTTCCTAACTCTGGCGAGCTTTCGTTATAGCCCAGTATCCCATCATATTTGCACTATAAACACTCCTTCTTGGTTCGTTGTGGTTCCTAACTCTGGCGAGCTTTCGTTATAGCCCAGTATCCCATCATCTTTGCACTATAAACACTCCTTCTTGGTTCGTTGTGGTTCCTAACTCTGGTGAGCTTTCGTTATAGCCCAGTATCCCATCATCTTTGCACTATAAACACTCCTTCTTGGTTCGTTGGCGTTCCTAACTCTGGCGAGCTTTCGTTATAGCCCAGTATCCCATCATCTTTGCATTATAAACACACCTTCTTGGTTCGTTGTGGTTCCTAACTCTGGCGAGCTTTCGTTATAGCCCAGTATCCCATCATCTTTGCACTATAAACACTCCTTCTTGGTTCGTTGTGGTTCCTAACTCTGGCGAGCTTTCGTTATAGCCCAGTATCCCATGATCTTTGCACTATAAACACTCCTTCTTGGTTCGTTGTGGTTCCTAACTCTGGCGAGCTTTCGTTATAGCCCAGTATCCCATCATCTTTGCACTATAAACACTCCTTCTTGGTTCGTTGTGGTTCCTAACTCTGGCGAGCTTTCGTTATAGCCCAGTATCCCATCATCGTTGCACTATAAACACTCCTTCTTGGTTCGTTGTGGTTCCTAACTCTGGTGAGCTTTCGTTATAGCCCAGTATCCCATCATCCTTGCACTATAAACACTCCTTCTTGGTTCGTTGGGGTTCCTAACTCTGGCGATCTTTCGTTATAGGCCAGTATCCCATCATCTTTGCACTATAAACACTCCTTCTTGGTTCGTTGTGGTTCCTAACTCTGGTGAGCTTTCGTTATAGCCCAGTATCCCATCATCTTTGCACTATAAACACTCCTTCTTGGTTCGTTGTGGTTCCTAACTCTGGCGAGCTTTCGTTATAGCCCAGTACCCCATCATCTTTGCACTATAAACACTCCTTCTTGGTTCGTTGTGGTTCCTAACTCTGGCGAGCTTTCGTTATAGCCCAGTATCCCATCATCTTTGCACTATAAACACTCCTTCTTGGTTCGTTGTGGTTCCTAACTCTGGTGAGCTTTCGTTATAGCCCAGTATCCCATCATCTTTGCACTATAAACACTCCTTCTTGGTTCGTTGTGGTTCCTAACTCTGGCGAGCTTTCGTTATAGCCCAGAATCCCATCATCTTTGCACTATAAACACTCCTTCTTGGTTCGTTGTGGTTCCTAACTCTGGCGAGCTTTCGTTATAGCCCAGTATCCCATCATCTTTGCACTATGAACACTCCTTCTTGGTTCGTTAAGGTTCCTAACTCTGGTGAGCTTTCTTCTTAACCCAGTATCCCATCATCTTTGCACTATAAACACACCTTCTTGGTTCGTTGAGGTTGCTAACTCTGGTGAGCCTTCTCCTTAACCCAGTATCCCATCATCTTTGCACTATAAACACACCTTCTTGGTTCGTTGAGGTTCCTAACTCTGGTGAGCTTTCTTCTTAGCCCAGTATCCCATCATCTTTGCACTATAAACACACCTTCTTGGTTCGTTGAGGTTCCTAACTCTGGTGAGCTTTCTTCTTAGCCCAGTATCCCATCATCTTTGCACTATAAACACATCTTCTTGGTTCGTTGAGGCCCCTTGGACCACGTGGTTCCTAACTCTGGTGAGCTTTCTCCTTTACCCAGTATCCCGTCATCTTTGCACTATAAACACACCTTCTTGGTTCATTGAGGTTCCTAACTCTGGTGAGCTTTCTTCTTAGCCCAGTATCCCATCATCTTTGCACTATAAACACACCTTCTTGGTTCGTTGAGGTTCCTAACTCTGGCGAGCTTTCGTTATAGCCCAGTATCCCATCATCTTTGCACTATAAACACACCTTCTTGGTTCGTTGAGGTTCCTAACTCTGGTGAGCTTTCTTCTTAGCCCAGTATCCCATCATCTTTGCACTATAAACACACCTTCTTGGTTCGTTGAGGCCCCTAACTCTGGCGAGCTTTCGTTATAGCCCAGTATCCCATCATATTTGCACTATAAACACTCCTTCTTGGTTCGTTGTGGTTCCTAACTCTGGCGAGCTTTCGTTATAACCCAGTATCCCATCATCTTTGCATTATAAACACTCCTTCTTGGTTCGTTGAGGTTCCTAACTCTGGTGAGCATTCGTTATTGCCCAGTATCCCATCATCTTTGCATTATAAACACTCCTTCTTGGTTCGTTGAGGTTCCTAACTCTGGTGAGCTTTCGTTATAGCCCAGTATCCCATCATCTTTGCATTATAAACACTCCTTCTTGGTTCGTTGAGGTTCCTAACTCTGGCGAGATTTCGTTATAGCCCAGTATCCCATCATCTTTGCACAATAAACACACCTTCATTATTTGTTACAAGAGGAAGGAGTATGTGACAAGTAAAACTGTCAGTGTGCTTCGAAAAGTTTTTCATAATCTGGTTGAAACTGAGATGAGCTGATTCTTAGTAGCGCAGCTAAGTGGTGGTCTGTTAATGTATTTCCGACACTATTTTTTGCGAACCTTCATCGTAGAAAACACATGTTCACAGATACAAGAAGATGCGAACATGGCAGTTATCTTATGTGCATGAGATTTCAAGTTTGGGGAGATTGATTTTGGTAGGGCCTTGTGTAGAACTCAATTTTCGAATCGTTGAGGAATAGTTGCTTCAATTCCTTGTTACATTGTAACTCAGTCAGTTCTAGCTGCAACTCTCTTACACAAAACGCATAAACACAATGAGATTGAAACAGGTTTTCACTTCTATAATTCGAAACTACTGTATGTCACGGGCCGTACTTCCTCCATGAATGCTTTAGGGGATTTACAACACCGTGGTCATATAGCCCTGTGTATGTGGGTGTGTGTAGAATCTGTCTGATAACCTGTGTCACTGCGATGTCTGTACTAGTGTGTATTTGTAATCGAGGTGAGATTTGGGTAGGAAGCGGCCGTGGCCTCAAATTAGGTACCTTCCCAGCATTTTCCTGGAGTAGAGTGGAAAACCACGGAAAACCATTTCCAGGTTGGCTGAGGTAGAAATCAAAACTGTCCCTTCCTAGTTTTGCCTCACGAAGCTGAATGTACCCCGTTCCAGCCCTCAGACCAGATTTAATTTCTTGTCAGAGCCGGGAATCGAACACGGGCCTCCACGTGGTGACAGGCAACAGATAAACCGTTGTTAACGGGTCCATAACGTAAAGGACGGCAGTTATGTACCCATCACAGTCGGCCAGGGTCTCACAACTAATGAGACGAGTTAGGCAACCACTGGACCCCAGCTGAGTCCGGCATTCCTTCCACTTACAACTGCAAGGCTCCTCTCTTTCATATTTCCTGTCAATCTTCTTTGGTCAAGTATTGTTCTCTTCCGATCCCGACGGAATTAGAGTATCTGAGGCCTCGGCATGTTTTCACTTTCCCGCCTTAATTGACCCTTGTCTGAACTTTCCTGATACCTCATTCTTCGAGGGTACAGACCTCTTGTTTTCATCTCATATTGTGTTCTGCTTGCCTTCTGATGAAGCCTCTAACGGAGGCAGAGAGTGTGTAGCCTCACCACTTATGGTGCACCCTGGATAGTACTACACCCTCAAAGGCTCACGGCTGGTGAGTTCAGGATTTTTCCCCACTGATTCTGAGGCGGACTCTCTCCACTTCCACTTGTGTATTTGTATGATTTAGGATAGGAGGGGGCTGTGGCCTTCAGTTTGGTACCATCCCGGTATTGAAGTGGGAAAACATGGAACTACACTTTCAGAATACACGGGGTAAGAATCGAAGAATCTCAGTTTTGCCTCACGAGGCGGTGGTGTGTACCCCATTCCAACCCTCAGACCAGAATTAAATACCTTGGCAGAGCCGGGAATCCGACCCGCCAAGAATGCGTACCTGTGAGGGAGTGTTAAGAGACCTAGGCTAGTCAAATAATGTGGTGACGATAAAAGGAAAGCTAGATCACAGTAAATACCATCTGCTGAAACTTATCCAACAAGGGGAGAATTGATGGCCAACGAAGGGCTGGGCGTAGGAAGGAAATAACGCTAGACGACATCGGAGAGTGGGCAAACATCCAACCTATATACTGTACAGTACCAACTGTTCCCACTAGTTGCAAACCGGACTCATAAATTGTGGAGAAATCGGACAAGCTGTGTGACTGTGGTATTTGCCTTGAGCAAACTAACCAACACAGAGCACAGGCTCTGGATGAAGACATAGGCCTACTACTGTTAGACAGTTAGTTGTTGTTGTTGATTCATTTGTGGGTTTAGCGACATTGTGGTCATGTAGTACCATACACTACGGTGTATTTAGAATTTTTCTGATAACTGTGTCACTGTGATGTCTGTAATAGTGTGAGTCATCAGAGGACCCACCGACATTGAAGTCATATAGCAATCCCACAGAAGTCATAATACTCGTTAGCGAGTGATAGCCTCAGGCTGTTCCAGCAGAGCTGCTCGCCAAAGAGCAGCCGAGAACTCGCCGCCTTGCATGAGTAAACTAGCAACACGCAATGCAACTCAGTTGTGAGGGCTGCCGTCACTGCGCGGTGGATACATAAAGACTGGCAGGAAGCCCATGGTCTAGTGTTATGACCTTCGCCCAGTGACGTATTGGCTGTCACTCCCAGTCCCTCTCCAACCGTGCTCCGAGCATCACTGCTGAGTACTCGCGTGTACGCATACTCAAACTCGTGGATTTGGAACAGTCTGGATCATCATCATCATCATGGCTTTCCACGGTGGGTGAGTGGTTATCGTGTCGGTCTACCAACCGCAAGCTTGCAGGTTCGCTCCTGGCCGTAGTAAGGGATTTTTGAAAGGCGACAAAAATACGTTGTTGGCATGTTAAAGAACCCATTGGAATTCAGTAGGCCGTGTTCATAATGGCAAAATTAAACTCAGGATTTTCCGCCAAAATAAAAGTTCCTCCTCTCTCTACTAGAAAGCGCTATAGTTTCAAGGAGCTTAGATATCTAGCCTCCTTGGCTTTCATAGCGCTCCAAGGAACAAAAAAATGACATGCAAGCTGCCCTCTGGGCGAAAATAACAAAGCTTGCACCAGGCACCCGATGCCATACGATATTTTTTTTAGAGGTAGATGATCTCGCAGTTTCGCCCCTTAAAACTACAATAACTAACTAACTAATATTATTATTATTAGTAGTAGTATTATTATCATCATCATCATCAACATATGTAACTGAGGTAGGATTTGGGAAGGGAGAGGCCGTGGCCTTAAGTTAGGTACCATCCCAGTATTTGCCTGGAGTAGAAGTGGGGAAACCATGGAAAACCACTTCCAGGGTGGCTGAGTTAAGAATCGAACACGCCTCTTGTCAGTTTTGTCACACAATGCTAATTGTACCCCGTACCAGGCCTCGGACCTGATTTAAAGTTCTTGAGTGTGCGGGGAATCGAACTCAGGCCTACGAGGTGACAGCCACGAACGCCTCAGTCAACGACCAACTAGTTCTGAACTTGGTTACTAGATGCCACCACAGTCGGCTCCTGGAGACGAACGTTGGAACCTAAGAGCGTTAGTCAAATATAACCTATAATTTAGCTTCACACAATTGTAATTAGTGGAAGGTTCTTTATCATACCATAAATCTATGACATGGGACTGCCAGCTTTACTTCCCCTCCGAAGGAAGGCATATTGAGGGATTTTTAACGCTCTTAAAATATCCGATGACATCGGTCGCGTTTGAACCCACGACCTTGGGCGTAGGAGCTCAGCATGCTACCAACTACGCCATACTCAGACATGGGCAATATTTTTAGGAACAGGGCCAGACGCAATGCAAAATAATCTACGTGGGTCGAAAATAAATCAACACATGTTTACAAATAGATTATAAACTTTGTATTTCTGAATTTTAACTCAAACAAAACTTATAGACTACAATGGTAGAAAACGTAGCAAAAAGAACACACCTTCTTCGTCTTGGCTCGTTGAGGCCCCTTGGACCACGCGGTTCCTAACTCTGGCGAGCTTTCATTTTTTAGCCTATCTTCAATTTTGAAAAAATAGGCTTATGAGATCACCTTTTGTCCGTGTGTGTGTGCGTGTGCGTGCGTGCTTGTGTGTGTGTGTGTGAGGTGTGTGTGTGTCCCCCCCTAATAAATTCTAAACGGCTGGAGCGATTTCAATGAAATTTCGGGCGACCTCGACTGTGCCCTTCAAAGTTTGTTACGCCTCACCAATCCAACATGGCGGCTGTGCGAAATATTTCACCAGCATTCAATATCTCCGAAACTGTTCCCGATATCACCCTGGATTTTTTTACGGTGATAAAGGGAACTACTAAAAGTTCACCTATGTAACTTTTGAAAAGCTGGTAATTACAAAACCAACATGGCGGCCACGCGATTTTGCGACTTTTAAATTGACGTTTCTCTTGATTTAACCAACCAAACGCAATAAAACTTGGTACAGTATATGTTTATACACATTGTAATGTACCGACATCTAACATCGTTCAATTGTTTACATAACCACAAGATGGCGGATGTGCGAAATATTTCACCGGCATTCTATATCTCTTAAACTATTAGCGGTATCACCCTGAAATTTTGTACGGAGATAAATGGCACTACTGGAAGTTACTACATAAGACTTTCAAAAACCGATTAACTACAAAACGAACATGGCGACCAAGCGAATTTGAAAATTTTAAATAGACCTTTCTCGCGATTTAAAGTTCCAAACGTAATGAAATCTGGTACAGGATATGTTTATACACATTGTAATGCATTGGTATCTAATTTAGTTGAATTGTTTACATAACCTCAAGATGGCGGCAGTGCGAATTTTAAAATTAAGTTTTTTTTTTGTCGTAATCATGCGAACGAATGATAGTTTGAATAATGAACCTACGCAATAATTTTCCTTTAATGGTACATGACTCTATGGCCTCTACATTTAACAATCCAACATGGTGACCATCCGAAATATTTAGACGGCTCTGAATATCTACGAATCTATTATAGCAATCAAACTGAATTTTTTATTGTTCATAGGGGCTATAAACTTAAGTTCACCTATAGGACTTTAAATAACCTGGTGATCACAATTCCAACATGGTGGTGACACGAAGTATAAATATTCACATGGACGTTTCTCGCAATTTAACCATCCGAGTGCAGTGAAACTTGGTACAGTAAATCCTTATACGAATGTTAATCCACTGGCATCTAATTTATTTCAATTGTTTCCATAACCACAAGATGGCAGCTGAGCGAAATTTTAAAATCTCCTTGTTACTTCTTGTGCCCTAATCATGCGATTGAAGTTTGAATACTACACGTACACAATCATCTTCATGTAACAGTACATAACTCTAGGACCTACATAATTAAATAAAATGCAACATGGCGACCATCCGAAACATTTATTCGGTTCTCAATATCTACGAATCTATTACAGAAAACAAACTGAAATTTTGTATGTTGATAGTGGCAATTAACATAAGTAATATATATGAAAATAGGCTGTATAGTTCTTCCCGAACTAGCCTACTTGTTTTCTTTATGTTTCTTTTTCATGACAAATGTAAGATGATGATTTACGCTAATCTCATCTAAATTATCCCATTGAGCAGAATGAACACTCCGAACTGAAAAGGGTTGCAATTCTGGCTGTGTAACATTCATTTCAAACATATAACTTGACATATGAGTCGCCCAGTTGCAAAACTCGTATAATCCACTTGTCGTAAAATTATTTATTTAATTATTTTTATTTTATTTTACTTTATTTTCCTTTTGTTTTGCTTTGTTTAATTTTATTATTTTTTATTTTGGTTTACTAAATTTCGTTTTCTTTGTTTGTTTTGTTGTATTTTGTTTTATTTTGGTTTGTTTCATTTTGATTTTCCAGAAAACAAACACAAAACGAAAAACAAAAAGCACGAAGCAAAAAGTCAAATTCAAACACAAAAGCAAAAGCAGAAAAAAAACAAAAAAGAAACACAAAGCAAAAAGCAAAATTCAAAAACAGCAAAAGCAACACAAAACCAAAACAAAAAAGAAGCAAAAAGCAAAAGCAAAAAACAAGAAACATAAAGCTAAAGGAAAATTCAAAAAAGCAAAAGCAGGAAACAAACACTAAACCAAAACAAAAACAAAAAGACGAAGAAAAAAGCAAAATTCAAAAAAAAAGCAAAATCAGAAAACAAGAAGCATAACGCAAAAAGCAAATTTCAAAAAAGCTAAAGCACAAAGAAAACACAAAACCAAAAAACAAAAACACAAAGCAAAAAGTAGAAAACAACAATCACAAAAGATACGCGAGGCAAAGTCCAGAGAAACGTTTCTCATGAAAATGATTCTTATTCACAAGTGGATTAAACGAGTTTTGTAACTTGACGACTCATACAAAGCCTAAGGAAACGACTTTCCCCTCATAACTAAATGTGTTGCTTCAGTACTATATCTAATTGAAAATATTATTATTGTATTGAACAAGCCTCCGTGGCTTAGGCGGCAGCACGCCGGCCTCTCACCGCTGGGTCCGTGGTTCAAATCCCGGTCACTCCATGTGAGATCTGTGCTGGACAAAACGGAGGCAGACAGGTTTTTCTCCGGGTACTCCGGTTTTCCCTGTCAAAATTTCATTCCAGCAACACTCTCCACTATCATTTCATTTCATCTGTCATTCATTTAATCATTGCCCCAGAGGAGTGCGTCAGGCCTCGGCAGCTGGCACAGTTCATATCCTCGCCGCTAGATAGGGGCTTCATTCATTCCATTCCTGACCCGGTCGGAGACTGGAAGCAGGCTGTGGATTTTCATTTCATTTTTGTAATTCGGATAACAAACGTGCGGTTGCGGATAAAAGTCATGCGGAGGGCTCTAGTAATAAGCTGCTGAGAGAAATTGAAAGAAATACACAGTTCAACTAACCTACACAACACACGGGAAAAACGGGGTAAGTTTCAATGTGTAAATTTTTCAGGAGAGCCAATTTAAACTTTCAACACTAAAAGGATATACTTAAAACACCCCAATTGAGGGTAAGCAATATAGTTATTTCACCAAATGTATTTCTTATGAAGGAAGTACATGTAAAACAACTAAAGTTAAATTATGAAAAAGATACAGTCAGTCTGAGAGACTGGACTTTATAACATTTCAAATGACGCATGCTCAGGAGGGATTCTCTCAGGATTCTTTCAACAGACTCCATTATTAACACACTTTACGTAAACTGTAAGTAAGCAAGTTTATCGAACGATCCACAGACTCCATTATTAAGACACTTTACTACCCTGCACAAATTGTAAACTGTAAGTAAGGAAGTTTAATTAACGAATCCGCAAGTACAGAGATAGCAAGAATCACGTGAACGCTTCATGATCAACAAGTTGCAAGTCATTCAGTATCACGCAGCTAGCGCGTAGGCTTCCCGCGCTGGGAACGGGGAGCGGGAGGTGCACTCTGCTGCATGACGTCACGCACTCGCTACGCGCGCGGGGAACGGGAGGTGCACTCTGCTGCATGACGTCATACACGCCGTAACCGTAACGCATAACGACGAAGTCGACAAGATCATTTGAAAGGATAAAAGTGAGAGGACGTTCTTTCCGTGCCCATTAAAAATAAAAACCTCTGTATCTCGGTGACATTCCGCTTAATTTGAAATTAATTTCAACTGATCTGTAGTGACGTGCGGCCATGCACCATGAACTCATTTCTGAAAAATGGACTTATCCCGTTCTTTGGTTGGTTGGTTTCTCGGTTTACGGGCTGCGACAACGTGGTCATGTAGCCCCGTGTACTTTGGGTGTGTGTAGAATCTGTCTGATAACCGGTGTTAATTGTGATGACTGTATTAGTGTGTGTTATCTGTTTTCAATTCAAGTAAGGACTGCAGACATTGACTTTTTTCAAGTAGTTCTTACTTTTGCCGCCAAACACTACCTTCAACGACTATTAGTTCAGAACTTCATTACCATATGCCACCGCAGTCGGCTCCTGGTGACGAACGTCGGAGACTAAGAGTGTTTGCCGAATGTTTAACCTATATAATTTAGCTTCACACAGGTGTAATTAGTAGAAGGTTCTTTAACATGCCATAAATCTGTGACATGGGACCGCCGGCTTTACTTCCCCTCCGAAGGAAGGCATACTGAGGGATTCTTAACGCTGTTAAAAATCCGACGACTTCGGCTGGGTTTGAACCCGCGATCTTGGCCATAGAAGCTCAGCACGCTACCAACTACGCCACCGAAGCCGCTACCCCGATCTTTCCATGGGGTCTTCAACTGAATCCATTTTCTAATTCCCATGTCACACCTAAAGAAACTAATTCAAGTACATTTTAACCCCAACATCGGAATAACGACACATATTTTACGTCTGGGGAGGTATCGAAATATTGCAATAATAGATCTTAGAATTAAAGAAAAAACGTGGTATATGCATTAAATTGTGTGGATCTTCGCCAGGAAATAAAAATTACCTCAAGATATTGGAAATTTGAGATATATAAGTTCGAATGTATCTTTGAAAAGAATTTCTGGAACAGGAATTATAGGGCGCTCGATGCAGACTCCAGTTGGTTTGACTGTAGAGAAAGAGGTCCCATTACTATCACACACCTATTCAAGAAGGAGCATGTGATTTGTGACGGTTACATTTCTAAGAAGATATAATATTACGGCATGAAGAGATATGCTAAAACACGCAGTTTCTTGGTTGCACACAATAAAGGAGCCTCACCAATTTTTGATAAAAGGGAAGAAGGTCTTGGGCTCATCTCTTATTCTTGGGGCGCTCCATTATTTATGAGTCAGCGCCGGGGTCCCTAGAGAAACAAGGGATGAACCTTCCCTGGACTGCTCTTGCACGCCACCGAGGAACCCTCCACCGCCCCCCTTCCTCCGATAAAGTGAAAAAAGAAAAGTGTTCTCAAATATTCAACGCGCGTAAATTGCGTCTTGTTACTTCAGTCGGCCTTAACAATATTACAGCTGGCAGACGGGGAGCAACAGCAAACCGTAGCGTTGAGAATGGATTACTCCGATTGAGGGATCATTACAGACCTGTTAGAGAAAATTTCGGAAATGGTGTAAAAATCCCCAGAAAAATATTCAGGCAAGAAACTCAATGTTAAATACATTCTTTTACGTTTTCGTACCCCCCCCCCCTCAGGGGCTCGCAGTGATTGGGACGTGGGTTGGCAACCACGGGGCCCAAGCTGAGTCCGTCATTGTTCCACTTACTTGTGCTGGGCTCCTCTCCGTCTTCTTTCCTGTAGACCTCTCTTTGTCAACTCTTGTTCTCTTCCGACCCCGACGGTATTAGGGTATCCGAGGCCTAGGGAGTCTTTCACTTTCCCGCCTTAATTTGACCTTGTCTCATCTTCCCTGTTACCCTCATTCTTCGAGGGGTCAGCCTTCTTTTCATGTTTTCCCCTGCCTTCTGCCCAAGGCCCTCAAAGAGGCAGGGTGTTTGTAGCTCCACCACTTCTGGTGCACCCTGGATAGTGCTACACCCTCAAGGGCTCACGGCTGGTGAGTTTTGGAGTTGGTGACCCCGAGGGAATCCTGAGCTGGGTCCGTTTGGTCCCCTTTTTCCTCTGACCTTGGGGAGGGATCTCTCCACTTTCCCCTGTCCTATCTGCCTTTCATGGCTCTCAATCCTTCCAAGTCACTCAATCCTCATTCTTCCAGGGTTGAGGGCATTATTTTCCTACCTGTCTTTTATTTGCCTTATCCTTTATTTGTTTACCATTTCTTCTCCTAATATGTAATTTTAAAGTTGGAATTAGTATAAATTATCATCTCATCTTTCACTTTCACCCGTACAATTAGGGGCCGATAACCGATGTTAGGTCCCTTAAAACAAAAATTATCGTCATCATCATCACATTTTCGTCCGATTGCCGGTTCATCTCTGAATCTTATTTTTGGTGCATTTTTAATTAATTTTAGTTTTCTCCACTCTTCCAAACGTAAAGGACCCTCTAAACGTTCCTAACGAGGTGCTGGCCTAATGCCACGCGGTAGACTGATAATTCTTCACCGGAAACTCAGCCATATCCGGTTGATTAGATTAGCAGTTTGCCTTTTCTGCCACTACGAGCCCTGATAATTACTTCCGGTGTGACGTTTTAGACTTGACAATGACAAATAAATTGTTGGAACACAGAGACGTTCATGAAAAAGTGTTACAGTGAGAGGTGATTATATCGTTGTATCTCTCTTCTGTTGCTGCGCTTGAGTGTCGCTACTGTCGTTTTGGATGTCACGGATCAACCTCTGGATGGATTTTGATGTGGTTTTCACCATTCTGTAAAGGATATCTCGATGAAGATTTCTGTAGAAAATAAATTATTTATGATCAAACGAAGCCGCGCAATAACGATTTCAGTAAAAGAAAAGTCGAAAAACAAACCTGGCGTCCGTGCACACTTTAAGCTTACGCTGGGCAAACCGTTACAATTATCAAAAAATGATCTACAAAAAAGTCCACGAGAGCATATCTCTATTTTCTATACCTCGCCCACTATAAGTGTTTTTACGTTTTCATTTCTTCCAACAATCTCCATTCAAATACTGAGGCGAAGAAGCTTCGGCGGCGTGGTTGGTAGTATGCTGAGCTTCTATGTCCAAGATCGAGGGTTCAAACACGGCCGAGGTCGTCGGATTTTTAAGAGCGTTAAAAATCCCTCAGTATGCCTTCCTTCGGAGGGGAAGTAAAGCCGGCGGTCCCATGTCATATATTTGTGGCATCTTAAAGAACCTTCCACTAATTACACCTGTGTGAAGCTAAATTAGGTTAAAATGTAAACAACGCTCAGGTTCCTACGTTCGTCGCCAGGAGCCGACTGCGGTGGCGTCTACTAGCCAAGTTCTGAACTAGTAGTTGTTGACGGTGGCGTTTAGCGGCAAAAGTAGGAACTACTTGAAGAATTCAAAGTATGCAGCCCTTACTTGAATTAAGAAACAGAATCACACATTAATACAGTCATCTCAATTAACACCGGTTATCTGACAGATTCTACACACACCCAAAGTACACGGGGCTATATGACCGCGTTGTCGCAGCCCCTAAACTGAGGAACCAACCAACCAAATACTGAGGCGACAGTTTACGAGCTGGCTAGAGGCAACACCACCTAGATATAAGGCCTTTGCATTCAAACAAGATGGTGGACACAGAAGGCAGAGCTGCTAGAGCACGCCGCATGCCATGGCCCATATGACGGGTTCCTTCCAACTGATACTGTAAATCGTCGGCAGCAGCATTTATAGGCTATTATGTTGACTTCATCCTTTACCGGTACTTACCTTTACATGGCTAACAAGCAAAGACGGCATACTACAGAAAAGCTTCTTCTCGTTGTTCACCTGAAAATGAAACCTCACGGGAAACTAGGTACCTTAGGAATAAATGAAACATACACTATTTCACTGTTCCTGGATCAATTTACTGTATGTAAATAGCCAACGACCATGAACAACAGCAGTGAAATATACGCATTTGGTAGAATTATCTGAAATATATGCATAAGATCAGGTTTTTAGCTAGATATGTGGACTTGCCATCTAAACAACTGTGTCGATCTTCACGAAATATTCCGGGTACCCATTGAATCATTTAAAATATAGCTTTACTATATAATGTTGCCATCGGACACAGTGCTCAGCCGCACTGGGCAATTCGGAAGACGAGTGGAACCAGACCATCTATGGGTCTTGGCACTTTCCATGGGAGAGTTATCTCTTGACCATCTTCACAATGGAAAACAGTATTCTGTCTGAAGTCTTGAGCATTAAAATGCGGCTCACAAACCTGCAATTTACAAAAGAATCATACTAAGTAGCATTTGTTGAAGTTACAGTATATGATTGAGTATTTCCATGCTGAATGAACTAAATTTGAATAGGCCTACTTTATATCTGTGTAATTTTTCAAAAAATTCTTCCTCTTTAAATTATCCCAAGAGTTACCTACATAAACACTCCAAATTGTGCTTTGTTTAATTCTACATGTTTAATTATTGAGTTAAGAATAATTCCTTCAAACCCTTCCCTATTACTGATGACCCATGAGAGAAGTTTCACAAGAGAAACTGCTCCAATGGATGGGGTGGGGGCTGGGCTAGTTCATAATAACGGTATGAATCTAAAATCAGAATCATGCATAGTAGCCTATAGTATAATTATTTTTTGTTTGTTTTTACTATATGTTTACCATTTAGAAATGTGAGCAGTAGGTGTGCTGGGTGAATTGTGTAGGTATCTAGCACCAATGTCTCATGACTCCACTGCCCTACTGCATAGAGACTTAGAGAGAGATGAGTCGGTGTTTACCATTTAGAAATGTGAGCAGTAGGTGTGCTGGGTGAATTGTGTAGGTATCTAGCACCAATGTCTCATGACTCCACTGCCCTACTGCATAGAGAGAGATGAGTCGGTGTTTACCATTTAGAAATGTGAGCAGTAGGTGTGCTGGGTGAATTGTGTAGGTATCTAGCACCAATGTCTCATGACTCCACTGCCCTACTGCATAGAGAGAGATGAGTCGGTGTTTACCATTTAGAAATGTGAGCAGTAGGTGTGCTGGGTGAATTGTGTAGGTATCTAGCACCAATGTCTCATGACTCCACTGTCCTACTGCATAGAGAGAGATGAGTCGGTGTTTACCATTTAGAAATGTGAGCAGTAGGTGTGCTGGGTGAATTGTGTAGGTATCTAGCACCAATGTCTCATGACTCCACTGTCCTACTGCATAGAGAGAGATGAGTCGGTGTTTACCATTTAGAAATGTGAGCAGTAGGTGTGCTGGGTGAATTGTGTAGGTATCTAGCACCAATGTCTCATGACTCCACTGCCCTACTGCATAGAGAGAGATGAGTCGGTGTTTACCATTTAGAAATGTGAGCAGTAGGTGTGCTGGGTGAATTGTGTAGGTATCTAGCACCAATGTCTCATGACTCCACTGTCCTACTGCATAGAGAGAGATGAGTCGGTGTTTACCATTTAGAAATGTGAGCAGTAGGTGTGCTGGGTGAATTGTGTAGGTATCTAGCACCAATGTCTCATGACTCCACTGTCCTACTGCATAGAGAGAGATGAGTCGGTGTTTACCATTTAGAAATGTGAGCAGTAGGTGTGCTGGGTGAATTGTGTAGGTATCTAGCACCAATGTCTCCTGACTCCACTGTCCTACTGCATAGAGAGAGATGAGTCGGTGTTTACCATTTAGAAATGTGAGCAGTAGGTGTGCTGGGTGAATTGTGTAGGTATCTAGCACCAATGTCTCATGACTCCACTGTCTTACTGCATCGAGAGAGATGAGTCGGTGTTTACCATTTAGAAATGTGAGCAGTAGGTGTGCTTGGTGAATTGTGTAGGTATCTAGCACCAATGTCTCATGACTCCACTGTCCTACTGCATAGAGAGAGATGAGTCGGTGTTTACCATTTAGAAATGTGAGCAGTAGGTGTGCTGGGTGAATTGTGTAGGTATCTAGCACCAATGTCTCATGACTCCACTGTCCTACTGCATAGAGAGAGATGAGTCGGTGTTTACCATTTAGAAATGTGAGCAGTAGGTGTGCTGGGTGAATTGTGTAGGTATCTAGCACCAATGTCTCATGACTCCACTGTCCTACTGCATAGAGAGAGATGAGTCGGTGTTTACCATTTAGAAATGTGAGCAGTAGGTGTGCTGGGTGAATTGTGTAGGTATCTAGCACCAATGTCTCATGACTCCACTGTCCTACTGCATAGAGAGAGATGAGTCGGTGTTTACCATTTAGAAATGTGAGCAGTAGGTGTGCTGGGTGAATTGTGTAGGTATCTAGCACCAATGTCTCATGACTCCACTGTCCTACTGCATAGAGAGAGATGAGTCGGTGTTTACCATTTAGAAATGTGAGCAGTAGGTGTGCTGGGTGAATTGTGTAGGTATCTAGCACCAATGTCTCATGACTCCACTGCCCTACTGCATAGAGAGAGATGAGTCGGTGTTTACCATTTAGAAATGTGAGCAGTAGGTGTGCTGGGTGAATTGTGTAGGTATCTAGCACCAATGTCTCATGACTCCACTGCCCTACTGCATAGAGAGAGATGAGTCGGTGTTTACCATTTAGAAATGTGAGCAGTAGGTGTGCTGGGTGAATTGTGTAGGTATCTAGCACCAATGTCTCATGACTCCACTGCCCTACTGCATAGAGAGAGATGAGTCGGGTGTGTTTTGGAACTCTAGATCCACGCTGTTTTTCATACTTAGAACAATGATACCATATAGTACTCCAGAATATGTTTGATTCTTTCTTAAATGAGTAGGCTGTGATCGTTTCAGTGCCTGAGAACAGTCTGCTTGCATTACTGAACAAAAGCATGTAGAAAATATTATGAATTAGCCTACTGCAGTTGTAGTCTCCAACTTACAGGGCTAGCTTTCTTTTTGTCTCAAGCACTGTATGGTACAGTACCAGAAGTTTAGCTTTAGAACAAACTATTAAGCTACACGTCTACTTATATTTTATATCTTACATTTAAACGGTTACCTTCAATAGGGAATTTCCTATTAAAATATCCTGCTGGGAGCAATAGGGTATCCTCAAGTAGCACCAACAGGTACTATGTGGGATCATTTTGTTCTGTGTTTAAAATAACAAATAACACACAATAGGCTGTTCTACAAACGCTTTAGAGCGAAGATTTTTCGTATTATTAACTTGTCATTCTTCAAATTTGATGCTTATAAAATGCCAACGGAAGGCAAATCCATTGAGTCCCACATATAGGCTAACAGTCATGACATCTAGCTGCTGAGCAATTTGTGGTACATATTTAATGACTTTCTAGTGACACCATACTCAATTATATTAATCATTTGCTTTGAACATCAATTCTCAATATGCATTACAAAATAATTTTATAATTATCACATCAAAGCTTTTTCAGCATTTGATCACAACAGCCAGTGTGTTGGCAAATATTTAACACATTGCTGACCGGATGCCTGGACATGTCACAACCCCTGTGGACCGGACATTTTGCTACTGAGAATATTCCAGTGCACTAGATTATAAAAAAAGTACATAATTGTGGAAATAACCTAGATATTATCTTTCTAGTTGATATGAGTCTACACATACCCCTAGTAGTGCTCAAGGGGGTGATGTATTTGGAAACATGACACAATGTGCAGTGGCAGCTTACAGAAAGAGCATTTGGAGTATATTTGAGGTTAGATTGGCCAACAATCAAAGTACGGTATGTACTTTGGTTGTTATTACGTCGCCTAGAGACCTGAATATCACTCTCTCATTCAGTTTCCACTAATTCACTATAACTTGTGCCATTTGAACAATAATATAAACGATAAATCTTATTATACAAGTCCTCCATCATGTCATTGATTGAACCAACAGAAGGAAATTCGATGTTTCGAAACAAAATCAAAGAATAAAAGAAGGCCATGAATTGACGGAAGATGGCACATATACATCTACAAATGTCCTTCTTAATGTGCTAGACCGAAATAGTTCAATACATGGTCAAGAGATGTCGCAGGAAGACCGAAAAGAATGACGTGTATAAAACCAAGATTTCTCGGGGCCCGTCATCTACCGCTGGCGAGCGTACTACGAGATTACTCGGGGCCCGTCTTCCATGTGTTAAAATCCTTGAGAGATCTGTAGCTTAGCTTGATTTCACATAATAGAGGCTCATTTCAGACAAATGTTTACCACAAAACCAGGGGTGTTTATGTTAGCTAACGTGGTCTAGGCGAAAACCATTGGTCTGCCGGATGTGAATGCGCGGGGTTGGCAATACTGTACATGATGCTAAAAATGGCAGAGTCAGCTGGATTCCATCTATATAAGTCGTGGTCCTATTTGGGATGACTATATTATCTCCATATTTTTCCCCTACCATTAATACAGTTATTTGGCTAATTTCAGTAGTTCGAGTTTTTTTACTTCGGTTCTGGTGTTCTGTACTGTTACCACAGCAGCATGCTCATATGTAAACATGTACATGTAAACATTTCAAAATGTGATAGCCTATTATAAAATAAAACGGTACTGGTATAACTAGGGTTAATTCACCCACGCAAAACAAACTTGTCTCGTAATTAGGGAGATTCGTTGATTAATTATTTAATGAGAAACATCGTTCCTTATTATCTGAAACTTGAAGCAATGCTTCGCAGTTAGGCCTACTCTAACCTTAAAAGGATGTGGTCACTTGCGAGTTGTTTACAAGTTAATGTATAAGTTCTTTGGGCTCGCTATATTATTAAGAATATATCGGCTATTTATTTAGTAGGTTAACACTGGTTAGATAAAAGGAAAACAACGTTTCTTGGTACTTACCACAGAATGTTTTGTTGGTATGGAGTTCTCTCGTTTAAATGATGATACCCAACGTTTCTTCAAATTCTCTTCTTCGGGGAACTTAAGACACTTGATTTTTATTTTCATTGTCATAATTACCCCTGCACTTCGGCACACGACACTTGTAAACCATATTTTACAGCAAAAAACTGAAAAAATCGCAGAATAACTATAACGGCATGCCCATACACATATCTGCCTGCAAGATCCACCATCTTGGCTACTTTCAATTCAGTGCAACGGCCTTCTATGTAGGTGGTGTTGCTAGAGGCGAGTCTATCACCCCAGTTACAGCCTAGCTAGCGGGCGAACCTATTACCCCAGATACAGCCAGCAGCAAACTGTCGAGTCGTGTTGAGGTAAAACTTCAGAGAAGAGTAGTTGTGTTCGGAGAATCCCTGGAAGTGCAACTCAGCTTTTCTTCATTTCACCTGTGAACTTTCCGTTCCGCAAAAATACATAATTAAACAAGAAGTTCCGTGAAGAACTATACAGCCTATTTTTCATGCCAATGATTATTCTATACTAAATGAACCTATCTAGAATAATGACGAAATTAAGTTGGTAATATCGAAATATCTAATTAGTTCAAAATATACCTGGTATAATGTAGCCTAATAGAGCACTACAGTTGGCAGCCCTGGTGACTGAATATATTCTTAGTTACACCTCTTAAGGTACAGAATACAAGATTTGGTTGAAGTCCAATGGACGTTAATGCAGTTAGACACTGGATCTATCAGCACGCGTAAAAGCATGTTGCCAACAATACCATGCGTGTGCTGGTCAGAAATAATCTGAATTATTATGATATCTTGTTGTGCCAATTTTGGATGAAATCCATTTGTTAGTATAGAAGTTACATGTATTTTAAAATTGGACATATCAGCAGGCATATAATCATGTTGGCAGCACTGCCTTGTATTAATTACTCCAAATTAATCTAGAATGTCAGGTGCTATACGTGTGCAAAGTATAGAGCTGTTGGCTTGCATACTTTCTGATATATTGATATTAGGGTAAATAGAATATAGACAGCATTTATTAACAGTTGGCAGCCCTGATTGCTCTTAACAATACTTATAGTCCTATCTGTTATGGTACACATAGCACATACGAAATTTGGTTGAAATCCAACTGATAGTATAGAAGTTACATGTATTTAGAAATTGGTACTATCAGCAGGCTTATAATCATGTTGGTAGAACTGACGTATATAAGTTACTCCAAATTAATCTAAAATGTCAGAATATACGTGTGCATAGTTTAAAGCTGTTGGCTTGCATACTTTCTGATATATTGCTATTTGGATTTAAAAATAGAGAGTGCGATTATTAACAGTTGGCAGCCCTGGTGGCTATTAAGAATACGCTCAGTCATATCTGTTTATGTACAGATATTACATACAAAATTTGGTTAAAATCCAATTGATAGTGTAGAAGTTATATGCATTTAAACATTGGACCCATCAGAAGCCTTAACATTATTTTGGCAACACTGTCATGGTTGGCCTCCTGGAAATTAAACTGAAATAGTATTATCTACATGTGTGCCAATTTTGGAATAGCTCCCATGCATACCTTGCAAGATATCCAACATGGAGCTCAAATTTCTAGTGCGTTTTTTCAGCAGTTGGTAGCACTGACATAATTTTCAAATATGGACGTGAGATATTCCGGTGTACATCTTTACTCATACTAAATTTGGTTTTGATTGCTGTTGTTAGGAGTTGATAGGGGGGGGACACACACACAGACAGACAGACAGACAGACAGACAGACAGACACACATTTTCCCGGATCGATCTCATAAGTCTACTTTTTCCTCATTTTTGCAATATGTGAAAAGTAGGCTAAAAATATACGAAGCTGAAATTTCGCAAGATCGACAGTTTAAACGAATCAGTCCAAGAATACGTTGTCACTATCAAATATCATCGCGCATCGTAGTTGCACACACCCAATATTTTCTCTTTTCAATACATTTTTGTTGACGAGAGATCCACTTTTGTACACCTGCCTCACAGAACCTGTACTGGCAAAACACTGACACATTCCGTTCTCCCATGAGATTGTGGCCACGGCAAGTTGTGTCTTTGTGTGTGGGATGCTAGTTAACTGGACAAAGGAACTGGTCGGTATTAGTTTCCTAATTAATCGCGAGTGTGAAGAGCTGGTCACTAATTGGATGGCATTGCACTCACTCGCCAGTGTATATAGCTCGCTTCTTATTACACAAGGTCAAGGACTGATCATTGCTTCGCAACACGTCAGTAGAGAAGAACTGTCTTAGGGGCCGGGCCGTCCTCATATTACGTAATCACAAAGCATACCTAATATTTCTGATGTCGTCACGACTTATCGTATAAATAATTGAAACCAGAAACACAATGTCAGGGACATCAATTAGTGTACTAATGATAACGCTGCAGTTTACTGTGGTGCGTTGGGAGCAAGACAAAGCACACGTAATGTACTAAAAATTGACGAAGATCCTACTTTATTTTGACCTGACGACGTCATATAAATTGTTGGAATACAGTTGCGTTCGTGAAAAAGTGTTACAGTGAAAGGTGATGATATCGTTTTATCTCTCTTCTGCTGCAAAGCTCTGTCACTCTCTCTCTCTTCTGTTGCTGCGCTCGAGTGTCGCTACTGTCGATTTTGGATGTCGCGGGTGAACCTTTAGATGGATTTTGATGCAGTTATCACCATTCTGTAAAGGATATCTCGTGGAAGATTTCTGTAGAAAATACTTTATTTATGATCAAAGGAAGCCGAGCAGTAACGATTTCAGTGTAAAAGTCGAAAAAATCACATGGCGTCCGTGCGCTTTTTAAGCTTACGCTGGTCAAACCATTAAAATACCTATATACTATGAGTGTAAGAATTGTTCAGCATGAAAATTTCAACAAAGGTGTCAACGAGAGCATATCTCTATCTTCAATACATCGCCCACTATAAGTGTTTTTA
Source organism: Meconema thalassinum (assembly GCA_946902985.2). Lineage (NCBI taxonomy): Eukaryota > Metazoa > Arthropoda > Insecta > Orthoptera > Tettigoniidae > Meconema > Meconema thalassinum. Next base: position 503,491,047 of record OX336393.1, on the reverse strand, counting down.
GCCTACTTTTCACATTTTGCAAAAATGAGGAAAAAGTAGACTTATGAGATCGGGCAAATGTGTGTCTGTCTGTCTGTTTGTCTGTCCTTCTGTCAGTCTGTCTGTCCTTCTGTCTGTCTGGCTGTGTGTGTGTCCACCCCCCCCCCCTATCAACTCCTAAACGGCTGCAGCAATCGAAACAAAATTTGGTAGGAGTCAAGATCAATACCTGTATATCTCACGGCCATATTTGAAAATGATGTCAGTGCTACCAACTGCTGAAAAATCGCAATTGAGATTTGAGCTCCATGTTGGATTTCTTGGAAAGTATGAATAGGAGCTATTTCAAAATTGGCACACGTATAGATAATAATATTGCAGTTTAATTTCCAGGAGGCCATACATCGCAGTGTTGCCAAAATGAATATAAGCCTGCTGATAGGTCCAAATTTTAAATGCATATAACTTCTACACTATCAATTGGATTTCAACCAAATTTCGTATGTGCTATGTGTATATAAACAGATATCACTGAACGTATTCTTAAGATCCACCAGGGCTGCCAATTGTTAATAAATGCTCTCAATTTATTTTATCCAAATACCAATATATCAGAAAGTATGCAAGTCGACAGCTTTAAACTATGCACACGTATAGTACCTGGCATTCTATATTAATTTGGAGTAACTTATATACGTCAGTGCTACCAACATGATTCTAAGCCTGCTGAGAGGTTCAACTTTAAATACATGTAACTTCTATACTATAATTTGGATTTCAAGCAAATTTCGTGTGTGCTATGTGTACCAGGACAGATATGTATATGCCGATTCTTAAGAGTAACCAGGGCTGCCAACTGTTAATACATACTGTCTCTATTTTTGTTACCCTAATATCAATATATCATAAAATATGCATGTCAATAGCTCTAAACATTGCACACGTATAGTACCTGGCATTCTAGATTAGTTTGGAGTAACTAATATACGTCAGTGCTGCCAACATGATACTAAGCCTGCTGATAGGTCCAATTTTAAAATGCATGTAACTTCTATACTAACTAATGGATTTCATTCAAAATTGACACAACAATAGATCATATTATTTCAGATTATTTCTGACCAATACATGTATGTCATTGTTGCCAACATGATTTTACGCGCTGTTAGATGCAATGTTTAACTGCATGTAACGTCCATTGGACTTCAACCAAATTTTGTATTCTGTACCTTAAGGGATGTAACTAAGAATATATTCAGTCACCAGGGCTGCCAAATGTAGTTCTCTATTAGGCTCTATAATACCAGATATACAGTATTTCTAACTAATTAGAAATTTCGATATTACCAACTTAATTTCGTCATTATTCTAGATAGATCCATATAGATTAATCATTGGCTTGAATCTTAAATTTTAAGAAAAGTAGGCTCTTTAGTTCGTTACGGAACTTCTTGTTACGTTTTCATTTCTTGCAACAATCTCCATTCAAGTACTGAGGCGAAAGTTTACGACCTGCTAGGGATGAGTCTATCAGTCGAGTCGTGTTGAAGAGTTTGTGTGTCTGTGTGTTTGTGTGTTTATGTGTTTAAACGCGCTAATCTCTGAAACTACCAGCCCGATTCGAAAAATTCTTTTTTTTATATGACAGCCAGATTCAAGAGGAATAGTTTAGGTTATGTAGCATTAGGCTACACATCTCAGGTAACTTTAAAGATTGATTTTTGTTCAGTAAGTCGGTAGAACAAGCGCTCCCGAACTGCTCTATCCGCATGCGCTGGCGTTATGGTTAGTGATACGTACACCGTTTCACCTTTCTGAACTATTTGTATACTTAGACCTACCCTTTGGAACCATGATGGTAACATTGTATACGTGAAATTTATGACAGACCAGTCCATTACCTGCATTTAGGCCCTTTGATTCAAATCTACACATTTCCCCCGATCTGAACCAAAATTTGTATACCTACCCTTTGGAACCCTGCGAGTAACACTGTTTACATGAAATTTCGGACAGACCATTCCATTCCTTGCATTTAGGCCCTTTGGCACAAATCTACACCGTTTCACCGATAAGAACCAAAATTTGTATACTTACACTTTGGAACCCTGCGAGTAACACAGTCTGCATGAAATTTCGGACAGACCACTCCATTCGCTGTATTTAGGCCCAGTGGCACAAATATACACCGTTTCTCAGATCTGAACGAGTAACACTTGAAATTTCGGTCAGACCACTCCATTCCCTGCATTTTGGTCCTTTGGCACAAATCTTCACCGTTTCTCCGATCTGAACCACATTTTGTATACTTACCCTTTGGAACCCTGCGGGTGACACTGTCCACTTTAAATTTTGGACAGACCACTCCATTCCCTGCATTCAGGCCCTTCATCACAAATCCACACCGTTTCTCCTAATAGCACCAAATTTTAAATGCACTTTGAAACCCTGCTGGTAACACTTTCCACTTGATATTTTGGAAAACGCTCCCCATTCCCTACATTTAGAATAACAGACAAAATGAACTTGAAAACCACGTATTAAGGCCCTAGAACCATTCATGTCCGCAGTAGTGTAACTGTAAGAGTATTTTAATAAGTCTATTGTTGACGGGCAATTCGGGCTGCATCACGTCACCCCTACCAGTGTTCTGGTGCAGAATTGCGAAAATAGTTGCATCTTGCGCTGTTTATAAATTGCAGTCACGGGGAGTAATTAGTCCAAAAATATTTCTTAGGGCCCATTAAACAGTTATCATCATGAAAATATTATGCCTCTGTATAAGTGCAATGGTGTTGGGGCAGTACATTGAGGTTATCAGCTGCAATAAGCGTTGGTACTTTCAAATTTACCTTCATTTATTCCGAAACTTATCGTTAAGCGCTTTGTGGCGATAAATGATACTATTGCTACCTCCGTAACTCGGGACAGCCGAAGTTTTCCAAAGAGTTCTGATAATTTTCCTACGGCGCTATGCGACAAAAGACGACACTATTGGTATCTACATTTCTAACAGCTAATGAGATATAGGCCCTAGGCAGTGTCTTTTGTTTCACTTATTCCTCTTTCTACTTTTTTTTTTGTAAATCTGTTTGTAAATTACATGTGTCAGTGCTGTAGTTAGTAAATAGCAGTTTCCCTATTCATAATTATCATTACGGGAAAATGACCTGAATGTTACGTCCATTATAGTGTACTACTTATCACCCCCACTACAACCACCACCACCATCACCACCACAACTAAAATAATATTTTTAAAATATTGTTTTCTGTTAGTTTGAGTATCATGTGCCAGTTCTGTAGTAGTATTCATTATCATCCATAAAACAAATAAATCCACCGGGCGAAGCCGGGCACTACTGCTAGTATGTAATATGTGGACGGCCTCTTAGCCAGTGGCGACTTAAGAGTGGGCGGGTTTTGGTTTGGTTTTAATGGGAGGCTCGGTCATGGTGTTCTTTTCTTAAAAACAAGTAAAAAGTAGTTGTATCACCATGTATCAAGAAAAAATAAAAATCAAGCAGTTCATTAAAATGGCAATGTTTATCCAGTTCGTCTATTTTCTAAATAACTAGAGATTTCGAAAAATAATCCCAAATAATTAAGTTAAATAAAACTGTGGAATTACCCGTACATCTAAGTCAGTTAACTTTCAATAACTGGTGTAACAATGAACCACCGAAATATTCTCGGGATTCCGGACGGAGGGAGTGGGGGTCGGCCGTGGCTTTCAGTTAGGAACCATCGTGGCATTTTCCTGGAGAAGAAGTAGGAAACCACTGAGTGTACCTCATTCCAGTTTTCAGATAAGAATTAATTTTCTGGACAGGGCCAGAAATCGCATGCGGGCCTCTGGGGATGGCAGTTAAGTATGCTAGCCACTACACCACAACCGGGTGAGTTAGCCGTGGTGGTTACGGCATGACTGATGGCAGTTGCTCACATCCGGGAGGCGAGGAGGTTCGAATCCACCCGCCGGCAACCTTGAAGATGGTCTTCTGTGGTTTCCCATCTTCCTTCCAGGCAAAATGCCGGGGATGGTCCCTAACTATAGGCCACAGCCGCTACCTTCCAACTCCGGAGTCCTTACATTCCAACTTCCCTCCTTCCCTCCCCAACGGTACTTGTAGCTCACCCATTGGGTGTCCGTCTCGAAGCAGCTACAAAACTGGCGAGCCGAACATGTCCTCGGACACTCCCGGCACTAAAAGCCATACGCTAAAAAAAAAAAAAAAACTACACCACAGGGAGGTGAAATACGTGTTCTGGTTGTAATGACAGACTTCACCAGAAGCATACAAGACAACATGTGAAAACTAACAGAAATGTCGGGAATATGGTATGAAAAAAGCATTTAAAACACAAAGATGATGTTAGTCGGGGAGAAACACAAGAAACTGTGATTACCGACGGAGGCACAACTAAGAACTCCACACACATGTTACCAACATCACTGACGTTATGAGAAAGAGGAGGACTGTGTTCTATGGTCATTTAACAAGACTGAGCCCAAAGCGATTGTCAAACAAAACCTTAACTTACTTTCTGGATAAGATAACCAAGGGAGCGTGGTTCTCAGAGGTAGAAAAGGATTTAAAAGAATTGGGAATTACATACAAGGATATTGGGATGCGTACGCCCCCTAAGATGAAACTAAAAGAAACTAAAAGAAAGCCTTAACCAACAACAGACATGGAATGAAGCCAAGACACAGCATCATCGAGAACACATGAGGCGTTACTGGGCGAATGTTTAAGCTCCAGGAAGTGAGCAGCAGTGGTCCATAGCCGGCCGAAACGTCAAGGAGATGAATAAGAGTCGAATAATAATATTAAATCGTATTTGGCGATTTCCAAATTACGTCGTCTGGCTGTGGCTGCTTATGAGGAGAAACTGAACACAGTTGCACAAATGTTCTGCGGTTTATTGCGCACCACACCAACAGAAGTTTGATGCACCTTGAAGGCTGTCTTTAGTCCGGCCAACAACATATCTCATATGATTCAAGGACCTTCATATTTGCCAGCCCTCACTGTGACCTGGAGGCAAGTGTGTTTGAAATTTCGTCCCTCTTGGTATGTACAGGCTATACGATTAGGAAGAAAATCCATATTTTGAACCGATTCCATTGAAACGTTTACAACATCATACATGAAACCCAACCATCAACTTTATGTATCAGAAACTTGTCTATTTTTAGTTCTCTAAATTTTTTTGAAAAACAGAATAAAAAAAGTCAATTTTTCAAAATGACCTTAAATTAAGGACCTAAATCTTATTCCATCGTCAAATTACTGTTACTGAGTTCTGTTTTCGGCCTGTTTTCCATCTCTTGATGAATGCAGTACATTTGCATTTGTCTGTTGGCACAGGCTAGAGTAAAATGTGGCTTTTCACCGATGTCTCAGTCTCACTCATGGCTGTGATTATATGGAAGCTCCTGAGGGATGGGTGGTGCTTAGTAATGACATTCAGGGCACAGTCCGTGCCTGTGGATGCTGTGAAAGGTTCTACTCATAGGGTTAGTACTGCTGTTCTGACTCAGTGAGGAAAGCAATGGCAAACTACCTCACTCCTCTTCTTACCTAGTGCGCCTCAATATAGCGCTGCCATGGGTTTTTGTGGGTATCTACCCACATAACCTAACGGCCGGTTCTTTTTGAGGATCCAACCAGCCTTCGGGTTGACTACCTAACAGAGTTCTATTTAACACATATACTGTTCTGAATAGAGAAGCCTCCGTGGCTTAGGCGACAGCACGCCGGCATCTCACCGCTGGGTCTGTGGTTCAAATCCCGGTCACTCCATGTGAGATCTGTGCTGGACAAAGCGGAGGTAGACAGGTTTTTCTCCGGATATTCCGGTTTTCCCTGTCAACATTTCATTCCAGCAACACTCTCAACTATCATTTCATTTCATATGTCATTCATTTAATCATTGCCCCAGAGGTGTGCGTCAGGCCTCGGCAGCCGGCACAGTCCATATCCTCGCCGCTAGATGGGGGCTTCATTCATTCCATTCCCTGACCCGGTCGGAGACTGGAAGCAGGCTGTGGATTTTCATTTTTGACTGTTCTGAATTAGAATTGTGCAGTTATCTGCAACAGACAGCCTGGATGAGGTTCTTTTCATTTAAAAAAGATGGCTAAAGTTATCAAAGCATCAAAAATTCCCAGTTGGCAGCATTGCTACATTCATTAGCATTAATGTGATGTATCAATAATATTCCTATGTCAATGTTTGATGTTGATCTTGTTAATTGGAAAAGCATAAAATGTTAAACGTTTTTATTTATGAGAATAACGTAAATAAAGTATCACATTTGGTTGGTTCGTTCCTCAGTTTAGGGGCTGCGACAACGTGGTCATGTAGCCCTGTGTACTTTGGGTGTGTGTAGAATCAGTGTGATAACCGGTGGTAATTGTGATGGCTGGATTAGTGTGTGTTATCAGTTTTTAGCCTACTTTCGATTTTTGCAAAAAATGAAAGTAGACTTATGAGATCAACACAGGGCGAAAAAAGTGCGTCTGTCTGTGTATGTGTATGTGTGAGTGTGTGAGTCTCTGTGTGTGTGTGTGTGTGTGTGAGTGTGTGTACTCTGAATGTCTGTCCCCCCCCCCCCCCCCTATCAATTCGAACATGGTGAACGCGAATTGAACGAAATATAGTACAAAGGTAGCACTAGCAAAGGACACCACAGTGTCATGTTTTATATCGCCGCCATCTTGACGGAAACGTAATGGCGGCCACACAAATGTTCAAAGCTTAAATCAAATTACGACTAACCTAATCATCCGATCTCTACCAAATTTTGCAACAACATACACTTACGGGGGGGAGCATCCTTTGACCAAACTAATAGGTCATCAGCCTAATAGTTTGCGGATGGCGGCCATCTATGTGTGAAAATCGATTCCCCCTATTAATTCGAACACGATGAAACGGAATGGAACGAAATTTGGTACAGAGGTAGTACTAGCAAAGGGCACCTCAGTGTCATGTTTTATATCGCTGCCATCTTGACGAAAACGTAATGGCGGCCACACAAATGTTCAAAGCTTAAATCAAATTACGACTAACCTAATCATCCGATCTCTACCAAATTTTGGAACAACATATCTTTATGGAGGAAGCATCCTTTGACTAAATTAATAGGTCATTAGCCTAATAGTTCGCGGATGGTGGCCATCTTTGTGTGAAAATCGATTCCCCCTATTAATTCAAACACGGTGAAACCGAATGGAACGAAATTTGGTACAGAGGTAGCACTAGCAAAGGGCACCTCAGTGCCATGTTTTATATCGCCGCCATCTCGAAAGAAATGTAATGGCGGCCACACAAATGTTCAAAGCTTAAATCAAATTACGACTAACATAATCATCCGATCTCTACCAAATTTTGCAACGGCATACCTTTATAGAGGGAGCATCCTTTGACCAATATAATAGGTCATTAGCCTAATAGTTTGCGGATGGTGGCCATCTTAGTGTCAAAATCGATTCCCCCTATTAATTTGAACACGGTTTAACCGAATGGAACGAAATTTGGTACAGAGGTAGCACTAGCAAAGGGCACCTCAGTTCATGTTTTATATATCCGCCATCTTGACGGAAACGTAATCGCGGCCACCCAAATATTAAAAGCTAAAATGTAATTACGACCAACCTAATAATCTAGTCTCTACCAAATTTTGCAACAACATATCCTTATGTGCGAAGCATATTCTGACCAAACTGCAAGATCATCAGCCCAATAGTTTGCAGATTGTGGCCAGTATGTGTGCAAATCGATTCCCCTATCAATTCAAACACGGTGAAACCGAATTGAACGAAATTTGGTACAGAGGTAGCAATAGCAAACGCCACCTCAGTGCCATGTTTTATATCGCCGCCATCTTGACAGAAACGGAATGACGGCCACACAAATGTTAAAAGCTTAAATCAAATTACGACCATCCTAATAATTTGATCTCTACCAGATTTTGCAACAACATGCCTTTTTGTGGAAAGCAGCTTATGACTGACTACAAGGTCATAAGCCCAATAGTTTGCAAATAGCGGCCATGTATGTGTGCAAATCCATTCCCCATATCAATTCAAACTCGGTGAAACCGAATTGAATGAAATTTTTTACAGAGGTAGCACTAGCAAAGGGCACCTCATATTCATGTTTAATATCCCTATAGCACGTTGTATTTCAACAAGCTACTACAACCAACTTTCAATTATACTTCTTGAAAAGGACAAAGAGTTATAACAATACCCATGCATTTAGGAGTAAGTAGGCTGTATGTTCTTTATTGAACATCTTGTTAATTCAAGTAAGGACTACAGACATTCTATTTTCAAGTAGTTCCAACTTTTGCTTCCAAACGCCACCGTCAACGATAACTTGTTCAAAACTTGGTTACTAGATGCCTCCGCAATCTTCTCCTGGCGGCGAACGTATAAACCTAAGAGCGTTAGTCAAATCTAACCTATAATTGAATCAGTCATTTGAGAAACACCTCATATCCACAAAAGAAAACTTTAGGAACATTTAAAAAACCCTCGCCGAGACCGTATTTCACATTGTATAAATGTTGGATTTTTTAATGTCTATGTACAGGGGTTTGGTAAGCGAATTATATGATAAGAAAAATATTTTTGTTCATTTTGATGTGTATAAAAATTCTCAATGTTGTTTAGGAGTTCTCCTAACCACATACGCAATTTGCCTAACAGTGGTGGCCAAACAGTAGGATATCTTACAGGGGAGTTTTCACTCTCGTTTATGGGTCGGCGGCAAACTTCTATGAAGAAGGTATCCAAAAACTTGTGCCACGCTATGACAAATGCCTGCAATAAAAGTTATGTGGGAAAGTAGTTTAAGAGGTGTAGAATGTTGTGCAATAAATAATTTTTCTGTATCTGTACACAATTTAATTTTTTTACCAAACGGAACTTACTTTCTAGACGTGCCTCGTATTAAAGAAGGTAATTCTTCGGGAGTGGTTAACCTGGATCCTTCACTTCCACTTTTCTAGTACATGCCATTTCCACGATATTCATCCCTTATTCGGTATTCAGGGTTATTTAGATGCAAGTAAGATGCTGTGGAGTCACGCCTCCTACACATGTGCACACGAGCTCCCTCAATTAAAATAGTTCCTTTTAGCTACACGGTTATTATCTATGTGCGTCCCGATAAACACGGCAAGCTAAGCACGCTTGGACTGGCGCAGATCGCGGGCTCGCGATCACGGTTCAGCCGGTGGTGGCGGGCACTTTCACACTTTTACCAAGGATGTTAAATAATGTGTACTTACAGTGCTCATAGGCGATGATGAAAATGTCCTCCATCCCTCGCAACAAACACCAGACATCTTCTGATAAAAGAATGTCTGTCAACTATTTTATTATTTACGGAGCCTGTTTTCTTGAATCGTTTAGCGAGCCTCCTAATTGTACTGGCATTAGACACAGGTCTTCCTGGAAACTTGATTCGAAATGTTCGTCTTGTTTCAGAACAAGACTTTCTGCTATTCATATACGAATTACGGATATACACACGTTCGCGCATTGTGAATTGGTGTCTAGGCATGACCAACAATCACAGTAATGAAAATACTCACTAATCGTGCAACATTAACGTCTAAGTTTTGCAGATACACGTCCATATGAATGACAAAACACGTGTGAACAAACGATATGAGTCAGCGGAGCGCATCACAACAGGTTGAACCCTGTACGTCCGCCCGCGATCTGTGCCAACCAATGCCGGCTTAGCTTGCCGTGTTTATCGAGGCGTACTTAGATAATGACCCTTGGAAAGGGGTGTACCAAGTGGATGTGGTACATCCTAGGGGATTTAGACAGAATGAAGTTTCGGACACAAAAGGTGATAATGAAGGACAGAGCGGGAAAAGACCAAAAAGTTAAGATATAGATTTGAATGATATTTATTAAATATAAAGCGAATATGTCGCCAGGAATGATAGCTTCAAAGAAATTACTTTAAAAACTGACAATAAAAAATTAATAACAATTAAAAGGTACTTGTTTCTCCAGGAAACGTAAATAGAGCAGTGATTAACTTTAAAGTATTAAATATAAAATTACTAAAAAAGAAGCATAATAATTTAAATTCATTCCAAAGTGGATTAAAATGAAATACTCTTCTGACGGAAAGAATCCGGGCAGAATAAAGGACGTGAAAGGGTACCACCTCTTCAAGGTACGATACAAGAAGTATCAGGCCGGCAGTCGGAGGTCCTCAGTAGCTGGCGGCAATTTAGTGCGCCCGCTCTGGCGGTGCGAGGTCAGTCTGGCCTGTTCCAGGGTTCCGGGTTCGGAACTAGAGTAGATGATGATAGGTTCTCCCAATGATAGCGACCAGCATAGAGAGGCTCTTGGTAATACCTCCTGCGGCTGGTGAAATGATGTTCTCAGAATTACGATTTGCAGAGTAGATCCATGTTGAAGATTTTTGGTTGAAGTGCAGGCTGATGAATTTAGACTGCCCTGCCAGGCCGCCAAGTCCAGCAGGGAGATTATGCCGGCGGAGAAGAGACTCCGGCAGCCAGAGGTACCCCGAGAGGGCAGTAACCCCAGCAGGGATGTTGGTGAGCAGATGTGATCCGTTGAGAAGAGTGGACAAGAGTAGGCACTGTAGGCCGGGAGACCTCAGGCTATATAGCGATAGTGACGTCAGCGCGCGGAACCTTCTAGCATGAAGGTGTGGCGAGAGAGCAGCCAATCACAGCGCAGCCCCAAGCACAATGCGAGCGTCACCGCTGGAGAGAGCTCAGTGCTCGTGAGACAATGTGACGGTATAGTACGTCTAGAAAGACACTACAGAAAACAGGTGAGTAGACATGAATACTACAGAAAAGCCATTAAATTGAAACACCAATATTAAACAAATCAGAACACCGCGTTCAGACTGCAATTCACGAAATTAAAATAATGGGGCAGAAAAATTGAACGTGTGTTTCACACCGTAAGGGAAACATAGCCAACAAAAAACATTCGCAAAGCGAACATGCTGGGAGGGGCGAGAAAAAATTGCAGTAAGAAAGCGCAGAAGTTAGGCCTCGCGTGGTAAAGGAGCAATCATGGTGATTGGCCTAAGAAAATGACCAGCAGAAGTCTGCAGTTTTACCACGCGAACCCTACCATCTCTGCCAGGAAAGCACTCAACAACCCTACCCAAATTCCAAACAAGAGGAGGACTAGGGTCTTTCAAAAGCACCAAGTCCCCCACCTGAAGGTTAGAGCAGGAAAAAAGCCATTTGCCACGCTGCTGAAGCAAACCGAGGTATTCCAACCTCCAGCGACGCCAAAAATTGTTGCGCAAACTTTCAATTTTGCGCCAAGAAATGGCTAAAGAAGATTGAGAATTAGAATATAACAAAGGTGGGGAGGCAGTCAATGGACCACCGATAAGAAAATGGCCCGGCGTTAATGGTAGAAGATCTGAAGGGTCATTAGATAAGGGTGATAAAGGACGAGAATTAATTATGCCCTCAATAAAAATAATTAAAGAATTAAACTCTTCATGAGAAAGGGGGGTGTGGCCACAAACACGTCTAAGGTGCTTCTTGGTGAGTTTCACACAAGACTCCCACCGTCCACCTTGATGGGGTGCATAAGGGGGGATGAAGTGCCACTTGAAATTTCTCTGGTGAGCATAATCAGTAATCCTTTCCAGCGCTGCAGTTTGAGTAAGAGCTCTCTTAATTTGCTCAGAAGCTCCGATAAAATTTTTAGCATTGTCGGAAAATACTTCTGAAGGAAGTCCTCGGCGAGCAGAAAATCTGGCAAAAGCTGCCAAAAAATAAGCAGTAGAGGCGTTGGTAACTAGTTCTAAGTGAACTGCTCCGGTGACCATACATACAAACAGCGAAATATAGAGTTTTCCAAAAATACATTTTTTGGCCTCAGGAGAATTTTTTCTGTAAACAAAAGGCCCGGAATAATCCACTCCCGTGAAGGCAAAGGGTCTAGCAGGCGCAGATCTAAAGTTGGGAAGATCACCCATAAGCTGAGTGGTAATTTTAGGGTTGGATTTAAAACATGGAATACACTTCCGGATAACAGAGGTAACTTCATGGACTCCGTTTATGGGCCAATACCTTTCACGAATGACAGAAAGTAATGTACGAGTACCAGCATGAAGATGCTGGTAATGATAATGACGAATGATTAGAGAAGTGACATGATGCTTTGAAGGAAGAATAATTGGGTGTTTTTTATCCTCGGAAAGATCAGCCAAAGATAAACGTCCTCCAACTCTTAGTAAACCATCAGTGTCCAAAAAAGGGGCGAGTGATGAAAGCCTACTCGATTTCTTAAGGGATTGACCTTGGGACAACACCTGACATTCTTCAGAGAATATTTCTTGTTGAGTAAGCCATAAGATTTTTGTAGTGGCTAAACCTAATTCAGAAAGGGTTAAATATGGCTTAGGAAAAAGGGGGTGCTCTACCACAAAATATTTCCATCGAAGGAGATAAGCCATAACCCTCACCAATTTATGGAAAGAGGAATATCGCTGCAAGAGAAGGGGAGAGTCAGAAACGAGAAAAGAAGATCCAGTAATCTTACCAGCATCCGGCAAGTCTGATAACTCCGGAAGAGGAAAATTTGGCCAAGCGGAAGGTTCTTGCAGAAGCCAAGGGGGACCGTGCCAGTATAATGTCAGGTTAGCCAACATAAGAGGGGAACATCCCCGAGAAATGACATCTGCAGGATTCTCCTTGCCAGATACATGATGCCATTGTTCAAAGTTAGACAATTGTTGAATTTTGGACACTATTAGCTACAAACACCTGCCAATGCGAGGAAGGTTTGGCAATCCATGCCAACGTGATGGCTGAGTCACTCCAAAAGTAAGTTTTGCTAAATCGGATTTTCAAAGATTGGCGGATTTTGACCGATAATTCAACCGCCAGAAGAGCAGCACAAAGTTCCAGTCGTGGCAAGGATAAGGATTTAAGAGGGGCTACCTTTGACTTAGCGCAAATTAAATTGGAAAAGAAATATGACTGGTCAAAATTGCGGCAAACAATATATGCACAACACCCATAAGCTTTCAATGAGCTATCGGCAAAGATGTGAAGTTCATATCCTCCACAAGAGGGAAAGGGAATAATCACTCGCGGGATAATGACATTGGAGAGATCTTCCAAACTATTTCTATAAGAAATCCAATTTTTTTGCAACTCCGAAGGAACTGGTTCATCCCAACCAGTTTTCAAGGACCAAAGATCCTGCATGAAAAGCTTTGCTGTGACAATAATTGGCGCCAAAAATTGGAGAGGATCAAATATCTTTGCAATCTCAGACAAAATTTGCCGCTTAGTTTGCGGTTTGATGTCACTGAGATTAATTTTGAAAAAGAAAAAATCCTTTTGAGGACTCCAATAGATGCCTAAGGTTTTGATAGAATTACTTTCTTGAAGAAGCTCTACTGAGTCATTATAGACTGAAGTTAATGGAAATTTAGAAAGAAATTCTTCCGAATTAGAGTTCCACTTGCACAAGGAAAATCCGCCTCCCAAAAGCAAAGCTGTCAAATCTTTAGAGACCTGTAGTGCTTCAGATACTGACTCAAATGAATGAAGAAAATCGTCAACGTAAAATGATGATTTTAACACTTCAGAAGCCTTAGGAGAATACAACGGGCCATCCTGTTCAGCAAGTAATTTCAACGTACGTATGGCTAAAAAAGCAGAGGGCTTTAGTCCATAGGTTAAGGTTTTTAGCCGAAAAATCTTGACAGGTTTAGTAGGCTCGTCGCGCCAAAGAATTCTCTGAAGGTCGCACTGTTGTTGATCGACCAAAATCTGCCTATACATTTGCTTGATATCAGATATCACTGCGATAGGGAACAAGCGAAAATTCATCAAGACAGAAGAAATGTCAGATTGAATAGGAGGGCCTGATAATAATGTGTCATTCAGAGAAGTACCATTGGCATCCAATGCAGAGCCATTAAAGACCACTCTTATGTTTTCCTTTAAAATCTCATTCTTCCAAACTGGATGATGATTGAGGTAAATGACTTCAGATGGGGTATAAGAAGCATCATCTTTCTTGGTAACAACCTCCATGTGATCAAGTGCCTCATATTCCTCCATAAACGTGGAGTATTGAGTTTTAACAACAGGGTCACGTTTAAATTTGTTTTCCACAGCATAGAGTGCTCTAAGAGCCCTAGGGTGTGTTTCAAATAAAAGAGGTGGATTATCCACTCGGGGCATTGTTACGACAAATCTACCCTCTGAATTGCGTTTGGTCGTTTCGCGAAACTGTTTTTCACACATTTCATTTTCAACCGAGGAAGGTGAAACTGAATCTATAGTTTCGATTTTCCAAAATCTTTCTAAGTTATAATCGAGACTTGTATTGACAAAATGACATTGAGAGAAATTTTGAAATGACTTACGAGGGACTTGACCCGTTACTAACCAACCTAGCTTGGTATGATGAACAAACACTCCTGGTGATATTTTAACCTTAGAGCTAAGGAGACATTGCCAAAATACTTGGGCACTGAGAAGTATGTCTACCGGAGCGCTCGTATTAAATGTTGGATCCGCCAACTGAATGTTATGAGGAAATTGCCACGTTTTAACTTCAAAAGAATTACTAGGGGTGTTACTGCCAATAGTATCAATGGCAAGGCAATTCAACTGCAATGTTGTGTTACAATTCACAGCATCTTTGATGTGAACACGAACAAAATGCAAAGATTTAACATTGCTATTGTTAATACCGGTAACCTGAATTAATGTAGGTTGCTTGGGAAGACCAAGTTTCTTAATGAGACGCTCACTTATGAAGTCATGGGTGGCGGCATTATCCAATAGGGCACGTGCTTCAAGCCATCTACCAGAAGAGTCTTGAACTTTTATTAACACGGTTGATAGTAGCACCTGGGAACTACGAATTGAGCTAGAGCTCTGAGTATAAGATTGCGCATTAGCTCCTGGGGATGCATCTTTAGAACATCCAGGGGAAGGAGCCTGACGTGGCTTTTCAAACCTATGAAGCAAGGTATGATGTTGAGCCTTGCAATGGGAGCAAGTATTTTTAGATAAGCAATCAGGCACCATATGCCTAGTTGACAAACAGTTGTAGCAATATCTTTTTTGAGCTATTAATTTGCGTCTTTCATCGGTAGAAAGGGCTTTAAAGGCCACGCAGGAATATAACCTGTGAGGTGCTTTACAGAGAATACAATCCATTGAATTATGCTGAACAGTAAAGACAGCAGATTTGTTTATTTTTGCACCGACTGGTTTCACAACATTAGATTTGTTATCTGCACTTCCTGACATATGACAGGCTACAGCTGACAAAACCTGACATCTATTATTCATAAACGTAAGCAATGAATCATAGGTATATGACGTGTCATTTGTTAGTTCCCTCTCCCATGCCTTTAAGGTTGATGAATCAAATTTAGAAGTAACCAAGTGAATCAAGAATAGATCCCAATGCTCGACCGGTTGGTTCAACCGTGCCAATGCTCTGACATGTAGTTGGACCGTGTCACTTAAGGCTCGCAGTGTTGACAAGCTTTCAGCTCGCAAGGTGGGCAGGTTAAATAAGGCTTGAATATGCCTTTGTAAACATAATTTTTCATTGCCATAACGGCCTTTAAGAAGCTCGATAGCAATGTTATAGTTTTCTCCTGTTAGGGGAAGTTCTCTTATAAGTTGAAGGGGTGGCCCCTGCAAAATGGATTTTAAGTAATGAAATTTCTGAATTTCCGGAAGTGTGGCATTATTATGTACTAATGAACTGAACAATTCAAAGAATGATTGCCACATCTCTTCCTTTCCTGAAAAGTGCGGAATTTCAATTTTAGGTAGCAATGGTTTGATACCGTTCCCATGGTCGCTAATTCTTCCTTGAGTTTCTTCTACCTTCAACGCCAGGGTCAGAGTTCTAACTAATGCCACAGCCTGAGCATGTGTATCAAAGTAATTACTCTCTACTTCTTCCCTATCTGATTGATGTTCTGGACTTTTGATTTCAATTTCAAGTTGCACGAGATCATATTTCTCGTACGCCTGTTCAAAAGCTTTTAAACGCTGGGATAAAATGTCAAGGTTTTGTTCCTCTTTCGGTAGAGTAGCTAAATATTTTTGAAAACGGGTGAGTTGACCTTTGTAGGCCGCCCGAGAGTTTAACAGTTTATCATCAATTATTGGTGGCATGGCTGGAAAAGTTGGAACAACTCACTCACCAAAGCTGCTTGTGGCACCAGACAGACCTGCTCTCCGGAAAGAAACCAGTTGTACAAATATGCTGGGATTGTTTCCGCCTTCCCGCAGATCTCCCGCGTTAGCCACAATGTACTGAAATGTATAGAACAAATATTAGGTTGAACCAGTTTTTTGAATTGAATTTGCGGTCTCAGAATGAAGGTTCTGGGTTTGATCCGGGGTTGAGGTACCATGGAAAGGGGTGTACCAAGTGGATGTGGTACATCCTAGGGGATTTAGACAGAATGAAGTTTCGGACACAAAAGGTGATAATGAAGGACAGAGCGGGAAAAGACCAAAAAGTTAAGATATAGATTTGAATGATATTTATTAAATATAAAGCGAATATGTCGCCAGGAATGATAGCTTCAAAGAAATTACTTTAAAAACTGACAATAAAAAATTAATAACAATTAAAAGGTACTTGTTTCTCCAGGAAACGTAAATAGAGCAGTGATTAACTTTAAAGTATTAAATATAAAATTACTAAAAAAGAAGCATAATAATTTAAATTCATTCCAAAGTGGATTAAAATGAAATACTCTTCTGACGGAAAGAATCCGGGCAGAATAAAGGACGTGAAAGGGTACCACCTCTTCAAGGTACGATACAAGAAGTATCAGGCCGGCAGTCGGAGGTCCTCAGTAGCTGGCGGCAATTTAGTGCGCCCGCTCTGGCGGTGCGAGGTCAGTCTGGCCTGTTCCAGGGTTCCGGGTTCGGAACTAGAGTAGATGATGATAGGTTCTCCCAAAGATAGCGACCAGCATAGAGAGGCTCTTGGTAATACCTCCTGCGGCTGGTGAAATGATGTTCTCAGAATTACGATTTGCAGAGTAGATCCATGTTGAAGATTTTTGGTTGAAGTGCAGGCTGATGAATTTAGACTGCCCTGCCAGGCCGCCAAGTCCAGCAGGGAGATTATGCCGGCGGAGAAGAGACTCCGGCAGCCAGAGGTACCCCGAGAGGGCAGTAACCCCAGCAGGGATGTTGGTGAGCAGATGTGATCCGTTGAGAAGAGTGGACAAGAGTAGGCACTGTAGGCCGGGAGACCTCAGGCTATATAGCGATAGTGACGTCAGCGCGCGGAACCTTCTAGCATGAAGGTGTGGCGAGAGAGCAGCCAATCACAGCGCAGCCCCAAGCACAATGCGAGCGTCACCGCTGGAGAGAGCTCAGTGCTCGTGAGACAATGTGACGGTATAGTACGTCTAGAAAGACACTACAGAAAACAGGTGAGTAGACATGAATACTACAGAAAAGCCATTAAATTGAAACACCAATATTAAACAAATCAGAACACCGCGTTCAGACTGCAATTCACGAAATTAAAATAATGGGGCAGAAAAATTGAACGTGTGTTTCACACCGTAAGGGAAACATAGCCAACAAAAAACATTCGCAAAGCGAACAACCCTGAACTTACAGATGGATTATCGATATTGTTCCAAAGACGTTGGTAAAGGCTTTGGTAGAACTGCAAATGAAACAACTCATTGCCAGAATACAGAAGGCAGTTCTGCTGGAAACCTGTCATATGGTAAGGTTATTGACATGATATTATTTGCGGAACCCGTATTTTGTAGACTGAGTTAAGCCATATTGACGAAGGAAGGAAGAAAGGAAAGAAGAACGTTTGTATTTTAACGTGAGCGTTAATCTCACAATCATGAGCCACAGGACCATCTTATCACGTGGAATCTGAACCACAGGACATGGCATTTCAGTTTGAAAATCTCACATGCATTGACCGGGATTCGAACCCGGTCTACCGTGGTGAGAGGCAAGCAGCTCAACCACAGCGCCACCACGCCCCTACCATATTGATGAGAAATTAAAGATAATAATAATAATAATGAAAATGCAACTTGAGTGTGTACAATAGTCCTTGAAATTGTAGATGACCCCGTCCTCAGCCATGGGCGTTAAATAGCTCACCAAGACTGAGTTGGAGAGCTTCAACAAGGGAGAATATCGGAAGTTCAAATCCAAGCGATGACAGCAGCTCATGAGTCCTCCCCACGATTCCTCCAGGCAAATGCCGGGATAATAACATAATTCATGTCTTAGTATACACACCTACACACCTTACTACAGACAACAGAGAAACATAGGTTATCTGACGGATTGAACACACAAGTACACGGGACTGATGATCAAGATGTTCCAACAACAACAACAATTGCGGAGGAAAGCAAAGTACGATATTGCTTATTTTATCTGGCTATTTGCGTCATTCGCTGGTTATCTACATGACCACAACAGAGCCAAAGTTGGAGAAGATTCAACTCCGCGGGGAACATCATAATGCTTATTCTTATCGCATAAATACAGCATGACGTATAATGGAGAGGCATCCTCTCTGCAATCAGGTAAGCTGTCTGTCACCTCTGAGGTCCGGGTTGTATACTACATCTTGGTGTAGTGGCTAATATTGCTGGCTCTCACCTCTGAAGTCTAGGTTATATACCACCTCTTCGTGTAGTGGCTATCATTGTTGGCTGTCACCGCTGAGGTCCGGGTTGTATACCACCTCTTCGTGTAGTGGCTAATATTGCTGGCTCTCACCTCTGAAGTCTAGGTTAAATACCACCTCTTTGTGTAGTGGCTATCATTGTTGGCTGTCACCTCTGAGGTCCGGGTTGTATACCACCTCTTCGTGAGGTGGCTAATATTGCTGGCTCTCACCTCTGAAGTCTAGGCCACCTCTTCGTGTAGTGACTAACATTGTTGGCTGTCACCTCTGAGGTCCGGGTTGTATACCACCTCTTCGTGAGGTGGCTAATATTGATGGCTCTCACCTCTGAAGTCTAGGTTATATACCACCTCTTCGTGTAGTGGCTAACATTTTTGGCTGTGACCCCTGAGGCATGCATAAGGCACCATTTGAGTTCATAATGTTCCTCCATTCTCTACTAGAAAGCGCTATAGTGTCAACGAGCTGAGCTATCTTGCCTCCTTAACTTTCATAGCGTTCCAAGGAAGGACGACATTTGATATGCAAGCTGCTCTCTGTATGTCAAGTAACAAAGCTTGCACCCGGCACCCGGAGCCATACGATATTATTATTATTATTATTAGTTTGTTAAATGAAATTAGTTTACTGGGAATATCTCAAAAGATGTTGGTTTTAGGCCCCTGAAATCTGGTTTTCGGAAGCCCTTTAGGACCCCTGAGTTTTGTTTCTTTGATTGAGAGGCTGAAAAAGAACTTTGTTTTGCCCATCAACGCCTATTTCAGGATGTATTTTAAGGGGGCAGGTCCCCTTTTATGCCTGGTATGGAGGAGAGTTACATCAATGATTGGTGTCGTGCCTCTGATGGATATCTGCACCAATTTTTACGTTGACCACCCAGCTGTTCTCGGGTAATAAGGGAACTATGTTGTCCACAGACAAATACTGTAGACAGACATACAGACAGACAGACAGACAGACATACAGACAGACAGACATACAGACAGACAGACAGACAGACAGACAAACATTTTTTCCTCGCGCATCTATCATAAAACAGTCTGAAACGCGTTATTTACGCAAATTTCCGTAGATATTCGGAGGAAACAGACAAACTTTCACTTTTATATAGGGACTAGCTATACCCGGCATGCGTTGCAATGCCAAACAAAGAATGTGTTGGCGATGTGACTTTGTTTGTTGAACTCCTTTTGGATTCCCAATATTCATTTCTTCTTACGTTAACCACCTCTAAATTATTATAAAATTGATTTACTATCTCAGAAACATTCATGGGAGCGTGCTTAACAACTCACCAAAGTTTCATCGCAATGAACTGAATGGTATATGAAAGCATACGTGTCTTTGTTGATACGATTCGAGCGCCGTCACCCATTTTCTGAATATACTCGTACGCTACCTATTGTAAAATGGATTTACTAAGTCGAAAACCTTCCCAGGCGTGTACACAACATCTCACTCAAGTTTCAACGCTATCGGACGAATGGCATTTGAACGCATCCGGAACTATGTTGAAACGCTTCACGCGTCTTCGCTCATTTGTTGAATATACTCGTGCGCTACCTATTGTAAAATGGATTTACTAAGTCTGAAACCTTCCCTGGACTGTACTCAATTACTTAACCAATTTTCATCGCTATCGGACGAATGGTATATGAGCGCATATTGGTTTTTGTTGAAACACTTCGCGCGTCGTCGCTCTTTTGTTTAACCTACTGTACTTGTGCGATACCAATTGAAAAGTGCATTTACTACACCCGAAACTTTACCTGAAGTGTACACAGCATCTCACCCAAGTTTCATCGCTATCGGACGAATAGTATATGAACGCATATACTTGTTTTAAACGCTTCGTGCGTAGTCGCTCATTTGTTGAATCTACACATGCGCTACCTATTGTAACATGGATTTACTAAGCCAGAATCCTTGCCTGGTGTGTAAACAACCTCTCACTCAAGTTTCATCGCTATCGGATGAATGGTATATGAACGCATACGGGACTTTGTTGAAACGCTTCGCGTGTCGTCGCCCATTTGTTGAATCTACTCGTGCGCTACCTAATGTTAAACGGATTTACTATTCCAAAAACCTTCCCTGGAGTGATCAGAACATCTTACCCAAGTTTCATCGCAATGGGATGAATGGTATATGAACGCACGTGGTTCTTTGTTGAAACGAATCGCACACCATTTGATTGAAGCTACTCGCGCGCTCTCTACTCTAAATTGGATTAACTATGCCTATACCCATCCCGGAAGTGTTCACAACAACTCAACAAAATTTGATCGCAATCGGATGAATGGTATATGAACGCATACGGGACTTTGTTGAAACGCTTCGCGTGTCGTCGCCCATTTGTTGAATCTACTCCTGCGCTACCCATTGTAAAACGGATTTACTAATCCATAAACCTTTTCTGCAGTGAACAGAATATCTCACCCAAGTTTCATCGCTATCGGACTAATCGTATATGAACGCATACCGGACTTTTTTGAAACGCTTCGCGCGTCGTGGCTCATTTGTTGAATCTACTCGTGCGCTGCATATTGTAAAATGAATATACTAAGCCAGAAACCTTCCCTGGAGTGTAAACAACATGTTAACCAAGTTTCATTGCTATCAGACGAATGGATATGAACGCATACCGGACTTTTTTGAAACGCTTCGCGCGTCGGAGCTCATTTGTTGATTCTACTCTTGTGCTACCTATTGTAAAATGGATTTACTAAGCCAGAAACCTTCCCTGGAGTATACACAACATCTCACCAAAGTTTCATCGCTATTGGTCGAACGGTATATGAACGCATACGGGAGTTTTTGAAACGCTTCGCACGTCGTCGCTCATTTGTTGAACCTAATCGTGCGCTACCTATTGTAAAATTGATTTAATAAGCCATAAATCTTCCCTGGAGTGTATTCAACATCTCACCCAAGTTTAATCGCAATCGGGTGAGTGATATATGAACGCATAACGGACTTTGTTGAAACGCTTCGCACGTCGTCGCTCATTTGTTGAATCTACTCGTGCGCTACCTATTGTAAAATGTATTTACTAAGCCAGAAACCTTCCTTGTAATGTACTCAACATCTCATCCAAGTTTCATCGCAATCGGAGGGGTGGTATATGAACGCATAGGAGACATACACACCCACACACACACACACCCACACACTCACACACCCACACACCCACACCCATACTATCAAGTAACATTGATTTTTAGCCTACTTTCGATTTTTGCAAAAAATGAAAGTAGACTTATGAGATCACTACAGGGCGAAAAAAGTGTGTCTGTCTGTGTGTGTGTATGTGTGTGTGTGAGTCTGTGTGTGTGTGAGTCTGTGTGTGTGTGTGAGTGTGTGTACTCTGAATGTCTGTCCCCCCCTATCAATTCGAACACGGTGAGCGAAAATTGAACGAAATTTGGTACAAAGGTAGCACTAGCAAAGGACACCTCAGTGTCATGTTTTATATCGCCGCCATCTTGACAGAAACGTAATGGCGGCCACACAAATGTTCAAAGTTTAAATCAAATTACGACTAACTTAATCATCCGATCTCTACCAAATTTTGCAACAACATACTTTTATGGAGGGAGCATCCTTTGACAAATATAATAGGTCATTAGCCTAATAGTTTGCGGATGGCGGCCATCTTTGTGTCAAAATCGATTATCCCTATTAATTCGAACACGGTGAAACCGAATGGAATGAAATTTGGTACAGAGTTAGCACTAGCAAAGAGCACCCCAGTGTCATAATTTATATCGCCGCCATCTTGACGGATACGTAATGGCGGCCACACAAATGTTCAAAGCTTAAATCAAATTACGACTAACCTAATCATCCGATCTCTACCAAATTTTGCAACTACATACCTTTATGATGGGAGCATCCTTTGACAAATCTAATAGGTCATTAGCCTAATAGTTTGCGGATGGCGGCCATATTTGTGTCAAAATCGATTAACCCTATTAATTCGAACACGGTGAAACCGAATGGAATGAAATTTGGTACAGAGGTAGCACTAGCAAAGGGCACCTCAGGGTCATGCTTTATATCGCCGCCATCTTGACGGAAACGTATTGGCGGCCACACAAATATTCAAAGCTTAAATCAAATTACGATTAACCTAATCATCCGATCTCTACCAAATTTTGCATCAACATACCATTATGGAGGGAGCATCCTTTGACCAAACTAATAGGTCATTAGCCTAATATTTTGCGGATGGCGGCCATCTTTGTGTGAAAATCGATTCCCCCTATTAATTCGAACACGGTGAAACCGAATGGAACGAAATTTGGTACAGAGGTAGCACTAGAAAAGGCCACCTCAGTGTCATGTTTTATATCACCGCCATCTTGACGGAAACGGAATCGCGGCCACCCAAATATTAAAGGCTAAAATGTAATTACGACCAAACTAATTATCTAGTCTCTACCAAATTTTGCAACAACAAATCTTTATGTGGGAAGCATATTCTGACCAAACTGCTAGATCATCAGCCCAATAGTTTGCAGATGGTGGCCAAGTATGTGTGCAAATCGATTCCCCCTATCAATTCAAACACGGTGAAACCGAATTGAACGAAATTTGGTACAGAGGTAGGACTAGCAAAAGGCACCTCAGTGTCATGTTTTATATCGCCGCCATCTTGACGGAAACGGAATGACGGCCACCCAAATGTTAAAAGCTTAAATCAAATTTCGACCATCCTAATAATTTGATCTCTACCGGATTTTGCAACAACATGCCTTTTTGTGGAAAGCATCTTATGACTGACTACAAGATCATCAGCCCAATAGTTTGCAAATAGCGGCCATGTATGAGTGCAAATCCATTCCCCAGATCAATTCAAACACGGTGAAACCGAATTGAATGATTTTTTTTACAGAGGTAGCACTAGCAAAGGGCACCTCATATTCATGTTTAATATCCCTATAGGCTATAGCACGTTGTATTTCAACAAGCTACTACAACCAACATTCAATTATACTCCTTGAAAAGGACAAAGTGTTATAACAATACCCATGCATTTAGGAGAAAGTAGGCTATATGTTCTTTACTGAACATCTTGTTATATATATAGATTATCAGAACGTTTATTTGTTATTTGTTTTAGGTTATTGTTACAGTTAGTTTCTTTGTGCAGATGAATGACCCAATGTAAGTCTTAAACTTTCCACAGAACCACACTAAGTATTGGTTTTGGAATAAATGTTTTGACATGGGGATGTAATCTATATTTTAATTACATAGTATACAGAGATGACGAACACCGGTTGCCATGGATACCTTAGTGTCGGGGAACTGACGGTGGTAACTCTAGGTAGGCCTCCAGCCCGGCAGTTTCGGTGACGTAGTTCGTAACATGCTGAGTTGCTATACCCAAAATCGCTGGTTTCTAACTCGTCTGAAGTCGTCGGATGTTTTAAGAGCGTTAAGAATCCCTCAGTATACCTTACCTCAGTGGGGAAGTAAAGCCGGTGGGCCCATGTCAAAGATTCATGGCATGTATAAGTACCTTCAACTAACAACAATTTTATAGGTCAGATTTGAGTATCGCTCTATTAGTTACAACGATCGCCACAAGGTGCCGGTTGCGGTGGCATCTAGTAGCCAAGTTGACGGTAGCATAATCTCGAGATGGACCTCCAGCCTACAACCATATCCATGTTCAAACACCCGTTACAATCTCTCACGCAAATTTATTTCTGAACGAAAAGCCTGAAGCCTTATGGAGGAGGCTTGTCTTTCAATGACGCACCCTTGCATACTTCCCTTACCTTTCTTCCTTCAGTTAAACTCGCAACGTCTTTGACTGCTCTAGCAAAATTCCTGGCGAATTTCATCCCGGGAACCTCAGTTCGGGACCACTGTGTTATACCATAGCAACGTTAAGTGTTCTCTTTCCAGGTTTGCTGGCACTTTAACAAGATTCATCGCAATGAGGATTATCATTGTTCTGGCAATAGTTGCTGTCCACGGCACTGCAGCCTCAGTGTGTTCCCCTGAAGAGGAATCCTTCAAATTCACCGTAAGGAGTAAGAGAAATTCTACGAGACATCGTCTTGTGGAGGTGAGTCTGTCAATAATACTTAGTGTAGAAGGCACTAAACCCTATATATACTACCCCAAAGGGGAATCCTTCAAATTCACCGTAAGTAAGGACAATCTATCGTCTTGTGGAGGTGAAACTGTCAATAACACTTAGAGTAGAGGGCAATAAAACCTCCGTATATTCCTCCTAAGAGGAATCATTCGTTCTCCGTGAGATGAAAGATAAATTCAGCCTATGAAAGCGTGTATGTTGATTTTTAGCCTACTTTTCACATTTTGCAAAAATGAGGAAAAAGTAGACTTATGAGATCGATACGGGAAAATGTGTGTGTGTCTGTCTGTCTGGCTGTGTGTGTGTGTGTGTCCCCCTATCAACTCCTAAACGGCTGCACCAATCGAAACCAAATTTAGTATGAGTAAAGATGTGTACCGGAATATCTCACGTTTATATTTGAAAATGATGTCAATGCTACCAACTGCTGAAAAAACACACTATAAATTTGAGCTCCATGTTGGATATCTTGCAAGGTATGCATGGGAGCTATTCCAAAATTGGCACACATGCAGATAATACTATTTCAGTTTAATTTCCAGGAGGCCAACAATGACAGTGTTGCCAAAATAATTTTAAGTCTTCTGATAGGTCCAATATTTAAATGCATATAACTTCTACACTATTAATTGGATTTCAACCAAATTTCGTATGTAATATCTGTACATAAACATATATGACTGAGCGTATTCTTAAGAGCCAACAGGGCTGCCAACTGTTAATAATTGCTCTCTCTCTCTTTTTTTTAATCCAAATACCAATATATCAGAAAGTATGCAAGCCAACAGCTTTAAACTATTCACACGTATATTCTGACATTTTAGATTAATTTGGAGTAACTTATATACGTCAGTTCTACCAACATAATTATAAGCCTGCTGATAGTACTAATTTTTAAATACATGTAACTATACTATCAGTTGGATTTCAACCAAATTTCGTATGTGCTATGTGTACCATAACAGATATGACTATAAGTATTGTTAAGAGCAATCAGGGCTGCCAACTGTTAATAAATGCTGTAAATATTTTTTTACCCTAATATACCAGAAAGTATGCAAGCCAACAGTTCTATACTTTGCACACGTATAGCACCTGACATTCTATATTAATTTGGAGTAATTAATACAAGGCAGTGCTGCCAACATGATTCTATGCCTGCTGATATGTCCAATTTTAAAATACATGTAACTTCTATACTAACAAATGGATTTCATCCAAAATTGGCACAACAAGATATAATATTTCAGATTATTTCTGACCAGCACACGCATGGTATTGTTGGAAACATGCTTTTACGCGTGCTGATAGATCCAGTGATTAACTGCATGTAATGTCCATTGGACTTCAACCAAATTTTGTATTCTGTACCTTAAGAGATGGAACAAAGAATATATTCAGTCACCAGGGCTGCCAACTGTAGTTCTCTATTAGGCTACATTATACCAGGTATATTTTGATCTAATTAGTTATTTCGATATTACCAACTTAATTTTGTCATTATTCTAGATAGGTTCATATACTGTAGAATAATCATTGGCATGAAAAGTAGGCTGTATAGTTCTTCACGGAACTTCTTGTTCTTCATGTACTGTAAATGGCATTTAGGGCTTAGCCTTAAAAATAGCCGTAGCTCAATGTTTGCTATCCTCGCGAATTCCAGACGAGGTGCACTGATTGTCTGCTGATAAACCCAACTTTGTACCCCGATGCTAATCCGTGCAATATAAACGGAAATAAGTAGTTCCGTGAAGAATTATGCAGCCTATTTTCATATATCCTACTCATGTTAATTGCCTCTATCAACATACAAATTTAATTTTGAAGGTTGTGATAGATTCGTAGATATTGAGAACCGTCTAAATATTTCAGATGGTCGCCAGGTTGGATTTTTATTTATGTATTATTACATTAAGATTATTGTGTACGTGTGGTATTCAAACTTCAATCGCATGATTAGAACACAGGAAGTAAAAACGAGCTTTTTAAAGTTTCGCACAGCTGCCATCTTGTGGTTATGCAAATAATTGAGATAAATTAGATGTCAGTGGATTAACATTTCTATAAGCATTTAACGCGCAAGGTTTCACTGCACTCGGAGAAACGTCCATTTAAACATTTATACTTCGCGTCGCCGCCATGTTGGATTTGTGCTCACCAAGTTACTGAAAGTCATATAGGTGAACATATGTTCATAGCCTCTATGAACATAAAAACAATCAGTTTGATTGCTGTAAAAGATTCGTAGATATTGAGAACCGTCAACATATTTCGGATGCTCGTCATTTTGGATTGTGATATGTATAGGCCATAGAGTTATGTACCATTCAAGGAAAATTATCGCCTAGGTTCATTATTCAAACTTTCACTTCGATCGCAATATTACGACACAAGAAATAAAAACTTAATTTTAAAATTTCGCAAAGCCGCTATGTTGATGTTGTGTAAACAATTAACTAAATTAGATGCCAGTGCATTACGATATGTAAAATTATTTACTGTACCACATTTCACTGCGCTCAGAGAGTTAAATCACAAGAAAAGTCTATTAAAATGTTTCAACTTCGCTTGGCCACCATGTTTGTTTTGTACTTAACAGGTTTATGAAAGTTACACAGGTAAACTTGTATCAGTACCCTTTATCACCGTTCAAAATTTCAGGGTGATATCTGTAATAGTTTCGGAGATATAGAATGTCAGTGAAATATTTCGCACAGCCGCCATTTTGAGGGTACGTAATCAATTGAACTAAATTAGCCTCCAGTGCAATACAATGTGTATAGACATTTGCAGTACCAAGTTTCATTACGTTTGGATGGTTAAATCGCGAGAAAAGTCTATTTAAAAGTCTCAAATTCGCTTGGCCGCCATGTTGGTTTTGCAGTTACCAGGTTTTTTGAAGGTCTCATAGGTGAATTTCTCGTAGTGCCCTTTATCACCGTACACAATTTCAGGGCAATATCGGTAATAGTTTCGGAGATAATGAATGCTGGTGAAATATTTCGCACAGCCGCCATGTTGGATTGGTGAGACACAATAAAATTTTAAGGGCACGGTCGTTGTCGGCCAGAATGGTGCTATGATCTTACCGAGTTTGATTGTAATCACTCCAGCCGTTTAGAAGTTATTAGGAGGGCGCGCACACACAGACACACGGACAAAAGGTGTTCTCATAAGCCAATTTTTTCATAAAATGAAAATACGCTAAAAATACTGAAAATCTCCTGGTGTTAATTTCTGTAGTTGTTCCACTTCAGGGCTTTGATATTCTGGCTGATGACCGTGTATTTGTTGTTAATTCATTTTTGAGGTTCGGGACAGTTTGTTCATCAGTCCCATGTAGTTGGGTGTTTTCTCATAACCTGTATCCATGTGCTGACTGTAGTAGTGTGTGTAACTGTATTAGGGTTCTCCGGGACTTGAATTAAGGAGCTATCCCGGCATTTGCCTGGAAGGTGTGTGGAAAAGTGTGGAAAGAACCACATTCAGGATGGCCGCTGTCAGCGCCGGGATTCCAACCTACGATCTACGAACTTGATGCATCTGCCCTCGCGGCCGTGGTGCACTATTTATGAGCACGGTAAGCCCCGGGACACCTTCTATTTGTGTGAGAGGGTGTGTGTCTATGTGGAGGTTTTTCCTGTAGTTGTGTGTATCTGATATTGAGGATAGAATTGGATGGAAGGCGGCGACGTTTTGAAGAGCGAATCCCCAGTAAATCATCTCTAGTTTTGCTCGGGTGGAATACAACTTATTTAGCCTCAAGATGCTGTGAAGCCACCTTTGTGGACCTCACACCAGAGTTATGTTTCTTGGCAGAACCGGTATTCTAACCCAGGACTTCAGGATGAGCAGGCAACAATTAGAGTAGTCATCAAAACATTTGTGAAATATGAGAAGCGTCGACATGCTGAGTCGAGTTCCAATTATTAAGACGCCGCGGTGCCTAATAAACCTATTAACAGCAATGGATGTCAACAGGGAGATACCAGCTATGAAATATGAAGAAATACAAGCAGGCGAGACGTTTGAGAATTGAGACTTAGTATTTTGGCCTATAATCCTAGGACCGGCCTGGGTGTTCGAGATCGCTAACGCGCTACCTCGTGCCTCGCTGTTTTCGGGTGAGCATGGGTTCGAATCTGACCTTGGCTGTCCTGAAATTGGTTTTCCGTTGTTTACCATTTTCACCCCCCGGGGTGGTTCCTTTCAACAAGTCCATGGCTGACTTCCTTACTAAATACCTTCCGTGATCTTTCCTTAATTCGAGCCAAGTTAGTGCTCGCACACGGACTCTGCGAAGGATCATTCCTCTACTGTCGCAAGGGGGCTTAACACACTTTACAATTAGATACAACTGGGGATGGTGACAGGTGACCACTAACTTGGGTCTAATGCAGAAAAGGTCAGGGAAGGGTGTGCGAAGGAAGTCGGCCGCAAACCTGTTGATAGGAACCGTAAGTAGGTACGTGTTACTTAGTAAGTAAGTAAGTAAGTAGTAATTACGTAAGTAAGTAAGTGATGGATATTAAAGTGCAGTTTCTGCTCAACAGGTAGATGTCACGAGCAATGCCTCTCCATCTTCCAGTGACGATGGAGACACGACATTAGATGAGAGCCATAGCCGGTCAGTGTGTAGTAAGGGCGAAGTGGTACACCTGAGGACTGCAGTCGTAGGTAAGTTCAACTCTGTTATTATTTGGTCTTTTCATTATTATTCACGATCTTCGTCCTCCCTTTGAAATCTGCCAGACACCACGTGACAATTTCAATTTCTTACCCTTTGTTGCTTTCTACTCCTTTCTTTTCAGTATTCATTCATCACCGCACTGTGTTTCCTTCTTCTCTCCTTGGACCTGTTTTGATTATATTTATTACTAGCGGGTGCTCGCGGCTTCGCTCGGGATGAAGACAATGAGGACGATGCATTTTCGTATATAATTGGTTTATTCCATTAAAGCAATCTGGAAAGTTATGATAATTAAAGTAATTATATTGGTATGAGATGCAAAGTGTGAACTAAATAGAGTTGAGAAAGTTTACAGGGTACGATGTTGCTTTATGTGAAAACATTTGGAAATTACGTTTTTGGTTTTGCCATCTTCTGCTGAGACATAAAGATTTTGATATCTGGATACTCTTGAGCACGCCACATACAGTTGCCCATGAAAAACTAGTTTTGTCTAATCGTTCACTTGCTTCTGATTGTGATTTGTTAATATTAATTGCCAAAACTGTTTGAAGGGGGAACTGCACTCTTGCACACTGGAAAGACAAATATATCGGAATAATTGGAATATGGGGAATTAAAATTATTTCTCCTTAAGATATTCAGGGTGTACTTTTCTCACAATTATTGATGATTTGAACGTCAACATGTTGCTATTAATAGACCTATAGCTAAAATATCATTCATCTTGGTCACTGATGTATATTGTGCAGCCTCCTCAAGTGTTACATCGCAGGGATTGTAATTCTCCAACAACGCTTTTGCGTCACATGCCTCTCTAAATATTGGAAATCCCTGATTATTTTGGTTTTAGAGATCTTTGATGGTGTAGATGCATTGTCAAAGAAAAACATTCCATGTTACAAACATGGACCATGCTGTATGTACCAAAGCTTCTGCAGATTTAACACCAGGCCAATTCTGAGCAGCAGTACCTTGAATTCAGATTTACCAATATTTTATTTTATCGTTCCATGTGTAATATATCTGTACCCCAACGTAGAGAAGAGTGCTTTCAAAATCATGTCTTGTGCAAATTTTGGAAAAGGTGTGGATTTGGCGGAGTGGTTTTTCAGAAAAATAGACTGGTTCACAATTCTGTAAGTGTGCATTGAGGTATGTGACGGCGGGGTGCCTTAGTGTTACGGAAACTCTAAAGGCGCCACGCAGCTTCCTTGCCAGTGACATAACGACCCGACTGATAGGCTACGTTTATACTTAAATAAAACGGATTTGTGAGCCATGTGTTTATGAAATTGAACATAGCTTAATCGCTACCTTGATTGACTCATATATATGAGTATGAATATGTATATATAATTCAGATATTTTTTAATAGCAGAAGTGCCTGTTCTGCGCCTGGATGTTTAATATTCTTATATGATTGTAATTTCGAGTTTTAGAAGACGCTTTCCTACACGTTTTAAGGTTACGCTAGCGCTCTGCTATGTAGCAACGGTACTAAACTAAATCACTCGTGATGGAATGATATTCGCCTCTCTTCCTAAGTTCCGTTCTTGAACATTTTCGTTATTCTAGTTCTAAAACATAGACAAAGTTGTTTATTTTTATTAGCCTATTTTCAATTTTGAAAAAATAGGCTTATGAGATCACCTTTTGTCCGTGTGTGTGTGTGTGCGTGTGTGTGTGTGTGTGATTCGTGTGTGTGTGTCCCCCTAATAAAATCTAAACGGCAGGAGCGATTTCAATTAAACTCGGAAAGTTCATAGCACTATCCCAGGCAACCTCGACCGTGCCCTTCAAATTTTGTTACGACTCACCAATCCAACATGGCGGCTGTGCGAAATATTTCACCAGCATTCAATATCTCCGAAACGATTACCGATATTACCCTGACATTTTCTATGGTGATAGAGGGAACTACTATAAGTTCACTTATGTGACTTTTGAAAACCTGGTAACTACAAAACCAACATGGCGGCCAAGCGAATTCGCGACTTTTAAATAGACGTTTCTCGCGATTTGACCAACCAAGCGCAATGAAACTTGGTACAGTATATGTTTATATACATTGTAATGCACCGACATCTAACTTTGTTCAATTGTTTACATAATCACAAGATGGCGGATGTGCGAAATATTTCACCGGCATTCTATATCTCTGAAACTATTAGCGGTATCTCCCTAAAATTTTGTACGGAGATCAAGGGCACTACTGGAAGTCCATCTATAAGACTTTCAAAAACCGGTTAACTACAAAACGAACATGGCGGCCAAGCGAATTTGAAAATTTTAAATAGACCTTTCTCGCGATTTAATGTTCCAAGCGCACTGAAACCTGGTACAGGAAATATTTATACACATTGTAATCCACTGGTATCTAATTTAGTTCAATTGTTTACATAACCTCAATATGGCAGCAGTGCGAATTTTAAAATTAAGTTTTTATTTCTTGTGATGTAGTCATGCGATAGAAGTGAAAGTTTGAATAATGAACATACGCAATAATTTTCCTTTAATGGTACATGACTGGCCTATACATTTAACAGTCCAACATGGTGACCATCCGAAATATTTAGACGATACTGAATATCTACGTATCTACTTTAGCAATCAAACTGCATTTTTTAATGTTCATAGGGGTTATGAACTTATGTTCACCTATAGGACTTTAAATAACCTGGTGATCACAAATCCAACATGGCGGCGACGCGAATTATAAATATTCACATGGACGTTTCTCGCAATTTTACCATCCGCGTGCAGTGAAACTTGGTACAGTAAAGCCTTATACGAATGTTAATCCACTGGCATCTAATTTATTTCAATTGTTTCCATAACCTCAAGATGGCAGCTGTGAAAATATTTAAAATCTCCTTGTTACTTCTTGTGTCCTATTTATGCGATTGAAGTTTGAATACTACACGTTCACAATAATCTGCATGTAACAGTACATAACTCTAGGACCTACATATATAAAATCCAACATGGCGACCATCCGAAATATTTAGTCGGTTCTCAATATCTACGAATCTATTACAGCAATCAAACTGAAATTGTGTATGTTGATAGTGGCAATTAACATAAGTAGGATATATGAAAATAGGCTGTATAGTTCTTCACGGAACGACTTGTTTTTAAATTATGACATCTTGAAAGAGGAATGACCGTTTGAATTTCTAATGCTCTTAGCGTGTTTATATACCTAGGCACATCTTGAAAAAGATAATACTAGATAATAAATGAATTGGCATTGCCTCTTATAGGGATAGATGGAAAATTTGAAGTCACGTCTTGTGCTACTGTTGCCATGGATACGGACATGCCATTAGTTAATCAGTTTTTCTGAGCAAATGTAGTTTCTTGGGGATATCTGAGAAACTGTTCGTTTTAGGACCTTAAAGTGTGGCTTGTACATGTATGTGACTTTCCAAATCCTGTAAACACAAGAAGAACATGGCGGCAAAGTGATTTTCAAATATTACAAATGGTTTTCCTAGCGATGTAATCACCCGAGAGCAGTGATGCTAAGAACAGCGAATGTTTATTCAGAGATTAGTATAGAGACATCTCATGTTCAATTGATTTCAAAAATTCAAGATGGCATCAGTTCGAAATTTAATTTTTTTTAAATTTATTTCACCTACCCTGTTCAAGCGATTGAAGACAGGATTCCTATGTTAGGTTATTATAATAATCAATATCTAATGGCACTAAATTATGTGACTTATTTTCATAAATCATAGAAGCCGGGCAATGACTGTTCTTAAATTAAACTCCCGTGATGCTTTACAGAAAGATGCCAACTCGCGGGGGAAGTCTTATTCTCCGATACTGAAAGTGACATATCCTAGAACATACTTTCTCAACGCAATGGTGTTAGTGGAAACAGAGGTCGTGCATCAAAACATATTTATTCTACATCACATGGAAAATCCTTTTAATAGCCGCGGGAGTTTAAAGAGGAAAGGACCAGTAGGATATATGAAAGAAGGCTATTTAGTTCTTCATGGATCTGCTAAACACTTGGCCATCTGCCGCTCCCACTTCTGTGATGATGAATAGGCGCGGCCCCCTTGTAAGTCAGAACCATACGACGGGAGTTCAAAAACTTCCTGTCCAAATATCTGGAGAAGCAATTGCGATATAGCAGCACTAGGCTGTCACGAACCCAAAATATAACCATTATACTATTCCTACCCGTTTGAAGAAACCCAATTACACGAAGCAAATCGCACTTGGCAGGAAAATAAATCGTAGCAACAACGTTTACGTCTCTGCAACTCAGCTCAAAATGGCGTAATGACGTTGGGAATGGCCTGCTACCACTCGATGGTTAGTTCATCTACATGATCAGAGGCACATGTATTCGATAGTTAATCATTATGTTTGAATTTATGTTTTAGTCCGAGAAATTTTACTTCGAAGAGATGACTACCAACTGTCCCCAGGTATTGGCTACTACAAGATGCACACCACTGCTCAACTATGGGAGGATGCCAATAAAACCTGTATCAGTGAAGGCGCGCACCTGATCGTCCTTAACTCAGACACCGAGGCTGACGTTGTGAAAGAATTCTTCTCGAGGAAACCGACAATCACAGGAGCTGATTCGACACTTGTCATCTTTGCTGGTTTTCATGATAAATACAGTGAGGGCAACTATGTCACGGTTACAGGTATGTAAGGGTTTTCACCCCCTCAACCCCTTGACTGTCACTTTCCCTTTTATGTCGAGCATCACGGTAAACCACTTCCTAGATGTCTGAGGTTGGAATCGAATCCACCTCTTCTCAATTTTATCTGACGAGGCTGAGTGTACCCCGTTCCATACCTCAGACACGAACAAAATCTATTAGGAGCGCCGGGATTCGCGGTGACAGCCATGAATGCTAGCCACTACGCAACGAGGGGGCATGTTTTGTGGTCTTAGGGTACTTATTGAGGTTACGGTCCCAAAGCTCCTGGGTTGGAATCCAGGTTCTGGCAAAACATTCTAGCCTAAGAGGCGTAATGGTACATACACAGCCTCGTGAGGTAATAATAGAGGATAAGGTGGTTTACCGTGGTTCCCAAACTTAGCGTCCACTATAAAAGCGCACACTACTACAGTTGTCAGACACATTCTGTTGTTATTTATTTATGATACTTTAGGGTCATGTAGTGTGCCCATTTGGGATTGGCACAAAATGAACCGTGTAAAAAAATGAACCGTATAAAATATGTTAGCGTTTTATAAAGACAGTAGGAATCAAGAGGAAGAACTCGTTGGGAAATAAGCTTCAGTAACACGGCAAGACCCGCAGATGGTTTATTAAATTCTTGTATATACATAAACACCCATTAGTCCGGACAGTTTAAGTGAAATAGGTCGTTAGAAAAGCCATTAACGAGGCAAGGACATGTAGAGTTGAAGGGTAGTAACTAACACTCGACATTCCAGTGAGTAAGCGATCCAACGAAAGTTATTACTTTTCGAGTGTGACATTTACGAGAAAACTATTTTCTCTTGAGCGTACTTGAAACGAGGCCCCAGAGAGTGTTTAGTCAGCAAGAATTCGAGCATACAAATGAGGGACTCCCGACGATAAAACTTGACAAAATAACTCACCACGTTAACAAGATTTAAAATTAAGGCCGTAGTAGGAACAGCATAAATCGAAGTGTTGGTAAACCTGAAAAATAGGTACTTGAGAAAATTCAAGCTCAGAATATGTCATTGGAATGTAGAGCGGAGTACTACGAGCGGAGGCAGAAGTAATTTGGTTGGCCCCGCAGTGTGTATATCAACTATTTTAATTAATTAAAATTCAACCTATGAACGAATCCCGTTCCGCCGACAAGCTATTGTCAAGTTATTACAAATTACATTTGGAATTGAATTATAGATTAGATTGGAGCCAGGAGTCAGAAGTTGAACTCCCGAAAGCGCCAGGGACTAATTTTTGCCCCAAAACGAATAAATAAGGCTTTAAGCTCAAGCCAAAGCATCAAGTTGGTCAGTTATCAGCGAGCCTTGGTGGAGGCACGTCATATTAAGTTGATCAGTTATCGTCGAGCCTCGGTGGAGGTCACGCTAGTTTGCAATAACATCAAAACCTCAGTGGAGCAAGTAACGTTCAAAGACAATAGAATTCAAACCTCGGAAGAGGCACAGTATAATACGAGTCGCGAAAGACAAGTTATTAAGTTCGAGTGAAGTTGTGTACTTTGGTAAAGTCACATTGGTTCGAGACCAAGCCACGTTAAGATACGTTAGGCTACAATACGCAAAGCACGCTAAGACTTTAAAGGAAGCAGAGTGCGGAAGTAAAGGGACATTGAAATACTTGGTGGACTCATATCCAAGAACATATAGGTTCGAGACCACAACAAATAGTTTGTGAGCGATTGGAAACTACGCCACCCAGAACTAGAAGTCCCAGAGGGGAGCTTCAAAACAAGTTATTGCAGTAAAAAGTTAACGAATTGAACGTCAGACGACGTAGGTTCGAACAGAACGGAACAATTTGAAAGAACACAAATCATAGAGTGTTAGAGATAAGAGTGTATGGTCTTAGTGGAAATCCAAGATAGATTGAGAACTATAGGATTGCGATAGAAGCAACCTTAGAATCGAGCTCATATTAATTGTAACATGTTTAGTTTTCAATGTAGTCTTGTATATCCTAAAGTGCTTTCATATCTGAATGTGAGATCATGTTGTGGGCTCAACGTAACATGCCTCGAAACCACAGCAGCAAGCCAGGTGATGATCGAGCATTATTCATGTGATATGGGTACAGTAGCCGTGTACTTGAGAGTGTGTGAAATTTGTCTGATAACCTTTGTTATTATGGTGGCTGTATTAGCTTGCGTATTTGTAATTCAGATGAGGATTTGGAAGGAGTCAGCCGTGGCCTTACGTTGGGAACCGTCCCTGTATTTGCTTCGAGTAGAATTGGGAAATCACGAAAAACCCCCGAGGTAGGAATCGAACCAGTCTCTTTTAAATTTGGCCTCACGTGGAAACCATCTCCAGGGCTTTGTAACCACCTGGATGCACCTACTTTCACCGGTTCAACGTTAGACAATTAATACGAGGCAGATTTGATTGTTGTGCCTTTCGGCATAAATTCCACAAGCCTCACACCCTCCATGTCAAAGAACACTGTCGCCGTTACCTTCGTTGTGGTGAAGTGGTGTGCATTTCTTATCCCTCGGTCTGTGGCCAACGTAATGACGTGTGCACCCATTTCATTCGACGCGAGGTGGCAGCAGAGAAAGAGAGACAAAAGCTAGAGACAGATCCCAGACTTTGTATGTTCAACTACAAAGTGACCACTCCTCGCCTAAGATACAGGAAGAGAACAGTACCCCTCCATACCAAACCATACATCCGGTATGTGTCAATCGGGAAACAAATAATACCAGAGGGGTTTAGCCCTAAAGAAGAACTGAGCAGTGGTAGTCATTTGCTCTATACCACCTGGAGGTCCTTAAACTGGATGAGAACAGGAGTGCCCAAGTGTCGTAGCAACCTTGTGAAGTGGGATTATGCAGAAGATCCAAGATGTGACTGTGGAGAATTCCAGACTCCACAACACCTGCTCACGTGCCAAGATCTGATTGACACCTGCAGCCAGGAAATCATTACGTTGGCCACAGACCGAGGGATAAGAAATGCAGAGTTCTGGAAAGGAAGAATTTAGTATCTCTCCCGGTCACGGAAATTAAAATATATAGTGTATATCGTTGTTCTCTTTGTTCCGGGGGTGAAGTGTTGGAAGCTGATTTCGTAAGCCTATGTCACCATAAAATGAAAATAGGCTAAAAATCCTACTTCACCTGAAACACATCCTGTCACAAAGTTGAGTGATAGTTTCGAACACCGACTTTCTTCGGCATAGTCCTGCTGCGTAGATAAAATATGGTTATAAGTATAGACTTCTAAGTTCTGAAATGTCTGCTTGAAGCTTGGAAAATCTCTCTATATAAAACTCAATGTTGGTTTGCCTGTCTGTTATTTATACAAATGTACACCGTTTCAGCGATCTGAACCAAAATTTGTATACTTACCATTTGGAACCCTGCGAGTAACACTGTCTGCACGAAATTTCGGACAGGCCATTCCATTTCCTGTATTTAGGCCCTTTGGAGAAAATCTACACCGTTTCACCGATCTGAACCAAACTGTGTATACTTACCCTTTGGAACCTTGCGAATAACACTGTCTGCATGAAATTTCGGACTGACCACTCCATTCCCTGCAATTAGGCCCTTTGGCAAAAATATACACCTTTTCACCTATCTGAACCAAAATTTGTATACTTACCCTTTGGGATGTTATCATCTTGGCTTACAGGATTGAGCCGCGTCGCATATCGGTTATTATTTCCCGACGTTTCGGCTGACATTGCAGCAGCCTTATTCAAGGGTAGGTACGAGTTGGTGTCCGTACTCAAACTAACGGTTATTGCCAGTGAGATGTGCTTGCTTGCCCTGCGTTGACGTCACGCTGCTCGCTGATTGGTCCCCGCCCCTGGCAGTCGCGCGCTAGGAGAACTTTCCAAATGTTGCTAAGTTTAAAACCATCTTCGCGATTGAAATTATTGGGATGCTTCACGACCTCTATTGACTCTCTAATTAACCAGTTTGATATCCGGGAATTTTATCAACAGTTTCGGCCTTATTAAATTCGATGGTGTTCCTCGTGACGTCAGCATGTTCAGCTATTGCAGATCTGTAGTTTATCTGTTTCGTGTCTCGAATGTGCTCTGAAATCCTAATGGAAACGCGTCTTTTTGTTTGCCCTATGTAAACCTGTCCACAGGAGCAACGCACTTTGTGAAGTCCTGCGTCCTGGTTTGGCAGCTTTATCTCGTTCGATTTACGCACCACTTGCGTCAGCTTGTTTATGGGATGCATCACAGTTGTCACATCGTGTTTCATAAGCAGCCTTACGATTCTATCTGTCAACCCCTGTACGTACGGCAGAAAGGCTTTATGGTAGGGCCTATCTTCGTTCTTTTTGCCAGTTTTTCGGCTTTGTTCTACCTTCCGTGTGGCCCTATTTATTTGTCCTTTGCTGTAGCCTTTAGCTAGGAGCGAGTTCCAAACATGTTTCTTCTCTTCATTCACGCTATCCTTATCGCAAAAGTGGTTGGCTTTGCTGAGGAGTGTTCTAGCTACCATTTCTTTCTGCGATGGAGGATGACTAGAGTTAGCATGTAGGTACCGATCTGTGTGAGTATCTTTCCTATAGACCCTGTGTCCGAGCGTGTTATCTGTTCGTTTATAGAGCAGAACGTCTAAGAAGGCCAGCTGATTATTTTCTTCTACTTACATTGTGAAGTTGATGCTCGGATGTCTGGAGCACATGAAGTCTAGAAAGTTCTGAAGTGTGGTGCGTCCATGTTTCCATATCAAAAAGACATCGTCTACGTATCTGAACCAACACTTAGGCTTCAATGGGCTCTCCTTTATCGCTTCTTCTTCGACGTTAGCCATAAACACGTTAGCCAGTAGTGGATAGAGGGGGAACCCATGGCTGCTCCCTCCGTTTGCTGAAACATCTGCCCATTGAATACGAAGACTGTGGAGTTAACGCAGTGTTCAGCTAAATCCACCGAGTCCGTTGGACCTCCTGTGGCTGTAAGTTTTTCCCTGATTAACTGTGTGGCGTCAGGTACAGGAACCCTGGTAAATAGGGACTCCACATCGAAGCTTGCCAGTAGATCACCGTCACTTAGGTTTATACTCGCTAAGATATCAGTAAAGTGCTGCGAGTTTTTCACGTGAGAGGCTGGCGGAGGGAATAATGGCTGCAGTACCTGGTTCAAATATTTAGCCAGAGCGTGAGTTGGAGACGCTATGGCGCTAACTATAGGCCTCAGAGGCACATCGGGCTTGTGTATTTTAGGTAGGCCGTAGAACGTGGGAGTTCTTGAGTAGCGAGGTACTAGGGATTTCTGCTTCTCTTCTGGAGTAGACGACTCCTTAATTAGCCGCGCCGTCGTTAGTTCTATCTTCCTTATGGGGTTCTTCGGGATCGCCTTATAAGCTGTGTCTGAAAGGAGGCTGTGAACTTTATCCACGTAGTCTTGGGTGTCAAATACAACCGTAGCATTCCCTTTGTCTGCTGGCAAAATCGTAATGCTTTCATTGCTTCGTAGCTCTTTAGGGGCCTGACGTTCTTCCCTGCTGATGTTGCTTGAAACGGGCCTGGCATGTTTGATGATCTGAGAGGCCTCTGCTCTAATTTATTCTGTTTCTAAGGCTGGTAGATGACGGATAGAAGCTTCTACCCCGCAGATAAGATCTTCCGTAGGAGGGCGTCTCAGCGTGATTGCGTAATTAAGTCTTTTGGCTAACAGGTCCTTACTTGGCTCGTTCAGTGGCAGGGATGACATGTTGATCACTATGCGCTTCCTATCTAGTGCATACGTTGAAGGTGGTTTCTGCCTTTATTGCAGCTAGTCAAATTTCTTTATATGTGTAGCTGTTGTTTTCTGTAATACGGAATCTGTTTGCCTTGCGGTTATGTTATCCAACATCGTCCAATCTTCAGGAGACAGTCGTAGCATTAGCTTTAGGTGTATGTCACATAGTTCACGCGCCACCATATCTAGTTCACGACGGCAGTTCCGAACCCGTTCACGTAATAGGGCACTTTCTGTTCGGAGTAAAATTCTCCTCGCTACACTGATAAACGTAGGTGAAATGTCGTAGTCTCTGCAGCGTTTCAAAAATGCAAATGAGCACAGCAAGCTCGACAGTTCCTGGCGGCTCAATCCTGTAATCCAAGCTGTCGATTTCCAATTTCGATGCCATGATGACTTAATGAACGGGCTCAACATGTCCGAGATAACTTGATGTGCCATATATTGTCACATTATTGGAGTGTGAGCCAATCCAGTGTGTTTCAAAATTGTAGGGAGGTGTTTTAATGAAATTCGTCTTATGTTTCAGGTTTTTCTTTATCCAAATCCGGATATCTGAAGTGGGCTCCTAATGAGCCTACTGGAAACACCTCTCAACAGTTTGGTGGAATTGATACAAAGGGTCTATTGCATGACGTAAGCAAAAGCTGGAAGCTTCCTTTCATTTGCGAACAAGAACTTTAGGAAGTACAATGTATGTTGAAATGTATTTTATGCCAATTTGGTTGTATCATGACAAAATCAATATGCAATCTTATCCCGTGTGGGAGACTGTACATTTTAAAATAATTGCAAGCACATACGAGGCATGTTCGTAAAGTACTAGAAGGACTGTAAATTTCGAATAAAAATAGTGACTTTGCATGTCATGTTTTATTTGCGTGGCTTCTACAAACCTTCCACAGATATTCCATTATTGTTGAAGGGTTTGCCGTAGTGTGGCATCAGATTTTTATTCCCGTCTTATGGAATGTTTCCGCCTCGGATGGAAGCGATCCTTTCACACCTGAGACCAATATCTGACCAGACTTCAGAGTTGGTGGGCCGAGGATTGTCGTGAACCTTTCAAACCTTCTTAAACTGCGTCAAATGGACTTGAATTTTTCTCACGATCGTCTGTGTCTCACTAACGTATGCAGCAAATCAGCGAAAATAAATAAACAAATAATATAAAATAAAACAAAATAAATAAATAAATATACCAAAAAACAAATGCATACATATAGAGGAAACCAAGATGTTCAGCAAGGAACACACAGTATACACTACTCTCTCTTAAATGTGTGGGAATAGTTATAACACTTTGTCCTTATCAAGGAGTAGACTATAATATTGAATGTTCGTTGTAGTAGCTTGGTGGAATACAACGTGGAGCATTTTCCTTTATACTCTACCAGCGGTTCCCACCCCTTTCCGACTCACGAACCCGTTCTGCAACGATCTGAGTTGGGTGAGCCACTGACTTTTAAATATACATACAGTAGACATGCATAAGATATAATTCTAAGCTAATGGTTCAATATTGTTACGTGCCACCCCCTAGTGGCACTTTTGTTAACTGGATTACGGTGGGTTGAAGCACAACACAGATTGTTCCTTTAAAGAAACGTATTAGCTTTATTGCGGCCAGAAAGATACACCACTCAACAGCAAATACAAGCAATTAGAACCTTACTCCAGTTTTCTCACGGAGTGAACACTTCCCTTTCACTTGTCAATAAGCCGCAGAAGTTAATCCCTCGTAATGAGGTGGCCCCGTGCGCTGGCTGGAAATATCTGCACTCAGCCTGTCACCGTACTACACACTGTTTCACAATTCACCACAATCACCTCTGTCGCACTGGAAAATACACTCGTTCAGGACACAGTTCCTCTGTAAGCTTCTCACTCCCTCGCTGTCAAGAGAATCAGCTTCACTAGGGGTTTCGCAAGTCACGTCACCAACAACTGTCGCTCAAGGTAAACGCTCGCACTAGCTTGCCAGGTCGCTCTTATATAGCAGGCCGGTGACTCAATAAATGCTTCTAGACCCATCAGGGTTCAAGGCTTCTCGAGGTTTCCATCACTGGCTGGGTCACGAATATTCTGGACCATCCCTTTGTCCTAGTAGTCCTGTTGCGTAAGGCGCACGTAATACACTGAGGCAGAGCACAACCCAGCCCGGGGGCAGCTATGACTCATGCGGCGAGCGACGAAACAAACTCACAGCCGTAACAGTATTAATGTTATTTATTTAGCGTATTGCTACAAACATCACTAAAATATAAAAATGATTGCAAAATTACAAATTAATGTCCAGACCACGAATATAGTGTATTGATCCCTCCGTCATCACCAGGAACTCAGTTGGATCGCCAGGGAGGCTCTGAGGGGACATTCCTGAACCACATGCTCAATAGTCTGCTTCTCAGCACCGCAATCACAACTTGGGGAATCTTTGATCTTCCACTTGTGCAGAGAATCAGCACACCTGCCAGTGTTGGTTCTTATACGGTTAAGAACTGACCAGATCGTCCACAGTAATTCAAAGCCAGGTGGCTTGGTCGTTATGCATGCCATCTTCTGTAGTTCTGTAGTAGCGTTAATCTGCCATCTATGCTTCCTCCATTCATTGGTATTAAAACCTTTGCTGCTCAACATCCTTGCAGTTTCCAGGGGCGGGTGACGAGAACGAAGCCTTCCTTTATTAATGACTAGCAGAAGTACCCGTTCTTCGAACGGCTTTCGGTGTTAACACCACACATTATCAATTGAGCTACTGTTCCAATAGTTAGCAGTTTGTAATTCCTTCAAGTTTATCAGAACGAAGTTAGTTTTCTGGGAATATCACACACACTGTTAATTTAAGGGCCTTAAAATGTGGTTTTCGGAGACCCCTTATAGACTCCCGAATTTTGTGTCCCACATTGAGAAGCGCAACATATGCTTTGCTCGTCCTTCTAGGATAATTTTTATATTTCGCCTATTTTAGCATGTATTTTGAGAAGTTTTTCCTATATCCACCCTTCTACTGTATGAAAAGTACTGTGAAGAGTTTTATAAATGATTGGTGTATTGACTCATGTTTACCATACCTAATTTTACGATGCACCAAGCATCCCAACACGAGTTATAGGCGTAGATAAAGATACACAGAAAGACAGACAGACAATTATATTGTCTACAACATATCACCCAGATATCCAAATATGGGTATATCTACCACACAGTATCAAACAAAATCATATTTACGATGAACCCGTATGTCGACAAAAATAAAAAAAAGATTAGTTAAAATGTGCTCTCAAACATAATTCACCTAACGTGTACTTCCTGGCGTGAAATTGAGGTGAAAGCCTTGTAGACGAAACGCAATACACGTCACACATAAACTGACCCTCTACGTTATGTTAGGTCCCCATACACAGGAAGACCCCCTTCATAAATTATAAAGGTTTGTGGTGCATGAAAATTCAGGTTCTTTAGCCTCAAATGGCCCAAATTCCTAAAAGCCACCAAAAATGTTGATTCAATTCAGGACATTTTGAAAATAATGTTGCTGTTTGGATATATAATAACCTTCTGTACTATATGGCGCACGTGAAAATTGCCTGAAAAAAGTGTAGGTTACCCCTTGACCTCCTTAATTGCATTGCTGAATTATACAATCTAAGTTGGTTCCGTGATAACCATATTGCCATTTGAAAACTTTCACGGAAATGTAATAAATGGACTGACATTGCTTCTTACAGAAATTGTAGGCGACCCCACGTTAAATCGTGCACCACGACTGCAGTAAGTTTGGGTTGGAATCCCGGCGCTGAGATTGGCTATCCCCTGCTTCTTCCACAGTCCGTCTACAGAAATGTCGGGATATTATATTTAAAGTCTCGGGGCACCTACTACAGAGAGGAGCCTCGCGGTGTCCTTGTGGCGGCCGGGATATTCTGGCTAGCAATAGCAGCAGCGTAGCGTCCAACTTGTTTAACACAATTACACTTTTTAACGTATCTTCTAATCATTATTACTTACATGAATTTCCGACTAGTTGCTGGAGATGTTTGTCCTTCATTTTCTGAACACACGTTACACCAACGTAGGGAGTATTGGTACACTCGCTGTAATTCATCCTTCTTGGCACGGTGGGTTAGTGGTCAACGTGTCGGTCTATTAACCGCAAGCTTGCAGGTTCGCTCCTGGCCGTGCTAAGTGATTTTTGAAAGACGGCAAAAATTACGACACCTTGTCATACGATCCTATTTGAATTCAGTAGGCCGTG
Organism: Meconema thalassinum; assembly: GCA_946902985.2. NCBI lineage: Eukaryota > Metazoa > Arthropoda > Insecta > Orthoptera > Tettigoniidae > Meconema > Meconema thalassinum. The sequence goes on along the minus strand of OX336393.1, from coordinate 503,446,852 downwards.
TTCATAATGGCAAAATTAATCTCGGGAGTTTCCGCCAACACAAAAAGTTCCTACTTTCTCTAATAGAAAGCGCTATAGTGTCAAGGGGATTACATATCTAACCTCCTTGACTTTTATAGTGCTTCAAGGAACAACGAAATTTGACATGCAAGCTACCCTTTGGGTGTCAAATAACAAAGCTTGCACCCGTCACCCGAGGACATACGATGAAGTGCAGTTTCGTTCTCAAGAGCCTCTAGAGTACGCGGATTGTTTCTGTTAACATTTTATTTGAGATTTCCCCCACAAGTAAAAATTTCACGCCGCTGATACATACGAGCACATTTATTGGAAGCGTTTGAAAAGACAAGTTTCCACTAGGAAAATTAGATGTTTTTTTTCCATACCTAACCATTTTTACGGGATACGTGATAGCCTAGAGTACTTCACCATAAGTCGTAACTAAGGTATCTGACCAGCTCCGTTTGCAATAAATGCAATGCCAGCAATCGGGGATTTCCCGACATGTTGTTGTGTAACGGTGGTTGCTAGTCAACTGGCAGTGACATTCCCGACGCGCTGTTGTCTAACGGTGGTTGCTAGTCAACTGGCAGTTTCATTCCCGACGCGCTGTTGTCTAACGGTGGTTGCTAGTCAACTGGCAGTGACATTCCCGACGCGCTGTTGTCTAACGGTGGTTGCTAGTCAACTGGCAGTTTCATTCCCGACGCGCTGTTGTCTAACGGTGGTTGCTAGTCAACTGGCAGTAACATTCCCGACGCGCTGTTGTCTAACGGTGGTTGCTAGTCAACTGGCAGTTTCATTCCCGACGCGCTGTTGTCTAACGGTGGTTGCTAGTCAACTGGCAGTAACATTCCCGACGCGCTGTTGTCTAACGGTGGTTGCTAGTCAACTGGCAGTGACATTCCCGACGCGCTGTTGTCTAACGGTGGTTGCTAGTCAACTGGCAGTGACACTCCCGACGCGCTGTTGTCTAACGGTGGTTGCTAGTCAACTGGCAGTTTCATTCCCGACGCGCTGTTGTCTAACGGTGGTTGCTAGTCAACTGGCAGTAACATTCCCGACGCGCTGTTGTCTAACGGTGGTTGCTAGTCAACTGGCAGTTTCATTCCCGACGCGCTGTTGTCTAACGGTGGTTGCTAGTCAACTGGCAGTAACATTCCCGACGCGCTGTTGTCTAACGGTGGTTGCTAGTCAACTGGCAGTGACATTCCCGACGCGCTGTTGTCTAACGGTGGTTGCTAGTCAACTGGCAGTGACACTCCCGACGCGCTGTTGTCTAACGGTGGTTGCTAGTCAACTGGCAGTGACACTCCCGACGCGCTGTTGTCTAACGGTGGTTGCTAGTCAACTGGCAGTTTCATTCCCGACGCGCTGTTGTCTAACGGTGGTTGCTAGTCAACTGGCAGTAACATTCCCGACGCGCTGTTGTCTAACGGTGGTTGCTAGTCAACTGGCAGTGACATTCCCGACGCGCTGTTGTCTAACGGTGGTTGCTAGTCAACTGGCAGTGACACTCCCGACGCGCTGTTGTCTAACGGTGGTTGCTAGTCAACTGGCAGTGACATTCCCGACGCGCTGTTGTCTAACGGTGGTTGCTAGTCAACTGGCAGTGACATTCCCGACGCGCTGTTGTCTAACGGTGGTTGCTAGTCAACTGGCAGTGACACTCCCGACGCGCTGTTGTCTAACGGTGGTTGCTAGTCAACTGGCAGTTTCATTCCCGACGCGCTGTTTCTAACGGTGGTTGCAAGTCAACTGGCAGTGACATTCCCGACGCGCTGTTGTCTAACGGTGGTTGCTAGTCAACTGGCAGTGACATTCCCGACGCGCTGTTGTCTAACGGTGGTTGCTACAGTACAGTCGTCGAGTGTCCGGCTATGACATTTCTCATGAGGGAAGGAGACAGCGTTGCCGGTTATGTACCGTGAAATATTAAACAGCGTGGACTACATAAAATATTTCACATGTTTTTAAATGAATTCTGACGAACCGCTGACCATATTACTAAAGGAATATAATTACACACAGTTAACCGGTTAGTGTGCACACACAAGACAATAAAGCAACAAACCTGTACTAGCACAAAGAGCAACAGAAGAGAGCCCTTGCAACATCGAGCTGAATTTATAGACCGGCTTACCGGGAAAGCCGCTGATTGGTACAGCTGACAACATTCTTCATGCCAGTAAGCGACTTGGCCAACATAGGCGGAATTCCACTGCGATCGAATAATTTAGGGTGTGTAACCGCACAATGTCGGAATAACAAAATGATGCATAAAATTGCAAATGGGGTGTGGGAGTTCCACGTTACATAGTGAAGACGTTAGAGAAGAATTATACTGATGGAAAGTTTCAAGCTTCTATGAACTGCTTCTCACTGCCGTAGGTTGGCTATACTGTTCTCCCACCATCACCAACCGTCAGAGCTGGACACCCAGCGGCTGGACTGTAGTCAACTGGCGCTGACTCAACGCACTTTTCCCGTCTCACGGCGCAGACGAAGCTCCATTCGATAGGCAGGACTCTCACTGTACATTCCTAATCCCCCCAATTCCAGTTACACTCATTACACCAGTCTTTACACAAATACAGGTTGAATACACAGCAAAGTACACGGTGTTGATGACCAAGATGTTACAAGCTCCTAAAAAGAATAAACAACAACAATTCAACTGTACGGTTTATCAGGTATATTGCGTCGCTCGCTGCTTATCTAGCTGACCAGCATTGAAGAGTTGTAGGTGTTGCCTATTCTAGGGCCTACGACAGCGCGGTCACAAAGCCCTATGCATTTATGTGATAACTGTGTTATTGTCATGGCTCTACTAAGGTTTCTATTTATAAATTGGCGGATTGAAATGAGGCGGCCGTGGCCTTAAGCGGGGAGACCCAGCTTGACAGAGGAAAAAAAGGCCAATATTCATGGTATTGTTAAATATGCTACAGCCCACATATTGTTGACAAATGCTGCACATATCCCAGTATTGGTGTGATTCCTGGCAACCACAAGCAGCTTCAATAATGTACAAATTCTAATTATAACATTTTAAAATAAAATTTTCAAAATTTCCCGCCTTTTTAACAATGTATCACCGTTTCCCTTCTAAATTCCAAGTTTATAAGAATTTTCGTACTTGTTCTTTTTTAAAGTGTGTATCAAACCTCAACCTACAAAATGAACCTCAATCACTAACATACACTGTGATTTAGATATTTTTATAGAGTTTCTTATTCTGAGCACCTGAATAAAATAAAAGAAAATGAATAAAACTCTTTTAAAAATATCTAAATCACAGTGTATGTTAGTGATTGTGGTTCATTTTGTAGGTTGAGGTTTGATACACACTTTAAGAAAGGAAAGGTACGAAAATTCTTATTAACTTGGAATTTATAATGGAAACAGGCCTCAAGCAAAAGCCTACAGACCATTATGCTTAAATTCCTTCATGCTAAAAGCAATGGAGAAAATTGTGGATAAATACATCCGAAGAACTGTGCAACTGAACTCAATGATACATGAAAATCAGTTTGCATATAGACCAGACAGATCCACTGAAGCAGCACTCCATCAATTGGTTTGCAAAATAGAGGAAAGCCTAGAATATAAAGAAATAGCACTGGCGGCATTTCTAGACATAGAAGGGGCCTTCAGTAATACAACCTATGACTCTATGATCAAAGCAGTAGAAGAGAGCAAGGTCAGGAAAATCGTCGTAAAATGGATTAAATCTATGCTGGACGGAAGAAGGATAAAAGCAACCCTGTTTGACGAGACGCTAACGGTTAGGGCCACTCGAGGCTGTGCTCAGGGAGGAGTGTTATCTCCTCTGCTGTGGAACCTTGTAGTGGACAAAATCATAGCCAGGCTCAACGACCAGGGTATGTATACACAAGGATATGCAGACGACCTAGTGATTGTAGTACGAGGTAAGATGATGAGTGTCATACAGGACCTCATGCAGAGATCACTTAACCTTGTAGAGAACTGGTGTCGGGAAGCACAACTTTCCGTTAACCCGAATAAGATAACTCTGGTCCCTTTTACAAGAAAGAAAAAATTAGAGGGAAAGAGAACACTGATGCTCTTTGGGCAAGAAATCTATATGGAAGAACAGGTACTATATCTTGGAGTAGTGCTAGATAAAAAGCTAACCTGGAATCCGCATATAGAAAGGAACATAACCCGGGCCAAGAACTTACTCTATGCGTGTAAGAGAGCTGTTGGGACAACATGGGGTCAAAATCCGTCGGTGGTAATGTGGATATACACAATGATCATTAGACCACTGATAACCTATGCTTCAATCATTTGGTGGGAGAAAGCAAAACAAGGAAATGTCGGCAGCAGATTAAATAGTCTGCAGAGAATGGCATGTGTAGCTATAACTGGAGCTATGAAAACTGCGCCGACAGAAGCCTTGAATACATTGCTGGATCTCCCATCTCTAAGCAACTTCATAGAGGGACAGGCTAGAATGAGTTCATATAGATTGGAACAAACAGAATGCTGGAAAGCACAAAGGCCCAATCTAGGACACTGTTAAATTAACAGAGTTATAACAGGGGTTAAGTACTGCACATGCCTTCTGATACCACATGATACCAAAGTATAACTTTGAGAAACCATTTGAGACCCAAATAATAAAAAAGGAAGACTGGGATATCAACAAGTGGAAGACCGATAGAGAGGATATAGTGTGGTGGACTGATGGCTCAAAAACTGTAAGTGGTACAGGAGGAGGGATCAACGGGGTAAGACCTGAGAGATCAATTCAAATGAGCCTGGGCAGACACACTACTGTCTTTCAAGCGGAGGTGTTAGCTATCACCACGTGTCTTGAAGAAAACCTGAAAATGAAATATAAAGATAAGAACATTTTCATTTTTACGGATAGCCAAGCAGCCATTAAGGCACTAGAGGCTGTCCGTATAACATCCAAAATAGTATGGTACTGCCACTCAGTTCTCCTCAAGCTCTCAGAGTACAACACCGTTAAACTAATATGGGTACCAGGGCATGCAGGTATAGAAGGTAATGAAAGGGTAGATGAACTGGCCAGAAAAGGAGCAGAGATACATTTTGTAGGCCCAGAACCTGTATGTGGGATCTCTTACAGACAAGCCCGACATGTAATAGGTAAATGAGTACAAAAGAAGCAAATAGAAAACTGGAAAAAGACCCCAGGTTGCAGACTTGCAAAGGAACTGATAAAAGGACCAAACAAGAAGCACACTAAACAACTTCTACAACTTAGCAGAGGAAATATAAGATCGGTAGTGGGATTATTGACAGGACACTGGCATCTTAAAAAACACCTACATAGAATTGGAGTAATAAGGGACAATATATGTAGGAAATGCAATGAAGCAGCAGAATCAGCTGAACACATACTTTTTGAATGTGAGGCGCTGGGAAGAACTAGAATCTCCACACTGGGGCTGCCGGGTGAAGAAAGAGAGAAAATCCTAGAGGACCCAATAAGATTGATCTGCAGCTTTCTGAAGGGAGCAGAGATATCCAGGTGGGAATGAAGGAAGCACATGGTAGCAAAAGATCTTGGAGGTCGACGCTAAACAGGAACTTGGAAACGAGAGGCCCCATGAATTAAAGAAGAAGAAGAAGAAGAAGAAGAAGAAGAAGAAGAAGAAGAAGAAGATAATGGAAACAGTGATATATTCATAAAAAGGCGGGAAAATTTTGAAAATGTTATTTTAAATTGTTATAATAAGAATGTTGACATTATTGAAGTTGCTTCTGGTTGCCAGGATGCACACCAATACTGGGATATGTGCAGCATTTGTCAACAATGTGTGGCTGTAGCATATTTAACAATCGCATGAATATTGGCCTTTTTTCCTCTGTTAAGCTGGGTCTTTCCCCTTAAGTTAGGAAACATCACAGCATTTGCCTGAAGTAAACGTTGGGGAAATCACGGAAGACCGCTTCCTGGATGACTGGAAGTGATGATTTTCTGTGATTTCCCACTTCCATTCCAGGCAAATTCTGAGATTGTTGCTAACTTAAGGCCATGGTTGCCTCCTTCCCAATACTATCTCCCCAATATTACAAATACACACACTAGTACAGCCATCACAGCCAGACAAAACTCCACACACACCCAAGTACACGGGGCTAAACGAATACGATGACGCAAAGCCTCTCAAAGGAATTAACAATAACAACACAACAGGTTGATCGTTGGTATTATTGAACAAGTTAGGAGCTCCGTTGTCCCTGCTATTCAACAATGATAATAATAATAATAATGAAAAATGAAAATCCACACCCTGCTTCCAGTCACAATAATAATAATAATAATAATAATAATAATAATAATAATAATAATAATAATAATAATAATAATAACACAAGTAATAATTATATTAAAAACAAAAATTATTCCTCCTGTTTCCAACACATCCCCCTGGAAAATGGCGGAATAATATCTTGTTTCAAGTGTCAGGGCACTGATCCCAGTAATCACAGTAGCACACATTACTACTGTCACCAGAGAAGCACAGGTTGTCAGACGAAAAATAATAATATCGTATAGCCTCGGGTGCCGGGTGCAAGCTTTGTTAATTGACACCCAGAGGGCCGCTTGCATGTCGAATTTTATTGTTCCTTGAAGCAATATGTAAGTCAAGGATGTTAGATATCTAAGCACTTTGACACTATAGCGCTTTCTAGTAGAGAGAGGAGGAACTTTTATTGTGTTGGCGGAAAATCCCGAGATTATTTTTGCCATTATGAACACGGCCTACTGAATTGAAATAGGATCTTTAAGATGCCAAAAACCTATGACATGCGTGTCGTGATTTTTGTCACATTTCAAAAAGCACTTACCAAGGCCAGGAGCGAACCAGCAAGCTTGGAGTTGGTAGCCCGACACGATAACAACTCACCCATTGTGGCAAGCTATAATAATAATAATAATAATAATAATAATAATAATAATAATAATAATAATAATAATAATAATAATATGTGCCGGTCCCAAGCCCGGGGCCTCATCACGCAAGTGTTGAGGAAGGAGGAGGGGGAGGAGTAACACCTCGTTAAAAACCTGGGTCCATCTGGCTCCGGATGGTAGCACCCTGTGAGGGCCCCTGCCTAGGGTTACTAGGTGAAAATTTTAAATCCGGACACGTCTGTGTGGTAACCACCGGTACTCTGGTCGGCGTCTGTTAGCTCTGTGAGCTCGGCTGTGATCCAATCTTCTGGAATTCAAAACTCCAGTCGTAATTCTGTGAGATCCCTTGGGGTTTCACCACCACAACTTGAACATAAATCAATAATCATGACAGAACGCCGTGAACGAACACACTACCCTGGGCCCCAGTCAATAAAACTGGGTATTGTACCTGATCATCGGATTCCAGGGGATCAGGTTTGTCATGAAGAGGAGAATTGTTTCTCAAAAACCCTCGAAACTAAGAGAATATTTTACATGGGAACACTCAACGTAAACACACTCCTGAGACTAGGTAAAGTGAAACAACTAACAAACATCATGGACACATTCAATATCAGAATACTGGCTATACAGGAAACGAGATTCTCAGATGAGAATCACTTCGATTCGGGAAGTTACAGAATATACAAGGGGAAACCAGCCATAACTATTCCAGGAAAAAATCTCAAACTCTTTGGAACAGGTTTTGTAGTCCACAACTCAATATTGGACTCTGTAATAGATTTCACCTCAAAATCTGAAAAAAAAATCCACACTTACGATACGTTCTGGTAACAAAGCGTATACAATAATCAATGCTCATGCCCCCACAAATAACTACAATAACAAAAATCCACAGATGATAGAAGAATTCTGGGAAGACTTAGAAGAAATCACCAACAAAATCCCCACTAAGCATGTAAAATTATTGCTTGGTGATTTTAATGCACAATTAGGCCGCGAAAGAAAATTCAGAGACACAACAGGAAAACATACAGCGCACCAGAGGACAAACAAGAATGGAGAGAATTTGATAAACTTCTGTAGGAATTTTGACCTCAAAATCATGTCAACACAATTCCAGAAACCCTACAAGAAACTATGGACTTGTAAATCTCCAAACAGCGCCCTCGGAGAATTTCAGATAGACCACGTTGCGATATCTACAAAAAACACCAGAGAAGTTATGAATATACGAACGAGAAACGGTTTTTTCGAATCTGATCATCATCTACTACAAATCAAGGCTAAGTTTATACCAAACAGACAAACTAAGAGAACAACCAGAATTTTCAGAACAGACCGAGAGTATTTACAATTAAACAAGAAAGAAATAACACAAGGACTTAAGAAAATTGAGAGTAACAACTGGACGGACATGTCCGAAAACATGAAAGAACTGATAAAAATGGGGCAGCCCCCGAGGAAAAGGAAGCACAGATGGTGGAACGTGACATGTGACAGAGCCATAGAGGATAGAATTCAAGCCTGGAAAAAAAATTTACAGCCATAGAACACCCGAAAAATGGGAAGAATTCAACAAGATACAAAAAGACTCCTCGAGAATAATCCGCAGAGAAAAAAGAAACTACGGTAACAACAGACTCAAGGAGATAGAAGAGGATTTTACCAAAAATAACACACGAAACTTCTATAGAACATTCAGAGAGAATATGACAGGATATCGACCACCGAGCTTATGCTTCATAAGACAAGACGGAACACTGGAGACAAACCCGAAAAAGAACTGTACGATACTGGTACAATATTTTGACTCACTGATTAACTGTGATAAACCAACACACAGATTACAGTTCGAAAAGCCAGAACCTAACATTCATTCCAAACCTCCAACACTTGAAGAAATCGTGGAAATAATAAAATCACTAAAGAACAATAGAGCGCCTGGAGAAGACGGATTGATTTCGGAAATCTGGAAATTAGACCACGAAAATGTTACACCAAAAATACACAAAATCATCGAAAACATCTGGGAAACAGGGAAGGTACCAGAAGAATGGAAGTCAGCTCTAATACACCCCCTCCACAAGAAGGGAGACAAAACGAACCCTAATAATTATAGAGGGATTTCACTATTACCCGTCGCATACAAAATTTTCTCCAAAGCCCTGTTAAAACGGATAGAGCCTCAGATAGATCCACAGATAGGAGAATACCAAGGAGGGTTCAGGAAGGGAAGATCGTGCAGTGAGCAGATTTGGTGCCTGAGAACAATACTAGCAGCGAGAAAAACCAGGAACACAACAATCACATTTGTCGACTACAAAAAAGCGTATGACTCCATAGATAGAGAAACACTTTTTAACACATTAGAAGAAATGAAGGTCGACAATAAGTCTAGAAAACTAATCCAAGAAACATTAACAAATACAATATCCAAAGTTAAATTCATGGGAGAGATCTCGGAACCCTTCAAAATTAATACAGGAGTGCGACAAGGTGATGGTTTATCACCCATTCTATTCAACTCAGTTTTGGATAAAATAATCAAGACATGGGAAAAAGGAGTCAAAGGCATAAAAATGCAAAACACCAGAAAAGGACAGTCAACATTAAGTGTCTGGCCTTTGCCGATGATGTAGCGATTATAACAAATAACAGACAAGAAGCCAAAGAAGCTCTAGAAACGCTACATGAAATCTCTGCCAAAACAGGGTTACAAATCTCATACGAAAAAACACAGTTCATGGACACAAAATCTACAGACAAGCACCCACTGGAAACCAAGTATGGAAAAATAACACAAGTGGAAAGTTTCAAATATCTAGGAGAGATTATACAGGACTGAACTTGGCATCCAATGAAGATAGGATCACTAAATTGCAGAAAGCATACCGACTTACATGGAACCACTACAATAAAAAAAAGTATTTCCATCAATGCCAAATTACGACAATACCGTACAGTAGTCTTACAAGAGGCCTTATACGCTTCAGAAACGACAGCAATCAAGGGGCGAACAAAAATCAAGGAATTAGAAAAACAAGAGAGAACAAGAAGTTCCGTGACGAACTAGCCTACTTTTCTTAAAATTTAAAATTCCTGCCATTGATTAATCTATATGGATCTATCTATAATAATGACAAAATTAAATTGGTAATATAGAAATTTCTAATTAGTTCGAAATACTGTATACCTGGCATAATGTAGCCTAATAGAGAACTACAGTTGGCAGCCCTGGTGACTGAATATATTCTTGTTTCCATCTCTTAAGGTACAGAATACAAAATTTGGTTGAAGTCCAATGGATAGCATGGACGTTACATGCAGTTAAACATTGGATCTAACAGCGCGCTTAAAATCATGTTGGCAACAATGACATACATGTATTGGTCAGAAATAATCTGCAATAATATGATCTCTTGTTGTGTTAATTTTGAATGAAATCCATTTGTTAGTATAGAAGTTACAGGCATTTTAAAATTGGACCTATCAGCAGGCTTAGAATCATGTTGGCAGCACTGACGTATATTAATTACTCCAAATTAATCTAGAATGTGTGCAAATTTTAGAGCTATTGGCTTGCATATTTTATGATATATTGATATTAGGGAAACAAAAATAGAGACACCATTTTTTAACAGTTGGCTACACTGGTTGCTCTTAAGAATACGCATAGTCGTATCTGTTATGGTGCACATAGCACATACAAATTTTGGTTGAAATCCAAATGATAGTATAGAAGCTACATGTATTTAAAGTTGGACCTCTCAGCAGGCTTAGAATCATGTTGGTAGCACTGACGTATATAAGTTACTCCAAATTAATACAGAATGTCAGGTACTATACGTGTGTATAGTTTGAAGTTGTCGGCTTGCATACTTTCTGATATATTGGTATTTTGAAAAAATAAATTGAGAGCATTTATTAACAGTTGGCAGCCCTGGTGGATCTTAGGAATACGCTCAGTTATATCTGTTTATGAACACATAGCACATACGAAATTTGGTTGAATTCCAATTGATAGTGTAGAAGTTATATGCATTTAAATATTGGACCTATCAGCAGGCTTATAATCATTTTGGCAACACTGCCATGTATGGCCTCCTGGAAATTAAACTGCAATATTATTATCTATACGTGTGCCAATTTTCAAATAGCTCCCATTCATACCTTCCGAGATATCCAACATAGAGCTCAAATTTCAATTGCGATTTTTCAGCAGTTGGTAGCACTGACATCATTTTAAAATATGGCCGTAAGATATTCAGGTATAGATCTTTACTCCTACCAAATTTTGTTTCGATTGCTGCAGCCGTTTAGGAGTTGATAGGGGGGACACACACACAGACAGACAGACAGACAGACAGAAGGACAGACAGACAGACAGACACACATTTACCCGATCTCATAAGTTCACTTTTTCCTCATTTTTGCAAAATGTGAAAAGTAGGCTAAAAATTCTGAGAAAGATCTACGGGCCAGTTCAGAAAGAGGGAATATGGATGAAGAGACCGACAATAGAACTGTACAAACGACAGAGACGATTACAAACAACATAAGGAAAAGAAGGGCAAAATTTTATGGACATATACATAGGATGACCGAAGACAGACTGACCAAGAAAATTTTTAATATAGTTACGCATAGCACACTAAAAACCAATTGGGTAAAGGAAACTGTGGAAGACCTCAAGAAACTAAACATCTCTACAGAAGACATCGCAGACAGGAGCAAATACAGAGAAAAACTTAGACTACAGAAGTTTGAGCAAACTCCCAAAGAGAGACAACCAGCAAAGAGGTGGACAGAAGAGAGAAAGAGGAAACATAGTGTGTATATGAGAGGTTTTTGGAAAAAAAGAAGAAAGGTCCAGAATGAAACATGAAAATTGATTGTGTTGTAATGCTCTCCTTATGGGGAATTAACGAATTAATAAATAAATAAATAAATCATAATAATAATAATAATAATAACATTTATAATCAAGAAAGAAACATTTAAGGAAAACCTTTGGCCCTTTTGTACTGATGAAATTTCCATGAAAATAAAATCCTAGGAGCTTGATCAGCATTCGGAGAAAATCTCGGACACACTCATGTAGGTTCGTTTTATGGGCATATTCTCATATTGATTACAGGCTGACTAAAGGAAATCTAAATCTTACTCTCTCAAAGAGCAGCCTCCGTGGCTTAGGCGGCAGCACACCGGCCTCTCATCGCTGGGTCCATGGTTCAAATCCCGGTCACTCCATGTGAGATTTGTGCTGGACAAAACGGAGGTAGTCAGGTTTTTCTAAAGGTACTCCGGTTTTCCTTGTCACATATTTCATTCCAGCAACACTCTCCTCTAGCATTTCATTTCATCAGTCATTCATTTAATCATTGCCCCAGGGCAGTGCGTCAGACTTCGGCAGACGGCACAGTTCATATCCTCGCCACTAGATGGGGGCTTCATTCATTCCATTCCTGACCCGATCGGTTGACTGGAAGCAGGCTGTGGATTTTCATTACACTCTCAAAGAAAGCTAAGAACAAATAGCGGCTTGAAGTTGAGAGGACTTTCAGGAAATAGACATCTCAAGTGATTTGTACTGGACATTCAGAGAACTAGTTGACAGACCAATCAAACTTCGCGCGCAAAAGGGTCTGAACGGAGGATCGCAGAAAAAGCCTTAGCGAGAAGAAGAAGAGATTTTGGGAAAATAACAATGTAAGAACAGTTAACACTCCACTGGTCGCGCGGTTCTCAATAGTCATCCAGCCGTTTGGTTTTTGTGACTCCAGTCTATTGGTATGACTTTTGGCTTTGAGTATCTGCGTACCTTCCTTGAGCCCCATCCCCTCTCTGCCATGCAGTCGCCAGGTACCTTTGGTCCATGGCTGTGGCGTAATAAAGCAATTTATTCTTGTGGATCACAACAGTGATCCGTGCGATCACTGCACAGTGGGTCAAAATCGAAATCAAGGAGGACAATATTATTAATTTTCATAACAAAAAGATCGAAATTTACTACTTCTACAGCATTCTCATACAATTGCCGCTCACTATTCTGGGATATAAACGCATCTTAGTGTAAATCTGTGACCACTGTTCGAGCAGTCTGAATTGGAGGGTGAATTAAGTGGCTGTGGTTTGGTTGTCTTTGTGGTTAGTGTGATGCTTTAAGATGGAACATGCAGCTGAAGGTATGATCTTTGTAACGTGTTTCAGTTATTAATGGGCGTAATTGTTACGTAATTTTAGCTATATTTGCATTATACGAGGCACGTCCAGAAAGTAAGTTCCATTTGGTAATAAAATCAAATTGTGTACAGATACAGAAACATTATTTATTGCACAACATTCTACACCTCTTAAACTACTTTTCCACATAACTGCCGAACTTTTGCAGGCATTTGTCATAGCGTGGCACACGTTTTTGGATACCTTCTCCATAGAAGTTTGCCGCCTGTGTCTTCAACCAGTTGGAAACATCTTCTTTCAGCTCGTCGTCATTGTTAAGTGTTGACCGCCAAGGAAAGACTTGAGAAGTGTGAACAGATGAAAGTAGGTAGGAGCGAGGTCAGGGATCTACGGAGGGTGGTCAAACACGTCCCAGTCAAATCCCTGTAGGAGGTTTTTCGTCACATTTGCAGTGTGTGGTCGTGCGTTGTCGTGAAGAAAAGCAACACCTTTTGACAGCAAACCTCGGCGCTTTTTCTGTATCGCGCGGCGCAATTTCCTAAGTGTCTCGCAGTAAGCATCTGCGTTGATTGTTTGACCACGCAGTAAGAAATCAATGAGTAAGATGCCTTTCCAGTCCCAGAACACTGTGCACATAATTTTCCGAGGTGTCAAGATTTGTTTCGGCTTAACCTTTGCTGAGGATGAAGTGTGCCTCCATTCCATTGATTGCCACTTCATTTCAGGGGTGTCGTAAGAAACCCAAGTTTCATCTCCTGTGACGATCTGTGTCAGAAATTCTCCGCCGTCTTCATTGTAACGGGTCAAAAACTGAAGTGCCCTACCCATCCGTTTTGTTTTGTATTGCTCCGTAAGAATCTTTGGTACCCAACGTCAGCAAAGTTTACGAAAGATCAGTTTTTCGGTAACAATTTCATGAATTAGTGATCGTGAGATTTGGGGAAATTCCATAGCGAGAGACCTGCGGTTTTCCCGGATCTTGTCATCAATCGCGTGAACCAGTTCTTCTGTAACCGCTGCAGCGGAACGTACAATTAGTTGAAGACACAGGCGGCACACGTCTATGAAGAAAGTATACAAAAACTCGTGCCACGCTGCGACAAATGCCTGCAACATTTCGGCAGTTATGTGGAAAAGTAGTTTAAGGGTTGTAGAATTTTGTGCAATAAATAATTTTTCTGTATCTGTACACAATTTAATGTTATTACCAAACGGAACTTACTTTCTGGACGTACTTCGTATAATATTTAACTATTATTTTTAAAATTATATTTTCACTTAGATTTTTAGTATGTCGAGTCACTCTGCGTCACTTTCTACTTATTATTAAAATGCAGAAAAATTCTTGTAACGCCTGTTATAAGATTTTTTGCATCTTTTTGCAACTCACTTAGTTATTTTACGTTTTACATGATGCCGCGCAACCAGTTCTCACACGTTTACAACTTTTTGAAGCACTGGGTTCGACGATTATGTCAAAAGTGGAACTTTGTGACTTCGTTAAAAGTAAATTAGGGGTAGAAAATTGTTCTGAAGAGACTGAATGTTCTATCCAACTCCTAGTCATAGACTATTTCTTGCATGTGTAGAGGTCTTAACTGGTGTTTATTATGAAGTAAACAAATTATATACGTTACTTTCACTCTAAATTCGTGATTAAAACGTAAAAATCATTTTGTCCCCCTAGATTTCGATTTTGATCCACTGTGCACTGGCGTGACTTTTTTTTACTTCATTTGTTTTATTATTACAGTGTCTAATCTCAGTTCCTGTGCATATATCGACTCCGTTTTATGAGTTTATATTAATTATTGGTATATAAGTGCAAAATGGGGGAGCGTGATGGCGCAGTGGCTTAGCTGCTCGTCTTTCACCCGGACGGCTGGGGTTCGAATCCCGGTGACAGCGGGGTGGAATTTTCACCGGAAAAATCACGTGGCGTCGGGAAGGGCATCCGGCCTTAAATCCCCGGCCAAAACCAAAAATGATCCTGGTTGGCTCCGGCGACCCCAATTAAGAAGAAGAAGATATAAGTGCAAAATGGATGACTGAGAATATAAATCGAAGACTGAATAGATCAGACAGTGAGGAAGATGAAGTGCTTGGTATTGAGGCTGAGAACGAGGTTGAAGAAGACCACTTAGAAGTACATGTTGACAGTGTTTCAAGTGATGTATGTGACACTTGCCGTGATAAAAAAAAATGTATTGCAAGAACTTCCCTGAGCACAGACTGCGAGTGAAGTGTAACATTTCCTCTGAATTTCTTGTAGCAATATAATTTGATATTTGATGCAATACAATGATCTCACCTTTTGTTGTCTGGTCCCATTATAAATGAACACTTACGACTATATCAAGATAGACATACAATAGATTGGTTCCGTCGCACGAGTTCCATTCCCATGAGTTCCGAAAACAAATTTCTTAGGAAAAACGTCCCATGAGTTCCGAACGCGTGTTCACGCCTGAGTAAATAAGCTAATGAGTCCCACTAGTTCCGAATGTCTCTGAAAACCCAGCTGTCAGGTCTGAGGTTCGACCGGCTAATAATAGTACGACGCGACCTAGAAGAGTTAATGGCCTTATCACCGGCCCCGGACAATGAAAAGTTAATCGAGATTTTTGATTACTTTGTCGAGCAATGGCTTATTCCGATTGAAATGTGGAATTGCCATGGGAAGATGCTTAGAACGAATAACTCTGTAGAAGGTTGGAACCATAAGCTGAATTTGAAATGCGGAAAACCACATCCTCGTGTAAGAGACTTGGTGTTGTGTTTGAAGAAGGAGTCTCAAAATTCAGACGAAAAAATTATGCAGGCAGAGTTGAATTTGCAAGCCACGAAAACGAAAAGAAAATATGTTGCAATCGATGACAGAATCCAAGGAGCAACTCAACAGCTTGAAGAGACCGGTGATTTAACAGTATTTTTAAGAAATGTTTATTTTGCTGTACATATCGATTAGAGTATAATGAGAAGAATAATTCAGTTAATAGATCAATTTGACGAAGCTAAGTGCTGATTACTAAGTGACTTGTAAATAAGATTAACAAAAACAGTTCAAAGACGAAGCGACATTCTGATACTATTTTAAGATCTTTTTAAATATAACTCAAAACAGATTATTTTGACGAAGGCCCATGCTGATACAGATAGTGACAATTCGAAAGCTGCTTATGGGAGCTACCGGTCCATGGCGTCCGCCCCCCTCTGTTAGAGGAGCCAATTCATTAAAGACGGCACGCATTCCCGACTGGCGCTAACAATGGACCTTATTTGTTTCAGTAATAAACAAATTAATACAATTTTGCTGTAGAAAACTAAGCTGGAACTCGCTCAGGTAGTGTTCGGAACTGATGGGACTCACTCAGGTAGTGAAACTGGCAGATAGCTAATCCGCTAAAGAATTTGCATCTGGTGGGAATCGAAACTCATGGGAGGACACGAATGGATTGTACCTCCAAAAATATTTTGGAGGGAGTGTATTAGGCAAGTATTAGACAAATCACAGTGTCCAGTATTTGTTCTGATATTTCTTACAAATGCCCGGGAATGTTCTCCGCAGTGGCTAGGTGTATCTGCGTGTGGTTGCGTCATGAGTTTAGTTGGCAGCACAGTGTCCTTGATAGGGTGAAGGCCACATGTGTGGGCTGTCGAATTCGCCAGTGTGTATTGCAATAAGCCAGCATGTGTGTCATCAGCACTTCTAGCATCAGTTATGAATGGCTGTGGTGAGTATAAAGTGTACTGCTTGTTGGTTATGATACCAGCGACAGCCGTGCTGCCAACGTAACTGATGACGTAATCCCTCGCAGCAGCTTGCAGGCACTGCGGAGAACATTCTCGGACGCACTGTATTATATTGTACTGAAATAAAGTTATTTTAACAATGTATAATCATATTCATTAAATAGATAGCATAGAATAGCTTCAAATCACATAGAAAGATGGATCACAATTGTGATCCGCGCGACCACCGGACTGTTAAATAGGGTCAATCATGATCTTTAGACTGGCATTACCATGTAAAAAAACAATTTATAATTATAATTACAATGGGTTGACGGGCACACACGTTTGAAGTCGAACGAAGAGTTATATAGAAAGATAGAACCAGTCACGTCAACAATAAAAAGGAAAAGGTTGTTGTTCTATGGACACATTTTCAGAATGTCCAACGATCGTCTAACAAAGAAAATTTGGAATTTCGTGAAACCAAAGAGGAAATAATTGGCATGGATTGAAGAATGTAAGAAAGACCTTCTAGAAATTGGTATTCCGGACTGCAAAATTATGAACAGGTGTGAATTTAGACACCTAATCAAAAATTACCAGGGATTTAAGATAGGGGCAGAACCCAAAAGACGGAGGGGACCTCTTTCAGAAGATCGGAAGAAGGCGCTGAGTGATGGGCTCAAGAGATACTGGCAGGACATCAAAGCTGGCAGACGATCTAGAACGAAATATTGATTTTGATTGTTACTCCGTAGTCCATCGTGGCTCAATTCGAATGTAAAAAAATAAATTACAATGATAACAGTAATAAAATAGCACATTATGAAACAAGCCTACATTGGCAATAATTAAGACACGAGTGTCTTACTCACCATTATATGTGAGCAGCATACGACTGTTTATGTTCGACGATAATTATAACTTTATTTTATTTTATGTTCGAACAGAAATATTCATATATAACTGTTGAGTTTCAGTTACTTGCATTCAGTGATCGGAGTGCAAGCACTGGGTTTGCTATCTGTGCTTTGAACCCACGCATGCACTCTGTCTGCTTGGCAATGTCATATGTTATAGCAGGCTGTTCCAAATCCACGATTTTAATCATGCGTACACGCGAGTACTCAGCAGTGATGCTCGGAGCACGGTTGGAGAGGGACTGGGGATGATAGCCAATACGTCACTGGGCGAAGGTCATAGCACAAGTCCATGTGCTTCCTGCCAGTCTTGATGTATTCACCGCGCAGTGACGGCAGCCCCCACGGCAGAGCTGTATTGCATGTTGCAGGTTTACTCACGCAAGGCGGCGAGTACTCGGCTGCTCACTGGCGTGCTGCTCGAATGGAACAGCCTGTGTTGTAGCCTGCCGATGTGCACCAGCATTCACTCAAACTGTCACCGAAGTCGTTTGAAAGCAATGCTCTGTGTAGAAATTGGACAGAGCTATTTCTTGTCTCATATTCGCCAGTTTATTTACGCGAACATATGGGACGGTGAAATTTCCATTTCGGTAATTTATATAGAAGGATGCTGTGTTGCAATCTTCTGGACGTAGATTCATACCTTTCTTGCATATGTCATAGTATTTTCTTGTTATCGTAAAGGTTCGTGCTAATTTTGTCTTCGTGTTTGGGATTGTAACTACAATGGTAGATCCGATATACAGTATATTCTCAACTTTCAAATCATGTAATTCATGTCCGACAAGTTGGAGTTTGAGCGCATGTGCGAAGCTATCCTTACCTAATTTGTCAGCTCTGATTGGTGTGAGAAACTGATTCATAATGAAAAATAGTGTTATAATGACCCTCATTATGATACAGTTTTCTGACATATAATATTTACATTTCGACATCGTCGAACATAAACATTCTTAATAAAATAATAATAATAATAATAACAATAATAATGCACCCTGGGTATCTACAATAGTCCTAGTATTATACAGGACCACGGTGTAGAGCCGTAAGCTTGCAAAATCGCCCACCACGACATTGTTAGAAAGATGCAGGGAAGTTTGATGAATGGAGGTTTGAATCCAGCGATGAGAGCGGCTAATAAGTGTGGTTATTCCCCGTATTCCCCACACTACCTCCAGGAAAATGGTGGGATAATATCATATTTCAAGTCTCAGGGTACCGATCCCAGTAATCACAGTTACACATATTACTAAAGTCACCGAGAAACACAGGTTGTCAGACGAATTGAAAGGGAAGTACACAGTGCTGATGATTGAGATGTTTCAACAACAACAACAACAACAACAACAACAACTACATCAACAACAAAAATTGAGAGGAAATCACAGTAAGTTATTGCTTATTTTATCTGGCAAATTGCGTCACTTGCTGGTTATCTAATGACCTCGACAGTGCCAATGTTGGAGAAGATTCTACTGCATAATTATATTACAGCATGACACAAGATGAAGAGGCTTCCTCTCTGCAATCAGGTAAGCCTTAGTGCCTTAGTTGGCCTGCAACACAGGATAACTGTCTCGTTTTATTTAAGAGAACGGGGATACTGTTGCTGTTGTTGTTGTTTCTTTCATTCAGAGGATTAGCAATATCGTGTTCTTTGGACCCCGTGCAATAGAATGTGTGTGCAATGTGTCTGATAAACTGTGTGATCGTAATGGCTCCATTACTGAGTATACATGTAATTGTGCTAGGATTGGGGACGGATACAACCGTGGCCTTATGTTAGAAAGCATTACGGCATTTGCCTGGAGGAGTGGGAAAACCACAGCAGAAAACCTTTGGAACAGTAGAGGTGGGAATCGAAATTACCTCTCCTCTGTTCAATCCCGTTCCAGCCTTCAGGGAGGAATTAAGTTTTTTAACATAACATAGAATCGATCCCGCATAACTGACAATATACCTAAGAATGCTAGCCACTACACCAAGGGGTGGCCTAAGACTCGGACCTCAGGTGTAACAGCATAGAATGCAAGCCACTAAGCCACCAGGTGGGCTATAACTCGGACCTCAGGTGTAAGAGCAAAGAATGTTAGTCGCTAAGCTACCAGGTGGTCTATGACTCGGACCTCAAGTGTAAGAGCAAAGAATGTTAGTCGCTAAGCCACCAGGTGGTCTATAGCCCGTACTTCTGGTGTGACAGCAAAGAATGCTAGTCGCTAAGCCACCAGGTGGTCTATAGCCCGGACTTCTGGTGTGACAGCAAAGAATGCTAGTCGCTGAGCCACCAGGTGGTCTATAACCCGGACCTCTGGTGTGACAACCAAGAATTTAGGACTCCAGTGATATTGAAGCTATTTTATCATTTTAAATGATCTTGTCGACTTTGTCGTTACGCTGGGGTCTGGCGTTACGTTTCGGTGACGGGACGAAATGTACCCAGATGCACTGAGGTGTGTGACGTCATAGTACCGCTTGGTGCATGTGTTCCCCGACAATCTCTACTTCGTTAGTATAAGACAAAAAAAAACCGATTCTTGGACGTCACGGGTATCTCGAGAACCACTGGATGGATTTTGATGCGGTTCTTACCATTCTGTAAAGGATATTTCGAGGAAAGATTTTGTAGAAAATAATTTATGTATGATCAAAGGAAGCCAAGCAGTAACGATTTCAGTGAAAAAAATCGAAAACAAACTTGGCGTCCGTACGCTGGCAAACCGTTAAAAATATCAATAAACTATGAGCGTAAGAATTGGTCAGCATGAAAAGTTCTACTTAAAAGTCCCGGAGAGCATATCTCTATCTTCAATATATCGCCCACTATAAGTGTTTTTAGACTGGATGGAAGGGTCACGTCCCTGCGTGCTTGACCTTGCTTTGCCCTTGGTTTGAACTTGCCGTTCGCAAGTAATTTGAAACAAGATAAGCAAGATAAGTATTATGCAGATAATTTTCTAACATGCCAAGAGCCTTTGGCATTTTTCAGCATTTGTAGCATTTAAAATGATACAAAGTCTAGTCTTTCAGACTGACTGTCACTTTGTTTTTAGTTTTACTGACAATTGATACAGTGACTTTCAGTCGGTCTACACGATAAGTTCTAATTACTGGGATATGGGAAAATATAACCTGAACTAAATTGCATGTGAATATATATTTCTATATCCATTATATTCATTCCATCTCTGAGGCATACATAACCTGCTTGACTCAAGAGAGCATAGTGTCAGTTGAGTGACACTTCTAATGCTAGGAATCATTCATATAACAGGGGTGGTTCTGATTCCTCCCTGTCGTGCCCCTGGATAGGTACTTGGAACTTCAAGTACTGAACTGAACGTCAGCTCTCCTGGCTAATGGATCACAGAAGGATGCCACCGTACTCTTGCTATTTTCAGAGCCAATCAACAAAACCGTTAGGACCGGTAATAAAATGTGTCCAAGAAACTCACACATCCAACGATTCACAGTTACTCTCAAGAGGGACCATCCCTGGATTCCGATTACTTGGAGCTACATTCCATCAGTCATATGGTTCAGCAACCTACATTCGGAATTCTCTTGCCAGTGCTCACCTTATCTCATCAAACAATGAGGACAGTATTTTTAACATCACAGCACAGGTTAAACCTCCGGCTACACCTTGGCCTGACAGTGTTCACTCATCCTGTAGTGTATGTGGGGGATTTTAACAGCCATCATACTCAGTAGGGATACAGATTCAATCATCAGTGTGGTGAAAAGCTTTCTGAGTGGTCAGAACTGAACAACATTCACCTCATCTTCGACCCCAAAAATAAAGTGTACTTTTAAGTCTGGCCGGTGGAACTCTGAGACAAATCCTGATCTATGTTTTGTTTCAAGTGACCAAGATGATCGCTGCTTACCTGTTTTCCGTAAAGTGCTTACAAACTTCCCACACAGTTAACACCGTCCTGTACTCCTGGAAGTTGGAATTCAGATACTTATTATCCGATCTTCTCCACTCCCGCGCTGGAATTTTAGTAAAGCCAATTGGGAAAAGTATTCTGCTGAACTTGATAGCAATGTCAGATGGATCTCACCAGATGTGAACAATTACAACATGTTTGTAAAATTATTAATATCAACTGCTAAAAAGCACATTCCAAGAAGAGTGAAAAAGGATTATATTCCTGGCTGGAATGAAGCTTGCGAAAAGCTCTACAGTGACTTTCAAGAGAATGGACAAAGTGATGTAGCCAACGATCTCCTTCATAATCTAGACGATGCTAGACGGAGAAGATGGATGGAGACTATGCAGACCACTAACTTCAAGCATTCCAGCAGGAAGGCTTGGAGCCTTTTGAAAAAGTTAGATAGAGTGCCACAGATACCTCATACTTCACCTGATATATCTCCACATCAAGTAGCTAGCCGAATCGTAAGCAGATCGAAAGTGAAACCTGACAAATATCTCAGAAGGACAATCAAACGGCAGTTGTCATAAATGAAGAGGCACGGCCATGAAACATCAAATTTTTTAACTACATTCACAGATGATGAGCTTTTGGAAGCACTAAAGGGGATGAAGAATGGAAAGACACCAGGATTTGACGGTATTCATCCTGAATTTATAACACACTGTGGGAAGAACACAATAAAATGGCTTTTACAGTTTTTTTTACAAATATCATACTGACAGGAAATCTCCCTCCAGGGTTCAAACGGACAAAGGTTCTGGCCATCCTGAAACCAGGGAAACCTGCCGATAACCCAGAGAGCTATAGACCAATAGCCTTGATGAGTGTTTGTTACAAACTCCTGGAACGGCTCATATATAATAGGATTAGCCCACAATTAAATGGTATTCTCCCTCTTGAGCAGACTGGTTTCAGAAAAAGATTGAAGAGTGGTGCAGTGTTTATAGACCTTACAGCTGCATACGACACGGTTTGGAGGGAAGGTGTTGTGTACAAGTTCCTTAAACTGACAGGCTGCAAGCTAATGGCACAATTACTAAACAACATGTTATCAAATAGAATGGTACAGGTTGTAATGGGTGGTAAACGAAGTAAAGTTAAGGTCGTCAACAATGGTCTTCCTCAAGGCTCTGTGCTGTCTCCTCTTCTGTTCAATTTGTACATCGCGGACATACCACTTACCACCTCTCGTCAGTTTGCTTATGATGATGACCTGGCGATAGTAACTCAACATTCCTCTACAGAATAGATTGAGGAAATTATTAATTCAGATCTCTGTACCTTGAGTGATTACTTTAGAAAGTGGTGTCAGAGACCAAATACCACCAAAACAGAAAGTTGTTTTCTTCCATCTCAACAACCGGCAGGCAAATGTTGCTTTAAAGGTCTCACTTGATGGTTCACCACTACCTTACAACCCTCACCCAAAATACCTGGACGTTAGTCTCGATCGCAAGCTATCTGTCAAGGAACACCTGAACAATAGTGCTGCTAAACTACAGACTAGGAACAACATCCTCCACAAACTCACTGGTTCAACATGGGGAGCTTCTGCATCCACTCTTCAAACATCAGCAATGGTATTAGTGTACTCTTCATCAGAGTATTGCTCTTCAGTGTGGCTAAGAAGATCGACGTATTCTTGAATCAAACCATGCGTATCATCAGCGGCACCGTTAAATCTACTCCACTGTTTTGGTTACCTGTGTTGAGTCATATTGACCCTCCAGATATAAGACGCCTCAAAAACCTGGTAAGAGAGTACACAGCCCTTCCTATCCACCAGGACATAGCTGTAGGATTCAGGCTCTTAAAATCGAGATCACCGCCAGTTCAGACGGCACAGTTGCTCATCAGCAGAACCTATAATGGAAAAGCAGAACGGCAATCGGCTTGGAACGGCACAGCTAGGAAGGAGTGGCAGCCATTATTTAACATCAAGCACCTTCCGGCTGGTTTTGATCTCCCACGAAGAACTTGGGTTGCCCTCAACAGAATTGAACCAAGCACGGGCGATGTGGCTCACTGCTTCATAAGTGGGGCAAGCGAACTTCCCCCAGCTTTGACTGTGGTGCAGTGAATCAAATCATCCATCATATTGTAGCAGAATGTCCGAGGAGGGTGTACTCTGGATCAATGGACGACTTTCTGGTGACATCTACTGAGCCCATACAGTGGCTAGACGAACTGGACATACAGCTGTGAAATCTATAGGGATAAGTTAATTGTTGTAATGGTTTGCTCCCTTTTTTATATGTATGTAAATAGTATATCGTTTTTGTGTACAATGCCATAAATAAATAATTAAATAAATAAATAAAAACAGGTTGTTCAGTAAAGAACATATAGCCTACTTTCTCTTAAATGCATGGGTATTGTTATAACTCTTTGTCCTTTTCAAGGAGTATAATTGAATGTTGGTTGTAGTAGCTTGTTGAAATACAACGTGATATACGGATATTAAACATAAATATGAGGTGCCCTTTGCTGATGCTACCTCTGTACCAAATTTCGTTCAATTCGTTTTAGCCGTGTTTGAATTGATAGGGGGAATCCATTTGCACACATACATGGCCGCCATCCGCAAATTATTGGGCTGATGACCTTGTAGTTCGGTCAAAAGATTCTTCGTGCATAAAGGTATAATGTTGCACAATTTGGGTTGGTCGTAATTTGATTTAAGCTTTAAACATTTGGGTGGCCGCCATTACAATTCCGTCAAGATGGCGGCGATATAAAACATGACACTGAGGTGCCCTTTGCTAGTGCTACCTCTGTACCAAATTTCGTTAAATTCGGTTTCACTGTGTTTGAATAGATAGGGGGAATCGATTTGCACACAAGCATGGCCGCTATCCTCAAATTATTGGGTTGATGACCTTTTAGTTTGGTCAATTTTTTTTCATACACAAAGGTATAATGTTGGAAAAATTGGTAGACATCAGATTATTAGGTTGGTCGTAATATGATTTAAGCTTTTAACATTTAGGTGGCAGCCATTATGTTTTCGTCAAGATGACGGCAATATAGAACATGACGCTGAGGTGCCCTTTGCTAGTGCTACCTCTGTACCAAATTTCGTTCAAATCGGTTTCACCGTGTTTGAATAGATAGGGGGAATCGATTTGCACATAAACATGGCCGCCTTCCTCAAATTATTGGGCTAATGACCTTGTAGTTTGGTCAAAAGATTCTTCATACATGAAGGTATCATATTCCAAATATTGGTAAAGATCAGATGAATAGGTTGGTCATTATTTGATTTAAAGTTTTAACATTTGGGTGGCCGCTATTACGTTTCCGTCAAGATGGCTGCGATAAAACATGACACTGAGGTGCCCTTTCCTAGTGCTACCTCTGTACCGAATTTCATTCAATTTGGTTTCACCGTGTTTGAAATTATAGGGGCGGGGGGCAGACATTCAGAGTACACACACTCACACACACACACACACACACACACAGACTCACACACACAGACAGACACACAATTTTTCGCCCGTGTTGATCTCATAAGTCTACTTTCATTTTTTGCAAAAATCGGAAGTAGGCTAATAAAAATTCATATAACAACACGGAATGATTAAGTTTGTAGGAAGTATATAATTATATTGTGAAGCTATCTGAACAAGTATATCATGACAATACGTCAAATGTTATAGTTCAGATCGAGCCATCAATTATTGCTTAATGGTCAGTCCATTGATTTCCTGCTGTCTTTCTTTATATTGATTTAAATATTCCAAATATGTAATCCTACTTATATTTTAATCAACTGGTTGTTGCCCGCCTATTTTATATCTTGAGATAACATCTACTAACTGGATATGTTTGAAGACTGCAACATTACGAGTTTTATATTTTAGTATGTAAGGTATTTAATGAGTGACACAGAGATATTGTCATTCGTAATTTATATTACGTGTCTTTTTAAGGTTATCCCTTTATTTATTACATTTTAACTATAACGTGTAGCTACAGAAATATTTTTCTTACGTTTCAAAACAATTTTAGATGTAAGCTAATTACGCTTTACTTTAAAAAACAACTTTTGTTCTAGGTTTCGCTGAAGATGGTCTCATCGTAGACAGAAACACGGGCATTAATTGAATGCATGTTCCATAATTTGTATTTATAGCATAGTATTTCTAAGATTTATCTAATAATCAATACGGTCAATATCATATATTTTCCTAGCATGGTAAATGTTATTGCTTTTTATTATTATTATTATTATTTATTTATTTATTTATTTAGTATGTTTCGACCCATACAGGATCACATAAAGCAAGTTATGATCTGTTGCTGTTATTTCTCTTGTTCTTCCAGAATTCTTTCATCATGTCGCTATGTTTAGCTCGACGTTCGTCAGTCCATTTTCCCCTAGGTCTGCTGGGCTTATCTTCTGATGCAGCTTCCCAAGTGTAGATCTTACTGTATGTCTGAAAGTTTTGCGGTCTTCGATGTCTGTGGGTGTGATGTTGGCGTTATTGAGATCAGTTTGGACTTGTTTAATCCAAACCGTTGTCGTCTTTAATTTTTGTGAGTACATCAATATTTTCTTTGTTAATCGGTTGTCATCTAGCCTAATAATGTGTCCATAAAATTTCAAGCGTCGTTTACGGAAATCGGTTTCAATATTTGAATATTTTTCTGTGATCTTGTGCGATTGTAAACGATATCCTTCATCTGTAAGTCTTGGGCCAAGAATTTTTCGGATGATTTTCCTTTCAGCTTTCTTGATGTTTTCAAGATCCCCTTTATAATTGAGGTTTAAGGTCTCACTGGCGTAGAGTGTTTCGGGTTTGATGACCGTCGCGTAATGTCGAATTTTAGTGTTAATGCTCATGCATTTTTTGTTATAGATGTTTGCGGTTTTCCCATATGCTTTCAGCATTGTGAGTTCACGAGTTCTTTGAGCTATTCTTTCTGTGCCTGTAGGTTCAATAATTTCACCTAAGTATTTGAAATGATTAACCTTGTTGATTGAACCGTATTTTGTTACCAAAGTTTGGGTTTCAATGTGTTTTGTAGCCATGAATTCAGTTTTTGTGAAGGAGATTTTCAACCCTACTTTCCCAGCACATTCTTTGAGGACTTCAATCTGGTGAATTGCTGTTCGTTCATCTCCGGAGAGGATTGCCAAATCATCAGCAAAAGCTAGGCATGTAACCTTGATATTATCCTTCTGTCTTCCTAACACGACAGGTTTCCATATGTTGCGACTTTTTAATTCTTTTTCCCATTCTTTGATGACCTTATCGAGAACGATGTTGAACAGCAATGGAGAAAGTCCATCACCCTGACGAACACCAGTTTTAATGGGAAAAGGTTGGGAGATCTCTCCAATGAATTTGACCTTGGAAATTGTGTCGGTTAAGGTTTGTTGGATGAGTCGTCTCGTCTTCGGATCGAGATGGTTTTCTTCGAGTACATTAAAAAGAGATTTTCGATCAATGGAGTCATAAGCCTTCTGAAAGTCGACAAATGTACAGATGGTTGGGAGGTTTCGTGTGGCTCGAAGTTTCAAGGTGGATTTCAGATTGAAGATTTGTTCGACGGCTGATCTGTTTGGTCTGAAGCCAGCCTGATATTCACCGATGAGTGGCTCGAGTTGTTCTTGCGTGCGTTGTAAAAGACAGGCGGAGAGGATTTTATAAGCGATGGGTAAGAGGGAAATTCCTCTGTAGTTATTCACATCAGATTTATCTCCTTTCTTGTGGAGTGGGTGGATGAGTGCGCATTTCCATTCGTCCGGTAGTTTTTCACTTCGCCATATGTCCTGAATGATCTGTGTGATTTCCTGTAGTGATCGTGGTACTAGATTTTTCAATAGTTCTGCGTTGATTCCGTCTTCTCCTTATTATTATTATTATTATTATTATTATTATTATTATTATTATTATTATTATTATTTTTTTATTTATTTATTTAATCGAATTTCACTATTACAGAGCACTTAAAATCAATTCTTCAAGTCTTGCCCCATGTCTCTTTTCTTTCTGCCCAAATTCGCTTCATCCTCTCTGATCTGCTTTCGGGGCTGTTCATCTTCCGTGGTTGCTTTCGTTGTCTTTCTTGTTCCTCCATGAAGATCACTTTTTGAAATGTGCCCGGAAATAAATTCCTATCATATATAGTCTATCTGTAATGTCAATGTCGGCTTCCTTAAGATCCTTTAATGTCTGAGTAAACCACGATGGTTGAACTTTATGTTTTAAAAGTTTATTAAAAATGCATATTGTTAGCCTGTCATTATTCATTCTATTGCCCAAAAAATGACATTGGTCGTTTACGCACGGTGTGCATTATGTTCTCCACATTTCCTTGTGAGGTCTTGGTCTGTTATAGTCTGTTTCTGTTTTCTTTGGGCCGAGGATGCATCGAACCAATCTTCTTTCTGTGAGCATGACTTTGTTGATGTCATCTTTCCGCAATAACTTTAATGTTTCAGCTCCAAAGAGTGCTTCAGGTCTCACCACTGTATTGTAATGTTTAATTTTAGTGTCCCATGATGATAATGCCTTCTTCTTGTATACATTTCTGGTGATCTGAAATGCTACGTTCATTTTCTTTGCTCGGACCTCTAAGTTGTTTCTTTCATTCTTGATGATAGTTATCCATTCACCTAAATACTTAAATGAGTTAACTTTGTGTATTTTGTTTTGGTTTATGATTATTACATCAGGTCAGTCTTGAACATTCGTTATAAATTCTGTCTTGGGGAAGGAGATTTGTAAACCTATTTTTCCTGCTTGCTCCATTAAGTTTTATGCTTGCTTTTTAGTATACATGGATGACGAACACGGTTGCCATGGTTACCACGGTGTCGGGGAACTAATGACGTAACTTGAGATATACCTCCAGCCCAAAATCATGTTCATGTTCAAACGCTCATTGCAATATCTCATACAAATTTATTTCTGACGAAGAGCTTTAGATCCCACACAGTCTTTGAAGACTTAAAAGGTTTCCCTTACCTCTCGTGCTGGTGAGAAGCATTGGGGTGTCTCTGAACATCCTTCACTGCCCCAGCAAACCTCCTGGCTCTCGCCGAGAACCTTAATTCGCGACCACTGCTTTATACTCTTGCAGAGTTAAGTGTTCTCTTTCCAGGTTTACTGGCTCCTGAACAAGTTTAATCGCTATGAGGATTATCATTGTTCTGGCAATACTTGCTGTCCAGGGCACTGCAGCCACAGTATGTTCTACTGAAGAGGAATCCTTCAAATTCACCGTAAGGAGTAAGAGAAATTCTACGAGACATCGTCTTGTGGAGGTGAGTCTGTCAATAATACTTAATGTAGAGGGCACTAAAGCCTATATATATTACCCCGAAGGGGAGTCCTTCAAATTCACCGTAAGGAAGGACAATCTATCGTCTTGTGGAGGTGAAACTGTAAATAACACTTAGTTTAGAGGGCACTAAAGCCTAGATAATTATATTACCCTGAAGAGGAATCTTTCAAATTCACCGTTAGGAAGGACGAACCATCGTCTTGTGGACGTGAGACTGTTAATAACACTTAGTGTAGAGGGCACGAAAGCCCAGACCCTGAAGAGGAGGTGATGAATCTTTCAAGTTCTCTTCGGACTGCAGGAGAAGTTTGTCATTTGAAGGTGTGTCTGTTAACTTTTCTTTATTTAGAAGTTATACTTAGCCTATAGCTTAGTCTTAGAACTGGGACGTAGTGAAATGTTTGCTATCCGTGTGAATTCCAGACAAGGAGTACCGAATGTCTGCTGATAAACCAAACTTCCTACACCCTGGAATATAAACGACAAAAATTCAGAAGATTTCATGGTGTTCATTTCTATAGTCTAGTAGTTGTTATAATTGGGGGTTTGATATCGTGGTCATCAGCGCCTTGTGTTTGTTGTTGTTAATTTATTTTAGAGGCTTGGGAGATCTTGGTCATCCACCCCGTGTTGTTGAGTGTGTTATGAAGTTATCCCATACCAGGAATTTATATGATCATTGTAGGCTATGTAATTGTATTAGGGACAAGAATGAGGCAGGAGCCCCGGTACTTGAATTAAAGTACTAACCCGGCATTCGCCTGGAGGGTGTGTGGAAGAACCACACTCAGGACAGTCGCTGTAAGCGCCGGGATTCCAACCTACGATCTCCTGACTTGATGCAGGTGCCCTTGCGGTCGTGGTGCACGATTTAACGAGCATGCGGTACACCTTGTATTTGTGTATGTTTATGCGGAATGTCTCTGAAAACCTGTTGAATTATGGAGCGTTTAGTTGTGTATTTTTAACTGAAGATAGGATGGAATGGAAGCCGACCGTGGCCATTACTTCGAAACCATACCGATGTTTGCCTGGAGTGGAAGAGCGAACTCTCGATAAATTATCTCTAGGTTAGCTCAGGTGGAATAGCCTACAATTCAGCTATCCTCGAGATGCTGAGAAATCCCCTTTGTGGACCTCATACCAGAGTTGTGTCTTGGCAGAACCGGGATAGAAACCCGGGACTTCAGGATTGGCAACCATTAATGAGAGTGGTCTTAAAACATATGTGGAAGATGAGAAGCGTCGACAAGTTGAGTTGATAAGACGGCGTGGCATCTACCGCTATTCACAGCAATGGAAGTCGACAGGGAGATGGCATCTATGAAATGTGAATAATTACACGCAGATGAGACGGTTGAGAATCTAGATTTTACATATATGATTCCGAGGACCGGCTGAAAGCACCTAGTGCCTCGCTATTATCGCAAGAGCGTGGGTTTGAATCTGACCTCGGCTATCCTGACATTTGTTTTACTCTGTTTACCATTTCCAACACCAAGCAAATACTGCGTCGGTTCCTTTTAACAAGGCCACGGCCGACTTCCTTCTTAAAGCCCTTCCGTGACCTTTCCTTAATTAGACCTAAGTTAGCGGTCGCACACGGACTCTGCGAGGGTCATTTGTTCTACCGCCACAACGATAGTGTCGGGGAGCTGAGCACACTTTGCCAGCAGATACAACTGGGGATGGTGACAGGTGACCACTAACTTGGTCTAATGAAGGAAAGCTCGGGGAAGGTTCTGGGAAGAAAGTTGGCCGAGGATCTGGTGAAAGGAACCGTAAGTCAGTGAGTAAGTAAGTGAATGGTTGAGTGATTTTGAGTGATTAAATAGTAACTATGTAAGTGAGTGAGTGAATGGTTGAGTCATTCAGTGAGTCAGTAAATAGGTAAATAAGTAAGTAAGTGATTGAGTGAGTCAGTAAGGAAGTAAGTAAGTCAGTGAGTAGGCCTAAGTGAGTAAGTAAGTAGTAAGTGGGTTAGTAACAAGTAGTTCCGTGAAGAACTATACAGCCTATTTTCATATATACTACTTATGTTAATTGCCACTATCAACATACAAAATGTCAGTTTGATTGCTGTAATAGATTCGTAGATATTGAGAACCGACTAAATATTTCGGATGGTCGCCATATTGGATTTTATACATGTAGGCCCTAGAGTTATGTACTGTTACATGAAGATTATTGTGTACGTGTAGCATTCAAACTTCAATCGCATGATTAGGACACAACAAGTAACAAGGAGATTTTAAAATTTCGCACAGCTGCCATCTTGGGGTTATGGAAACCATTGAAATAAATTAGATGCCAGTGGATTAACATTCGTATACGGATTTACTGTACCAAGTTTCACTGCACTAGGATGGTTAAATTGCGAGGAACGTCCATGTGAATATTAATAATTCGCGTCGCCGCCATGTTGGATTTGTGATCACCGGGTTATTTAAAGTCCTATAGGCGAACTTAAGTGCATAGCCCCTATGAACATTAAAAAATTCAGTTTGATTGATATAATAGATTCGTAGATATTCCGAGTCGTCTAAATATTTCGGATGGTCGCCATGTTGGATTGTTAAATGTATAGGCCATAGAGTCATGTACCATTAAAGGAAAATTATTGCTTAGGTTCATTATTCAAACTTTCACATCGATCGCATGATTACGACACAAGAAATAAAAACTTAATTTTAAAATTCGCACAGTCGCCATCTTGAGGTTATGTAAACAATTGAACTAAATTAGATACCAGTGCATTACAATGTGTATAAACATTTCCTGTACCAGATTTCATTGCGTTTGGAACATTAAATCGCGAGAAAGGTCTATTTAAAATTTTCAAATTCGATTGGCCGCCATGTTCGGTTTGTAGTTAACCGTTTTTTTTAAGTCTTATACATGAACTTCCAGTAGTGCCCTTTATCTCCGTACAAAATTTCAGGGTGATACCGCTAATAGTTTCAGAGATATAGAATGCCGGTGAAATATTTCGCACATCCGCCATCTTGTGGTTATGTAAACAATTGAACCAAATTAGATGTCGGTACATTACAGTGTGTATAAACATGTACTGTACCATGTTTTATTGCGTTTGGTTGGTTAAATAACGAGAGACGTCTATGAAAATGACGCAAATTCGCGTGGCCGCCATGTTGTTTTTGTAGTTACCAGTTGTTCGAAAGTCACATAGGTGAACTTCTAGTAGTTCCCTTTATCACCGTTAGAAATTCCAGGGTGATATCGGGAAGAGTTTCGGAGATATTAAATGCTGGTGAAATATTTCGCACAGCCGCCATGTTGGATTGGTAAGACGTAACAAAATTTGAAGGACACGGTCGGGGTCGCCCGGAATAGTGCTATGAACTTACTCAGTTTCATTGAAATCTCCCCCCCCCCCCGTTTAGAAGTAATTAGGGGGACACACACACACACACACACACACTCCTCACACATACACGCACACACACACGGACAAAAGGTGATCCCATAAGCCTATTTTTTCAAAATTGAAAATAGGCTAAAAAGTAAGTAAGTAAGATGATGATGATAATTGTTGTTTTAAGGGGCCTACTATCTAGGTTATCTGCCCCTAATGGTCTGGGTGAGAGCGAAAATTACAACGAGACGGATACCATACCAACAAATAACGGAAATACTGACAAACGATTGAAAAATTCACACTAAATGTAATGTAGAGTGGAAAACACTGACAAAATGGAATTTAGTTGGAAAATACTCAGAAAAATAATTTAGATTGAAAAAAATACGTCTCGGCACGCCAGAAGGCGGAGGTAGATTTCACCGGGCAAAATACGCAGAATATGCAGGTTTTCGTAGAAGGATCAGACCTCGTTTATTGCAAGAAAGTATAGGAGTTTAATAAAAAAAAGTATTTTATGCATATTTTTAACATTTTATTGTCTTATGGGGTTCAGTAACCTTCTCATCATTTGGGATCCATTTTTATACTTGTGGTCACACCGTCCCTATGCAACGTTTCGACACTGGTGTGTAACTATCTAACGGTCTGTTACTTCATCACGCAAAATTTTATATCCCGCAGAGATGTTGGTTGGTTCCTCAGTTTAGAGGCAGCGGCAAGACGGTCATGTAGCCCCGTGTTCTTTGGGTGTGTGTAGAATCTGTCTGATGAACGGAGTTAATTGTAATGGCAGTATTAGTCTGTAATTCAGGTAAGGACTGCATACGGTCAGTTTCAAGTAGTAGTTCCTAAGTTTGCTACCAAATACTACCGTCAACGACACCTAGCTGTGAACTTGGCTACTAGATGCCACCACAACCAGTAACTCGCAACAAACGTTGGAACTTCCCCTCCGAAGGAAAGCATACTGAGGGATTTTTAGCGCTCTTAGTAAGTCTGACGACTTCAGTCGGCTTTGAACCCGCGACCTTGAGCATAGAACTTCTGCATGCTACCAGTTACGTCACCGAAGCCGCTTTCCACAGTGTCAGATGGAAATCTGAATGTGATCTCGTCCAATGGCGTTGTCATGGCAACCTCTGATGGCTTATCCCTCATCAATTTAGTAGTGTTGCTATGGCAACCTATGATGGCTCTCGAATTTTCTTCCAATTCCGAAATCATTTTGCTCAAATCTTGGCGTAAAGGTGGGTCATATCAAAAGTTCTTTCAGACAAACGTTTTATGTAATTATTAGGGGAATATTGCCCATTTTGTACGGTTTTGATATTGTGCTTATTAAGAGAGATATGATTAATGTTTCCCGAGAGACCCACTTTTTCCCACCCCTTTGATCAATGGTTGTTGCTATCAAAAAACTTTTGAAACCTACATTTTTGGGCCTTATCCGACCCATAGTATGAACTTTGAATGGGTTCGATATTTCACGTATTAAGAGAGTTATAGCGATATTTCACGTTATCGAAAAAAAAAACCATTTTCACACTCTATGACCGATTGTGCCCATTAACGAACTCGACCGAGATACCTATTGTGTAAAATCTTCAAAGTGATTGGAGCAAAATTGCGGAAGTTATCGGGTTCACAAGAAAGTAATATATGTATATGCAGTACATATACATAAATTATATATAAACTTTTGAACTGACGGTGGTTTTGGGGTCTGGGGGATGTGAAACGCGACGATATGTCGAAATTTTCCGGAAGTCAAAACATGGTACCCATTGCAATAGTTAGCTTTCTAATGAAATCTACCAAAAAGAGCAAAAAATGCAGGTTAGCGTAAAAAAATAACAAAGTGCAATTTAGTTTCCAAATACGCACAAAAAGCTATTTAGTTTCAAAATACTCACAAAATGCAGTTTGGATTGACAAAATGCAATTTTCAGTAGATTGAAAATACCGAAAAAGTGTAATTCAGATTCAAAATACAAAAAAAAAGCATTTGAGATTCAAAATACTTACAAAATGCAATTTAGAATAAAATTGCTTGCAAAATGCGGTTTAGGTTGAAAATACTTACCAAATGCAATTGAATTCAAAAACTCACAATAATTCCGCCCCTACATTCAAAGACTTACTAAAAAGCAATTTAGATTGTCAATCCTTACAAAATGCAATTAAGGTTGAAAATACTCGCAAAATGCAATTTAGATTGAAAATACCTACAAAATGCAATTTAGATTGAACATATTTACACAATGAAGTGTAGATTCAAAAAAATCACAAAATGTAATTTAGATACACAGGGAGCCAATTCACAAAAACAATGTGGGAATCTTAAAGGAAAAAGGAAATATAATGAAAATATAACGTTGGCTGATTCCTAGAAGAATAAGGGATGAGGAACAAGTAGTTCCTTGAAGAACTATACAGCCTATTTTCATATATCCTGCTCATGTTAATTGCCTCTATCAACATACAAAATTTCAGTTTAATTGCTGTAACAGATTCGTAGATATTGAGAACCGTCTAAATATTTCAGATGGTCGCCAGGTTGGATTTTTATTTTTGTACTATTACATTAAGATTATTGTGCACGTGTGGTATTCAAACTTCAATCGCATGATTAGAACACAAGAAGTAAAAACGAGATTTTAAAATTACGCACATCAGCCATCTTGTGATTATGCAAACAATTGAAATAAATTAGATGCCAGTGGATCAACATTTGTATAAGCATTTAACGTGCAACGTTTCACGGCACTCGGATAGTTAATTCGCGAGAAACGTCCATTTAAATTTTTATACTTCGCGTTGCTCACCAGGTTACTCAAAGTCCTATAGGTGAACATATGTTCATAGTCTCTATGAACATTAAAAAAATCTGTTTTGTTGCTGTAAAAGATTCATAGATATTGAGAACCGTCTAAATATTTCGGAAGCTCGCCATTTAGGATTGTTATATGTATAGGCCATAGAGTTATGTACCATTCAAGGACAATTATTGCCTAGGTTCATTATTCAAACTTTCACTTCGATCGCATGATTACGACACAAGAAATAAAAACATAATTTTAAAATTTCGCACAGCCGCCATCTTGAGGTTATGTAAACAATTGAATTAAATTAGATGGCAGTGCATTACAATCTGCAAAATCATTTACTGTACCACATTTCACTGCGCTCAGAGAGTTAAATCACGAGAAAAGTCTATTAAAATATTTCAAATTCGCTTGGTCGCCATGTTCGTTTTGTACTTACCAGGTTTATGAAATATACATAGGTGAACTTGTATCAGTACCCTTTATCACCGAACAAAATTGCAGGGTGATATCTGTAATAGTTTTGGAGATATAGAATGTCAGTGAAATAATTCGCACAGCCGCCATTTTGAGGTTATGTAAACAATTGAACTAAATTAGACTCCAGTGCTTTACAATGTGTATTAACAATTGCTGTGCCCAGTTTCATTACGTTTGGGTAGTTAAATCGCGAGAAAAGTCTATTTAAATTCTCAACTTCACTTGGCCGCCATGTTGGTTTTGTAGTCACCAGGTTTTTGAAAGTCTCATAGTTGAACTTCTAGTAGTGCCCTTTATCACCGTACACAATTTCAGGGCGATATCCGTAATAGTTTCGGAGATATTGAATGCTAGTGAAATATTTCGCACAGCCGCCATGTTGGATTGGTGAGACGTAACAAAATTTGAAGGGCACGGTCGAGGTTGCCGGGAATAGCGCCATGAACTTACCGAGTTTCAATGAAATCGCTCCAGCCGTTTAGATTTTATTAGGGGGGGACACACACACACCTCACACACACACACACACACACACACACACGCACACACACACGGACAAAAGATGATCTCATAAGCCTATTTTTTCAAAATTGAAAATAGGCTAATAATTAAGATATAGCCTACTTGGAAAATTTAACAAAAAACTATTTTTGAAAGACAAATGAATTATTCTTTAGAAAACATACTATTGACAATATAACATTAATGCGTGACGCACGAGCTAGCCGCCAGGGCGGGACTTTGGAGGAAGCATTCTATTGGTCAACAACCGTCAGTTATTGGTCAGTAGCAAATAAGGGTTATTGTTGGCGCGTGCTACTGCGTTACGTTCGAGTTGCCAGGAAAGTGAGGGACCCATTCGGTTTTTTTTTCCGACAGTGTAGTATAGATTCCCGCGTGCTGTAAGGGGATACAGTGACATTGCCGCTGTGTTTACAGAACCGCCGGGACGGTCTTCATGCAAGCGATCCTGGAATGAAATCCGACCCCCGGTGCCACACTAGATTACCGCTACGGATTGAGGCCATAAATAAGCGACACCTGATTATGGACCCCTGCATCGTGCCGCGCAGATTTATACTGTTTTAACATGCATGGCGAGAAGCGGGACCTACACACTTCCGTCACACGCCAATGTCAGCCGATAACTCTACTGAACGATATCGACAACTATCGCACTATCATATGTATTGCTTTATGTTTGGGATGCAAGAAATATATACATATTTTTTAATTTAATTGTTTATTTTTATTTAGGGGAAGAAATGCATTTACGCACAGAGTGTCGGGCTCCTGCTCCTGAGTAGCAGACTACCGACTGAAACTCCCCCGTTACTTCTGAACACTAGCCTGGAACCGTTTATCACATTACTTCAGGCTAGAGTCTTTTTATATTTGCCCGTAGGGCTCTCCTCCTTAGTGAATTATCTTCAGTGGCGATCCAGATCCGTCTTCTTTGTTCGGAGGATATTTTCAACAAAACATGCTACAAGCTTCAAATTTTCTTGATTTTGTAGCATCACTGCAACAATATTGTGTGGAGATATCTCTAGATCTATGTGATCTTGAGAGACTGCCTATTTTGGACCCACCGTCCACAAGAGAAGAAGGTGTGATTAGTAGGGCTCGGGTTTTTAGGTGCTAAAAAACGGGAAAATATTTATTTTTTATGTATTAAAAATACCTGAAATATGTGTCAAAAAGTAGAAATATTTAATTATAATTTAGTTTATTAATGTGAATATAAACAATATGCAGTAATCACGAATGCAATTTATTCTATATCTCACCGACTACTGAAGCATTACAATGCACAACGAGATACATCTTCAGGTTGTCCATCACAAATGACCGACGATTATCACGAAATCCTTATTCCGAACGCACGAAACTGTGGCAATATGTTTCTTGCCCCTGAGGTGTTGTGTAACTTCAGATCGCTGTTCAGCCTTGATTGCTTTCCCACATGGTTGGCAGAACAGAACGCCCCCATCAGAAGTAAAATTACCTTTAAATTCTGCAACAGACGATAACTTGTAGTTGTTTTTATTTTAGGCATCGTAGAACTGCCTTACACTTCACAGTACCAGAAATGAACTGGATGTGAGTGACACTGGTTCCAGGTAGCTGGGGGAGGGGAAGATCTAGCACAAGGTGTATTAAGGCTATGGACAAGGAAATCTCCAGTTTCCACAGAGAGTGGGACGGGCGACAAGTTAAGAATAACACAGTTGCAAGCTGACATACACTCTGCATAAAGATTAGATAGCTCACAGGTTCTTGCCCGTTGAAGTAACACACACATAAAAATGCAATAAACTGAAAGATCTAGCATACTGATTAAAAAAAAAGTAAATATATTTTATTTTATGTGTTAATAAGTTAAAAGCAGGAATTTATGTATTTATAGAAAATATGTTTAAAATATGTATTTACATTTAAAAAAATATTTACCTAAAAATCCGAGGCCAAGTGATTAGCATTATCCAGTTCATTAATACAATAGATGCAATCTGATGAATCCACCTTCCCCATTTTCTTACGATAAGAAGTACCCAAGGCCAGTCAAGAACTGAGTGAGATAATAACCAACCTCACCATGTTTCCTCTCTGTCCAAACCTGCACTTGGGGGAAATAATATTAATATTTAAAATAATAATAATAATAATAATAATAATAATAATAATAATAATAATAATAATGGATGAAGAGACCTATTACAGAACTCTATCAAAAGACCAATACGATAACAGACGAAATTGGAAAACGCAGAGCGAAATTTTACACTCACACCCACAGGATGGCCACCTCCAGATTGCCAAAGAAACTACTTGGTATCATAACACAGAGTAAATGCGGCACAGGATGGCTTAAAGAGGTACAGAGAGACATACAAGTAATTAGTATAGAGAATGTCGAAGACCGAACTGAGTGTCAGTCGAAAATCGCGAATGTTGAGTTTGAACCAAGATCATTACGACAACCTGGGGAAAGGTGGACGGATGAGAGGAAGAGGGAGCATTCCGCGAGAATGCAGATATTTTGGGAGGAGCGGAGGAGACACACCTCCAAATGACGTCATGTTATCAAGTTCAATCGCTCTCTTGTAGGGGAATTTTCGCTTAAATAAACAAGTAGTTCCGTGAAGAACTATACAGCCTATTTTCATATATCCTACTTATGTTAATTGCCACTATCAACATACACAATTTCAGTTTGATTGCTGTAATAGATTCGTAGATATTGAGAACCGACTAAATATTTCGGATGGTCGCCATGTTGGATTTTATATATGTAGGTCCTAGAGTTGTGTACTGTTACATGCAGATTATTGCGAACGTGTAGTATTCAAACTTCAATCGCATAATAAGGACACAAGAAATAACAAGGAGATTTTAAAATTTTTCACAGCTGCCATCTTGAGGTTATGGAAACAATTGAAATAAATTATATGCCAGTGGATTAACATTCGTATAAGGATTTACTGTACCAAGTTTCACTGCACGCGGATGGTTAAATTGCGAGAAACGTCCATGTGAATATTTATAATTCTCGTCACCGCCATGTTGGATTTGTGATCACCAGGTCATTTAAAGTCCTATAGGTGAACTTAAGTTCATAGCCCCTATGAACATTAAAAACTGCAGTTTGATTGCTAAAATAGATTCGAGGATATTCAGTATCGTTTAAATATTTCGGATGGTCGCCATGTTGGATTGTTAAATGTATAGGCCATAGAGTCATGTACCATTAAAGGAAAATTATTGCGTAGGTTCATTATTCGAACTTTCACTTCGATCGCATGACTACATCACAAGAAATAAAAACTTAATTTTAAAATTCGCACTGCCGCCATCTCGAGGTTATGTAAACAATTGAACTAAATTAGATACCAGTGGATTACAATGTGTATAAATATTTCCTCTACCAGGTTTCAGTGCGCTTGGAATATTAAATCGCGAGAAAGGTCTATTTAAAATTTTCAAATTCGCTTGGCCGCCATGTTCGTTTTGTAGTTATCCGGTATTTGAAAGTCCTATAGATGGACTTCCAGTAGTGCCCTTTATCTCCGTACAAAATTTTAGGGAGATACCGCTAATAGTTTCAGAGATATAGAATGCCGGTGAAATATTTTGCACATCCGCCATCTTGTGATTATGTAAAAAATTGAACAAAGTTAGATGTCGGTGCATTACAATGTATATAAACATATACTGTACCAAGTTTCATTGCGTTTGGTTGGTCAAATCGCGAGAAACGTCTATTTAAAAGTCGCATATTCGCTTGGCCGCCATGTTGGTTTTGTAGCTACCAGGTTTTCAAAAGTCACATAAGTGAACTTATAGTAGTTCCGTCTATCACCATAGAAAATGTCAGGGTAATATCGGTAATAGTTCGGAGATATTGAATGCTGGTGAAATATTTCGCACAGCCGCCATGTTGGATTGGTGAGACGTAACAAAATTTGAAGGGCACGGTCGAGGTCGCCGGGAATAGTGCTATGAACTTTCCGAGTTTCATTGAAATCGCTCCTGCCGTTTAGATTTTATTAGGGGGGGACACACACACGAATCACACACACACACACACACACACACACACACACACGCACACACACACGGACAAAAGGTGATCTCATAAGCCTATTTTTTCAAAATTGAAAATAGGCTAAAAATGAGGGAAGGGCCCATTAAGGCGGGAAAGAAAGAGACTCCCTAGGCCTCAGATACCCTAATACCATCGGGGTCGGAAGAGAAAAATAGTTGAACAAGAGAGGTCGACAGGAAAGAAGATGGAGAGGACCCCAGCACAAGTAAGTGGACTCGCTGGGGTCCCGTGGTCGCCAACCTACGACCCACAAGTTGTGAGCCCCTGGCGGGAGTAAGTAAATGATTAATATTAAAGTGTGGTTTCTGCTGAACAGGTTGATGTCACGAGCATTGAACCTTCATCTTCCAGTGACGATGGAGACATGCTGATAAACGTCACCCATAGCCGGTCAGTGTGTAGTGAGGGCGAAGTGGTACTCCTGAAAGCAACAGTCGCAAGTAAGTTCAACTCTGTTATTATTTGTGATGGCTCTTCGTTATTATTCACCGTCTTCCTCCTCCTGGTGACGTTTGAAATTTGAAGAGCACGGTTGGTGTCGGCCAAAATTGTACTATAACCTTACCGAGTTTCATTGAAATCATTCCAGCCGTTTAGAAGTTATTAGAGGGGGACATACACACATATGCACACACACACACGTTCAAAAGGTGATCTCATAATAGTACATTATGCAACGAGCCTATAATGGCTATAATTAAGACACGAGTATTTTTATAAAACGAGCGTATGCGAGTTTTATAATTTCCATACGAGTGTCTTAATTACCATTATAGGCGAGTTGCATACGACTGTTTATGTTCGACGATAATTATAACTTTATTATATGTTTTAACATAAATATTCATAAATATCTGTTCAGTAACTAGAATGTTGTGATCGGGTGGTGCGCTAGGTAGCATATCTCTGTGTTCCAAGCTCTCTGGTCGACCGACGCATGCGCTCTGTGTGCTTCAGTGCCATATGTGCAGATCGTGAACCAGTATTCAGTAAAACGGTCACCGTAGTCGTTTGAAATCAACGCGCTGTGTAGAAATTGGGTTTGGGTATATTAAGGTACAGTGCTATTTCTTGTCTCATTTTCACCAGTTTATTTACGCGAACATATGGACGGTGCACTTTCGGTAATTTATATAGACATGTTGGATTTTGAGCGCATGCGCGAAGGTATCCTTATCTAATTGGTCAAACAGCTGTTTCTTGAGCTGTGATTGGTGGGAGAAACTGTTTCATAATGAAAAATAGTGTTATAATGACCATCATTATGATACAGTTTTCAGACATATAATAGTGAGGGTCGAATATAAACCAATTATTTAATATAATGAAAATAGGCTAAACATGCTGTTATTGGATTGCAGGGACAGAGAAGCCTTCTGTAGACTTATATCCTGGCAAAGAGCAGAATGTTGTGGTGGGCAATAGTGCACAGCTCCAGTGCCGTATTACTGGAGGTTATCCACAGCCTACTCTTCGCTGGAGCAGGGCAGATGGACGACCAATATCTTCACATGTGGAACACATGGAAGGAGGAGTGCTCAGGTACAATATTTTTCAAACATTGCAAAGGGTTCCAAAATGTAACATATTTTTCGCAGGCATATTTACACCAAGGACTTAGAAAATTCCCAGAAGGAAAGCAGGAAGTACGATGCTCATTTCTAAACAATCCCCAATTTATTGATGCATTTTGTTAGCTTTTGTTAGTGGGTCAGCGAATATTAATCAGTAATCGCATGTTCTATAGTCGGAATAACTTATTTAAATCCCGTCTATTATCGCAGAAGAATAAGATTCAGCTATACACGACACGAGTACGGCCGGTACTTTTGTACGGTTGTAAACCTGGGCGACGTCAGCAACAACCGAAGAGGCGATCTTTGCATTCGAGAGGAAGGTACTTCGAAATATGTATGGACCCGTTTTCAATGCAATGGAAGGTAAATGGGAACGAAGTACAAAGGATGACCTGTGTGAGTGGTTTGGAAATCCACAAATTGACTGAGTACTAGGACAGAAGAGTTTACAGTGGTTTGGCCACACCTTTCGAGCTGATGAATCCACCCAAAGCCGAGTCCTATATTCACAACCTGCTGGAAGGCGCCCAAGGGGACGTCCCGGGACGCTATGGAAGGATCGAGTATTGGCAATACTTCAGCAAGTGGAGCCGAATGCGGTGGAAGATGAAACTAGAGACCAACAGCGTAGCAGTAGATACCTCCTCCTTTGTGACTGATTCCTTTGTTATCAGTTCTTCTCTTCTTTTTCTTCCTTTGTTCTGTATACCTTAAAGGCCCATAAATGCAATAAATGGTGTTGATGATTTTGTTAGTTTCTCAGTTCCTGGATATAAACCTTCCTTGTCTGGGCACATCAAGAACTTACAGCTTGCAAAATATCTTGCTTGCTGACGATCTGTGTTACACATTAGTTATAACTGTAACTCTTCTTACTTTTGTGTGCTTTTTTCTCTATCCAATGATTGATGGTGTATAACAATATAATGCTTTATTAATGAGGAAAATACATTCAGTAAGACTTATATTAACCAAAAGAAGGGACAGGACTAATTTCAGGCAAGCAGAATTTCAGATAACACTTTCAAAAGTTAGAGTTAAATAGTTGGAAACTGACTCACAATTTGCGCTGAAGCATTGTAATGTATTTGAAAGAAAGTTTATAAAATGCATACAACAGTATTTCCAAATCTGCATATTGATTCTGCATTAATTCTTTCGATTTTATTTTGTCCACATCTTTTTATGACATCAATGACATACCAGCTTGTTATAAGAAGGACATCTGCTCTATTTTACTAAATGTCATGCAATCTGAAACAGACCATAGCAAGTTAGTTTCATTGTAGAATCAACATTAATGTACAGTGAATTGAATGAATTGAATTGCGTCTATCGCCACCTATGGACTTGAAATCATATGGGAGAAATTATCCCTGGCAGAGTAGAGGACGCTTGAAGCAATCAAATCGCGCTTCATGAAGACTACCCTGGGGATATAGAAATATACAAAAACTAGATTAGCATGTGAACTCGCCAGGGAGACCTTCTTCAATGGGGA
Source organism: Meconema thalassinum (assembly GCA_946902985.2). Lineage (NCBI taxonomy): Eukaryota > Metazoa > Arthropoda > Insecta > Orthoptera > Tettigoniidae > Meconema > Meconema thalassinum. The sequence goes on along the minus strand of OX336393.1, from coordinate 503,403,472 downwards.
CCTTCGGATGAAGAGAGGGCTACCATCCACAGACGCCTGGAAAATCTAATGCAGGAAAGAATACAGAAAAGGGACGAAATCTTGTACGAGTTTTACACCACGGAGGCCATGATGACTAGGACATGGATGAACACTAATCAACACTAGCGATACTTTGTTAATTCGATGGCGGTACGTGTGAATCACCATAAACTGTGCAATGCCGAATACTTTCATGACCCTGATCAATCCTGCGTATGTAAATTATGCGGGGTGCAATGTAGTAGATACCACGTAATTTCTTGTGCAAATCGGGGATCATCCATTGTGATGTTTTGTCAATGACAGTTTGTTATCATCAATATGCACAATTTGTGCGCTTTATCTTTAATAATAGGCTAATGATACTAATAATAATAATAATAATTGAATGAAAGAGCTCTCACTGTTCACAGTGGCGAAGCTGGAGGGGAATCTTCGAGCCTTAGAATACCCATTTCATTCGCAAGGAATATGCACATTTCAATTTTCCTATTTTTCTTTAGCATAGGCAAATGAATCTCTAGTTTTCGGTATTATTCTCTGTAACCACTATGGGATTGACGCCAGCTTCTCAGCGCGGGACTGAGCAGCCAGTGAGTCTCCTTTGAGACAGGCTCAAGTCTCTGTGGGTAGAGTGCAATTGCGCATGCGCCAAGAGGAAATTTGTTAGCCGAATGCGTCAGCAGAGAGCCTAGGCTCCAAACAAAGGAGGATGTAAGGGTAGAGCTGCAACTTAATGCAAAATTTTGACACCAACCTATTGCTCTGCGCAAGTAGTTCCAACTGCCAATATGAGATGACGCGACGATGCATTTTCAAGCGCGATCCGTCCCCGACCGGGCCTACTGGCCCCTCTCCCCTTCTGGCGCGTGACTACTCGACCCTTTCACCTATTCTCTCTCTCCCCCCCCCAGCCACCGCCTTTCTTTCGTTCTTTCCCCTGCCTTATAATGGTCATATTTTAGTAATTGGTCTAATAATAGGCGATTTCTTCCCCCTGTGATATCAGGTAGAGAAGAAAACATAGGCTCTTTCAGAATAGTTGTGGATGTTTTATGGTTATCAGCCCATGTTTTCACAAAGCACATGCATGACATAGGCCTACCCCACAGATATGTACAAATATACTACATTATTATAAATGAATTGTAAGACAAAATTACAGCTGCACTTATCACACACCAGTATTATTTAATTTTCAATGTGGTACTTCCTATCAATCGAATTAAGAAATATCACGTTTGAATTACGGGAAGCGTTCGAACAACCAGCTCTTATTTTGAATCATATCGATAGTATCTGATATCGTTTTCGAGCGCAGTGTATCGACTAAAATCGATGTGTGATTCAATATAATTCAATTTCGTGGTATAATATTGTTCGAACCCGATTGTATTCTATTCTAAGCACTGCAATATGTATTTACTATTGGTATATATTGAAATATTAATTAAATATACAACATTAACAAGAATACTCACCAATTTTCCGATTTTTCTACCATCTATAGAAGTACAACTCAACTACATCGTCGTACGCGATGACTGCTAGCGTTTTAACGTTGTCAGCAGGTAGATTACTACTACAAGGCAAGCTAGCGTTGGCACCAAAACATCCTATAAAGTTTCACCCACTCGCTCCGAACAGTGCATTCGTGAGGCGGGCGATATTTAAACACCTGCATGTTCGCTTGTGAGTTTTAAAATATGGATCAGTGTAGTGATTTAATAGTGTACAGTATTTAAAGGCAATACCTTTTTCTTCGTTGTCCTATGAAGATAATATTTTTGAACAACTACCTAGAAAAAATTGATCAAGAAACACTGCGCCTCGTAAGACTGATTCTTACCTTTCTTATTTCTACTGCATCAAGTGAACGAAGTATGAGTGCATTGAAGAGAGTTAGGACATTTTTAAGGAACTCCTTGTCAAATTATAGACTGAGCCATTTGAGAATTCGGGTATTGAGAAGAGTTTGGTCAACTATCATTCCAGGGATGACATCTTCAAAGAACGCATCATTGATATCTTTGCTGAGAGAAAAACAAAACGACAGGAGTTAATTTAAAAAAGAAACTACATTAAAATACCCTGTTGCATGAGTATACACTATCATACACTTTCAGTCAAATGAGTTTGAGGATAATGGAGCTCTTACTGTGTCACCTCTTAAATCAGAGGCCTCAGTGGGGGCACAGAGGTCCTCAAAGTGGAGCCCCGCCCCCAGGGAGGCACAGAGAGTGATCAAGGCGGGTGCCGGCTCTGATTGGAATATTTATATTTCATAATCTGTAACAGTAATGTCACAGTCCTCATATCCATGAACCTAACATAGACAGGACGCTCCCACGACAATTCAACACTAATCAACTCATACTTTAGGTGTCTTATTTAACAAGAACTGACCAGTAGATCCTGCCGGCAGAAATTCTGAGAAACGGTGTAGACTAACAGCACCCATTCACCCGCCAACTGCAGCGATATCTCCTTACCAAACACTAACGACAATAAGCCACTTGACAATGTAACCCCCCACTTCCTCACAATAATAGATTCTTCTATTCCTGCCATTGTAGACTCGAATACAGCCAGGCCTTTGCAGTTAGTTCAAAGACAGAGAGTGAACAGATGATTGTTCAGTGAAAGTGTTTAGCCCGGTATACAAGTGGCTTATTAGCAGTGGTAAATAAATAATAAAAAACAATATTCGAATTCAAACTTTGATGTGCTCTAAGAATTGTAAAATGTATGTTATTATTATTATTAGTATTATTATTTATTTACCAAAAATTGTGCCTACAATTTATGGACGGCAGATAGAGAAAGGGCAAGCCCCACATACACATCAGTGTCTCCATCTCCGTTCATTAAATCTAAACAAATCTCAAATGTTACATTGTACAATTTACACCTTTACATTAGCTATATACACATAATCTGCTGTACATGACGTCTATATCATACAATTCATAAATAAAAGGGAAGGCACAGGCATGCACACACACATATACACGCTCACACACGCATACATACATACATACATACATATATACACGCACGCGCCCACTCCCAATCACTCACAATGTTACATTATACAGTATATAATTCAATTTACATGGGGTTTTAGTCCCTTTAGAGCCTTCACTTTGCGGCAAAATTGTCGTGGAGGAAGGTCTTTTATTTCACGAGGCAGGTCATTTCAAAGTCGAGCAGAGCGATTGTAGAATCCAGATTGATAATCTGTTGTCCTAGCGAATGGAGGAACAAGTGTGACACCCTGTGCTCTACGGACTGAACGATATGACAGCTGAAGGCGGTGAAATGGGTACAGTATAATGGTGCCAGCTAGAGATTTTCGGAGAAAGGTGAGATTTATTTGGCTACATATGTCATTGATGGATGTTAATGGTTTTGTCAAAACTTTGTTACCCTGATTGTAAATGAGTCGCTCTGCTCGACGTTGGACTGCACTTAACTTCCTCATGTTTTCCTCGGTAGTGGGATGCCAGGCAGGAAGTCCGTACAGAAGAATGGGCCGTATCGTGGAGAGATACACCGCTCGGAGTGCACGGCTTCTGAATCCCAGAAGATTACGTCTTGCAAATCCTAGAATTCTAAATGCCTTACACCTAGATTCTTCAACGTGTACATTCCACTTCAAATTGCTGGAAATGTGTATTCCCAGCATTCGCAGTGAATTGCACATGGGAAGAACTTTGCCGCTCAGTGAAGGGCTATGTGCAATAGGCTGTCTGGCCCTACTTAGCCGAATATATTTACACTTGTTTACATTCAAGGTCATCTTATTTACATCACACCACAGTGCCACACTGTCCAGATCTTCCTGTAGTGCTTTGACGTCATCATTATTTTTTATGGCTCTGTAAATTATTGAGTCGTCTGCATACTGCGCCATCGTGGACGTCACACAGCTTGGAAGGTCAAGGGTAAAAACCATGTACAACAAAGGCCCAATCACCGACCCCTGTGATACTCCCGAAGTTACCACTATGTTCGGTGACTTGGCCCCGCCAAACACGACACACTGCGTTCGACCTACCAGGAATGACGTCAACCATGTAATCAGTTTGCCTCCGATGCCATATTTGCCAAGCTTTAACAAGAGTCTTTGATGAGGCACCTGATCAAAAGCTTTGCTTAAGTCCAGGGCCACACAGTCCACTTGGGAGACGTTAGTCTGATCCAAAGAGTTCTGCCAGTCATCAATCACTTTTGTCAAAAGAGTTGTACAAGATCTCCCCGGAACGAAGCCATGTTGGCTTGGATTTAACAGGCCTCGCTCACTCAGGAATTCCAGTATGTTCTTAGCAACCAGGCGCTCCATACATTTACAGATACCAGACGTCAGAGAAATCGGGCGGTAGTTGTCCATGTCTTCCTTGTCACCATCTTTGAACACAGGGACCACGTTAGCATGTTTCCACTCTTGTGGTAGAGTCCCGGTGTTAATGGACTGGTTGAAAAGTGCGCACAATGAGGGTGCTAGGGCATCTGCACAGTAATGAAGTATCAGAGCAGGGATTAAGTCTGGTCCTGTCGCGACATGGGGTCTAGTTCTCCGTAAGCTGTCTCGAACTTCCTGTTGTGTGAAATATAGACTGGCTAGGGGAAAGAGAGGGGATGATGTCCTTGGTAGGAACATTCCTTCACTGGTGTCAGGTGGAGAGAAGTTACTTTGGAATTTACAGTTGAATGAGTTGGCAATGTCTAGTGGGTTGGAAATAGAAAGTCCGTTATGTTTAAAGCTCTGGGGTGCGGTGTTGCCACTTTTGCTCCGAATGAATGTCCACATTGCCTTGGGATTAAAGCTTAATTTGTCCATATACGTACTGTAGGCTTCACGAATTGCAGATTTGGTACTATTTCTAGCCAGCCTATACTTTTCCCACCTGCTGTCACTTGGGCACTGTTTCCACTTGTTATAGAGCTGATTTCTCTTTCTTATTTTGGATATTATGTCCTTTGAGATCCAAGGTGTTTTTTTCTTATTTTTAATTGTAACCTTAGGGATCACTTCATCGACGCACTGAAAAAAGATTTCCTTCCAAGTATGCCAGGTACCATCTATATCTACACTGTTGGTGACTGAAGGTGTAATGATCGGTAATCTGTCAAGTAAGATGTCAGAAAGGAGTTTCCAGTTGGTACGGGAGTAATTGTAAACTGTTCTGGTTTGTAATTTTGGACTGTTCTTTTCGTGGGTAAATATAGCTAGGAGGGCTTGGTGATCACAAAATCCAGGGATGACTTGTAGAGACTGAATTGAGGGTGGAGAGATTGTTAGGAAGAGATAGAGGGTTGAACGGGAGGTCTCAGTGATACGGGTAGCTTCAAATATGAGTTGATGGAGGAATAGATCATAGAATGCTGTAAGGAAGTTGTTGGATATAGTATTATTTGGGATAGGAGCGGCATTTCTATTCCATGTGATTTGTAGGTTGAAATCACCAACAATGTAGACAGCGTCATAATTTTGTTGAAGGTTTTGCACCCGTTTGAGGGAGTGAATCAGCTCATCATTCATCAGCTGGGACGATTTCGGAGAGCGATAGACTGATCCGATCAGATATTTACCGTTACTGCATTGAACCTCAACCCACACGGCCTCAGCGTCAGTTTCCAGCTGATGGACGCGAGTTGCATTGTACTCAGGTTTCACAGCAATGAGAACCCCGCCCCCTGAAGTCCGTGGTCGGTCCTTCCGGAACAGCTGGTATGTGTCTGGTAACACCTCCCGATCACCTACCACCCCAGAGAGCCACGTTTCACTGCAACACACAATACTTGGATCTAGGGCGGTCACTGTAGCATGAATGTTTTGTTTCCGTCCCGGCCGCGTGATGCTGCGGGCATTGAAGGCGAACAGTGATAAGTGTTTATTTACAAGTGAACTATTCAGGTTATTTACACTATTTACAGAGTCACTGGGAATATCACTGGCATTGTTGCACAACGAGTCGGTAAACGGCGGCATAGCACATTGCCAACATGTCCACGTTCGCGTGCCTTTTTTAATGCACCGGAACTCAGAGGTACTGATTTTAGCACACGTCCTGTGACTCGACATGTTACAATTACTGCACTGAATATATAATTGATTTTTTCGACCGATTTTTTCACATATTGCGCATTGCAAAGGTCCAGGGTTGAGTTCTATGTCGCCGCTTAGAGCAAGCGCTAGACAGCAGAGCGAGAACCCGGTAGCAGGTAGCCTTGCGACACCTTCCCCTCCCGCTCGGCGTGGCCGGCTAATTGTGGCCAGCCCCAGACCTTCACTGCCACACCATGTCCAGGAATGTATTGTGCATTTGTCACTCACCAGAAGTTTTTCCATAAGGGGTTGATTCTTCAGATCCTGTTCACCATTAACGGTCACAGAATGAACACGTCTTGCCACAGTCACTGCACATTTTACCATTAAAAATACTAAAATCACACGGAGCACACTTCCCTTAATACAGGCACGCGCCGCCATCTTTGTGTTATTATTGTTGTAACTGGTAATTGCAGTAATTCGACAGAAGCAAATACCGTACTGTAGATCTTGTGATCCGTTTCTTTGTGCGGAATACAGGGGTGTGCAAAGTATTAGATTCAAATAAATAAATAGGCGCAACTATTTATTCAAATTCATTTTATTGACCAACTGCTGGCATCTTTTATCACCCTACTTTAGTAATGATTTGTCCCCCGTGGACTTGCACATTTTCCCATAAAGAATTGCCTCTGGAAACTTTCAGAATTGGGGATTCCGGGGGATACCTGTGCTGGGTCCGTTTTAATTTTTCATTGACTTTGGAATGTGCCTTCTAAGTCAGTTGATTTCAATCCACAGTTCATGAATCTTTGAATAGTTCAAGAGCGAATCATCAGTAAAATGATTCCAAAACCCTCAGCTCTAAATTCACACGAAAAGTAGAGTGGAGTAATCTAAACAAAACGTGTGGCATTTTACAGTAGCAAAGCTCCTCTGTTAGTGGAAATTCTACAAAATCATTTTACTTTGAGTTTCTTACAATAAAATATAATTAAGATTCTTGGTTAAACATTTGAAGTAATTTCACCGCCTTGCAAACATATTTATGTGATGATGATAATTGTTGTTTTAAGGGGCCTAACATCTAGGTTATCGGCCCCTAATGGTTTAGGTGATAGTGAAAGATGAGATGAGAGAGAAAGCTATAGTCCAAATAATACTAACTATAAACTTACATACTAGAAGAAGAAATTGTAAACAAATAAAGGATAAGGCAAATAAAGGACAGGAAGAAAGGAAATGCCCTCAACCCTCGAAGAATGAGTATTGAGGGACTTGGAAGGAAGGAGAGCCATGAAAGGCAGATAGGAAAGGGGAAGTAGGAGAGGGCCCGCCCCGAGGCCAGATGAAAAAGGGAAGAAAACGAATGCATCTCAGGAATTCCTCGGAGTCGCACACTCACGAACTCGCCAGCCGTGAGCCCCTGAGGGTGTAGCCCAATCCAGGGTGCACCAGAAGTGCCTCCTGGAGGGCCTTGTGCAGAAGGCAGGATATTACATGAAACGTAAAAGAAAAATGAGGATATCAGGAAAGATGAGACAAGGGCCAATTAAGGCGGGAAAGGAAGAGACCGCCTAGGCCTCGGATACCCTAATACCGTCGGAGTCGGAAGAGAACATGAGTTGACCACGAGAGATCGATAGGAAAGAAGACGGAGGGGAGCCCGGCACAAGTAAGTGGTAGCAATGCCTGACTCAGCTGGGGTCCCGTGGTCGCCAATCCACGTCCAACTAGATGTGAGCCCCTGGGGGACAAATATATTTAGTGCATTAAGCCATGAAAAGTATAAATGTTATTTTGGGAAACTGGCGTCGAATCTAATACGTAATGTGTACACCCCTGTAGCTTATGAGAAGTGTTAAGATGGGGAAGAAGTATAAGGAGGTGGGGGCGACATAAGTGTTAAAGAACCCCTGTCTTAAATGGATTGTCTCATATTCTGCTCATTATTGTGACTCAGGTTCAGCCAGGTAACGGAAGCAGACGAGGGTCAGTACGTGTGTCAAGCTGAAAATCCTGCTGGAACAGTGAGTGTGACAGCCATGTTAAACACTCATTCTCGCCCAACAATCACGATTACTCCTGCCTCACCCGTCGTTTCAAAATCTGGACAGAGAGTGAGATTGGAATGTGGAGCCACGGGAGACCCAGAGCCTATGATCGCCTGGTCCAAGCACCGGCCAGTATCGTCTTTAAAGTGAGTGATATAAACTTCTTTCTTAAATGTAATGGATGCAATAAGTTTTATAGATTGGTGGGGAGAGGACTATATAACAGAAATTGGGGGGAAAGGTAATGAATTACATGCAAAAATCATTCCATAAAATGATGGGTGAAATTACTATTATTTCGTCTTTAGCCATTCAGTATATACATTACTTAATCATTTTCTTTATTAATTTTTCATAAAAAATGATGCCGTACGTTTAACAAACAATTGTACTTCAAAATTAAATCACTGGTGGGTTATAGGAAGTTGAAGCAAAGTGCATAACGAGTCTTGAGTCTTTGTAACATACTCGTAGTTCTTGGAGCCGCGCTCCCCTGAGGGCCACGTCAAGAGATCCCTCATAGAAAACAAGCCTGAAGTTATAAAAAATCAATTGCCTGAAACAAATTATGATCTGCCATCAACAGGAAAACTATATTGATGAGATACAAATGATGTGGGCCAAAAGGGGCGTTGGCTATTATTCTGCATAGTCTCCGCCAACATAGATGTATTTGTCCCAACTCTTCATGAGCTTGAAAAACTCCAGTTATTAAAAGCCTGTGTTTTAGATACGGACGAATGTATGCATATACCATTGCCACGGCGGGTGAGTGGTCAACGTGTCGGTCTACTAACCCCAAGCTTGCAGGTTCGCTCCTGGCCGTGGTAGGTGATTTTTGAAACTCAGCAAAAATTACGACACCATGTCATGCGATGTTGGCATGTCAAATAACCCATTTTAATTCTGTAGGCCTTGTTCATAATGGCAAAATTAACTCGGGAGTTTCCGCCGACACAAAGTTCCTCATTTCTCTACTAGAAAGCGCTATAGTGTTCAAGGAGCTTAGATATCTAACTTCCTTGACTTTCATAGTGCCTCAAGGAACAACGAAATTTGACATGCAAGCTACCCTATGGGTGTCAAATAACAAAGCTTGCACCCGGCGCCCGAGGCCATACGATATTATTATTATTATTATTTCTTAGAAGTGATTGACCTGACGTACCCCAAAGTGGGTGATTCGAAAAGAGGAAGAAGAAGACGGTGAATAATGTGAAAAGCATGGTTTGTCATAGATGGTAGTAAGCATGTGGCAGCACCATAGTATGTAGAATGGGAACTTGAGGTTACTGAGTTGTTGCCTAGGCAATAGTTAGTATCTTCACTCCAAGGATAAAAATAAAAATAAGAAGATGAGGTTATGAAAAAGGAAGTAGTATGTAAGAACAAAGAATTGATTTATGACGGTGGAGATTTTCAAAAAGCAGGAGAAAGATAATATAAGTCTTTGAATGATATTTGATCAGATTAGATCATCGAATATTGAAGAAGATTATCTGTGAAGGAATTCAGATTTGCACTATTGTGACAGTCGTAGAAAACAAACGTGTATGGAGAGATGGGAGTTGAGTTGCCAGGAATTATGTAAAGGAGAAGCATGAAGGAGAGGCATGCTAAAGATATGTATTGTGATGTAACATCGAGCAAGAAAGGATCGACGGTAGTGAAGAACCACTATGATATTTTGGCTGAAGAAGATGATCCTTGGGGTTGTATGATGGATGTCTTAGAGAACGAGGATGCAGCACATTTATATCTCAATGAAACTCAACCATCTACGAGAATCTACAGCGGTGAGTTTAAGGACGAGAATACGCAAAATCTCTATCTAATGTCGTTTGGCACGTAAATTCATAGATTTGAATATAAGGTAACTTTAACTTCAGTCTAGGCGGCTTCGGTGGCGTCGTTGGTATAATTCTGAGCTCGTATGCCCAAGGTCGCGGGTTCAAACCCGGCTAAAGTCGTCGGATTTTTAAGAGCGTTAAAAATCCCTCAGTATGCGTTCCTTCGGAGGGGAAGTAAAATCAGCGGTGCCATGTCATAGATTTACGGCTTGAAAAAGAACCTACCCCTAACTACACTTTTGTGAAGCCAAAATTTGTAGGTTAAGTTTGATTACTGCTCGTCAGCGGGCGCTAATTGCGATGTCTCTAGTAGTAGCGAAGTTCATAGCTAGGTGTCGTGGACGTTAGCATTTGGTAGCGAATGTAGGAACTGCTCGAAATTATCGTCTGCAGTCTTTACTTGAATTAAAAACAGATAACACCCACTAATACAGTCATCACAATTAACACCGGTTATCAGACAGATTCTACACACACCCAAAGTACACGGAACCACAAGTCCACGTAGTCGCAGCCCCTAAACTAAGGAACCAACCAACCTAACTTCAGTCTTCACATTGCATTCACGCCATATCTCAACGTAGATTCAGTAGAAGTATTATTCAAATTATTATTATTATTAGGGCTCGGACTTTCAGGTGCTAAAAATCTGGAAAATATTTCTTTTTTATGTATTAAAAATACCTGAAATATGTGACAAAAAAGTAAAAATATTTAATTATAATTTAGTTTAATAATGTGAATATAAACAATATGCAGTACTCACAAATGGAATTTACGCTATGTCTCACTGACTACTGAAGAATTACAATACACAACGAGATACATCTTCAGGTTGTCCATCACAAATGACCGACAATTATCGAGAAACAATTCTTCCGAAGGCGCGAAACTGAGGCAGTATGTTTCTTGCCCTTGAGGTGTTGTGTAACTTGTAGATCGCTGTTCAGCCTTGATTGATTTCCCACATGGTTGGCAGAACAGAACGCCCCTATCAGAAGCAAAAATATCTTTAAATTCTGCAACAGACGTTAACTTGTAGCTTTTACTTTAGGCATCGTAGAACTGCCTTACACTTCACAGTGCCAGAAATGAACTGCATGTGATGTGAGTGACACTGGTTCCAGGTAGCTGGGGGAAGCGGGGGAGGTCTAGCACGTGGAGCAATATGACAATGGACAAGGAAATCCCCGGCTTCCACAATGAGTGGCAAGTTAAGAATAACACAGTTGTCTGAAGATAAGATAGCTCACAGGTTCTTCCCCGTTGAAGTAACACACATTAAAAATGAAATAAACTGAAAGATCTAGCATACTGATTTTTTAAATGTAAATATTATGTCTTTTTGTGTGCTAATAAGTGAAAAGCAGGAATTTATGTATTTATAGAAAAAATACTTAAAATATGTATTTACATAAAAAATATTTATTTACCTAAAAATCCTAGCCCTAATTATTATCATCAATTCTTTAATTTCTTCGTTTTGTCTATTGCTGATTTAAGTTGTTGTTTAAATTCATGCTTAATATTTAATTATCTGTAGCTTGAAGTAAATATGAGGCATCTTTTCTCACCAAGAGTATTATCTCGTTTGTGAATTCTGTTTAACCACGAGCTGAAAAAGACCGTTTCATGTGCTCTACACATGGGGAAGTATTTCTATCTTACTTTCAAGTATGTATTGGTTATAACTGCGTGTTCTAACCATGGCGCCCAACACATTTAAATCTTTATTCCTATTACCTTTGGTAAGTGAGTATTTTAATGTATGGTATTATCATGTGACCATCTTGAGGAGGCTGAGAGCTGGATGGCAAGTTGGTATTTGGTCACGTCTCCAGAGTGGATCGGGGAAACTATTACAAGTATCCACAGGGATGGCTGCTGTTCGACTGGGCTAGACTATGACGGTGTTTCTTAGAATGTTACGATGCAAATATTCTTGTTCAGAACAGTATCCTAGGGGAAGGGAAATTAATGAATAGGAAGTGAGGAATGGTGCCTCTGTCTCCTGTCAATAGTCTTTCAGCAATTATATCAGATATCGCACCTTAGGGAGTAATTTAATGCAACCATATTCATTTTATTTTCATGTTGCTTGATGTGAAGATTAATTAATTAAAATTAAGGCAAGTGTCCGCTTAGTAAATGCTTTTATTTCTTTTAGAAATGATGTGTACATGTTTCAACCCATGGATTACCTAATAGGTCTATTTTCAAACAATCTATTCATTTCATTAACCGAACAATTATTATTGATTTTATTATCATTTGTTCATTCCCTTTCTAGTTTCAGTTATGCAACTCAAACAAGCCAAGGAGGATGTGAATCCAAATCGACGAACTCTCAATGTTCAAATGATTAGAAGATTCACATTACTATAAATTATGTTGAATATTTAAGAATTCTTAATGTATTTTATTTTAGATATACTTTTCTGAATAATATTACAAATACTAACAAAGATTTTAGTTAAGATCAATTGTATATAAATATATTTTAATAGATGATATACCAAAGTTTAAATTATACGCCAACCAATACGGATATTTGCTTGCGTGTCGGTCTACTAACCCCAAGCTTGTAGGTTCACTCCTGGCCGTGGTAAGTGATTTTTGAAAGGCGGCAAAATTACGACACGCATGTCATACGATATTGGCATGTCAAAGAACCCATTTGAATTCAGTCGGGCGTGTTCATAATGGCAAAATTAATCTCGGGAGTTTCCGCCGACACGAAGTTCCTTATTTTTCTACAAGAAAGCGCTATAGTGTTCAAGGAGCATAGATATCTAACCTCCTTGACTTTCATAGTGCTTCAAGGAACAATGAAATTCGACATGCAAGCTGCCCTCTGGGTGTCAAATTACAAAGCATGCACCCGGCATCCAAGGCCATACGATATTATTATTATTATTAGTACGGATATCTACAAAACATTTGTGCTATCAATGGAAAACGTATTTGCATTCTATAGATGATATACCAACACAACTTACAACACCAATATTTATAACGAGGCATTGATAAGATGTATACCGTATTTAACAGATTTCGAATAAGACAATTATCATTACCATAGCGATTAAGTAATTGTAACTGGTTTTTAGGCCCTTGAGCTTGATGATAGTGCACTCATTGATAAGTTATGAAAACGTTACAAGTGAATTTACTGGTTTATGTTACATTTCTTTAGTTTAATGGTATTCACTTCACCTTATGAATTGACATGGTTTTTATGTGCTGAAGACGAGACATTAATAATAGTATTCACTAAGTGGACACTTGACTAAATTTTAAGTAAGCCAAGCCAATGTAAGCCAATGGGGTATTACTAAACAAAACCAATATGGTTTATTTTGAAGCTTGGTATGAAGATAGCACAAATGATTGATGCAGTAAAAAAGATGGGAACAATGACAGAAGGACACTTGTAATATAGATTAGGAAAGAACACGTTAGATGAGGGTGTTCGTATCGGCCTGCTTGGATGGTGGGAATGGAGGAGAGATTACTTACACTCCAGTTAGACTGTGTCCATCAATTTCAAGATGAGAGGAGTAGACGCAAAGGAGAATACAGTGTTATCTCTAATAGGGGCACCTCATTCACTCAAGCTTGCAGTTTAATCTAGATGTTGAAAGCCCTAATCCACTGCAATGGAAATGAATGAAAAAGTGAATCTCTGTATATTTACGAAGCAAGTTCCTTTTTTTGATATTAGATCGTGTAGTGTGTATGAAGTAGAAGCCATCAAGATGTTAATCAGAGAGTTAAAATGTTTCACTTGAACATGACTCAAATCTGAAACCTTCGGATTTCCAGTCTTATGTTCTTACAATATGATTGCTGCTCTTGTGTATCTAAGTAAACTAATTGCCATGTTCATAGTCTGTAACTAACTAACTAACTAACTAACATTGTATCACATGTTCCTTGTTTGTGCTAGGATTCATACCTTTACTTACTATAGTAGAATTTTAAAATGTCTTTTCCTTTGTTAGGCTTGTGGAAATGTCCTTTCTGGAAGTTGTGAATGAATGTTGTAATTGTTTCAGTGATGCTCAGGCAGTGACCGGAGAGAGGCAGCAGAGAGCTGTATACGAGATAAGCCGAGTTTCAAAATCAGACGAAGGGTCTTACATCTGTCAAGCAAAGAACTCGGCTGGTGTTGCTGAGGAACGTCTCTATCTGACAGTGGAGGAGAACAATGTCATCCCTGAACCTGAGGGTAGCACTTATTCTCTGTCTTTGTGTCTTCTTCTTAGCCTTCTTTGTCCATTAACTCTTGACATTTTCCTGCACCTCTTAAGGACATTTTTGAATAATGTAGAGTATCTTGCTTACTGGAAATAAGTACAGTGAAATCTCTGTGCACCTATTTCTGTTATAATAATAACAACATATTATTAGTCTTGGTATAATTTGTTAACTATGGTTGCCAACGTTACCAGCTGGCATACTCTTCAGTGTACAGTGGAACTTTGATTCATCTTATTTGGGGGGGGGCTCTAGAAGTTAAAAAGTACCCACACACATTGATGCCGGAAAACAATAGATGAGGGACTTTTATTATAAAGGGTTAACAACTTTGATTTTAATTAATAACTGTACTGAACACAAATTGTGCACTTAACCCTTTACATGTGAGGGGGTATTACTGTGAAGTGCATTGTGAGGTGGTATTACTGTGAAATGCATTGTGAGCTGGTATTACTGTGACGTATATTGAGAGGTGGTATTACTGTGACGTGCATTGAGAGGTGGTATTACTGTGACGTGCATTGTGAGGTGGTATTACTGTGACGTGCATTGTGAGGTGGTATTACTGTGACGTGCATTGTGAGGTGGTATTACTGTGACGTGCATTGTGAGCTGGTATTACTGTGACGTGCATTGTGAGGTGGTATTACTGTGACGTGCATTGTGAAGTGGTATTATTGTGACGTGCATTGTGAGGTGGTATTACTGTGACGTGCATTGTGAAGTGGTATTACTGTGACGTGCATTGTGAGGGGGTATTATTGTGACGTGCATTGTGAGGTGGTATTACTGTGACGTGCATTGTGAGGTGGTATTACTGTGACGTGCATTGTGAGGTGGTATTACTGTGACGTGCATTGTGAGGTGGTATTATTGTGACGTACATTGTGAGGGGGTATTACTGTGACGTGCATTGTGAGGTGGTATTACTGTGACGTGATTGTGAGGTGGTATTACTGTGACGTGCATTGTGAGGTGGTATTATTGTGACGTACATTGTGAGGGGGTATTACTGTGACGTGCATTGTGAGGGGGTATTATTGTGACGTGCATTGTGAGGTGGTATTACTGTGACGTGCATTGTGAGGTGGTAACACTGTGACGTGCATTGTGAGGTGGTATTACTGTGACGTGCATTGTGAGGTGGTATTACTGTGACGTGCATTGTGAGGGGGTATTATTGTGACGTGCATTGTGAGGTGGTATTACTGTGACGTGCATTGTGAGGTGGTATTACTGTGACGTGCATTGTGAGGTGGTATTACTGTGACGTGCATTGTGAGGGGGTATTATTGTGACGTGCATTGTGAGGTGGTATTATTGTGACGTACATTGTGAGGGGGTATTACTGTGACATGCATTGTGAGGTGGTATTACTGTGACGTATATTGTGAGGGGGTATTACTGTGACGTGCATTGTGAGGTGGTATTATTGTGACGTACATTGTGAGGGGGTATTACTGTGACGTGCATTGTGAGGTGGTATTATTGTGACGTGCATTGTGAGGTGGTATTACTGTGACGTGCATTGTGAGGTGGTATTATTGTGACGTGCATTGTGAGGTGGTATTACTGTGACGTGCATTGTAAAGTGGTATTACTGTGACGTGCATTGTGAAGTGGTATTATTGTGACGTGCATTGTGAGGTGGTATTACTGTGACGTGCATTGTGAGGTGGTATTACTGTGACGTGCATTGTGAAGTGGTATTATTGTGACGTGCATTGTGAGGTGGTATTACTGTGACGTGCATTGTGAGGTGGTATTACTGTGACGTGCATTGTTAGGCGGTATTACTGTGACGTGCATTGTGAGGTGGTATTACTGTGACGTGCATTGTGAGGGGGTATTACTGTGACGTGCATTGTGAGGGGGTATTACTGTGACGTGCATTGTGAGGTGGTATTACTGTGACGTGCATTGTGAGGTGGTATTACTGTGACGTGCATTGTAAGGTGGTATTATTGTGACGTGCATTGTGAGGTGGTATTACTGTGACGTGCATTGTGAAGTGGTATTACTGTGACGTGCATTGTGAGGGGGTATTACTGTGACGTGCATTGTGAGGTGGTATTACTGTGACGTGCATTGTGAGGGGGTATTACTGTGACGTGCATTGTGAGGTGGTATTACTGTGACGTGCATTGTGAAGTGGTATTACTGTGACGTGCATTGTGAGGGGGTATTACTGTGACGTGCATTGTGAGGTGGTATTACTGTGACGTGCATTGTAAGGTGGTATTATTGTGACGTACATTGTGAGGTGGTATTACTGTGACGTGCATTGTGAAGTGGTATTACTGTGATGTGCATTGTGAGGTGGTATTACTGTGACGTGCATTGTGAGGTGGTATTACTGTGATGTGCATTGTGAGGTGGTATTACTGTGATGTGCATTGTGAGGTGGTATTATTGTGACGTACATTGTAAGGTGGTATTACTGTGACGTGCATTGTGAGGTGGTATCACTGTGACGTGCATTGTGAGGTGGTATTACTGTGACGTGCATTGTGAGGAGGTATTACTGTGATGTGCATTGTGAGGTGGTATTACTGTGATGTGCATTGTGAGGTGGTATTACTGTGACGTGCATTGTAAGGTGGTATTACTGTGATGTGCATTGTGAGGTGGTATTACTGTGACGTGCATTGTGAAGTGGTATTACTGTGATGTGCATTGTGAGGTGGTATTACTGTGACGTGCATTGTGAGGTGGTATTACTGTGATGTGCATTGTGAGGTGGTATTACTGTGACGTGTATTGTGAGGTGGTATTACTGTGACGTGCATTGTGAGGTGGTATTACTGTGACGTGCATTGTGAAGTGGTATTATTGTGACGTACATTGTAAGGTGGTATTACTGTGATGTGCATTGTGAGGTGGTATGACTGTGACGTGCATTGTGAAGTGGTATTACTGTGACGTGCATTGTGAGGTGGTATTACTGTGACGTGCATTGTGAGGAGGTATTACTGTGACGTGCATTGTGAAGTGGTATTACTGTGACGTGCATTGTGAGGTGGTATTACTGTGACGTGCATTGTGAGGTGGTATTACTGTGACGTGCATTGTGAGGGGGTATTACTGTGACGTGCATTGTGAGGGGTATTACTGTGACGTGCATTGTGAGGGGGTATTACTGTGACGTGCATTGTGAGGGGGTATTACTGTGACGTGCATTGTGAGGGGGTATTACTGTGACGTGCATTGTAAGGTGGTATTATTGTGACGTGCATTGTGAGGGGGTATTACTGTGACGTGCATTGTGAGGTGGTATTACTGTGATGTGCATTGTGAGGTGGTATTACTGTGACGTGCATTGTGAGGTGGTATTACTGTGACGTGCATTGTGAAGTGGTATTACTGTGATGTGCATTATGAGCTGGTATTACTGTGACGTGCATTGTGAAGTGGTATTACTGTGATGTGCATTGTGAGGTGGTATTACTGTGACGTGCATTGTGAGGTGGTATTACTGTGACGTGCATTGTGAGGAGGTATTACTGTGACGTGCATTGTGAGGTGGTATTACTGTGACGTACATTGTAAGGTGGTATTACTGTGACGTACATTGTGAGGTGGTATTACTGTGACGTGTATTGTGAAGTGGTATTACTGTGACGTGTATTGTGAAGTGGTATTACTGTGATGTGCATTGTGAGGTGGTATTACTGCGACGTGCATTGTGAAGTGGTATTATTGTGACGTGCATTGTGAGGGTGTATTACTGTGACGTGCATTGTGAGGAGGTATTACTGTGACGTGCATTGTGAGGAGGTATTACTGTGACGTGTATTGTGAAGTGGTATTACTGTGATGTGCATTGTGAGGTGGTATTACTGTGACGTGCATTGTGAAGTGGTATTATTGTGACGTGCATTGTGAGGGTGTATTACTGTGACGTGCATTGTGAGGAGGTATTACTGTGACGTGCATTGTGAGGTGGTATTACTGTGACGTGCATTGTGAAGTGGTATTACTGTGATGTGCATTGTGAGGTGGTATTACTGTGACGTGCATTGTGAAGTGGTATTACTGTGATGTGCATTGTGAGGTGGTATTACTGTGACGTGCATTGTGAGGTGGTATTACTGTGACGTGCATTGTGAGGAGGTATTGCTGTGACGTGCATTGTGAGGTGGTATTACTGTGACGTACATTGTAAGGTGGTATTACTGTGACGTACATTGTGAGGTGGTATTACTGTGACGTGTATTGTGAAGTGGTATTACTGTGATGTGCATTGTGAGGTGGTATTACTGTGACGTGCATTGTGAAGTGGTATTATTGTGACGTGCATTGTGAGGGTGTATTACTGTGACGTGCATTGTGAGGAGGTATTACTGTGACGTGCATTGTGAGGTGGTATTACTGTGACGTACATTGTAAGGTGGTATTACTGTGATGTGCTTTGTGAGGTGGTATTACTAGGACGTGCATTGTGAGGAGGTATTACTGTGACGTGTATTGTGAAGTGGTATTACTGTGACGTGCATTGTGAGGTGGTATTACTGTGATGTGCATTGTGAGGTGGTATTACTGTGACGTGCATTGTGAAGTGGTATTACTGTGATGTGCATTGTGAGGTGGTATTACTGTGACGTGTATTGTGAGGTGGTATTACTGTGACGTATATTGTGAGGTGGTATTATTGTGACGTGCATTGTGAGGAGGTATTACTGTGACGTGTATTGTGAAGTGGTATTACTGTGATGTGCATTGTGAGGTGGTATTACTGTGACGTGCATTGTGAGGTGGTATTACTGTGATGTGCATTGTGAGGTGGTATTACTGTGATGTGCATTGTGAGGTGGTATTACTGTGATGTGCATTGTGAGGTGGTATTACTGTGAAGTGCATTGTGAGGTGGTATTACTGTGACGTGCATTGTGAGGTGGTATTACTGTGACGTTCATTGTGAGGTGGTATTACTGTGATGTGCATTGTGAGGTGGTATTACTGTGATGTGCATTGTGAGGTGGTATTACTGTGACGTGCATTGTGAGGTGGTATTACTGTGACGTTCATTGTGAGGTGGTATTACTGTGACGTGTATTGTGAAGTGGTATTACTGTGACGTGCATTGTGAGGTGGTATTACTGTGATGTGCATTGTGAGGTGGTATTACTGTGACGTGCAATGTGAAGTGGTATTATTGTGACGTACATTGTAAGGTGGTATTACTGTGATGTGCATTGTGAGGTGGTATTACTGTGACGTACATTGTGAAGTGGTATTACTGTGACGTGCATTGTGAGGTGGTATTACTGTGACGTGCATTGTGAGGAGGTATTACTGTGACGTGCATTGTGAGGAGGTATTACTGTGACGTGCATTGTGAGGTGGTATTACTGTGACGTGCATTGTGAGGTGGTATTACTGTGACGTGCATTGTGAAGTGGTATTATTGTCACGTACATTGTGAGGTGGTATTACTGTGACGTGCATTGTGAGGTGGTATTACTGTGACGTGCATTGTGAGGTGGTATTACTGTGATGTGCATTGTGAGGTGGTATTACTGTGATGTGCATTGTGAGGTGGTATTACTGTGACGTGCATTGTGAGGTGGTATTACTGTGACGTTCATTGTGAGGTGGTATTACTGTGACGTGTATTGTGAAGTGGTATTACTGTGACGTGCATTGTGAGGTGGTATTACTGTGATGTGCATTGTGAGGTGGTATTACTGTGACGTGCATTGTGAAGTGGTATTATTGTGACGTACATTGTAAGGTGGTATTACTGTGATGTGCATTGTGAGGTGGTATTACTGTGATGTGCATTGTGAGGTGGTATTACTGTGACGTGCATTGTGAGGAGGTATTACTGTGACGTACATTGTGAAGTGGTATTACTGTGACGTGCATTGTGAGGTGGTATTACTGTGACGTGCATTGTGAGGAGGTATTACTGTGACGTGCATTGTGAGGAGGTATTACTGTGACGTGCATTGTGAGGTGGTATTACTGTGACGTGCATTGTGAGTTGGTATTACTGTGACGTGCATTGTGAAGTGGTATTATTGTCACGTACATTGTGAGGTGGTATTACTGTGACGTGCATTGTGAGGTGGTATTACTGTGACGTGCATTGTGAGGTGGTATTACTGTGATGTGCATTGTGAGGTGGTATTACTGTGATGTGCATTGTGAGGTGGTATTACTGTGACGTGCATGGTGAGGTGGTATTACTGTGACGTTCATTGTGAGGTGGTATTACTGTGACGTGTATTGTGAAGTGGTATTACTGTGACGTGCATTGTGAGGTGGTATTACTGTGATGTGCATTGTGAGGTGGTATTACTGTGACGTGCATTGTGAAGTGGTATTATTGTGACGTACATTGTAAGGTGGTATTACTGTGATGTGCATTGTGAGGTGGTATTACTGTGATGTGCATTGTGAGGTGGTATTACTGTGACGTGCATTGTGAGGAGGTATTACTGTGACGTACATTGTGAAGTGGTATTACTGTGACGTGCATTGTGAGGTGGTATTACTGTGACGTGCATTGTGAGGAGGTATTACTGTGACGTGCATTGTGAGGAGGTATTACTGTGACGTGCACTGTGAGGTGGTATTACTGTGACGTGCATTGTGAGGTGGTATTACTGTGACGTGCATTGTGAAGTGGTATTATTGTCACGTACATTGTGAGGTGGTATTACTGTGACGTACATTGTGAGGTGGTATTACTGTGACGTGCATTGTGAGGTGGTATTACTGTGACGTGCATTGTGAGGTGGTATTACTGTGACGTACATTGTGAGGTGGTATTACTGTGACGTACATTGTGAGGTGGTATTACTGTGACGTGCATTGTGAGGTGGTATTACTGTGACGTACATTGTGAGGAGGTATTACTGTGACGTGCATTGTGAGGTGGTATTATTGTGACGTGCATTGTGAGGTGGTATTACTGTGACGTGCATTGTGAGGAGGTATTACTGTGACGTGCATTGTGAGGTGGTATTACTGTGACGTGCATTGTGAGGTGGTATTACTGTGACGTGCATTGTGAGGTGGTATTACTGTGACGTGCATTGTGAGGTGGTATTACTGTGACGTGCATTGTGAGGTGGTATTACTGTGACGTGCATTGTGAGGTGGTATTATTGTGACGTACATTGTGAGGTGGTATTACTGTGACGTGCATTGTGAGGTGGTATTACTGTGACGTGCATTGTGAAGTGGTATTACTGTGACGTGCATTGTGAGGAGGTATTACTGTGATGTGCATTGTGAGGTGGTATTACTGTGACGTGCATTGTGAAGTGGTATTACTGTGATGTGCATTGTGAGGTGGTATTATTGTGACGTGCATTGTGAGGTGGTATTACTGTGACGTGCATTGTGAGGTGGTATTACTGTGACGTGCATTGTGAGGTGGTATTATTGTGACGTGCATTGTGAGGTGGTATTACTGTGACGTGCATTGTGAAGTGGTATTATTGTGACGTACATTGTGAGGAGGTATTACTGTGACGTGCATTGTGAGGGGGTATTACTGTGACGTGCATTGTGAGGTGGTATTACTGTGACGTGCATTGTGAGGTGGTATTACTGTGACGTGCATTGTGAGGGGGTATTACTGTGACGTGCATTGTGAAGTGGTATTACTGTGACGTGCATTGTGAGGGGGTATTACTGTGACGTGCATTGTGAGGGGGTATTACTGTGACGTGCATTGTGAGGGGGTATTACTGTGACGTGCATTGTGAGGTGGTATTACTGTGACGTGCATTGTGAGGAGGTATTACTGTGACGTGCATTGTGAGGGGGTATTACTGTGACGTGCATTGTGAGGTGGTATTACTGTGACGTGCATTGTGAGGTGGTATTACTGTGACGTGCATTGTGAGGTGGTATTACTGTGACGTGCATTGTGATGGGGTATTACTGTGACGTGCATTGTGAGGTGGTATTACTGTGACGTGCATTGTGAAGTGGTATTATTGTGACGTGCATTGTGAGGTGGTATTACTGTGACGTGCATTGTGAGGTGGTATTACTGTGACGTGCATTGTGAGGAGGTATTACTGTGACGTGCATTGTGAGGAGGTATTACTGTGACGTGCATTGTGAGGAGGTATTACTGTGACGTGCATTGTGAGGTGGTATTATTGTGACGTACATTGTGAGGTGGTATTACTCTGACGTGCATTGTTAGGCGGTATTACTGTGACGTGCATTGTGAGGTGGTATTACTGTGACGTGCATTGTGAGGTGGTATTACTGTGACGTGCATTGTGAGGTGGTATTATTGTGACGTACATTGTAAGGTGGTATTACTGTGACGTGCATTGTGAGGTGGTATTACTGTGACGTGCATTGTGAGGTGGTATTATTGTGACGTGCATTGTGAGGAGGTATTACTGTGACGTGCATTGTGAGGGGGTATTACTGTGACGTGCATTGTGAGGTGGTATTACTGTGACGTGCATTGTGAGGTGGTATTACTGTGATGTGCATTGTGAGGTGGTATTACTGTGACGTGCATTGTGAGGTGGTATTACTGTGACGTGCATTGTGAGGTGGTATTACTGTGATGTGCATTGTGAGGTGGTATTACTGTGATGTGCATTGTGAGGTGGTATTACTGTGACGTGCATTGTGAGGTGGTATTACTGTGACGTTCATTGTGAGGTGGTATTACTGTGACGTGTATTGTGAAGTGGTATTACTGTGACGTGCATTGTGAGGTGGAATTTCTGTGATGTGCATTGTGAGGTGGTATTACTGTGACGTGCATTGTGAAGTGGTATTATTGTGACGTACATTGTAAGGTGGTATTACTGTGATGTGCATTGTGAGGTGGTATTACTGTGACGTGCATTGTGAAGTGGTATTATTGTGACGTACATTGTAAGGTGGTATTACTGTGATGTGCATTGTGAGGTGGTATTACTGTGACGTACATTGTGAGGTGGTATTACTGTGACGTGCATTGTGAGGTGGTATTACTGTGACGTACATTGTGAGGAGGTATTACTGTGACGTGCATTGTGAGGTGGTATTATTGTGACGTGCATTGTGAGGTGGTATTATTGTGACGTGCATTGTGAAGTGGTATTATTGTCACGTACATTGTGAGGTGGTATTACTGTGACGTACATTGTGAGGTGGTATTACTGTGACGTACATTGTGAGGTGGTATTACTGTGACGTGCATTGTGAGGTGGTATTACTGTGACGTGTATTGTGAAGTGGTATTACTGTGACGTGCATTGTGAGGTGGTATTACTGTGATGTGCATTGTGAGGTGGTATTACTGTGACGTGCATTGTGAGGTGGTATTACTGTGATGTGCATTGTGAGGTGGTATTACTGTGATGTGCATTGTGAGGTGGTATTACTGTGACGTGCATTGTGAGGTGGTATTACTGTGACGTTCATTGTGAGGTGGTATTACTGTGACGTGTATTGTGAAGTGGTATTACTGTGACGTGCATTGTGAGGTGGTATTACTGTGATGTGCATTGTGAGGTGGTATTACTGTGACGTGCATTGTGAAGTGGTATTATTGTGACGTACATTGTAAGGTGGTATTACTGTGATGTGCATTGTGAGGTGGTATTACTGTGACGTACATTGTGAGGTGGTATTACTGTGACGTGCATTGTGAGGTGGTATTACTGTGACGTACATTGTGAGGAGGTATTACTGTGACGTGCATTGTGAGGTGGTATTATTGTGACGTGCATTGTGAGGTGGTATTACTGTGACGTGCATTGTAAGGTGGTATTACTGTGACGTGCATTGTAAGGTGGTATTACTGTGACGTGCATTGTGAGGTGGTATTACTGTGACGTGCATTGTGAGGTGGTATTATTGTGACGTGCATTGTGAGGAGGTATTACTGTGACGTGCATTGTGAGGGGGTATTACTGTGACGTGCATTGTGAGGTGGTATTACTGTGACGTGCATTGTGAGGTGGTATTACTGTGATGTGCATTGTGAGGTGGTATTACTGTGACGTGCATTGTGAGGTGGTATTACTGTGACGTGCATTGTGAGGTGGTATTACTGTGATGTGCATTGTGTGGTGGTATTACTGTGATGTGCATTGTGAGGTGGTATTACTGTGACGTGCATTGTGAGGTGGTATTACTGTGACGTTCATTGTGAGGTGGTATTACTGTGACGTGTATTGTGAAGTGGTATTACTGTGACGTGCATTGTGAGGTGGTATTACTGTGATGTGCATTGTGAGGTGGTATTACTGTGACGTGCATTGTGAAGTGGTATTATTGTGACGTACATTGTAAGGTGGTATTACTGTGATGTGCATTGTGAGGTGGTATTACTGTGACGTACATTGTGAAGTGGTATTACTGTGACGTGCATTGTGAGGTGGTATTACTGTGACGTGCATTGTGAGGAGGTATTACTGTGACGTGCATTGTGAGGAGGTATTACTGTGACGTGCATTTTGAGGTGGTATTACTGTGACGTGCATTGTGAGGTGGTATTACTGTGACGTGCATTGTGAAGTGGTATTATTGTCACGTACATTGTGAGGTGGTATTACTGTGACGTGCATTGTGAGGTGGTATTACTGTGACGTGCATTGTGAGGTGGTATTACTGTGATGTGCATTGTGAGGTGGTATTACTGTGATGTGCATTGTGAGGTGGTATTACTGTGACGTGCATTGTGAGGTGGTATTACTGTGACGTTCATTGTGAGGTGGTATTACTGTGACGTGTATTGTGAAGTGGTATTACTGTGACGTGCATTGTGAGGTGGTATTACTGTGATGTGCATTGTGAGGTGGTATTACTGTGACGTGCATTGTGAAGTGGTATTATTGTGACGTACATTGTAAGGTGGTATTACTGTGATGTGCATTGTGAGGTGGTATTACTGTGATGTGCATTGTGAGGTGGTATTACTGTGACGTGCATTGTGAGGTGGTATTACTGTGACGTACATTGTGAAGTGGTATTACTGTGACGTGCATTGTGAGGTGGTATTACTGTGACGTGCATTGTGAGGAGGTATTACTGTGACGTGCATTGTGAGGAGGTATTACTGTGACGTGCATTGTGAGGTGGTATTACTGTGACGTGCATTGTGAGGTGGTATTACTGTGACGTGCATTGTGAAGTGGTATTATTGTCACGTACATTGTGAGGTGGTATTACTGTGACGTGCATTGTGAGGTGGTATTACTGTGACGTGCATTGTGAGGTGGTATTACTGTGATGTGCATTGTGAGGTGGTATTACTGTGATGTGCATTGTGAGGTGGTAGTACTGTGACGTGCATTGTGAGATGGTATTACTGTGACGTTCATTGTGAGGTGGTATTACTGTGACGTGTATTGTGAAGTGGTATTACTGTGACGTGCATTGTGAGGTGGTATTACTGTGATGTGCATTGTGAGGTGGTATTACTGTGACGTGCATTGTGAAGTGGTATTATTGTGACGTACATTGTAAGGTGGTATTACTGTGATGTGCATTGTGAGGTGGTATTACTGTGATGTGCATTGTGAGGTGGTATTACTGTGACGTGCATTGTGAGGAGGTATTACTGTGACGTACATTGTGAAGTGGTATTACTGTGACGTGCATTGTGAGGTGGTATTACTGTGACGTGCATTGTGAGGAGGTATTACTGTGACGTGCATTGTGAGGAGGTATTACTGTGACGTGCATTGTGAGGTGGTATTACTGTGACGTGCATTGTGAGGTGGTATTACTGTGACGTGCATTGTGAAGTGGTATTATTGTCACGTACATTGTGAGGTGGTATTACTGTGACGTACATTGTGAGGTGGTATTACTGTGACGTACATTGTGAGGTGGTATTACTGTGACGTGCATTGTGAGGTGGTATTACTGTGACGTGCATTGTGAGGTGGTATTACTGTGACGTACATTGTGAGGAGGTATTACTGTGACGTGCATTGTGAGGTGGTATTATTGTGACGTGCATTGTGAGGTGGTATTATTGTGACGTGCATTGTGAAGTGGTATTATTGTCACGTACATTGTGAGGTGGTATTACTGTGACGTACATTGTGAGGTGGTATTACTGTGACGTACATTGTGAGGTGGTATTACTGTGACGTGCATTGTGAGGTGGTATTACTGTGACGTACATTGTGAGGAGGTATTACTGTGACGTGCATTGTGAGGTGGTATTATTGTGACGTGCATTGTGAGGTGGTATTACTGTGACGTGCAATGTGAGGAGGTATTACTGTGACGTGCATTGTGAGGTGGTATTACTGTGACGTGCATTGTGAGGTGGTATTACTGTGACGTGCATTGTGAGGTGGTATTACTGTGACGTGCATTGTGAGGTGGTATTACTGTGACGTGCATTGTGATGTGGTATTACTGTGACGTGCATTGTGAGGTGGTATTACTGTGACGTGCATTGTGAGGTGGTATTATTGTGACGTACATTGTGAGGTGGTATTACTGTGACGTGCATTGTGAGGTGGTATTATTGTTACGTGCATTGTGAGGTGGTATTACTGTGACGTGCATTGTGAAGTGGTATTATTGTGACGTACATTGTGAGGAGGTATTACTGTGACGTGCATTGTGAGGGGGTATTACTGTGACGTGCATTGTGAGGTGGTATTACTGTGACGTGCATTGTGAGGTGGTATTACTGTGACGTGCATTGTGAGGGGGTATTACTGTGACGTGCATTGTGAAGTGGTATTACTGAGACGTGCATTGTGAGGGGGTATTACTGTGACGTGCATTGTGAGGGGGTATTACTGTGACGTGCATTGTGAGGGGGTATTACTGTGACGTGCATTGTGAGGTGGTATTACTGTGACGTGCATTGTGAGGAGGTATTACTGTGACGTGCATTGTGAGGGGGTATTAGTGTGACGTGCATTGTGAGGTGGTATTACTGTGACGTGCATTGTGAGGTGGTATTACTGTGACGTGCATTGTGAGGTGGTACTACTGTGACGTGCATTGTGAGGGGGTATTACTGTGACGTGCATTGTGAGGTGGTATTACTGTGACGTGCATTGTGAAGTGGTATTATTGTGACGTGCATTGTGAGGTGGTATTACTGTGACGTGCATTGTGAGGTGGTATTACTGTGACGTATATTGTGAGGAGGTATTACTGTGACGTACATTGTGAGGAGGTATTACTGTGACGTGCATTGTGAGGAGGTATTACTGTGACGTGCATTGTGAGGTGGTATTATTGTGACGTACATTGTGAGGGGGTATTATTGTGACGTGCATTGTGAGGGGGTATTATTGTGACGTGCATTGTGAGGTGGTATTACTCTGACGTGCATTGTTAGGCGGTATTACTGTGACGTGCATTGTGAGGTGGTATTACTGTGACGTGCATTGTGAGGTGGTATTACTGTGACGTGCATTGTGAGGTGGTATTATTGTGACGTACATTGTAAGGTGGTATTACTGTGACGTGCATTGTGAGGTGGTATTATTGTGACGTACATTGTAAGGTGGTATTACTGTGACGTGCATTGTGAGGTGGTATTATTGTGACGTACATTGTGAGGTGGTATTATTGTGACGTGCATTGTGAGGGGGTATTACTGTGACGTGCATTGTGAGGAGGTATTACTGTGATGTGCATTGTGAGGTGGTATTATTGTGACGTGCATTGTGAGGTGGTATTACTCTGACGTGCATTGTTAGGCGGTATTACTGTGACGTGCATTGTGAGGTGGTATTACTGTGACGTGCATTGTGAGGTGGTATTACTGTGACGTGCATTGTGAGGTGGTATTATTGTGACGTACATTGTAAGGTGGTATTACTGTGACGTGCATTGTGAGGTGGTATTACTGTGACGTGCATTGTGAGGTGGTATTATTGTGACGTGCATTGTAAGGTGGTATTACTGTGACGTGCATTGTGAGGTGGTATTATTGTGACGTGCATTGTGAGGTGGTATTATTGTGACGTGCATTGTGAGGTGGTATTACTGTGACGTGCATTGTGAGGTGGTATTACTGTGACGTTCATTGTGAGGTGGTATTACTGTGACGTGCATTGTGAGGTGGTATTACTGTGACGTACATTGTGAGGTGGTATTACTGTGACGTGCATTGTGAGGTGGTATTACTGTGATGTGCATTGTGAGGTGGTATTACTGTGACGTGCATTGTGAGGTGGTATTACTGTGACGTGCATTGTGAGGTGGTATTACTGTGACGTGCATTGTGAGGTGGTATTACTGTGACGTGTATTGTGAAGTGGTATTACTGTGACGTGCATTGTGAGGTGGTATTACTGTGATGTGCATTGTGAGGTGGTATTACTGTGACGTGCATTGTGAGGTGGTATTACTGTGATGTGCATTGTGAGGTGGTATTACTGTGATGTGCATTGTGAGGTGGTATTACTGTGACGTGCATTGTGAGGTGGTATTACTGTGACGTTCATTGTGAGGTGGTATTACTGTGACGTGTATTGTGAAGTGGTATTACTGTGACGTGCATTGTGAGGTGGTATTACTGTGATGTGCATTGTGAGGTGGTATTACTGTGACGTGCATTGTGAAGTGGTATTATTGTGACGTACATTGTAAGGTGGTATTACTGTGATGTGCATTGTGAGGTGGTATTACTGTGACGTACATTGTGAGGTGGTATTACTGTGACGTGCATTGTGAGGTGGTATTACTGTGACGTACATTGTGAGGAGGTATTACTGTGACGTGCATTGTGAGGTGGTATTATTGTGACGTGCATTGTGAGGTGGTATTACTGTGACGTGCATTGTAAGGTGGTATTACTGTGACGTGCATTGTAAGGTGGTATTACTGTGACGTGCATTGTGAGGTGGTATTACTGTGACGTGCATTGTGAGGTGGTATTATTGTGACGTGCATTGTGAGGAGGTATTACTGTGACGTGCATTGTGAGGGGGTATTACTGTGACGTGCATTGTGAGGTGGTATTACTGTGACGTGCATTGTGAGGTGGTATTACTGTGATGTGCATTGTGAGGTGGTATTACTGTGACGTGCATTGTGAGGTGGTATTACTGTGACGTGCATTGTGAGGTGGTATTACTGTGATGTGCATTGTGTGGTGGTATTACTGTGATGTGCATTGTGAGGTGGTATTACTGTGACGTGCATTGTGAGGTGGTATTACTGTGACGTTCATTGTGAGGTGGTATTACTGTGACGTGTATTGTGAAGTGGTATTACTGTGACGTGCATTGTGAGGTGGTATTACTGTGATGTGCATTGTGAGGTGGTATTACTGTGACGTGCATTGTGAAGTGGTATTATTGTGACGTACATTGTAAGGTGGTATTACTGTGATGTGCATTGTGAGGTGGTATTACTGTGACGTACATTGTGAAGTGGTATTACTGTGACGTGCATTGTGAGGTGGTATTACTGTGACGTGCATTGTGAGGAGGTATTACTGTGACGTGCATTGTGAGGAGGTATTACTGTGACGTGCATTTTGAGGTGGTATTACTGTGACGTGCATTGTGAGGTGGTATTACTGTGACGTGCATTGTGAAGTGGTATTATTGTGACGTGCATTGTGAGGTGGTATTATTGTGACGTGCATTGTGAAGTGGTATTATTGTCACGTACATTGTGAGGTGGTATTACTGTGACGTACATTGTGAGGTGGTATTACTGTGACGTGCATTGTGAGGTGGTATTACTGTGACGTGCATTGTGAAGTGGTATTATTGTCACGTACATTGTGAGGTGGTATTACTGTGACGTGCATTGTGAGGTGGTATTACTGTGACGTGCATTGTGAGGTGGTATTACTGTGATGTGCATTGTGAGGTGGTATTACTGTGATGTGCATTGTGAGGTGGTAGTACTGTGACGTGCATTGTGAGATGGTATTACTGTGACGTTCATTGTGAGGTGGTATTACTGTGACGTGTATTGTGAAGTGGTATTACTGTGACGTGCATTGTGAGGTGGTATTACTGTGATGTGCATTGTGAGGTGGTATTACTGTGACGTGCATTGTGAAGTGGTATTATTGTGACGTACATTGTAAGGTGGTATTATTGTGATGTGCATTGTGAGGTGGTATTACTGTGATGTGCATTGTGAGGTGGTATTACTGTGACGTGCATTGTGAGGAGGTATTACTGTGACGTACATTGTGAAGTGGTATTACTGTGACGTGCATTGTGAGGTGGTATTACTGTGACGTGCATTGTGAGGAGGTATTACTGTGACGTGCATTGTGAGGAGGTATTACTGTGACGTGCATTGTGAGGTGGTATTACTGTGACGTGCATTGTGAGGTGGTATTACTGTGACGTGCATTGTGAAGTGGTATTATTGTCACGTACATTGTGAGGTGGTATTACTGTGACGTACATTGTGAGGTGGTATTACTGTGACGTACATTGTGAGGTGGTATTACTGTGACGTGCATTGTGAGGTGGTATTACTGTGACGTGCATTGTGAGGTGGTATTACTGTGACGTACATTGTGAGGAGGTATTACTGTGACGTGCATTGTGAGGTGGTATTATTGTGACGTGCATTGTGAGGTGGTATTATTGTGACGTGCATTGTGAAGTGGTATTATTGTCACGTACATTGTGAGGTGGTATTACTGTGACGTACATTGTGAGGTGGTATTACTGTGACGTACATTGTGAGGTGGTATTACTGTGACGTGCATTGTGAGGTGGTATTACTGTGACGTACATTGTGAGGAGGTATTATTGTGACGTGCATTGTGAGGTGGTATTATTGTGACGTGCATTGTGAGGTGGTATTACTGTGACGTGCAATGTGAGGAGGTATTACTGTGACGTGCATTGTGAGGTGGTATTACTGTGACGTGCATTGTGAGGTGGTATTACTGTGACGTGCATTGTGAGGTGGTATTACTGTGACGTGCATTGTGAGGTGGTATTACTGTGACGTGCATTGTGATGTGGTATTACTGTGACGTGCATTGTGAGGTGGTATTACTGTGACGTGCATTGTGAGGTGGTATTATTGTGACGTACATTGTGAGGTGGTATTACTGTGACGTGCATTGTGAGGTGGTATTATTGTTACGTGCATTGTGAGGTGGTATTACTGTGACGTGCATTGTGAAGTGGTATTATTGTGACGTACATTGTGAGGAGGTATTACTGTGACGTGCATTGTGAGGGGGTATTACTGTGACGTGCATTGTGAGGTGGTATTACTGTGACGTGCATTGTGAGGTGGTATTACTGTGACGTGCATTGTGAGGGGGTATTACTGTGACGTGCATTGTGAAGTGGTATTACTGAGACGTGCATTGTGAGGGGGTATTACTGTGACGTGCATTGTGAGGGGGTATTACTGTGACGTGCATTGTGAGGGGGTATTACTGTGACGTGCATTGTGAGGTGGTATTACTGTGACGTGCATTGTGAGGAGGTATTACTGTGACGTGCATTGTGAGGGGGTATTAGTGTGACGTGCATTGTGAGGTGGTATTACTGTGACGTGCATTGTGAGGTGGTATTACTGTGACGTGCATTGTGAGGTGGTACTACTGTGACGTGCATTGTGAGGGGGTATTACTGTGACGTGCATTGTGAGGTGGTATTACTGTGACGTGCATTGTGAAGTGGTATTATTGTGACGTGCATTGTGAGGTGGTATTACTGTGACGTGCATTGTGAGGTGGTATTACTGTGACGTATATTGTGAGGAGGTATTACTGTGACGTACATTGTGAGGAGGTATTACTGTGACGTGCATTGTGAGGAGGTATTACTGTGACGTGCATTGTGAGGTGGTATTATTGTGACGTACATTGTGAGGGGGTATTATTGTGACGTGCATTGTGAGGGGGTATTATTGTGACGTGCATTGTGAGGTGGTATTACTCTGACGTGCATTGTTAGGCGGTATTACTGTGACGTGCATTGTGAGGTGGTATTACTGTGACGTGCATTGTGAGGTGGTATTACTGTGACGTGCATTGTGAGGTGGTATTATTGTGACGTACATTGTAAGGTGGTATTACTGTGACGTGCATTGTGAGGTGGTATTATTGTGACGTACATTGTAAGGTGGTATTACTGTGACGTGCATTGTGAGGTGGTATTATTGTGACGTACATTGTGAGGTGGTATTATTGTGACGTGCATTGTGAGGGGGTATTACTGTGACGTGCATTGTGAGGAGGTATTACTGTGATGTGCATTGTGAGGTGGTATTATTGTGACGTGCATTGTGAGGTGGTATTACTCTGACGTGCATTGTTAGGCGGTATTACTGTGACGTGCATTGTGAGGTGGTATTACTGTGACGTGCATTGTGAGGTGGTATTACTGTGACGTGCATTGTGAGGTGGTATTATTGTGACGTACATTGTAAGGTGGTATTACTGTGACGTGCATTGTGAGGTGGTATTACTGTGACGTGCATTGTGAGGTGGTATTATTGTGACGTGCATTGTAAGGTGGTATTACTGTGACGTGCATTGTGAGGTGGTATTATTGTGACGTGCATTGTGAGGTGGTATTATTGTGACGTGCATTGTGAGGTGGTATTACTGTGACGTGCATTGTGAGGTGGTATTACTGTGACGTTCATTGTGAGGTGGTATTACTGTGACGTGCATTGTGAGGTGGTATTATTGTGACGTGCATTGTGAGGTGGTATTACTGTGACGTGCATTGTGAAGTGGTATTACTGTGATGTGCATTGTGAGGTGGTATTACTGTGACGTGCATTGTGAGGTGGTATTATTGTGACGTGCATTGTGAGGTGGTATTACTGTGACGTACATTGAGAGGTGGTATTACTGTGACGTACATTGTGAGGTGGTATTACTGTGACGTACATTGAGAGGTGGTATTACTGTGATGTGCATTGTGAGGTGGTATTACTGTGACGTGCATTGTGAAGTGGTATTACTGTGACGTGCATTGTGAGGTGGTATTACTGTGACGTGCATTGTGAGGTGGTATTACTGTGACGTACATTGTGAGGTGGTATTACTGTGACGTGCATTGTGAGGTGGTATTACTGTGACGTGCATTGTGAAGTGGTATTATTGTGACGTGCATTGTGAGGTGGTATTATTGTGACGTGCATTGTGAGGTGGTATTACTGTGACGTGCATTGTGAGGTGGCATTACTGTGACGTGCATTGTGAGGTGGTATTATTGTGACGTGCATTGTGAGGTGGTATTACTGTGACGTGCATTGTGAAGTGGTATTACTGTGATGTGCATTGTGAGGTGGTATTACTGTGACGTGCATTGTGAGGTGGTATTACTGTGACGTACATTGAGAGGTGGTATTACTGTGACGTACATTGTGAGGTGGTATTACTGTGACGTACATTGAGAGGTGGTATTACTGTGATGTGCATTGTGAGGTGGTATTACTGTGACGTGCATTGTGAAGTGGTATTACTGTGACGTGCATTGTGAGGTGGTATTACTGTGACGTGCATTGTGAGGTGGTATTACTGTGACGTACATTGTGAGGTGGTATTACTGTGACGTGCATTGTGAGGTGGTATTACTGTGATGTGCATTGTGAGGTGGTATTACTGTGACGTGCATTGTGAGGTGGTATTACTGTGACGTTCATTGTGAGGTGGTATTACTGTGACGTGTATTGTGAAGTGGTATTACTGTGACGTGCATTGTGAGGTGGTATTACTGTGATGTGCATTGTGAGGTGGTATTACTGTGACGTGCATTGTGAAGTGGTATTATTGTGACGTACATTGTAAGGTGGTATTACTGTGATGTGCATTGTGAGGTGGTATTACTGTGACGTACATTGTGAAGTGGTATTACTGTGACGTGCATTGTGAGGTGGTATTACTGTGACGTGCATTGTGAGGAGGTATTACTGTGACGTGCATTGTGAGGAGGTATTACTGTGACGTGCATTTTGAGGTGGTATTACTGTGACGTGCATTGTGAGGTGGTATTACTGTGACGTGCATTGTGAAGTGGTATTATTGTCACGTACATTGTGAGGTGGTATTACTGTGACGTGCATTGTGAGGTGGTATTACTGTGACGTGCATTGTGAGGTGGTATTACTGTGATGTGCATTGTGAGGTGGTATTACTGTGATGTGCATTGTGAGGTGGTATTACTGTGACGTGCATTGTGAGGTGGTATTACTGTGACGTTCATTGTGAGGTGGTATTACTGTGACGTGTATTGTGAAGTGGTATTACTGTGACGTGCATTGTGAGGTGGTATTACTGTGATGTGCATTGTGAGGTGGTATTACTGTGACGTGCATTGTGAAGTGGTATTATTGTGACGTACATTGTAAGGTGGTATTACTGTGATGTGCATTGTGAGGTGGTATTACTGTGATGTGCATTGTGAGGTGGTATTACTGTGACGTGCATTGTGAGGTGGTATTACTGTGACGTACATTGTGAAGTGGTATTACTGTGACGTGCATTGTGAGGTGGTATTACTGTGACGTGCATTGTGAGGAGGTATTACTGTGACGTGCATTGTGAGGAGGTATTACTGTGACGTGCATTGTGAGGTGGTATTACTGTGACTTGCATTGTGAGGTGGTATTACTGTGACGTGCATTGTGAAGTGGTATTATTGTCACGTACATTGTGAGGTGGTATTACTGTGACGTGCATTGTGAGGTGGTATTACTGTGACGTGCATTGTGAGGTGGTATTACTGTGATGTGCATTGTGAGGTGGTATTACTGTGATGTGCATTTTGAGGTGGTATTACTGTGACGTGCATTGTGAGATGGTATTACTGTGACGTTCATTGTGAGGTGGTATTACTGTGACGTGTATTGTGAAGTGGTATTACTGTGACGTGCATTGTGAAGTGGTATTATTGTGACGTACATTGTAAGGTGGTATTACTGTGATGTGCATTGTGAGGTGGTATTACTGTGATGTGCATTGTGAGGTGGTATTACTGTGACGTGCATTGTGAGGAGGTATTACTGTGACGTACATTGTGAAGTGGTATTACTGTGACGTGCATTGTGAGGTGGTATTACTGTGACGTGCATTGTGAGGAGGTATTACTGTGACGTGCATTGTGAGGAGGTATTACTGTGACGTGCATTGTGAGGTGGTATTACTGTGACGTGCATTGTGAGGTGGTATTACTGTGACGTGCATTGTGAAGTGGTATTATTGTCACGTACATTGTGAGGTGGTATTACTGTGACGTACATTGTGAGGTGGTATTACTGTGACGTACATTGTGAGGTGGTATTACTGTGACGTGCATTGTGAGGTGGTATTACTGTGACGTGCATTGTGAGGTGGTATTACTGTGACGTACATTGTGAGGAGGTATTACTGTGACGTGCATTGTGAGGTGGTATTATTGTGACGTGCATTGTGAGGTGGTATTATTGTGACGTGCATTGTGAAGTGGTATTATTGTCACGTACATTGTGAGGTGGTATTACTGTGACGTACATTGTGAGGTGGTATTACTGTGACGTACATTGTGAGGTGGTATTACTGTGACGTGCATTGTGAGGTGGTATTACTGTGACGTACATTGTGAGGAGGTATTACTGTGACGTGCATTGTGAGGTGGTATTATTGTGACGTGCATTGTGAGGTGGTATTACTGTGACGTGCAATGTGAGGAGGTATTACTGTGACGTGCATTGTGAGGTGGTATTACTGTGACGTGCATTGTGAGGTGGTATTACTGTGACGTGCATTGTGAGGTGGTATTACTGTGACGTGCATTGTGAGGTGGTATTACTGTGACGTGCATTGTGATGTGGTATTACTGTGACGTGCATTGTGATGTGGTATTACTGTGACGTGCATTGTGAGGTGGTATTACTGTGACGTGTATTGTGAGGTGGTATTATTGTGACGTACATTGTGAGGTGGTATTACTGTGACGTGCATTGTGAGGTGGTATTATTGTGACGTGCATTGTGAGGTGGTATTACTGTGACGTGCATTGTGAAGTGGTATTATTGTGACGTACATTGTGAGGAGGTATTACTGTGACGTGCATTGTGAGGGGGTATTACTGTGACGTGCATTGTGAGGTGGTATTACTGTGACGTGCATTGTGAGGTGGTATTACTGTGACGTGCATTGTGAGGGGGTATTACTGTGACGTGCATTGTGAAGTGGTATTACTGTGACGTGCATTGTGAGGGGGTATTACTGTGACGTGCATTGTGAGGGGGTATTACTGTGACGTGCATTGTGAGGGGGTATTACTGTGACGTGCATTGTGAGGTGGTATTACTGTGACGTGCATTGTGAGGAGGTATTACTGTGACGTGCATTGTGAGGGGGTATTACTGTGACGTGCATTGTGAGGTGGTATTACTGTGACGTGCATTGTGAGGTGGTATTACTGTGACGTGCATTGTGAGGTGGTACTACTGTGACGTGCATTGTGAGGGGGTATTACTGTGACGTGCATTGTGAGGTGGTATTACTGTGACGTGCATTGTGAAGTGGTATTATTGTGACGTGCATTGTGAGGTGGTATTACTGTGACGTGCATTGTGAGGTGGTATTACTGTGACGTGCATTGTGAGGAGGTATTACTGTGACGTACATTGTGAGGAGGTATTACTGTGACGTGCATTGTGAGGAGGTATTACTGTGACGTGCATTGTGAGGTGGTATTATTGTGACGTACATTGTGAGGGGGTATTATTGTGACGTGCATTGTGAGGGGGTATTATTGTGACGTGCATTGTGAGGTGGTATTACTCTGACGTGCATTGTTAGGCGGTATTACTGTGACGTGCATTGTGAGGTGGTATTACTGTGACGTGCATTGTGAGGTGGTATTACTGTGACGTGCATTGTGAGGTGGTATTATTGTGACGTACATTGTAAGGTGGTATTACTGTGACGTGCATTGTGAGGTGGTATTATTGTGACGTACATTGTAAGGTGGTATTACTGTGACGTGCATTGTGAGGTGGTATTATTGTGACGTACATTGTGAAGTGGTATTATTGTGACGTGCATTGTGAGGGGGTATTACTGTGACGTGCATTGTGAGGAGGTATTACTGTGATGTGCATTGTGAGGTGGTATTATTGTGACGTGCATTGTGAGGTGGTATTACTGTGACGTACATTGTGAAGTGGTATTACTGTGACGTGCATTGTGAGGTGGTATTACTGTGACGTGCATTGTGAGGAGGTATTACTGTGACGTGCATTGTGAGGAGGTATTACTGTGACGTGCATTGTGAGGTGGTATTACTGTGACGTGCATTGTGAGGTGGTATTACTGTGACGTGCATTGTGAAGTGGTATTATTGTCACGTACATTGTGAGGTGGTATTACTGTGACGTGCATTGTGAGGTGGTATTACTGTGACGTGCATTGTGAGGTGGTATTACTGTGACGTTCATTGTGAGGTGGTATTACTGTGACGTGTATTGTGAAGTGGTATTACTGTGACGTGCATTGTGAGGTGGTATTATTGTGATGTGCATTGTGAGGTGGTATTACTGTGACGTGCATTGTGAAGTGGTATTATTGTGACGTACATTGTAAGGTGGTATTACTGTGATGTGCATTGTGAGGTGGTATTACTGTGATGTGCATTGTGAGGTGGTATTACTGTGACGTGCATTGTGAGGAGGTATTACTCTGACGTACATTGTGAAGTGGTATTACTGTGACGTGCATTGTGAGGTTGTATTACTGTGACGTGCATTGTGAGGAGGTATTACTGTGACGTGCATTGTGAGGAGGTATTACTGTGACGTGCATTGTGAGGTGGTATTACTGTGACGTGCATTGTGAGGTGGTATTACTGTGACGTGCATTGTGAAGTGGTATTATTGTCACGTACATTGTGAGGTGGTATTACTGTGACGTACATTGTGAGGTGGTATTACTGTGACGTACATTGTGAGGTGGTATTACTGTGACGTGCATTGTGAGGTGGTATTACTGTGACGTACATTGTGAGGAGGTATTACTGTGACGTGCATTGTGAGGTGGTATTATTGTGACGTGCATTGTGAGGTGGTATTACTGTGACGTGCAATGTGAGGAGGTATTACTGTGACGTGCATTGTGAGGTGGTATTACTGTGACGTGCATTGTGAGGTGGTATTACTGTGACGTGCATTGTGAGGTGGTATTACTGTGACGTGCATTGTGAGGTGGTATTACTGTGACGTGCATTGTGATGTGGTATTACTGTGACGTGCATTGTGAGGTGGTATTACTGTGACGTGTATTGTGAGGTGGTATTATTGTGACGTACATTGTGAGGTGGTATTACTGTGACGTGCATTGTGAGGTGGTATTATTGTGACGTGCATTGTGAGGTGGTATTACTGTGACGTGCATTGTGAAGTGGTATTATTGTGACGTACATTGTGAGGAGGTATTACTGTGACGTGCATTGTGAGGGGGTATTACTGTGACGTGCATTGTGAGGTGGTATTACTGTGACGTGCATTGTGAGGTGGTATTACTGTGACGTGCATTGTGAGGGGGTATTACTGTGACGTGCATTGTGAAGTGGTATTACTGTGACGTGCATTGTGAGGGGGTATTACTGTGACGTGCATTGTGAGGGGGTATTACTGTGACGTGCATTGTGAGGGGGTATTACTGTGACGTGCATTGTGAGGTGGTATTACTGTGACGTGCATTGTGAGGAGGTATTACTGTGACGTGCATTGTGAGGGGGTATTACTGTGACGTGCATTGTGAGGTGGTATTACTGTGACGTGCATTGTGAGGTGGTATTACTGTGACGTGCATTGTGAGGTGGTACTACTGTGACGTGCATTGTGAGGGGGTATTACTGTGACGTGCATTGTGAGGTGGTATTACTGTGACGTGCATTGTGAAGTGGTATTATTGTGACGTGCATTGTGAGGTGGTATTACTGTGACGTGCATTGTGAGGTGGTATTACTGTGACGTGCATTGTGAGGAGGTATTACTGTGACGTACATTGTGAGGAGGTATTACTGTGACGTGCATTGTGAGGAGGTATTACTGTGACGTGCATTGTGAGGTGGTATTATTGTGACGTACATTGTGAGGGGGTATTATTGTGACGTGCATTGTGAGGGGGTATTATAGTGACGTGCATTGTGAGGTGGTATTACTCTGACGTGCATTGTTAGGCGGTATTACTGTGACGTGCATTGTGAGGTGGTATTACTGTGACGTGCATTGTGAGGTGGTATTACTGTGACGTGCATTGTGAGGTGGTATTATTGTGACGTACATTGTAAGGTGGTATTACTGTGACGTGCATTGTGAGGTGGTATTATTGTGACGTACATTGTAAGGTGGTATTACTGTGACGTGCATTGTGAGGTGGTATTATTGTGACGTACATTGTGAGGTGGTATTATTGTGACGTGCATTGTGAGGGGGTATTACTGGGACGTGCATTGTGAGGAGGTATTACTGTGATGTGCATTGTGAGGTGGTATTATTGTGACGTGCATTGTGAGGTGGTATTACTCTGACGTGCATTGTTAGGCGGTATTACTGTGACGTGCATTGTGAGGTGGTATTACTGTGACGTGCATTGTGAGGTGGTATTACTGTGACGTGCATTGTGAGGTGGTATTATTGTGACGTACATTGTAAGGTGGTATTACTGTGACGTGCATTGTGAGGTGGCATTACTGTGACGTGCATTGTGAGGTGGTATTATTGTGACGTGCATTGTAAGGTGGTATTACTGTGACGTGCATTGTGAGGTGGTATTATTGTGACGTGCATTGTGAGGTGGTATTATTGTGACGTGCATTGTGAGGTGGTATTACTGTGACGTGCATTGTGAGGTGGTATTACTGTGACGTTCATTGTGAGGTGGTATTACTGTGACGTGCATTGTGAGGTGGTATTATTGTGACGTGCATTGTGAGGTGGTATTACTGTGACGTGCATTGTGAAGTGGTATTACTGTGATGTGCATTGTGAGGTGGTATTACTGTGACGTGCATTGTGAGGTGGTATTATTGTGACGTGCATTGTGAGGTGGTATTACTGTGACGTACATTGAGAGGTGGTATTACTGTGACGTACATTGTGAGGTGGTATTACTGTGACGTACATTGAGAGGTGGTATTACTGTGATGTGCATTGTGAGGTGGTATTACTGTGACGTGCATTGTGAAGTGGTATTACTGTGACGTGCATTGTGAGGTGGTATTACTGTGACGTGCATTGTGAGGTGGTATTACTGTGACGTACATTGTGAGGTGGTATTACTGTGACGTGCATTGTGAGGTGGTATTACTGTGACGTGCATTGTGAGGTGGTATTACTGTGACGTGCATTGTGAGGTGGTATTACTGTGACGTGCATTGTGAAGTGGTATTATTGTCACGTACATTGTGAGGTGGTATTACTGTGACGTACATTGTGAGGTGGTATTACTGTGACGTACATTGTGAGGTGGTATTACTGTGACGTGCATTGTGAGGTGGTATTACTGTGACGTGCATTGTGAGGTGGTATTACTGTGACGTACATTGTGAGGAGGTATTACTGTGACGTGCATTGTGAGGTGGTATTATTGTGACGTGCATTGTGAGGTGGTATTATTGTGACGTGCATTGTGAAGTGGTATTATTGTCACGTACATTGTGAGGTGGTATTACTGTGACGTACATTGTGAGGTGGTATTACTGTGACGTACATTGTGAGGTGGTATTACTGTGACGTGCATTGTGAGGTGGTATTACTGTGACGTACATTGTGAGGAGGTATTACTGTGACGTGCATTGTGAGGTGGTATTATTGTGACGTGCATTGTGAGGTGGTATTACTGTGACGTGCAATGTGAGGAGGTATTACTGTGACGTGCATTGTGAGGTGGTATTACTGTGACGTGCATTGTGAGGTGGTATTACTGTGACGTGCATTGTGAGGTGGTATTACTGTGACGTGCATTGTGAGGTGGTATTACTGTGACGTGCATTGTGATGTGGTATTACTGTGACGTGCATTGTGAGGTGGTATTACTGTGACGTGTATTGTGAGGTGGTATTATTGTGACGTACATTGTGAGGTGGTATTACTGTGACGTGCATTGTGAGGTGGTATTATTGTGACGTGCATTGTGAGGTGGTATTACTGTGACGTGCATTGTGAAGTGGTATTATTGTGACGTACATTGTGAGGAGGTATTACTGTGACGTGCATTGTGAGGGGGTATTACTGTGACGTGCATTGTGAGGTGGTATTACTGTGACGTGCATTGTGAGGTGGTATTACTGTGACGTGCATTGTGAGGGGGTATTACTGTGACGTGCATTGTGAAGTGGTATTACTGTGACGTGCATTGTGAGGGGGTATTACTGTGACGTGCATTGTGAGGGGGTATTACTGTGACGTGCATTGTGAGGGGGTATTACTGTGACGTGCATTGTGAGGTGGTATTACTGTGACGTGCATTGTGAGGAGGTATTACTGTGACGTGCATTGTGAGGGGGTATTACTGTGACGTGCATTGTGAGGTGGTATTACTGTGACGTGCATTGTGAGGTGGTATTACTGTGACGTGCATTGTGAGGTGGTACTACTGTGACGTGCATTGTGAGGGTGTATTACTGTGACGTGCATTGTGAGGTGGTATTACTGTGACGTGCATTGTGAAGTGGTATTATTGTGACGTGCATTGTGAGGTGGTATTACTGTGACGTGCATTGTGAGGTGGTATTACTGTGACGTGCATTGTGAGGAGGTATTACTGTGACGTACATTGTGAGGAGGTATTACTGTGACGTGCATTGTGAGGAGGTATTACTGTGACGTGCATTGTGAGGTGGTATTATTGTGACGTACATTGTGAGGGGGTATTATTGTGACGTGCATTGTGAGGGGGTATTATTGTGACGTGCATTGTGAGGTGGAATTACTCTGACGTGCATTGTTAGGCGGTATTACTGTGACGTGCATTGTGAGGTGGTATTACTGTGACGTGCATTGTGAGGTGGTATTACTGTGACGTGCATTGTGAGGTGGTATTATTGTGACGTACATTGTAAGGTGGTATTACTGTGACGTGCATTGTGAGGTGGTATTATTGTGACGTACATTGTAAGGTGGTATTACTGTGACGTGCATTGTGAGGTGGTATTATTGTGACGTACATTGTGAGGTGGTATTATTGTGACGTGCATTGTGAGGGGGTATTACTGTGACGTGCATTGTGAGGAGGTATTACTGTGATGTGCATTGTGAGGTGGTATTATTGTGACGTGCATTGTGAGGTGGTATTACTCTGACGTGCATTGTTAGGCGGTATTACTGTGACGTGCATTGTGAGGTGGTATTACTGTGACGTGCATTGTGAGGTGGTATTACTGTGACGTGCATTGTGAGGTGGTATTATTGTGACGTACATTGTAAGGTGGTATTACTGTGACGTGCATTGTGAGGTGGCATTACTGTGACGTGCATTGTGAGGTGGTATTATTGTGACGTGCATTGTAAGGTGGTATTACTGTGACGTGCATTGTGAGGTGGTATTATTGTGACGTGCATTGTGAGGTGGTATTATTGTGACGTGCATTGTGAGGTGGTATTACTGTGACGTGCATTGTGAGGTGGTATTACTGTGACGTTCATTGTGAGGTGGTATTACTGTGACGTGCATTGTGAGGTGGTATTATTGTGACGTGCATTGTGAGGTGGTATTACTGTGACGTGCATTGTGAAGTGGTATTACTGTGATGTGCATTGTGAGGTGGTATTACTGTGACGTGCATTGTGAGGTGGTATTATTGTGACGTGCATTGTGAGGTGGTATTACTGTGACGTACATTGAGAGGTGGTATTACTGTGACGTACATTGTGAGGTGGTATTACTGTGACGTACATTGAGAGGTGGTATTACTGTGATGTGCATTGTGAGGTGGTATTACTGTGACGTGCATTGTGAAGTGGTATTACTGTGACGTGCATTGTGAGGTGGTATTACTGTGACGTGCATTGTGAGGTGGTATTACTGTGACGTACATTGTGAGGTGGTATTACTGTGACGTGCATTGTGAGGTGGTATTACTGTGACGTGCATTGTGAGGTGGTATTATTGTGACGTGCATTGTGAGGTGGTATTATTGTGACGTGCATTGTGAGGTGGTATTACTGTGACGTGCATTGTGAGGTGGTATTACTGTGACGTGCATTGTGAGGTGGTATTATTGTGACGTGCATTGTGAGGTGGTATTACTGTGACGTGCATTGTGAAGTGGTATTACTGTGATGTGCATTGTGAGGTGGTATTACTGTGACGTGCATTGTGAGGTGGTATTACTGTGACGTACATTGAGAGGTGGTATTACTGTGACGTACATTGTGAGGTGGTATTACTGTGACGTACATTGAGAGGTGGTATTACTGTGATGTGCATTGTGAGGTGGTATTACTGTGACGTGCATTGTGAAGTGGTATTACTGTGACGTGCATTGTGAGGTGGTATTACTGTGACGTGCATTGTGAGGTGGTATTACTGTGACGTACATTGTGAGGTGGTATTACTGTGACGTGCATTGTGAGGTGGTATTACTGTGATGTGCATTGTGAGGTGGTATTACTGTGACGTGCATTGTGAGGTGGTATTACTGTGACGTGCATTGTGAGGGGGTATTATTGTGACGTGCATTGTAAGGTGGTATTATTGTGACGTTCATTGTGAGGTGGTATTACTGTGACGTGCATTGTGAGGTGGTATTACTGTGACGTGCATTGTGAGGT
Organism: Meconema thalassinum; assembly: GCA_946902985.2. NCBI lineage: Eukaryota > Metazoa > Arthropoda > Insecta > Orthoptera > Tettigoniidae > Meconema > Meconema thalassinum. The sequence continues at coordinate 503,359,553 of OX336393.1, read as the reverse complement.
GGTATTACTGTGACGTGCATTGTGAGGTGGTATTACTGTGATGTGCATTGTGAGGTGGTATTACTGTGACGTGCATTGTGAGGTGGTATTATTGTGACGTGCATTGTGAGGTGGTATTACTGTGACGTGCATTGTGAGGGGGTATTATTGTGACGTGCATTGTGAGGAGGTATTACTGTGACGTGTATTGTGAAGTGGTATTACTGTGACGTGCATTGTGAGGTGGTATTATTGTGACGTGCATTGTGAAGTGGTATTACTGTGACGTGCATTGTGAGGTGGTATTACTGTGACGTGCATTGTGAGGTGGTATTATTGTGACGTACATTGTAAGGTGGTATTATTGTGACGTGCATTGTGAGGTGGTATTATTGTGACGTGCATTGTGAGGTGGTATTACTGTGACGTGCATTGTGAGGGGGTATTACTGTGACGTGCATTGTGAGGAGGTATTACTGTGACGTGCATTGTGAGGTGGTATTATTGTGACGTGCATTGTGAGGTGGTATTATTATGACGTACATTGTAAGGTGGTATTATTGTGACGTGCATTGTGAGGTGGTATTACTGTGACGTGCATTGTGAGGTGGTATTATTGTGACGTGCATTGTGAGGTGGTATTATTGTGACGTACATTGTGAGGCGAGGTCTGAGTGACTGGAGATTAATCCTGCTTGAACACAGGCACACAAAATAAAACTATTTACTTGAAATGTGTCGTGTTGGTACTTCAACTACTCTAACACACGATACAAATACTAACATTTCCAAAGTAAAGGTCTTTCGTACTTATATTACGTTTGTAATGCAACAAAATAAAAGTTTTCTCTGATCAATAGATTTAATTAATTTAAAACATGAATACTTAACAAAATATCACTATACAATTGTTATTTAGAAACAAATATATATGGTTGACACATTGAAACATCAAAACATTCTTCTATAGCTGAAGGTGTATCTCCCGCCTGCATGGTCAGCGTGGAACGTTAACTGTGAGGTGCGGTCAATGATACCCTTGAAAACTTTATAACGCAATCGCCCCACGTGGCAGTAGCTAGAGCTGCACTGAGCTATGCAGTGACTCAAGGCAATGTGTTCGGAAGGTACACAAAAGAAAAGGCTGAAAGTAACAATAGAAGGGATAAGAATAGCACTTCAAAATATTCTCGCGGTCATCTTGACCGCACCTCACAAGTAGAGGGTTCAACAGAAGAGTATTCACATTACTTGTGTGCAATAATCGACAATAGAACATGGCCGCTGTAGAACATGATACCGTTCACAATTCTGATCACACAGTTGACAATCACAATCGGCTGAAGGCTCATGATAGGAATTGAGCTTGCAAACTCTATGATGATAGCCACGCACGGCCATGGTTTTAACGAAGAGTCGAAGGTCCTGGTTCACATCTGACCATGTCCTGTTCATCATGGCTTCAGTCGAGTAGAACTGTGGCCAGATGTCGTTTCGTTACATTTCCCTTTCTTCCAATAATTTCTTCCAGCCATCCGTAGTAGGGAGAGAAAACTTGAACCTTAAATCTTCTAGATATAAAGGTTCCCCAACAAGATCATAGACAAGCAGAAATCGTGTATATCGAGATACGCCAGTGGCGAGCTTTACATATCTCGTCTTGACTCTTTCCTAAGTGAAGAGGTCACTCTTAGTTCGTTTAGCCCATGTAATCTCTACTCCATAAGCCGGAATATGTATTATCTTTGCATGAAATAATGCCATGGCAGACTTGGGAGATTGTCTAAAAAATTGATATCGTATTGGACCTACCTTGATTTTAAGAACTATCGATTTTCAAGAAAACTCTGTTAGGCTTTTGAAAGATACTGTACATTAAATGTGTTGTGTACCACTTCCAAGAAATTAGCTTTTAACCCCTGAGAACAGGCGCCGGGTCATTTGGACCCATAGTGTGCTACTCCCTTTTTGTCGTAGTCGTACGCATAATTTTACACCTGGTGTCTTCCTATGAACTATTTCCAATATAAAATGAGGCTTATTTATATTTTCCAAATTTAACATGCAGAAAAATTACAAAAAAATTCGTAACAGTATCATTGACCTTGATAATGGCGGCAAAGAAGTCATCTCAAGTTATTTGAACAAAGGAGCTGATGACCAAGGTATCCCTAGACCCTAAACATGGATTAACAAGAACGTGAGCTATGCGATTGTGGTGCACCAAAATAGGTGGATTTTCCCCCTTATTTTTAGCCTACTTTCGATTTTTGCAAAAAATGAAAGTAGACTTATGAGATCAACACAGGGCGAAAAAAGTGTGTCTGTCTGTGTGTGTGTATGTGTGTGTGTGAGTCTGTGTGTGTGTGTGTCTGTGTGTGTGTGTGTGTGTGAGTGTGTGTACTCTGAATGTCTTTCCCCCCCTATCAATTCGAACACGGTGAATGCGAATTGAACGAAATTTGGTACAAAGGTAGCACTAGCAAAGGACACCTCAGTGTCATGTTTTATATCGCCGCCATCTTGACGGAAACGTAATGGCGGCCACACAAATGTTCAAAGCTTAAATCAAATTACGACTAACCTAAACATCCGATCTCTACCAAATTTTGCAACAACATACCTTTATGGGGGGAGCATCCTTTGACCAAACTAATAGGTCATCAGCGTAATAGTTTGCGGATGGCGGCCATCTTTGTGTGAAAATCGATTCCTCCTATTAATTCGAACACGGTGCAACCGAATGGAACGAAATTTGGTACAGAGGTAGTACTAACAAAAGGCACCTCAGTGTCATGTTTTATATCTCCGCCATCTTGACGGAAACGTAATGGCGGCCACACAAATGTTCAAAGCTAAAATCAAATTACGATTGACCTAATCATCCGATCTCTACCAAATTGTGCAACAGCATACCTTTATAGAGCAGGCATCCTTTGACCAAATGACTAGGTCATTAGCCTAATAGTTTGCGGATGGCGGCCATCTTTGTGTGAAAATCAATTCCCCCTATTAATTCAAACACGGTGAAACCGAATGGAACGAAATTTGGTACAGAGGTAGCACTAGCAAAGGGCATCTCAGTGTCATGTTTTATATCGCCGCCATATTGACAGAAACGTAATGGCGGCCACACGAATGTTCAAAGCTTAAGTTAAATTACGACTAACATAACCATCCGATCTCTACCAAACATTGCAACAACATTCCTTTATGGAGGGAGCATCGTTTGACCAATCTAATAGGTTATTAGCCTAATAGTTTGCGGATGGCGGCCATCTTTATGTCAAAATTGATTCCCCCTATTAATTCGAACACGGTGGAACCGAATGAACGAAATTTGGTACAGAGGTAGCACTAGCAAAGGGCACCTCAGTGTCATGTTTTATATCGCCGCCATCTTGACAGAAACGTAATGGCGGCCACACAAATGTTCAAAGCTTAAGTTAAATTACGACTAACATAACCATCCGATCTCTACCAAACTTTGCAACAACATTCATTTATGGAGGGAGCATCGTTTGACCAATCTAATAGGTTATTAGCCTAATAGTTTGCGGGAGGCGGCCATCTTTATGTCAAAATTGATTCCCCCTATTAATTCGAACACGGTGGAACCGAATGAACGAAATTTGGTACAGAGGTAGCACTAGCAAAGGGCACCTCAGTGTCATGTTTTATATCGCCGCCATCTTGACAGAAACGTAATGGCGGCCACACAAATGTTCAAAGCTTAAGTTAAATTACGACTAACATAACCATCCGATCTCTACCAAACTTTGCAACAACATTCATTTATGGAGGGAGCATCGTTTGACCAATCTAATAGGTTATTAGCCTAATAGTTTGCGGGAGGCGGCCATCTTTATGTCAAAATTGATTCCCCCTATTAATTCGAACACGGTGGAACCGAATGAACGAAATTTGGTACAAAGGTTGCACTAGCAAAGGGCACCTCAGTGTCATGTTTTATATCGCCACCATCTTGACTGAATCGTAATGGCGGCCACACGAATGTTCAAAGCTTAAATCAAATTACGATTAACCTAATCATCCGATCTCTACCAAATTTTGCAACAACATACCTTTATGGAGGGAGCATCCTTTGACCAATCTAATAGGCCATTAGCCTAATAGTTTGCGGATGGCGGCCATCTTTATGTCAAAATTGATTCCCCCTATTAATTCGAACACGGTGGAACCGAATGAACGAAATTTGGTACAAAGGTTACACTAGCAAAGGGCACCTCAGTGTCATGTTTTATATCGCCACCATCTTGACTGAAACGTAATGGCGGCCACACGAATGTTCAAAGCTTAAATCAAATTACGATTAACCTAATCATCCGATCTCTACCAAATTTTGCAACAACATACCTTTATGGAGGGAGCATCCTTTGACCAATCTAATAGGCCATTAGCCTAATAGTTTGCGGATGGCGGCCATCTTTATGTCAAAATTGATTCCCCCTATTAATTCGAACACGGTGGAACCGAATGAACGAAATTTGGTACAAAGGTTGCACTAGCAAAGGGCACCTCAGTGTCATGTTTTATATCGCCGCCATCTTGACGGAAACGTAATGGCGGCCACACAAATGTTCAAAGCTTAAATCAAATTACGATTAGCCTAATCATCCGATCTCTAGCAAATTTAGCAACAACATACCTTTATGGAGGGAGCATCCTTTGACCAAACTAATAGGTCATCAGCCTAATATTTTGCGGATGGCGGCCATCTTTGTGTGAAAATAGATTCCCCTTACAAATTCGAACACGGTGAAACCGAATGGAACGAAATTTGGTACAGAGGTAGCACTAGCAAAGGGCACCTCAGTGCCATGTTTTATATCACCGCTATCTTGACGGAAACGTAATCGCGGCCACCCAAATGTTAAAAGCTAAAATGTAATTACGACCATCCTAATAATCTAGTCTCTACCAAATTTTGCAACACCATATCTTTATGTGGGAAACATATTCAGACCAAACTGCAAGAACATCAGCCCAATAGTTTGCAGATGGTGGCCAAGTATGTGTGCAAATCGATTCCCCCTATCAATTCAAACACGGTGAAACCGAATTGAACGAAATTTGGTACAGAGGTAGCACTAGCAAAGGGCACCTCATATTCATGTTTAATATCCCTATAGCACGTTGTATTTCAACAAGCTACTACAACCAACATTCAATCATACTCCTTGAAAAGGACAAAGAGTTATAACAATACCAATGCATTTAGGAGAAAGTAGGCTATATGTTCTTTGCTGAACATCTTGTTTACAGATTGTCCCGACTAACGTACGCCGAAATTTGCCACACGAGGACTGGCGCCATGGGTAAATCTGACCCGACCGTAAACAATATTGAAATAACTTGGGTGTTCACAAGCTATTGGGCATGTTATTCTTACAGGGTGAAGTTCAAGGCTAGGAAGGAAGTTACAGTTAGCGACAGGAAATAAGGGTTGACCAAAACGAAATATAGAGCATTATGTAAGGCTCGGGTCAAAATACGCATGCGCCAGTCCTCGCGGGTTAAGCAATATCCATTGGGTTTTTATTTATGTTTTCTTGCAGTGTTTACTGTATTTGTATTAGAAAAATATTTCACATTAGATATGCTTCCAATTAAACTTTACTAGTACAGCGAGTCTCTGTCACGACTCGTCCGGCCGGCAGGTGCGCGAGCTCATCTGTCTCCCGTTGACTGATCACTTCCTGTTACACAGCGCGCACTTCGCAGTTCTGGTCCGTGCTTATAACGTAATTAAGTTAGTGGTGATCTGTTGCCCCAACTGTTCTCGAGTTGTGAAGAGTTACTGTGGGGTATTATTCTTATAATGCCTCCACGTGTGTACACGCTAGAGGAAACGATACGATGTACGATAATTATGTGAAAACAGAGTCTTGCAGGGAAGTCGTTAGACGTTTCATAACACATTTTCCAGGTGTTCGCTGTCCACATAGAGGTGCCGTGCGGAATCTCGTAAACAAATTGAGAGGAACTGGTTCTTTACTCGAAGTGTTAAAAAACGTGTACTTAATGAGGAAAAGTAAATGAAATCTCAGAAAGATTAGAACATACGCCTACAAAATCCCTAAGACGACTAGGACAAGAAGACGAGGTTTCGAAGAGCTCAGCATGGCGGTCTACGAAAATGTTGAAATTGAAGCCATTCAAGATTATTGTAGTACACGAACTGCATCAACGTGATCATGATAAGCGGGTACGATTTTGTAATTGGATGTTACGAAACGTTTATGATGAAAGAATTGATCCACGCTTAATATTTTTCTCGTACGAAGCTTGGTTCCATTTACACGGTTATGTTTCGACGCAGAATAACAGATATTGGAGTACAGAAAACCCCCATCGCATATACGAAATTCCTCTTCATGACGAACGGGTCGGAGTATGGTGCGCAGTGAATGGATACAGAATTATAGGACCTATGTTTTTTCAGGGCCCAATTAATGCACAATGATACCATTTTTTGACGAACTGACCGACACTGACTGTCGAAGTGGATATTTTCAGCAAGACTCTGCCACCGCGAATACAGCTCATGACACATTAAACCTAATTGAGGAAATTTTTGAAGACCGTGTTATTAGTACGGACTTATGGCCATCACGGTCCCCAGATTTAACAGTTTGTGACTTTTACTTATGGGGGAACTTAAAGAATAAAGTGTATGCAAGAAACCCTCACACTTTAGACGAACTGAAAGAACATATCCGGAGAGAAATAGCCTCAATTACGGAACACGAACTGATGCGTGTGAATCGGAGTTTGTTAAGACGATGCCGGAAATGTGTGAATGTAGGAGGAGAATATTTCCAACATCTCCTGTCATAAGGTATGACCTTAGTTTATTAATTCTTCCTTTCTACATTTTAATTGTTATCTCATGTCATGCACGGATAAAGTGAGCAAAGTGCTGTTCTGTTCTTATTGGTATGCTATGCTATGCCAAGTGGGGAGTGATGAGTCAACGGGAGACAGATAAGCCAAGCGCGCCGGCCGGACGAGTCGTGAGAGAGACTCACTGTAGTATTCCTTCAACAGATGGTTCCTTTCTTTTATCCATTGAACACTTAAGAAAACACATTGTCAGTAAAGAAGTCAATTTTAGCAGATGAGGGGCTGAAACCAGTTATTTAGGAAGAGGAGTTGTTGTTACTCTACGAAAAGGAAGGCTTGTAGTTATTAAATGACAATCATGACCCACTGAACCTCCTTATTTATGTATAATTGAAACCACAGGACATGACATTTCGCTATGAAAATCTTGTGCATTAACTGAGAATCGAACCCGGTGTGCCTTGGTGAGAGGCAAGCAGCTGTGCCATCACACCCCTCTAAGGCAATTCTTATACTCATAGAGTGTAGGGTATTGATAAAAGTTGGCTTGCAACATAATTAACTTTTATTTTTACAGCGTATCCAACCGGACCAGTACCCACACACCAAACATCAGAAAGACCTGGCAGGCCTGGTGCCTCAGTTGGCGACATTCCAAACAACTTATTTGAAGTGCCTCTTTGGGGAAGAGCAGAATTGAAGTGCACAGTAACAGGTGATTGTAATTATTGTAATTATTGTACACTGTACGTTACCATATATATTATTTCAGTAGTATAGATCCCTCCTGCGGCGCACTCAAGCGACCGATAGTGTCAATGAGCATTCAAATGAAAGAAAATAGACATTAGCAGTGACGAATTGCACTATAATTTCATAAATAGCTACAATTTCTTTAAAAAATTATTTTAAAATAAATGTACGAAGTGTGCGATTTTCAGATACTATTGCTGTAAGAAAATTTGCGACATAACTGCTGTCCACTTCATATTTTAGCCGCTGAGAAGCCTGTTTCATGTCATTTTAACATTATGAGGTATTTTGAGGTATTTCCTTTATCATTTTGCATGGATTTCATAAACAGTAAATCAAAGGAATGAGTACTCAAATCGTATAATTTCAAAAATATCGAATAACCTGTGAGTGTTATGATGATCCAATTTAGAGTAATTGCCATCTTAAGTTAGGGAACGTAGAACTTGGAATTCTAACTGAAATGTAAATAGTGTTCTATAATCATTTGGTTGAAATAAAAACATAACAGATTTTCTCCTGAAGTCTCTCATTCTAAACCTATTGGGAATAGTGTGGTTTATGAACCTGCGAGATTTCTCGCATGGGTCAGCTAGTCTTTTTACTCTGCTTGGTAGAGGTACGTCAGTATGAAAAGATGGGGAGTAATTATAAGTCATGGAACAACCTGTAACAATTTAGATCGTAAGCTTTCGCGGCCGGTGTCTAGTTTATCATCTAGGCTTACAGGTTGGAGCTGCGTCGTATATAGGTGATTGTTTCCCGACGTTTCAGGTCCCAATCAGTACAATGGTCATAGAGAACTTGCTTTCTTTCTATTTATTTATTTAATAATTATTAGATACAACCATGATAGGTCATTTTACACTAATATTTTAATTTTATTAATTTTTTAATTTTATATTGACAGTAGATACAGAATCTTCACTAAATGTTGTGGTTTTGATGTTGTACATGGTATACACCCAGAAAGACTTAACTAGTTTATTATTTTGGGCAGATAAATCTTTTTCAAATATTTATTTTCTACAATATGTCCAGGGATTCCTCGCATGACTACTGGTATCTTTGTCTCACTCTGGTCACGTCTTCTTCTTTTAGTATTGTTTGACTGAAAGTCTATTATTGAGATACTGTGAATCACCATTTTCACCAAATCTCGAGGCAGTTCACATTACGGTGCGTGAGTTGAGTATTTGGCTCACCATTAGCCAAATCGTTAGTATCGCTGAAGCCTACCACAGTAAAAGTGTGAAATGTCAGCTTGCTAGTAAACTTAAAATGGCATAACATCCCAAAAGCCTTCAGATTTTGTTGATAATGACCATGAAAATCTCAAGAATTTATTTATTCCATATTTTCCTTTCTTTTTCCTCACATGGTTTGTAGCAACGTAATCTTCTCAATATATTCACCTCACATAATTTGTATTGATAATGTTTCTTATCAGCACCTCCAGAAGCAGGTGAACTATTCCTCCGTTGGGCAAGAACAGACGATAGACCAATGCCTCGTAATTCCTACCAGGACAAGGGCCTGCTCTACATTGATGAAGTGCAGAAGTCAGACGAGGGCGGGTACACATGCCTGGTCTACGAAGGCAACAATTTGAAAATCCGAGCTAATGCAAGATTAAGAGTTATTGGTGAGTATTCTGAGTTGCTTGATTAACAATATTTAGAACTGGCGGAGTAAAGAGAAGGATCTTAAACGTCATCATCAACATCCGTGTCCAACTCCAGTCCCCCGGGTGTTGTAAACTAGCCTCTTCCACTGCTGTCTAACCTTCCACTTCTCCTGCTCCATCACTTCTGCCACATCCAGTCCAATGTTACGTAGGCTATGTCTTGTCGGATTTGGTGCATCCAGGATTTCCAACCAATCTAATACCGTCAAGGTTCCTCACCATCTCCCTCTTGGCAGCTCTGACCATTTCCATCCTTTACACATGGCCCAACCATCTTAATCTCGACCTATTCGCTGTACTAATGGTCCATTATATTTAGTTCTGGCCTAATTTTCGAGTTTCGGATTTTATCTCTTCTAGTCTTCTGGAGAGATGTTCTCAAAAATGTAATATCACTTGCTTCGAACTTACTGTTTTGCCCTTTGTTAGTAACCATTGTTGCTAGGCCATAGTTAGTAACCATTGTTGCTAGGCCATAGTTAGTAACCATTGTTGCTAGGCCATAGTTAGTAACCATTGTTGCTAGGCCATAGTTAGTAACCATTGTTGCTAGGCCATAGTTAGTAACCATTGTTGCTAGGCCATAGTTAGTAACCATTGTTGCTAGGTTACAATTTGGCGTAAAATATTTTTTATATATTGTTAATTTTCTTCCTTGTGGTTCTTCAATATCCCATAACAGCTGTCGAACTTGATGATAAAATGAGGTACATTTAATTTGTTGTTAATTTCTGTATTCATGTTAATAACACTGCCTAAATATGTAAATTGTTCCATATTCTCTAACTGTTCCCGATCTATGTTGATTCGAACTTTCTTAATTTCCTTTTGACAGCTTTCTGTTAACTAATGTTCATTCCGAACGCCTGAAAATTCTCATTCCTAATATCCATTCCTCTTAAACGTAAAGGTAAAGGTAAAAATTGAGGGTCTACACTGACAGATCACAGATGGATGACACTAATTCAACTGAAGCAGGTATGTTGTACAAACTCTTCTCCCAGGAGGGCTGCTTGGCTCAGTTATAACGTTCTCGCTTGCTAATCCCAAGGTTGCAGGGTCGAATCCAGGCGCAGCCAGTTGGCATTTGAGGGTATACAAATGCGAGGGAGCCGTGTCAGTAAATTTGCTGGCAAGTTAAAGATCCCCTTCGGGGCAAATTCCAGCACCCCAACCGCAGTAGTCAAAGGCGGCTTCGGTGGCGTAGTTGGTAGCATGCTGAGCTTCTATGCCTAAGGTCGCGGGTTCAAACCCGGCTGAAGTTGTGGGATTTGTTAATACCGTTAAATTCTCTCAGTATGGCTTCCTTCGGAGGGGAAGTAAAGCCAGCGGTCCCATGTCATAGATTTATGGCATGATGAAGAACCTTTCACTAAGTACTCTTGTGTGAAGCCAAATTATAGGTTAGATTTCAATAACGCTCATTTGGTTCCAACGTTCGTCGCCAGGATAAGACAGCAGTGGCATCTAGTAACCAGGTTCAGAACTAGTTGGGCGTTTGGTAGCAAAAGTCAGAACTATTTGAAAATCGAATGTCTGCAGTCCTTACTTGAATTAAAACAGATAACACACACTAATACCGTCATCACAATTAACACCGGTTATCAGACAGATTCTACACACACCCAAAGTACACGGGGCCACATGATCCCGTTGTCGCAATCCCTAAACTGAGGAACCAACCAACGCAGTAGTCTAAAGGCATGGAGGAAAGAAAGGAAGGAGATGCCTTCGCTGCTCTGCCTAGCGCAAGCTGCTGAAGCCAAACGGCTCGCCCACTTTGGTTGCAAGAAAATGGCTGTCCCTATGCTTAAAGCCGTAAACCACTCCAAATAGTCTTGGATTTTAGTGACATAAAACTGCAATGACAAGTCAAGATTTTTTCTTGCATAGGCAGAATACATTCTGCACTTCACGGTACTTGGCACAAATAAGCTGCGTTATCTTTTAAAAGCCAATTTAAATATAAATATGAGAGCACCTTTGAGAGGCTAGTTTTGTAAGGAAGACGCGGCAAAACGTAATAATACGCTGAAACACTGATTAAATTGAATACAGGTGTCTGAAGATGCGAGTTATACCAAAGAAGGAAAAACTTGGGAATTAATGATGCCGAACTAATTATGGTATTTACACCAAATTGAGTTTTATGGTCTTATTGGTGTTGAGGCATTCATCAGTTTTAGGCCTAATTTCGAGCACAGCCACTTTCACTCATTGGTCGTACACATTTTGATATTCAAGAATACGAACCTCAAAATTAATGAACAGAACAATTAAAAAAGGACGCATATTTGCACAAAAATACGGTATAGCCTATACGTTCTGGTACCGTACGGTATTTTCTTTGTGGGGGGGGGGGGGGGGGTAGAAACTTGACGATTAGCCTAGAATTGATTAATTACGTAGGCCTACCGTAATTATTGACCGACAGCCGTTTGATAATTTGAGATTTCCAGAGGAATGATTTTTTTTTGTATATAGGGTAGGCCTACACATGCTGAGATTAGAATTGAAGATTTTTTTAAATAACTTATCACTACTGTTATTACGTTTCCAGAAGTTGCATAACCGGAGCGCGATAAAAACCAGGGCCAAAATAAGGTTTAGCCATGCACCTCATGCAAGTCACAGAACACCGAATACGAGTTAAGGTTACGCCCACTTTGGTTGCAGCGCTTGGCTTCACTCATACGAGCTCAGGGCATCTCCTCTTATTCTTTCCTCCATGTCTAAAGGGACGTAAAACCAATAACCTGTTGGCCTGATCAAAACAAACTTTGATGGAAAAGCAATGCCACTAGCAGGGAAACAACTTGCTAATAACATTGAGCAAGACCAACTACAATAGATCAGACCGTAATGCGACTATCGTTAGAATAAACAAGATGTTCAGTAAAGAACATATAGCCTACTTTCTCCTAAATGTGTGAGTATAGTTATAACTGATAGTCCTTTTCAAGGAGTATAATTGAATGCAGGATGTAGTAGCTTGTTGAAATACTGCTGCTATAATATACATTGATTGTTTGAATACTCACATGAATTATAAATACACACACTAATACAGGCATCACAATAAGACAGGTTTTCAGACAAAATTTAACACTCACCCGAGTACATGGGGCTAAATGAGCAAGATGTACAAGCCTCTCAAATGAAACAACAGCAAGAGCTTCTTACCCAAATCCTTACTCGTTTAAAAGTACACACACTAGTACAGACATCATAGTGACACAGGTTATCAGAATCTTTCTACGCACACCCAATACACGGGAATACACGACCATGAAGTCGCTAGCCCCTAAAGAAACAACAACAATAGACTCTACCGCGGATCAAGGACAACGAATTTTAATAGCTGTAGCGAGTGTTGAAATATGTGGTGTTATAAGTATATATAATATTTTCGATTGGAAATACACACTATATATAAATCAATAAATAAAAAACAAATCTGGTAAGAAATTCGAACCTGCTTGGATTCGAGCCACGAACCTTCAGGTTAAGAGTTACAGAGGCTAGCCCGCTGTTAAACATGGCGAGTGCTAGTATTGCGTTAACAACTAGTTAAGTATAACTGTACACCATATTTTGTCATGGATATAACGATTTCATTAGCGTTTTATGCCCTTTTTATAAACCACTAGCAGAAGTACCCGTTCTTCGAACGGTGTTCGTTGTTAACATCAGACATTATCAATTGAGCTACTGTTGCAATGGTTAGCGGTTTGTCATCCCTTCAAGTTAATCAGAACGAAGTTAGTTTTCTGGGAATACACACACACGGTTAATTTAAGGCCCTTAAAATGTAGTTTTCGGAGACCCTTTATAGATTCCCGAATTGTGTGTCTCACATTGAGAAGCTCAACATATGATTCGGTCGTCCTTCTAGGATAATTTTTATATTTCGCCTATTTTAGCATGTAGCCTATTGAGAAGTTTTTCTCTATAAGTTATCCACCCTTCTACTGTATGAAAAGTACGGTGAAGAGTTTTATAAATGATTGGTGTATTGACTCTCATGGTTACCATACCTAATTTTACGATGCTCCAAGCATCCGAACGCGAGTTATAGGCGTAGGCTCCATAAAGATACAAAGAAAGACAGACAGACAATTCTAATGTCTACAACATATTACCGAGATATCCAAATATGGGTATATCTACCACTCAGTATCAAACAAAATAATCCTTACGATGAACCCGTTTGTCAACAACAACAAAAGTTAAAATGTGCTCTCAGACTAAATTCACCTAATGTGTACCTCCTGACGTGAAATAGATTTGAAAGTCTTGTAGATGAAACGCAATACACGTCACATAAAAACTGACCCTCTACGTTGTGCTGGGTGCCCATACACAGGAAGACCCCTTTCATAAATTATAAAGGCTTGTGGTGCATGAAAATTCAGGTTCTTTAGTCTCAAATTGCCCACATTCCTAAAAGCCGCAAAAAATGCTGGTTCAATTCAAGAATTTTTGAAAGTAATGTGCTGTTTGGAGATATAATAGACCTTCTGTACTATATGTCGAACGTGAAAATTGCATGAAAAAATTCTAGGTTACCCCTTGACCCCCTTAATGGCATTGATGAATTGTACAGTCTACGTTAGTTCCGTGATAACCTTATAGCCATTTGCAAACTTTCACAGAAATGTAATAAATGGAGTGACATTTCTTCTTACAGAAATAGAAGGAAAGTAGTAAGCCACCCCTTGATATAATGTTCTCATGGTTACCGATTTGCATTCCTTCGTTAGTTTGTTAAATTAAATTAAATTAGTTTTCTGGGAATATTTCAGAAACTGTTGGATTTAGAGCCTTATAATGTAGTTTTCGAGGACCCTTTAGGGCCCCCGAGTTTTGTTTCTGGCACCGAGGGGATTTGTCTCGTCGTTGTACGCCATAATACAATACTAATAATACTATAATATAGGGAGAAATTATAACACCTATTTTTTAAAATTATTAATGCAGCCAATGGCCATGTACTTATCTTTTCAGGACGGGTCAGGGAAGGGATATTATCAGAGAAAGAAGCATTCAATCACGCATGAGCAAAATGGAAATGGCCTACCATTTAACTAAGGACATCTATAAGAAAAGGTCAATATCCTTCAACGCAAAACTAAAACATTACTGCAGTGTCATCCGTCCGGACCCGACAGTAGTGGCTACGCTGGCTAAAGCGCAGTGTTAGGTCATGGGGCTAAGCTCTCTGCTGACTCGGTAGACGCGTGGGTTCGAGCCCCACCGTCGGCCGTCCTTGAAATGGTTTTCCGTGGTTTCCCCATTTTCAACACCAGGCAAATGCTGGGACGGTACCTTCTGATAGGCCACGGTCGCTTCCTACCACATCCAATTTCATTCATCTTCATCCGTTCCATCTTTCAACCCGACGCGCAGGTCGCCCACGGGCGTCGACTAGAAAGACCTGCACTCGGCCTCTCAGGAGGTCACACGATAAAAAAAAAATCCGTCCGGAGGTCTTGCATGCTTCTGAATGCCTCACGATGAACAAAATAGGCTTGGTCGAGAAACTGGAGGCCAAAGAAAGACAAATTTTGAGAAAGATATTGGGTTCCATCAAAGACAATGGGGAATACAGAAGACGGCATAACCATGAACTATATACTCATGTGGAGAATATAAGTAACGTCATCCGGAAGAGAAGGATACCATTTTTTGGGCATGTGAAACGAATGAGCCCAGCGAGACTGACCAACCGCAACATAACTTACTTTCAGGAGAGGAAAACAAAATGGGCCTGGTTCATTGAACTGGATAAAGATCTGAAAGAAGTGGGGATTACACCAATAGACATTCAGGAGCGCGCCCCACTCAAAAGGAAACCTCAAGCTTGCAAAGGTTTCCAAGAAAAACCGAAGCTGAAAACGGGAAAGATTTGGACCCAGGAACGGAAAGAAGTCCACCGAGAACGAATGCGGGCGTACTGGGCAAACATCAAAGCCAGTAGGAGACAGTGGGAATGACGCGGTCCAGAGATGGCCTATACGAAATGAATGAATGAATAATATGGGGATAGGAATATAATAGACCTGCCGTACCACACCCGCATGTGTAATTCGCGTGAAAAAATTATAGAGTACCCCTTGATCCCCTTAAGCGCGTTAAACGTATTGATGAATTTTACGACTTAATTTGGTTCCGTGAAAACCTTCTAGCCGTTTGCAAACGTTCACACTAATGTAATTAATAGAATTGCATTTCGTCTTACAGCAATAGATGGACCTCTGAGAATCTGTTGCCATGGTTACTGGCTTGCATTTGTTCATTAGTTTATGAAATGAAATTAGTTTTCTGGGAATATCTCAAAAACGGTTGGTCTTAGGGCCTTAAAATGCGGTTTTCGGGTACCCGAGTTTTGTCTCTCACATTGAGGGGCTGAAAATGAGCTTTGTCTCGTCCTTCTACGCCTATTTCAGCATGTTTTTAAGGGGGTAGGCCCCCTTTTATGAGGGGTACGGAGAAGAGTTATACCAATGATAAGTGTCGTTCCTCTGATGGATATCTGTACCAAATATAACGTTGATACACCCAGCCGTTCTTGAGTTATAAGGGAACAAAGTTGTCCACAGACGAACAAACAAACAAACAGACAGACAGACAGACAGACAGACAGACGAAAAAAATAATTCGCGCGCATTCATCAAAAACAGTCTGAAACGCGTAAACAACTCAATTGTCGGTAGAAATTCAGAGAAAAACAGACAAACTGCACCGGTCGGTGTTGACCGTGTTTTATTGCACAAATTTAGGTTTCACTCGCTAACCGTTGGAGATATACGAAAAGTGATAAGGACCTTTCGGATAGAAAATTAAATGTTAAAGCTCATGTATGCCATCAAAAGTTTGCTATTTCTTAGCGTTCTCTTTTTATTAGAAATGGAATTATGGAACTTTGAAACCAAAGGGTGTAGTGACGTCACAAATGTCGGTTTTACTCGCTAACCGTTGGAGATACACAAAAAGTGATAAGGACCTTTTGGATAGGAAATTAAATTTCAAAGCTCACATGTGCCATCAAAAGGTTTGCTATTTCCTACCGTTCTCTTTTTATTTGACATGGAAATATGAAATTTTGAAACCAAAGAGTGTAGTGATGTCACTAAAATGGTCGCCATTTTTTAATAGTGCAAAATTTCGAAATCAAAAGTATCCTATATGTAAACCTGGTAAATCAGCTACATCCATGCAAAATTTCATTTAAATCGGACTAGTAGTTCTTGCGTTATTGAGTAACACACAGACAGACAGAAAGACAGACACACAGCATCTCATTTCTATATATTAGTATGATTTGATACTAAATTTGTGTTATTTTGTTCATTATATTCTCAAAAGGATATCAGTCTACTGAAATATGGACTAAACAAGCATTAGCCTCCATTTTGCCCGAAGGGGATGGCATTTTGGACTTTTATATGTAAAGGCCATAGACGTATGTACCATTAAATGAAAATAATTTCGTAGGTTCATTATTCAAACTTTCACTTCGATTGCATGATTACGACACAAGAAATAAACAGTTAATTTTAAAATTTCGAACAGCCGCCATCTTGAGGTTATGTAAACAATTGAAATAAATTTGATGCAACTGCATTACAATGTGTATAAACATTTGCAGTACCAAGTTTCATTGCGTTTGGATGGTTAAATCGAGAGAAAAGTCTATTTAAAAGTTTCAAATTCGCTTGGCCGCCATGTTCGTTTCGTAGGTAACAAGTTTTTGAAAGTCTCATAGGTGAACGTCTAATAGTGCCCTTTATCACCGTACAAAATTTCAGGGTAATATCGGTAATAGTTTCGAGGATATAGAAAAAATTCAGGGTGATATCGATAATAGTTTCGAGGATATAGAATCCCAGGGAAATAATTCGCACAGCCGCCATGTTGGATTAGTGAGATGTATAAAATTTAAAGGGCACGGTCGTGGTCGGCAAAAATGGTGCTATGACCTTATTGAGTTTCATTGAAATCGCTCCAGTCGTTTAGAGGTTATTCGGGGGGACACACATGCACACACACAAAACACGGTCAAAAGGTGATCTCATGAACCTATAATTTCATAAATGAAAACAAGATGTTCAGTAAAGAACATATAGCCTACTTCATCCTAAATGCATGGGTAGTGTTATAACACTTTGTCCTTTTCAAGGAGTATAATTGAATGTTGGTTGTAGTAGCTTGTTGAAATACAGCGTGCTATACGGATATTAAACATGAATATGGGTGCCCTTTTAGGTAGATTTCATTAGAAAGCTAACTATTGCAATGGGTACCATGTTTCGACTTCCGGAAAATTTCGACATATCTTCGCGTTTCACATCCCCCAGACCCTAAAACCACCGTCAGTTCAAAAGTTTATATATAATTTATGTATATATGTATCTATCTATCTATCTATCTATCTATCTATATATATATATATATCAGTTTCTTGTGGACACGATAACTGCCGTAATTTTGCACCAATCACTTTGAATTTTTTACATAACAGGTATCCCTATAAAATCTCGGTCGAGTTCGTTAATGGGCAAAATCGGTCGAAGGAGGTGAAAATGGGGGGCTTTTTTCGAAAAAGTGAAATTTAGCTATAACTCTCTTAATACGTGAAATATCAAATCCATTCAAAGTTCATAATATGTGTCGGATAAGTGCCAAAAATTTATGTCAAATAAGTTTTTTGATAGCACCAACCATTGACCAAAGGGGTGGAAAAAAGTGGGTTTTTCGGGAAACATTAATCATATCTCTCTTAATAGGCACAATATCAAAACCGTACAAAATGGACAATATTCCTCCAATAATTACCTAAAACTTTTGTCTGAAAGAATTTTCGATATGACCCACCATTACGCCACGGAGTGAGCAAAATGATTTAAATTATAAGAAAATTCCAAGTGCCAAGAGTGGTTGCCATGACAACTTTACTTTTAATTGATAAGGGATGAGCTATCAGCAGTTGCTATGACAACGCCACTGCACGAGATCACATTCTGTTTTCATATGTCTGTGGGAAGCGACTTCGGTATCGGAACTGGTAGCATGCTGAACTTCTATGCCCAAGGTCGCGGGTTCAAACCCGGCTGAAGTCGTCGGATTTACTAAGAGCGCCAAAAAACCCTGAGTATGCATTCCTTCGGAGGGGAAGTTCCAACGTTCGTTGCGAGTTGATGGTTCCGGTGCCATCTAGTAGCCAAGTTCACAGCTAGGTGTCGTTGATGGTAGTATTTTAAATTATGTAGCCTATTTTAGGTAGATTTCATCAGAAAGCTAACTATTGCAATGGGTGCCATGTTTCGACTTCCGGAAAATTTCGACATATCTTCGCGTTTCACATCCCCCAGACCCCAAACCACCGTCAGTTCAAAAGTGTATGTATATATATGTGTGTGTGTATATATATGCACATATATCAGTCTCTTGTGGACACGATAACTGCCGCAATTTTGCACCAATCACTTTAATGTTTTACATAATATGTAACCCCTTAAAAAATCGGTCGAGTTCGTTAATGGGCAAAATCGGTTAAAGGGGGTGAAAATGGGGGGGGGGGGGGGGGGGGCTTTTTTTTCTTCGAAAAAGTGAAATGTCGCTATAACTCTCTTAATACGTGAAATGTCGAATCAATTCAAGGTTCTTAATATTTGTCGGATAAGTACCAAAAAATTATGTCAAATAGGTTTTTTGATAGCACCAACCATTGACCAAAGGGGTAGAAAAAAGTATTTTTTTCGGGAAACATTAATCATATCTCTCTTAATAGGCACAATATCAAACCCGTACAAAATGGAAAATATTCCCCCAATAATTACCTAAAACTTTGTCTGAAAGAATTTTTGATCTGACCTACCATTACGCCAAGGGATGAGAAAAATGATTTCGGAATTAAAGAACATGCCAAGTGCCATCAGAGGTTACCGTGACAACGCTTCTAAATTAATGAGGGATGAGCTATCAGAGGTTGCCAAGACAACGCCATTGCACGAGATCACATTCATTTTTCCATCTGACTGTGGGAAGCGGCTAACTGGTAACATGCTGAACTTATATGCCCAAGGTCGCTGGTTCAAAGCCGGCCAAAGTCGTCGGATTTTCTAAGAGCGCTAAAAATCCCTCAGCATGCTTTCCTTTGGAGGAGAAGTTCCAACGTTCGTTGCAAGTTGCTGGTTGCGGTGGCATCTAGTAGCCAAGTTCACAGCTACGTGTCGTTAACGTTAGTATATGGTACAAAATTAGGAACTACTACTTAAAATTGAACGTCTGCAGACCTTACCTGAATTACAGACTAATACAGTCATCACAATTAACACCGTTTATCAGATTCTACACACCCGGGGTTACATGACCACGTTGTCGCAGCCCCTAAACTGAGGAACCAAAAAAAATCTCTGCGGGAGATAAAATTTTGCGAGAAGAAGTAACAGACTGTCAGATAGTTACACATTAGTTCCAAACCTTGCATAAGGACAGTGTGATCACAAGTATAAAAATGAACCCCGAATGACAAGAAGGTTACCATCCCCATAAGACAATAAAATGAAAAATGATAAAAATATGCATACAAAAACCAAAAAAAGTTGATTTTTAACCTCTAAATGTAAAATACTTTCTTGCAATCAATGAGGTCTGATCCTCCTACGAAAACCTGCATATTTTGCCTATTATAGCCAATCCCCTAGTTTGCCCGGTGAAATCTACCTCCGCCTTTCGGCGTGCCGAGAGGATTTTTTTAGTGTTATATCTGTAAAAAAAAAAGATTCAATTCGGGTTCACCGTGTTTGAATTGATATGGGGAATCGATTTGCACACATTAATGGCCGCTATCTGTAAACTATTGGGCTGATGACCTAGTAGTTCTGTCAAACGATGCTTCAAACAATAAGACATGTTGTTGCAAAATTTGGTAGAGGCCAGATGATTAGGTTGGTCGTAATTTGATTTAAGCTTTTTACATTTGAGTGGCCACCATTACGTTTCCGTCAAGATGGCGGCGATATAAAAAAATGACACTGAGGTGCCCTTTGCTAGTGCTACCTCGGTACCAAATTTAGTTCAATTAGATTTCACCGAGTTTGAAAAGGTAGGGGGAATCGACTTGCACACATACATGGCCGACATCCGCGAATTATTAACCTGATGACCTAGTAGTTTGGTCAAAATATTCTTTATACATAAAGGTATAATGTTGCAAAATTTGGTAGAGATCAGATGATTAGGTTCGTCGTAATTTGATTCAAGCTTTCAACATTTGGCTAGCCGCCATTACGGTTTCGTCAAGATGGCGGCCATATAAAAACATGACACTGGAGTGCCCCTTGCCAGTGCTACCGCTGTACTAAATTTCGTACAATTAGGTTTCACCGTGTTTGAATTGATAGGGGGAATCGATTTGCACACGTACATGGCCACCATCTGCAAACTATTGGGTTGATGACATTGTAGTTTAGTCAAAAGACGCTCGCCATATGAATATATGTAGTTGCAAAATTGGTGGAGATCAGATGATTAGGTTAGTCCTAATTTGATTTAAGCTTTGAACATTATGGTGGCCGCCATTACGTCTCCGTCAAGATGGCGGTGATATAAAACATGACATTGAGGTGCTCTTTGCTAGTGCTACCTTTGTACCAAATTTCGTTCAATTCCATTTCACCATGTTTGGAAAGATAGGGGGAATCGACTTGCACACATACATGGCGACATCCACAAATTATTAAGCTGTTGACCTTGTAGTTTGGTCGAAAGATTCTTTACACATAAAGGCATAATGTTGCAAATTTTGGTAGAGATCAGATGATTAGGTTGGTCGTAATTTGATTCAAGCTTTTAACATTTGGCTGGCCGCCATTACGTTTTCGTCAAGATAGCGGCAATCTAAAACATGACACTGGAGTGCCCCTTGCCAGTGCTACCACTGTACCAAATTTCGTACAATTAGATTTCACTGTGTTTGAATTCATAGGGTGAATCTATTTGCACACATACATGGCCGCCATCAACAAACGATTGGGCTGATGACCTTGTAGTTTAGTGAAAATATTCTTCACAGAAAAAGGCATAACGGTGAAAAATTTCGTAGAGATCAGATGATCAGGTTGGTCGTAATTTGATTAAGCTTTTAACACTTGGTTGAAGGCCATTACGTTTTCGTCAAGATGGTGGCGATATAAAAGCATGACACTGAGGTGTCCTTTGCTAGTGCTACCTCTGTACCAAATTTTGTTGAATTCGGTTTCACCGTGTTTGAATTGATAGGGGGAGTTGATTTGCACACATACATGGCCGCCATCCGCAAAGTATTGGGCTGATGACCTTGTAGTTTCGTGAGAGTATTTTTCGTACATAAAGGTATAATGTTGCAAAATTTGGTAGAGATCGGATGATTAGGTTAGTCGTAATTTATTTAAGCTTTGAACATTTGGGTGGGCGCCATTACGTTTCCGTCAAGATGGCGGCGATATAAGACATGACACTGAGGTGCCCTTTGCTAGTGCTACCTCTGTACCAAATTTCGTTCAATTCGGTTTCACCGTGTTTGAATTGATAGGGGGGGGGGGGACAGACATTCAGAGTACACACATTCACACACACACTCACACACACACAGAGACAGACGCACAATTTTTGGCCCTGTGTAGAACTCATAAGTCTACTTTAATTTTTTTGCAAAAATCGAAAGTAGGCTAATAGGCTGAAGATGGGGTTTGCCTTATAATGATGCTCATCAAAGAAAGGAATCGGAACGGCACACACCAATGTGACACGTAGGGAAGGTGCACATCGTACTGAAGGATGTTAGTGATAATACTCTGAGCACGCCCCTACAGTTGAGGCATGTGCACTGCTTGTACAAGCATGTGCCAAGCCATTTCCCTGACATGAGATTGTCACAAGCATTGCCAACTCCTGTCTTTCGCCACAATTTCGATAGGTAACATCTTTGAGTTTGAAATGAAGTGTGTTATGTTCCACATTCAGTGAAGTTTCATGCCACTTCAGATTGTCCTACTTTTTAGCGGACACCCTTTAGTATTAGTCCTGTTACCCCTTTATAGGTTAGTGGTCTAGATATTAACCATTTGCTATAAGCACAATACTTATGTTGGTTGAATCTTCAGCCATATATTATTATTATTATTAATATTATTTTATAAGTGTTAATATTTCGAAAAACTAAAGAGTATGCCTAATTTTCGTGATAACATTATTAGCCTACTTTCGATTTTTGCAAAAAATGAAAGTAGACTTATGAGATCAACACAGGGCGAAAAAAAGTGTGTCTGTCTGTGTGTGTGTATGTGTGTGTGTGAGTCTGTGTGTGTGTCTGTGTGTGTGTGTGTGAGTGAGTGTGTGTACTCTGAATGTCTGTCACACCCCCCCCCCCCCCCTATCAATTCGAACACGGTGAGCGCAAATTGAACGAAATTTGGTACAAAGGTAGCACTAGCAAAGGACACCTCAGTGTCATGTTTTATATCGCCACCATCTTGACGGAAACGTAATGGCGGCCACACAAATGTTCAAAGCTTAAATCAAATTACGACTAACCTAATCATCCGATCTCTACCAAATTTTGCAACAACATACCTTTAAGGAGGGAGCATCTTTTGACTAATCTAATAGATCATTAGCCTGATAGTTTGCGGATGGCGGCCATCTTTGTGTCAAAATCGATTACCCCTATTAATTCGAACACGGTGAAACCGAATGGAATGAAATTTGGTACAGAGGTAGCACTAGGAAAGGGCACCCCAGTGTCATGTTTTATATCGCCGCCATCTTGACGGAAACGTAATGGCGGCCACCCAAATGTTCAAAGCTTAAATCAAATTACGACTAACCTAATCATCCGATCTCTACCAAATATTGCAACAACATACTTTTATGAAGGGAGCATCCTTTGACAAATCTAATAGGTCATTAGCCTTATAGTTTGCGGATGGCGGCCATCTTTGTGTCTAAATCGATTACCCCTATTAATTCGAACACGGTGAAACCGAATGGAATGAAATTTGGTACAGAGGTAGCACTAGCAAAGGGCACCTCAGTGTCATGTTTTATATCGCCGCCATCTTGACGGAAACGTAATGGCGGCCACACAAATATTCAAAGCTTAAATCAAATTACGATTAACCTAATCATCCGATCTCTACCAAATTTTGCATCAACATACCATTATGGAGGGAGCATCCTTTGACCAAACTAATAGGTCATTAGCCTAATAGTTTGCGGATGGCGGCCATCTTTGTGTCAAAATCGATTACCACTATTAATTCGAACACGGTGAAACCGAATTGAATGAAATTTGGTACAGAGGTAGCACTAGCAAAGGGCACCTCAGTGTCATGTTTTATATCGCCGCCATCTTGACGGAAACGTAATGGCGTCCACACAAATATTCAAAGCTTAAATCAAATTACGATTAACCTAATCATCCGATCTCTACCAAATTTTGCATCAACATACCATTATGGAGGGAGCATCCTTTGACCAAACTAATAGGTCATTAGCCTAATATTTTACGGATGGCGGCCATCTTTGTGTGAAAATCGATTCCCCCTATTAATTCGAACACGGTGAAACCGAATGGAACGAAATTTGGTACAGAGGTAGCACTAGAAAAGGCCACCTCAGTGTCATGTTTTATATTACCGTGATCTTGACGGAAACATAATCACGGCCACCCAAATGTTAAAGGCTAAAATGTAATTACGACCAACCTAATAATCTAGTCTCTACCGAATTTTGCAACAACAAATCTTTATGTGGGAAGCATATTCTGACCAAACTGCTAGATCATCAGCCCAATAGTTTGCAGATGGTGGCCAAGTATGTGTGCAAATCGATTCCCCCTATCAATTCAAACACGGTGAAACCGAATTGAACGAAATTTGGTACAGAGGTAGCACTAGCAAAAGGCACCTCAGTGTCATGTTTTATATCACCGCCATCTTGACGGAAACGGAATGACGGCCACCCAAATGTTAAAAGCTTAAATCAAATTTCGACCATCCTAATAATTTGATCTCTACCGGATTTTGCAACAACATGCCTTTTTGTGGAAAGCATCTTATGACTGACTACAAGGTCATCAGCCCAATAGTTTGCATATAGCGGCCATGTATGTGTACAAATCCATTCCCCAGATCAATTCAAACACGGTGAAACCGAATTGAATGATTTTTTTTTACAGAGTTAGCACTAGCAAAGGGCACCTCATATTCATGGTTAATATCCCTATAGCACGTTGTATTTCAACAAGCTACTACAACCAACATTCAATTATACTCCTTGAAAAGGACAAAGAGTTATAACAACACCCATGCATTTAGGAGAAAGTAGGCTATATGTTCTTTACTGAACATCTTGTTTTTAATATAATAGTCTAAGATTTCGAAATTGAAAAGTGAAAAAATTAAATATTATAATTAAAGTTACAAATAAAAATAAATATGTTTGTAAAAATTAAAAATATATAACGTCATAAAAATTAAAATTTTAGTAATATACTGTAATTATATTAAACTATTACAATTTTTTCACTTTTCAATTTTGAAATCTTAGACTATTATATTAAAAACTGTAATAATAATAAAAATTTACAAACTATCAAAATGAATATGAAAATTAAAATGTTAACGAAAACAATAAAATAAAATTAACAATTTTAATTAGGCTAAAATTATTAAAATGAAATTATAATCAATACAAATAAAATATCTTCAGTAATAATCTGCCTTATAATAGAAACTGGTCAGTTGATGTTGAAAAGAAGAAATTGAGATCTAAGATATCTCCTCAGAATTAGAGTAGAGTAAGTGAGAGATTTTACCCCCTTTCTGAAAAATAATATTAACTGGACTTTCCACCTCATGTGTAGCACCACCACGGATCAATCTCCACCCCGATCGTCTGATAGTGAGACCAGGAAGTAATGCCAACATCACATGTACTGCTACTGCAGGAGATCAGCCAATCAGCATCGACTGGACTGCTGTGGGAAGGAGTCTACCCAGCTCTGTTTTCATCCAGGATGGACTTTTGCAGGTATACGCATCCATTGACCTTATTTACAACTACTAGGCTATATCAGTAACTTGGATGCTTAATATCAAGTGACAACAGAATACAGCTTGAATTAAATAACGGTATTCAGAAATCAAGCCAATTCTATCAGCAAGTTCGATATCTACTCTGGAATAAGCAAGTGCCACTAAGATCAAAACAAACTCTGTTTCGAACATACTTTGTCCCTATATTGACTTATGGGTTGGAAACATGCACCACTACCAAAATAAGATGACAGCAGACTTCAGGCTTCAAAAATGAAGTTTCTAAGAAGTAAACTTCAAAATATTAGGAATGACAAAGTAAGAAATGAGAAGATTAGAGAACAAGCTGGAATAAATCAGTCCCTGAAGGAGACCATAACTAGGGCACATTTGAGATGGTTTGGTCACGTCAAACGCATGAAAGAAGAATTGTAAAATAAATGGTTGTAAACTGAGATTACTGGAAAGAGACCTGTTGGAACACCTAAGAGGAGATGGCTGGACCAAGTGAAGGAAGATATGACATCCAAGGGAATCAACTGGGATGAAATCTTGAAGGAGCAGTGGTACATGAATCGACTAAAATGGAGAGCGCTCGTAAACCACACCCGGGACACTGGAGTGGAAACTTGATGATGATGTTGTTGCTATACATGTACCTGTTTTCTGGTGTGAATACGTCTTCAGGTTCGATACCAGGCTTGTGTGGCAGATGTCATCCAGCAGACAATAGAGGCAGGTAAATAGAAACTTTGTGAAGTTGAATGGAATCTGAGGGTACATGCACCATTAATCTTCTAAGGTTGGTAGTGTAACATGTGCTATGACAATATTTGCATTTCCTTGCCGAAGGTCATCTCTATGTTACATAAAAATGAAGTTTGTCTGTTTTCCCTGGTTCCATGGAATTTTATATTACTGTATTTATGCATTATAGACTGGCTTATAGCGAATGTGCGCACATACATAAACTCTTACGGTGTCTCTTTGCATGCTTGTAACTCTAGGACGACTGGGAAGACCATCGTAAAATGCGATATGGGTACCCATCACAGGCACCAATCATTTGTATAACTCTTCAACATTCCTGTCATTAAAGGGGACCGGGCTATGGGGGAAATCCCCTTAAAATACAAGATAAAATATCAAAATTGTTGTTAAAGACCAGACAGAGCTCACTTTGAGCTCCTTGATTGATGTAACTAACAAAACTCGAGTGGTTCGAAACGAACCCTGAATATTATATTTAAAGGCCCTAGAATCAACCGTTTTCGAGATATTTGTATCATAGAATCCCAGCCATGGGAGGGAGCAGAAAACGCTCAATCTAACTGATAAACAGGTTATAATATAATTACATTTTGAATACGTAACTATGCTTGAGGCTTTATCCCACAATAAATACAACAAGTAGTTCCGTGACGAACTAAAGAGCCTACTTTTCTTAAACTTTAAGATCATGCCAATCTATATAGACCTATCTACAATAATTACGACATCAAGTTGGCACTGCAGTTTGAAATACACCTAAAATAGTCCAGCCTAATACAGTAACTTACCACAGCTGGCAGTCCTGGTGACTCTGAATATATTCTTAGTTCCATCTCTTAAGGTATAGAATACACATACAAAATTTGGTTGAAGTCTAATGGATAGTATGGACGTTACATGCCGTTTGATATTGGATTTATCAGTGCGCGTAAAATCATGTTGGGAACAATGGCATGTATGTGATGCTCAGAATTAATTTGACATATTACGATCTATTATAGTGCCATTTGGTAATAATTGTTAGTATAGAAGTTACATGTAATTAAAAATTGAAATTATCAGAAAGCTTTGAATCATGTTGGCAGGACTGAGGTATATTAGATACTCCAAATTAATCTAGAAAGTCAGGTACTATACGTGTGCAAAGTTTAGAGCTGATGGCTTGCATACATTTCTGATATATTGATATTAGGATTAAACAAATAGAGAGAGCATTTATTAACAGTTGGCAGCCCTGCTGGTTCCTACGAATACGCATAGTCATAACTGTTATGGTACACAAAGCACATACGAAATTTGGTTGAAATCCATTTGTTAGTATAGAAGTTATATGCATTTAAAAACTTGCCCTATCAGCAGCCTTAGAATCGTGTTGGCAGCACTGATGTATATATGTTACACCGAACTAGGGTAGAATGTCAGTTACGATACGTGTGCAAAGTTTAGATCTGTTGGATTGCATACTTTCTGATATATTGACATTAGGGTTAAAACATAGTGAGAGTATTTGTTAACAGTTGGCTCTTTAGAATATGCACAGTCATATGTGTTTTAGTACACATATTACATACGAAATTTTGTTGAAATCCAATTGATAATATAGAAGTTACATGCATTTCGAAATTGGACCTAACGGCAGGCTTAGAATCATGTTGGCAACACTGGCATGTATGGACTTCAGAAAAATAATCTGGAATGTTTGTGCCAATTTTGGAATAGTTCGCAAGCATAGCTTCTGAGATATCCAACATAGAGCTGAAATTTCAATTGCGATTTTTCAGCAGTTGGTAGCACTGATGTCAATTTCAAATATGGTCGTGAGATATTCAGGTATAGATCTTTAATCTTACCAAAATTGGTTTTGATAGCTGCAGCCGTTTAGGAGTTGATAGGGGCGGAACACACACACAGCCAGTCAGACATAAGGACATACAGACAGTAGGACAGACAGACAGACAGACAGACAGACACACATTTTCCCGGATCGATCTCATAAGTCTACTTTTTCCTCATTTTTGCAAAATGTGAAAAGTAGGCTAAAAAGCTGTTCAAAGAATTTGTTCTTCTGCTAGTCTTCTAGAGATGTTTGTCTCTTGTGTCATTTAGGAGAGATGCCAATGGTAAAATAAGCAAAACGCTTGGTTGCTCGTTTTATTTGACTCTGTTGTGCTCTGGATGATGGTTGACTGTAGTCCCTTCCCTGCTGACAGGCACACATCACTCTCACTCTCTCTGCATTGCAATGTCCATTCCCTCACCCTCTTCCGCTGCTGATACATTACAAAGCACATTCCCGTTATCTTTCCTTATACTCATTCCTTCTCCATGACGTATGAGTGTGTGTCTACTGACTACTTGGCTTGGTAATTCACATTCCTTGCCTAGTTTAATATATCATTTGTACAATACCTATTTCTTTTAGTGCCATGAATCAATATCTTAAAAGTTTGCTATATACACAAATACAGTATATAATCATCTAAACCAAAATAGAATTTCATATTTATTTTCTACTCTGTTGAACATATTAATTTATTTCACAAATTTTCAACAGTTCCGAGGAATCTCTGTGTCGGATGCCGGACGGTATATGTGCACTGCTAGAAACTCAGCAGGTCAAATGGAATCTATTGCTGAAGCCATTGTTGAAGGTAAGTTCTTGTCCACTATAGGATTCTGTGTCGTATGTGTCGTTTTAGAAGTATCAACAGGGGTATTTTATGAATTTTAATCAGATCAATCCATAGAAAATGTTTCTTGTGTAGCACCACCACGGATCAATCTCCACCCTCATAGTCTGATAGTGAGACGAGGAAGTGATGCCAACATCACATGTACTGCTACTGCAGGAGATCAGCCAATGAGCATCGACTGGACTGCTGTGGGAAGGAGTCTACCCAGCTCTGTTATCATCCGGGATGGGGTTTTGCAGGTATACACATCCACTGTTCTTATTTCCAACTGATATGCTATATCGGTAACTTGGATGCTTAATATCAAGTGACAACGGAATACAGCTAGAATTAAATAACCGTATTCAGAAATCAAGTCAATTCTATCAGCAAGTTCGATATCTACTCTGGAATAAGCAAGTGTTACTAACTTCAAAGCAAACTCTGTTTCGAACATACTTTGTCCCTATATTGACTTATGGGTTGGAAACATGCACAACTACCAAAATAAGATGACAGCAGACTTCAGGCTTCAAAAATGAAGTTTCTAAGAAGTAAACTTCAAAATAATACGAATCACAAACTAAGAAATGAGAAGATCAGAGAACAAGCTAGAATAAATCAGTCCCTGAAGGAGACCATAACTAGGGCACATTTGCGATGGTTTGGTCACGTCAAACGTATGAAAGAAGAATTGTAAAATAAATGGTTGTAAACTGAGATTACTGGAAAGAGACCTGTTGGAAGACCTAAGAGGAGATGGCTGGACCAAGTGAAGGAAGATATCACATCCAAGGGAATCAACTGGGATGACGTTTTGAAGGAGCAGTGGTACATGAAACTACTAAAATAGAGAGCGCTCGTAAACCACACCCGGAAAACTGGAGTGGAAACTTGATGATGATGTTGTTGCTATACATGTACCTGTTTTCTGGTGTGAATACCTCTTCAGGTTCGATACCAGGCTTGTGTGGCAGATGTCATCCAGCAGACAATAGAGGCAGGTAAATAGGAACTTTGTGAAGTTGAATGAAATCTGAGGGTACATGCACCATTAATCTTCTAAGGATGGTAGTGTAACATGTGCTATGACAATATTAGCATTTCCTCGCCGAAGGTCATCTCTATGTTACCGACAGCAGTGGCTATGCTCGCTAAAGCGCAGCGCAGCTGACTCGGTAGACACGTGGGTTCGATCCCACCGTCGGCCGTCCTTGAAATGGTTTTCCGTGGTTTCCAATTTTCAACACCAGGCAAATGCTGGGACGGTACCTTCTGACAGGCCACGGCCGCTTCCTTCCACATCCATACCCAGTTTCATTCATCTTCATCCATTCCATCTCTCATCCCAACGCGCAGGTCGCCCCCGGGCGTCGACTAGAAAGACCTGCCCTCGGTCTGTAATGAGGCCACACGACAAAAAAAGATACGAACCTTACAGTAGTGGCATATGATGTGTAACATCTGACATGTTATCCTACTCGTATACTACACAGCTTGGACATTCATAAAATGTTAATTTACACTCCATTTTCATACTGGGACTATGATGAATGAATAGATTGAATTGTAGATATGCTACTGTCACATTTGTGGCGCGTCAAAAGACTGAAGGCTCAAACAACAACAACTTAAATGTCATTTGTCGTCATTGTCCTACCCCATGTGATATTCAACCTTGAACGTGAAGCTTCATAAACTGCTCAATGACAAATGAAAGTCGGTGAAACATTTGCCACTGTGCTCGTCAAACCAGTGCCTGCTAAATGCACTGCCTACTGTATTGCCATAACATTCTCGCGCTACAGAGCACACACTGCCTTCTTTCCAAAACACACATTTTCAATTGTACATCCAGCTGGCAGTGCGTCTTCACTTCCGTCCAATCCACTTCCGTTCGATCCACTTTCTCCCGATTCATTTCCGTCCCATTTTTCTGGCAGTGCGTCTTCACTTCCGTCCGATCCACTTCCGTGCGAACCACTTCCGCCCGATTCACTTCCGTCCCCAATTTTCAAAATCACTCCCACAAAACTATCCAGCAACCGAGCGGAAAGATGTTACACATCAAACAAGAATCTCTATGTTACATAAAAATGAAGTTTGTTTTTACTGAATTTCAATGGAATATTATATTACTGTAGTTATGCATTTCAGACTGTTTTATAACGAATGCGCACATAAATTATTGTTTGGTCTGTCTGTTTGCATGATTGTAACTCTTCAACGACTGGGTAGATCACCGTAAAATTTGATATGGGTATCCATCACAGGTACAAATCATTTGTATAACTCTTCACCAGTCCTGTCATTAAAGGGGACAGGGCTATGGGGCAAACCCCCTTAAAATACAAGATAAAATATCAAAGTTGTTGTGAAAGACCAGCCAAAGCTCACTTTGAGCTCCTTGATTGCTGTAACAAATAAAACTTGGGTGGTTCGTAAGGAACCCTCAAAACTTCATTTAAAGGCCCTAGAATCAACCGTTTCCGAGATATTTGTAACATAGCATCCCAGCCATGGGAGTGAACAGAAACGGCTAAATCTAACTGATAAACAGGTAATTATTGTTACGTGCAAAAGCCCGTCCCAACGTTTTTAAAATGCATCTCCCCTATATATATGTATCCCGACCTTTAAAGCGTCCGCCTGATGGCTTGGTTGGGCTTATGAACTCGAGGTGGCAGCATCTATCGACTCCTCTTGCCAGAGTTGTAGCCTCTGGCCGAGTTGTATCTTCGACCACTCGAGTGTGTTTGTGGTGTCTTCTGATCTCATCCTAATCGAGACATATTTGAAGGGTATTGTATTCTACGTCATTGAACAAAAGACTATATATATACATCATGCCGCCAAAATAATTATACAATATGCACATTGTTACTTGATGTGTCAATCTGTGATTGGACAAATCCTATTAACATAAATGCAGTGCGGCTTTTGACCTTGGATTCTCCGCCATCTTGCCATCTTTAGAGTCTGTCGTCAAGAAAGCATCAAGCCGGCTGCTGGTGAAAGAGTGTCTCTCCGCTGCTGGGGGCTCCTAGCCTCAACAAAATATGGATGTGTTTTAAAAAAGAAAGGCCTGTGCTCTTAAGGCTCTAATTTCGCCATTTCGCCTCGAAGATGAAGTGTGTCAATTTTCTCATCTCGCCGCAAACTGGAGTGCTTGTGACAAAAACGGCGCGTGTGCTGGGTAGGCCATTTTGAGGCAATCTAGTGCCGTATAACATTTTTTAATTTGTGTGTTAATTATTTTATTATTATTGTGTCTCCACAGTGAAGGATTTCAGGTACGTCGTATAAAATATTTATATTTATATATATATTGTTATGGGGTCTCCGATATTGGCCTTATATTAATGTTTTAATAATGTATTTTGTTTCGCCTTGTAGGCCTAATATTTCTGTTTATTAATGTTACCTAATATGTAAAACTTTTGTGGTTTTCTTTCAAACCTTCCGGAGACACGTTTCTAGTTTATCTTACGTTGTAATTTATTATTTATTTAGTTATTTTCTTATTGGTAATCTTAGGGCATCGCCTTTATTAATTCGCATTACGATCCGTAGCTTTCTAATTTACATCGTTGTAATCGTATTAAGATGTAATTATTTCCTCCTTTCTGTTCTCTCTGGTGATTTTAAATTTAATTTTAAGCTAGTTGTTTGCCGTGATTCGATTGGACATGCGGTCATCTATTTTGTGGCCATGTTTGTTTTTTGTTTTGCCCGAGAGCATTCTGGTCTTGAGAGTTGTTCTCTTGGCGTTGAGCGGGACACTCAAACGTGCTGTGGCGTGAAACTAAATAATTTTGTTAACCTCGTTGTTTTTACTTTGTGTTTTTGTGAGTGTTCCCGAGGTTTTCTCCGTCATGAAAATTGTGGATTTGTTAATTGATCCTATTTTTATTTTATTAATTTAATTTTAATTTTTTTTCGTTTCATCGTGGCCTTGGTGTCTGCATGTCGGGTCGGTATTGCATACCTTAGTAAATTATTAAGCCCTTTCTCATTTGGTAATACCTGTATTCTGGTTTTCTATCTTTTGGGCGTTATTATTTTAATTTTAAATTAAATGTTTTCATTTCGCTCAGCAAGCATGTTAAACCGTCTCTTGCCTACTTATGTAAATAACTTATGTTGGCCTTAAGCCATATGCATCACCAGAGAGAGGTTGTTGTGGCCATAAAGTTTCCCTTTTTTTATGATTTTGTTAATTTTTTTATTTTCTTGCCCCTTTGTTTGCTGAGTAAATATTCTTTTAAATATTAAGCAACTGTTGTGGCATCATTTCGTCGGTGACAATTCCATTAGTTATCGGAATGTGTCTGTAGACGAGCCTGTGCGTTTCCCTCTTCTCCCCTTCCTTCGCCCTTTAGGTGTTCTTCTGTTGGGGCATGTAATCTGGCGGGGATTTTGCAGAAAGCGCCGCGGACCTCTTGAAAACAGGTAAGTAGGCCTCCAGTCCCTGTTCCATTCCAGGTGTCGCAGTTATTATTATTAGCGCATGATGTTACGATTGACAATCGGGTCACAAAATATAAATACATATATACAGTATATATATAAGAAAACAAGGAAATTTGAAAAAGCCTTCGGCAATTTGGTAGCCTCTCACAGACGTATGTCCAGTCTCTCCAACCAAGTGATTGCGTCAGGGCTTAAACGATGGAGGTCTTGGAATGATCCAGAGAATGCTCGCAAAGGGCAGTCCTTCACAATGTGCATGATGGTTTGCACTTCAGAACCACAGTCACAAGCAGGTGACTTCAGCCAACCCCATTGGAGGAGAACAGAAGCACTTCTTCCAACACCACAGCGTATCCTGTTAAGATTGGTCCAGGTGGAGCGAGGGAGATTGAACCCAGCCAGTTTTATTGCTGGATCCCTGATAGAAATGCCAGACGAGAATGATTGAGACCATTTTTGTTTCCATGCCTCCTTAAGTCTGAAAGGCATGGCAGTTATTTCCTTGGCTGTCCTCCAAGCAGCTTTCCGGAACTTCCGTCTCGTTACTGCATATTCGTCTGTGTCCTGATGGATGGGAAGAGAGCTGTTCATCAGAATCCTCGACCATACTCTAGCAAGGGATCTCTTCCGTCTAATGTAAGGAGGTTCAATGTTGCTCAGAACCGGTTAATGTACCAGATATAACTCTCATAGAGTGACGTAGCTGGACATCTACCAGTCGAGTGTGGGGCTATTCAACCATACAGCATAGCAGTACTCGGCAGTCGAATATAAAAGTGCTAAAACAGTTATAAGAAGCGTATTTGCATCTGCACCCCATGTAGTTGCAGCTAATCTACCCAGCAAGTTGTTACGGCTTTGAAGTTTAGCTGCAAGTTTATCGAGTTGGCTTCGATACGTTAAGGATCTGTCTAAGTTACAGCCAGGTACTTGGGGGTGGTATTGAAGTGCAGTGTGTGGTTCTCGAACCTTATCATTGGTTGGTAGTTTGCGTACTTATTACTGAGATGGAACGTAGGTACTTCCGTCTTAAGCGGGCTAGGCTTCAGGCACCATTTAGTGAAGAAATCATCTTGAGATAAAATATATTCCGCCTCACTGAAGTCTGTTCTTTGTATAGTGAGATTAATATCATCTGCGTAGATGAACTTACAAGATATAGTTTCAGGAAGGTCATGGATGAAAAAGTTGAATAGAATATGAGACAGGACTGAACCCTGTGGCAAGCCATTGTTGAGTTTATGGAAACTGCTATGGGCATGCTCTGTATGGATTTGGAAAAATCTGTTGCTAAGCAAGTTTTTAATCAGAGTGAAGATCTTAAGACATGGTATAGCCCTGATGAGTTTCAGAAGGATACCTTGCTTCCATACGGTGTCATAGGCAGCTGTGAGATCAAGGAACCCCGAAAAAAATTTCATTTTCCTTTCAAATCCAGTTTCCAGGAAGGTAGTCAAAGCGAGTACCTGATCACTGCAATCTCGACCTCGTCGAAATCCAGTTTGTTCAACAGGGATGAGACATTCAATAGCAGAAGCTATTCTATTGAGAAACAATCTTTCGAGGAGCTTGTAAGTTACACTTTCGGGTAGTTTGGGATCCTTGCCAGATTTCAAGATGACGATAACTTTAGTTTTCTTAAACATAGGAGGCAATCGACCTGCTTCCAGAATATCACTGAAGAAAGAAGCAAGCCAGCGCTTGGTTTCAGGTAATAATATAATTACATTTCGAATACGTAATTATGATTGAGGCTTTACCCCACAATAAATACAAAAAGCCATTCAAAGAAAGGGTGCTTCTGCTAGTATTGTAGAAATGTTTGCCTCTTGTGTCATCCAGGAGAGATGTCAATGTTAAAATAAGCAAAACGCTTGGTTGCTCGTTTTATTTGACTCTGTTGTGCTCTGGATGATGGTTGACTGTAGTCCCTTCCCTGCTGACAGGCACACATCACTCTCACTCTCTCTGCATTGCAATGTCCATTCCCTCACCCTCTTCCGCTGCTGATACATTACAAAGCACATTCCCGTTATCTTTTCTTATACTCATTCCTTCTCCATGACGTATGAGTGTGTGTCTACTGACTACTTGGCTTGGTAATTCACTTTCCTTGCCTAGTTTAATATATCATTTGCACATTCCCTATTTCTTATAGAGCCATGAATCATTACCTTGAGGTTGGCTATATACACAAATACTGTATATAACCATCTAAACCAAAATAATATTTCATATTTATTTTCTATTCTGTAGAACATATTAATTTATTTCACAAACTTTCAACAGTTCCGAGGAATCTCTGTGTCGGATGCCGGACGGTACCTGTGCACTGCTAGAAACTCAGCAGGTCAAATGGAATCTATAGCTGAAGTCATTGTTGATGGTATGTTCTTGTTCACTATAGGGTTCTGTGCCGGAAGTGTCTTTTTACAAGTATCAACAGGGGTATTTTATGTATTTTAATCAGATCAATCATTGGAAGAACATCTTGTTTTATGCTTTTCTATGGAATGATCTGACTAAAATTCATACAAGATGTTCAGTAAAGAACATATCCTACTTTCTCTTAAATGCATGTATATTGTTATAACGCTTTGACCTTTTCAAGGAGTATAATTGAATGTTGGTTGTAGTAGCTTGTTGAAATACAACGTGTTATACGGATATTAAACATGAATATGAGGTGCCCTTTGCTAGTGCTGCCTCTGTACCAAATTTCGTTCAATTCGGTTTCACCGTGTTTGAATTGATAAGGGGAATCGATTTGCACACATACATGGCCGCTATCTGAAACTATTGGGGTGACGACCTTGTAGTTCAGTCGAAAGATGCTTCCCACAAAAAGGTATGTTGTTGCAAAAGTTGGTAGAGATCAATAATATGGTTGGTCGTAATTTGATTTAAGCTTTTAACAGTTGGGTGGCCACCATTACGTGTCCGTCAAGATGGCGGCGAAATAAAACACGACACTGAGGTGCCCTTTGCTAGTGCTACCTCTGTACCAAATTTAGTTAAATTATGTCTCACCGTGTTTGAATTGACAGGGGGGGGGGCAGACATTCAGAGTAGACACACTCACACACACACACACACACACACACACACACACACAGACAAACACATTTTCGCCCTGTGTTGATCTCATAAGTCTACTTTCATTTATTGCAAAAATCGAAAGTAGGCTAAAAATACCCCTGATGATACTTATTAAACGACACACAGAAAACCTCGTCGTTACGCCCCTTAATACAACAATAACTAACTAACATCTTATTTTTAGCCTATTTTCCTTTATGAAAAAATAGGCTTATGAGATCACCTTTTGTCCGTGTGTGTGTGTGTGTGTGTGTGCGTATGTGTGTGACTCGTGTGTGGGTCCCCCCCCCCCCTAGTAAAATCTAAACGGCTGGAGCGATTTCAATGAAACTCGATACGTTCATAGCACTATTACGGCCGACTCCGGCCGTGCCCTTCACATTTTGTTACGTCTCACCAATCCAACATGGCGGCTGTGCAAAATATTTCACCAGCATTCAATATATCCAAAACTATTACCGATATCACCCTGGAATTTTGTACGGTGATAAAGGGAACTACTAGAAGGTCTCCTATCTGACTTTTGAAAACCTGGTATCTAAAAACTAACATGGGGGCCAAGCGAACTTGAGGCTTTTAAATAGACGTTTCTCGCGATTTAACCAACCAAACGCAATGAAAATTGGTACAGTACATGTTTATACACATTGTAATGCACCGACATCTAACTTTGTGCAGTTGTTTATATAACCTCAAGATGACGGCCGTGCGAAATATTTCACCGGCATTCTATATCTCTGAAGCTATTACCGGTATCACCCTGAAATTTTTAACGGAGATAAAGGCCACAACTGGAAGTTCATCTATGAGAATTTCAAAAACCGGTTAACTACAAAACGAGCATGGCGGCCAAGCGAATTTGAAATTTTTAAATAGGATTTTCTCGCGAATTAATAATCGAAACGCGATGAAACTTGGTACAGCAATTGTTTATTCACATTTTAATGCACTGGTATCTAATTTAGTTCAGTTGTGAACTTATGTTCATAGCCCCTATGAACACAAAAAATTCAGTTTCATTACTGTAATAGATTCGGAGATATTGAGAACCGCCTAAGTATTTCGGATGGTCGCCATGTTGGATTGTTATACGTATAGGCCTAGCTTCATGTACTATTATAGGAAAATTATTGCGTAGGTTCATTATTCAAACTTTCACTTCAATCGCATGATTCCGAAACAAAAAATAAAAAAATAATTTTAATATTCGCACAGCCACCATCTTTATTTTTGGTTTCGGAATCATGTGATTGAAGTGAAAGTTTGAATAATGAACCTACGTAATAATTTTCCTATAATAGTACATGAAGCTAGGCCTATACGTATAACAATCCAACATGGCGACCATCCGAAATACTTAGGCGGTTCTCAGTATCTCCGAATCTATTACAGTAATGAAACTGAATTTTTTGTGTTCATAGGGGCTATGAACATAAGTTCACCTATAGGACTTTCAATAACCTGGTGATCACAAATCCAACATAGCGGCGACGCGAAGTATAAATATTCACATGGACGTTTCTCGCAATTGGACTATCCGAGTGCAGTGAAACTTTGTACAGTAAATCCTTATACAAATGTTAATCCACTGGCATCTAATTTATTTCAATTTTTTCCATAACCACACGATGGCAGCTGCGCGAATTTTTGAAATCTCGTTTTTACTTCCTGTGTCCTAAGCATGCGATTGAAGTTTGAATACTACACGTACCCAATAATCTTCATGTAACAGTACATTACTCTAAGGCCTACATATATAAAAATCCAACATGGCGACCATTCAAAATATTTAGTCGGTTCTCAATATCTACGAATCTATTACGGCAATCAAACTGAAATTTTGTATGTTAATAGTGGCAATTAACATAAGTAGGATATATGCAAATAGGGTTTAGTTCTTCACGGAACTACCTGTTTATGATTGGAATGGGTCTTTCTGGCCTCATTGATTCCTAGCTTAGCATACCCCCATAAAGAGGAGTGTTCCAAATTGGTAAATTCAAATTAGCTAATAATAAAAATAATAATAATGATAATAATAATCTCCATCCATATGAAGCCACTACAATTTGGCACTGGATTCGCTGTCAGAAAAAAACATTATAAACTCAGAGCTTAACTTTTCTTCGCCTTCTGAAAGAATTTCAACACTATCCGTTAAATCAGGAAACAAAGCTTATACGCTTATTAATGTGCACGGACCCACCAACAACTACAATCGTAAAGATCCACAAAAGGTGGAAGACTTCTGGGAACTGCTGGAAGAAACTACAGCCATCATTCCAAATCATCACATAAAAATCCTCTTGGGAGATTTTAATGCCCAAATTGGTAGAGAAAGGGAATTCAGGACCATTGTAGGACTATATCCAGCACACAATAGAACTAATAAAAATGGAGAAAGATTACTTGATTTTTTAAAAACTTTTGATCTCAAACTAATGTCAACACATTTCCTGGCACTTCCACACAAGAAAAAGACCTGGAGATCCCCTAATTTTCACTTAGGAGAATTTCAAATAGATCATGTGGCTATTTCCAAAAAGAATCAAAAAGAAATTATGAATGTCATAGTCTAGAAAGGAGTCATTTACTCTGACCACCATCTATCCTTAATCAAGGTAAAATTTCAACCAAACAGGTCCAAACCAAAAATAACAAAAAATCTGCGCGTCGATCCAGAATTTCTTAAACAGAACGCCAGTACTTTCCAAGAAAGTATCCCTACTCACGATTCTTCTGGCTGGTTAGAACTCAAAGATATACTTTCGAAAGCTTCTCAAAACATTGGCACACCGCCCAGGAAAAGCAAGCATAGGTGGTGGAACGAAACCTGTGACAAGGCTATAAACTTCAGAATTAAAGCCTGGCGGAATTGGAATTCTCACAAAACGGAACAAAATTGGCACGAATTCACCAAAGTACAGAAACAAACCTCTAAAATCATCAGATCTGAAAAACGCAAGTACGATCACTACAGATTGGCTGAAATTGAACAAGATGTTACTAAAAACAATACACGAAACTTCTACAAAACATTCAGAGAAGAATTATCAAATTATCAGGCACCCAGTCTTTGCTTCAAACGCCCGGATGGGACATTGGAAACAAATAATCAAGAAAATTGCAAACTTCTAGCAGATTATTTCAAGGATCTTTTAAACTGTGAATCCCCTAAAGAACAACTCATCTTTGAAAAAAAAAAAAAAAAAAAAAAAAAAAAAACATCCAACCAAGATTCAGAACCCCCAACATTGGAAGAAATTAAAGAAATAATCCATGGACTAAAAAATAATAAAGCCCCAGGGGAAGATGGTATAATTGCCGAAATGCTGAAGATAGGTGGTGAGAACGTAGCCCGGAAAATCCACTCAATTCTTGAGAACATCTGGATCACCGAAGAAATACCTGAGGATTGGAAATGTGCGCTAATCCATCCACTGCACAAGAAAGGGAATAAAACCAACATCATTAATTATAGAGGAATTTCCTTGATACCAGTTATTTATAAAATTTTCTCCAAAGCCCTGCTCACTAGACTTGAGAAACAAACAGACCGTCTGATTGGAGAATACCAGGCAGGTTTCCGAAAAGGAAGATCATGTACGGAACAAATTCTTAATCTCAAAACTATCCTACAAATGCGCAAAACCAGACAGACATTCATTACCTTTGTAGATTTCAGAAAAGCATATGACTCTATAGATCGTCAAACACTTTTCAATACTCTAGAAGAATTTCAAGTGGATAGAAAAACAAGAGAATTAATCAGACAAACACTAACTGGCACTACGTCAAAGTTAAATTCCTCGGCGAAATATCTGAGCCTTTTGCAATTAACACTGGGGTCCGCCAAGGAGACGGATTATCTCCGTTACTGTTCAACCTCGTACTTGAGAAGATAATCAGGACCTGGGAAAAGGAAACTAAGGGAATAACCCTTGGCAGACTACTCAAAGATAGAATTCATGTACATTGTTTGGCCTTTGCTGATGACATAGCAATCCTTTCTAATAACAGGCAAGAAGCAATTCATTCCATTGAGAAATTACATGAAATTGCCATCAAAACGGGACTTCAAATTTCTTATGAGAAAACTCAGTACATGGAAGGAGCCTCACGATACTTAGACGGACAACCTATGAGAAATAAATTCGGCAAAATCTTTCAAGTGAACGAATTCAAATATCTGGGAGAAATTATTCAGCCCTCTGGGTTAAACCGTGAAGCAAATAAAGAGAGAATTTCAAAATTACAGAAAGCTTACAGAATCACTTCGAATAGGTATAACAAAAAATCAATATCTCGGAAAGCAAAACTTAGACATTATAATACAGTAATCAAACCGGAGGCGTTATATGCATCAGAAGCCTTAATCATTGGTGGCAAATCTTTAACCAAAGAGATTGAAAAACAAGAAAGGAAAATTTTACGAAAATTTTTTGGCCCAGTTTTTATTGAGGGAATCTGGAGGAAAAAGTCATCCCAGGAAATATATCGCCAATGTGAAAAAATGTCTCATACTTTTCGGAAAAGACGATTGAAATTTTACGGGCATATTATCAGAATGAAGAATGGCAGATTGACTAAAAGAGTTCTCAACTTGGCCCTCTCACTAAAAACAACAGCTGGCTACGTGAAATTGAAACAGATCTCCAGGAAATCAACATTTCAGACAATATTATACAGGACAGATGCAAATTCAGAACCCTAATCGACAATCTCCAATTTGAAGACAAACCTAACACCAGGGCCACCATAACTTGGACAGAAGACCGAAGAAAGGCGCTCAGCGAGAGGATGAAGAGATTTTGGAAGGAAAAGAAGGCCAACACATCAGCTAAACAGGTTCAACCGTGCTCCTGAGTCGGGCATAACGATACAAGAAGAATGATAATAATAATAATAATAATAATAATAATAATAATAATAATAATAGTAACAAGAAACACCAAGTAGGTGGCAGATGGACATTATTGCCTAATGATGTGGTATTTCGACAAATTGAATCAATAATAGACACATTGCGGAATAGGAGAATTGCTTTATTCTTCCTTGTATTCAGACTGCCATAAACCAGGTTCGTGAAACAGCTGTTTAGCTTTTTCTGGAAGAGTAAAATTAAGAACAATTGGTTCAAAGAGACCCAGAATGGTTTAGAAGAGCTAAATTTAGCATTGCTCCAAATTGAAGGCAGAGAAGAGATGAGGAACAAACACTTACAGCTCAAACTAAAAACATTCGAATGAAACAAT
This sequence comes from Meconema thalassinum, assembly GCA_946902985.2. NCBI lineage: Eukaryota > Metazoa > Arthropoda > Insecta > Orthoptera > Tettigoniidae > Meconema > Meconema thalassinum. The sequence continues at coordinate 503,317,915 of OX336393.1, read as the reverse complement.
TACAATATAACTGACAAACAAAGGGCAGACAAGATGAAGATATTTTGGGAGCAGACGAAGAAGCTGCAAAGCCGAGTCTTAAAATTAACACTCATCATCTGCTTCCAAAGGCAATGCCTCGTATCCGAAACCATTGTTCTCTGTCTTCGGCGCCTCGTTTTGTTTCAACAGGGCAGACACCTAATTACAGATGACAACATAATAAACTTAAGAGCAACTAGTGTAACTAACAGTGATATATGCTTAAATGAAAACAAATAGTTTAGTGAAGAACTAAAGCCTATTTTCATGTATCCAACTTATGTTTATTGCCACTATCAAGATACAACATTTCAGTTTGATTGCTGTAATAGATTCGTAGATATTGAGATCCTTCTAATATTTCGGATGGTCACCATGTTCGACTTTGATATATGTAGGTCTAAGAGTTACCGGTAAATGAAGATTATTGTGTACGTGTAGCATTAAAACATTAATCGCATGATTAATAATATCGTATGGCCTCGGGTGCCGGGTACAAGCTTTGTAATTTGACACCCAGAGGGTAGCTTGCATGTCGAATATCGTTGTTCCTTGAATCACTATGAAAGTCAAGAAGGTTAGATATCTAAGAACCTTAAACACTATAGCGCTTTATAGTAGAGAAATGAGGAACTTTGTGGTGGCGGAAGCTCCCGAGATTAATTTTGCCATTATGAACACGGCCTATTGAATTCAAATGGGTTCTTTGACATGCCAACATCGTATGACATGAGTGTCGTATATTTGCCGCCTTTCAAAAATCACTTACCACGGCCAGGAGGGGTTAGTAGACCGACACGCTATCCACTCACCCACCGTGGCAAACTAATCGCATGATTAGGACACAAGAAGTACAAAAAAACAGATTTTCAAATGTATCACAGCTGCTATCTTATGGTTATTGAAATAAATTAGATGCCAGTGGATCAACATTTGTATGAGCATTTACCGTACCAAGTTGCACTGCACTCGGATGGTAAAATCGCGAGAAACGCCCATTTAAATATTTCTAGTTCGCGTCGCCGCCATGATGGATTTGTGCTCACCAGGTTATTGAAAGTCCTATAGGTGAACTTATTTTCATAGCCTCTAGTAACATTAGAAAAAATCATTTTGATTGCTGTAAAAGATTCGTAGATATTGAGAACCATCTAAATATATCGGATGGTCGCTATGTTGGATTGTTATATGTAGGCCTATAGGTCATAGAGTTTTGTTCCATTAAAGAAAATTATTGCGTAAGTTCATTATTCAAACTTTCACTTCGATTGCATAATTACGACGCAAGAAATGGAAACTTAATTTAAAAATTTCGCACAGCCGCCATCATGAGGTTATGTAAACAATTGAACTAAATTAGATACCAGTGCATTACAATTCATATAAACATTTACTGTATCATATTTCACTGCGCAAGGAAAGGATGGCTATTTCCTCTGACAAGTACCACAAGTGTTGACTGAACTTGTTTAAAGCCGCATTGGAAATCCACTTGTCAACTTTCTCGTAATCTTTTGCGGTCTTTAAAAAACAAAAATCTTGATTCAGTGATTTTATCACCAAACTACATCGAAGCCAGGGCTTCACGTTAACTGCCACAATTAATAAACGAACATCTTGTAAAGCTTGTTTGTCCTTAGCACTCATTTTAAACTGGAATTGCAGTTAACAAATTTTTAAGGAGTAAATAGCTCTTGCCATCCATCGTGCTTGATGCATTGCACCAGGAGGTCTGATTTTTATTTTATTTTTAATGTCTCCACCCAGAAAAACAAATCTCGTACAGTCGATTTTGCCCGCTCATTGTTAAAAAACGTCACCAATTCAATAATATTTGCCTCACAGAGATGTTGTTGGACAATATCAGTGCACGGTTCGATGGCACTAGGATTAATATTAATATTCTTCCAGTTGTCTCTTAACTTTTTGAACAGCGGGATATCAGGACTGCTAGCGATTTGTTGGAACTTTGATTCAAACACACGATTTGTTGGATCTTTGAGCACCAGTTCGTAAATTAACTTGGCCGCCATGTTGGCTGTTTAGTTACCAGGGTTTTGAAAGTCTAATAGGTGAACTTCAAGTTGTGCCCTTTATGACCGTACAAAAGTTCAGGGTGATATCAGTAATAGTTTTGGAGATATAGAATGCTGGTGAAATATTTCACACAGCCGCCATGTTGGATTGGCGAGACGTTATAAAATTTGAAGGGCACGGTCGGAGTCAGCCTAAAGTGCTATATGACCTTACCGAGTTTCATTGAAATCGCTCCAGCCGTTTAGAAGTTATTAGGGGGACACACGCACATCCACACACATACACACACACGCGGACTAAAGGTGATCTCATAAGCCTATTTTTCACAAAATGAAAATCGGCTAATAACAATGTTTACACACAATATATACAACAAACACCTAAGACCTTCAGTTCAACAAGGACCTACGAATTTAAGTAGGCATGGAGTAAAATATATTTATAGAGCTATCAAGATGGTTTAGAGAGCGCAACGCCATCAATAACCAGAAATTGGCTAAGAATTCTAAGAGGCTACGGACACTACGCAATAATTAAAGTTGTCATGAAACAGAAGACCGTTTAGGTAATTAAAATAATCTTAATCTAATGGCACTAAATTATGTGGCTTACTTTTCGTAAATCATAGAAGACGTGCAATGACTTATCTTAAATTAAACTCCCGTGATCCTTTACAGAAAGATGCCAACTGGCGGGGGGAGTCTTGTTCACCGATACTGAAAGTGATATATTCTAGCGCATACTTTCTCATTGCAATGGTGTTAGTGGAGACAGAGGTCGTGCATCTAAAGCTATTTAGTATACATCACATGGAAAATCCTTTTAACAGACGGGGGAGTTTGAAAAGGAAAAGTCCAGTAGGATATAAGAAAGTAGGCTATTTAGTTCTTCATGGATCTACTAAACACTTGGCCATCTGCCGCTCCCACTCATGTCCCTTTAATTTCTGGACGAAATTGGCCATGACGAGTGGGCGCGGTCCCCTTGTAAGTCAGAACCGTACAACGGGACTTCAAAAACTTCCCGCCAAATATCTGATGAAGCAATAAGGTTATTGCAGCACTATGTTGTCATGAATCCAAAAGTTATCTCTTGCACTATTCCATTCTAGTTGAAGAAACCAAATTACACGAAGCAAATCGCACTTGGCGGGAAAATCAATCGTTGCAACAATGTTTACGTCTCTGCAACTCAGCTAAAATGGTGTAATGATTAGGACTCAGACTTTTAGGTGCTAAAATTCGGGAACATATTTATTTTTATGTATTAAAAATACCTGAAAAATGTGTCAAAAAAGTAAGAATATCTAATTATATTTTAGTTTATTAATGTGAATATAAACAATATGCAGTACTCCCGAATGCAATTTATTCTATGTCTCACTGACTGCTGTAGCATTACAATACACAACGAGATACATCTTCAGTTTGTCCATCACAAATGACAAACGAATATCGCGAAACTCTTACTCTGAAGGCGCAAAACTGTGGCAATATGTTTCTTGCCCTAGAGGTGTTGTGTAACTTGAGATCGCTGTTCAGCCTTGATTGCTTGCCCACATATCTGGCAGAACATAACGCCCTCATTAGAAGTTAAATTATCTTTAATTTCTGCAACAGACGATAACTTGTAGTTGTTTTTACTTAAGGCATCGTATAACTGCCTTACAATTCACAGTGCCAGAAATGAACTGCATGTGAGTGACTCTGAATCCAGCGAGAGGTCTAGCACATTGTGTAATATGACTATGGACAAGGAATTTTCCGGCTTCCACAGTGAGTCGCACCGGGAGACAAATTAAGAATAACACAGTTACAAACTGACATACGCTCTGCATGAAGATTAGATAGCTCACAAGTTATTCCCTGTTCAAGTAACACACAACAAAATGCAATAAACTGAAAGATTTTAAGAAATGTAAATATTTTGCCTTTTTATTCGCTAATAAGTGAAAAGTAGGAATTTATGTATTTGTAGAAAAATGTATAAAAAGTATTTACATTAAAAAATATTTACCTAAACATCGGAGGCCTAATAATGGCATTGGGAATGGCCTGCTACCCCTCGATTGTTAGTTCACCCCCATGATCAGAGGTAGCTTATATACATAGATTTGCATGTTTAATTATTATGTTGAATTTCTGTTTTAGCCCGGGAAATGCTACCTCGAAGAGATGACTACGAACTGTTCCCTGGTATTGGCTACTACAAGATGCATACCACTGCTCAACTATGGGAGGATGCCCGTGAAACCTGTATCAGCGAAGGCGCGCACCTGATCGTCCTGAACTCAGACACCGAGGCTGAAGTTGTGAAGGAATTCTTCTCGAGAAACCGGACAATCACAGGTGCTGATTCTGCAAGTTACATCTTTGCTGGGTTTCTCAATAAATACAGTAACGGCAACTTTGTCACGGTAACAGGTATGTAAGTGTTTTCACCCCCTCCACCCCTTGACTTTCACTTTCCCTGTTATGTCGAGCATCACGGTAAACCACTTCCTGGATATCTGAGGTAGGAATCGGACCCGCCTCTTCTCAGTTTCATCTCACGAGGCTGAATGTACCAGTTCCATACCTCAGACACGAATTAAATATATTAGAAGTGTCGGGAATCAGGGAGACAGCCAAGAACGCTAGCCACTACGCTACGAGGAGGCATGTTTTGTGGTATTAGGGTGCCGGTACTTATTGGGGCTGCGGTCCCAAAGTTCCTGGGTTGGATTCCAGGTTCTGCTAATACATTCTACCCTAAGAGGCGCAATGGTACATACACAGTCTCGTGAGGTAATAATAGAGGATATGGTGGTTTTCCGTGGTTCCCTGCTGCCCAAACTTAGCGTTCACTATAAATGCTCACACTACTACAAACCACTCAGTAGTCAGACAAATTCTGATGTTGTTTTTGATGATACTTTAGGGCCATGTAGCCCCGTGTACTTGAGAGTGTGTGAAATTTGTTTGATAACCTTTGTTATTGTGGTTGCTGCATTAGCGTGCGTATTTGTAATTCAGATGAGGATTTGGAAGAAGTCGGCCGTGGCCTTACATTGGGAACCGTCGCGGTATTTGCTTCCAGTACACGTGGGAAATCACGGAAAACCACCGCGGTTAGAATCGAACCAGTCACTCGTCAATTTGGCCTCACGTCGGAACCACCTCCAGTGCTATGTAACGACCTCGATGCACCTGCTTTTGTCGTGCCTTTCGGCATAAATTCCACGAGCATCACACCTACCTTGTCAAAGAACACTGTCGCCATTATCTTCGTTCGTTGTGGTGATGTGGTGTGCGCCCATTCCATCGATGTTTTCTCTGTTTCAAGGGTGAAGTGTTGGACGATGAGTAGGTGAAAGCCGCTGCATCAATGCGGTTACATACCGCTGCAAGTGATTTCCATCCGGAATCGAAAAACTACGTGGAAATGTGAACTTACATTGTATGTTGTCATAGCCTTGTTGCCTATGTGTATGTAGATTAATGAAGGGCCATAAATGGGAAGTGTATCTTACTTTTTGATTCGCCATCGTACCTTGCCAGAGAAGCTTATGCTACTCCTGTTACTTTGCATAAAGGATGAGATTAATTCTGAGATATGTTCTGAACTGTGATTGTTCATTTAAAGTATTGGAGAGGTTCATAAGAGTTGTCGAGTGCAATTAGAAGAATCATTACTAATAGTATTAGATAAGCACAAAATATGACAATGGAGCGTATATGGCTGGTGCAGACAATGGTGCTCAGTGATAAAAATCTACTTGCCACTTTTAAATTTGTGTGGTGTGAATGCTGCTGATTGCTGTGCCGATGCAATTCTTATTTTTTGGTATGGTTCAAAAAACGTATAACTTCTTTTCAAAAAGTCCACAGACATAGGAGATACAGAATAAAATAGGTTTTTCCTTGGGTGGAATATCAAAAACCTGATGGTCGACTCGTGTTGGCCGTGTTAAATCATTAAGGCTAACACCTATCACTCATCAAGGATGCATTAAATGAATGCAAGAATTTAAATCTCCCAGCTGAGTGTGAAACGGAACTGATGGGAATAGAACGATGAATCATTTAAACGCACTTTGATGGCGACCAACTGGTTGGAAATTCCCTCAGCAATTGAACATGGCAACTAAGGTATGTTAGTTTGTGATGTAACTCTTGATGTTGAGGTTGATAATATTCACAAATGAATCCAGGAGCTGAAATAACTGCAGAGGTGTGTAAATTATTAGATACTAATTCACAATTGGTCATGCACTTTTGCAATACGCTGAGTTTAACATGTGATTTTGCACGATGGTAATGAGCAATCATGTGCTTGTGAGATATCACTTAATATTAGTTCAATCGCAAATCTTTGAATTAATAAATTAAGTGCGCTGGTGATAATTCTTGACTGTTAATATTATTTCCCAGTGATTAAGCACATAAATCGATTATATCACTGCTACAAACATTTTAGGGCAACCATGTGATTCTTACAATACCGTCATACGCAAACACAAAAAATCGTCGAAAAATCGTTATTTTCACCAATAGACAATAACAAATGCCTTCATTAATTCTGACGGTATTCACCTCGTTATAAAATGCACGTTTGTTTAATCTCGCACGGTGAACTAACCAGATCACCACTGATAAAAATCAGACTTCACCTCAAACACGTCCTGTCACAAAGTTGAGTGATCGTGTGGAACTCCGAAGTTCTTCGGCATAATCCTGCTGGGTAGATCAAAAATGGTTATAACTATAGAATATAGAGTTCTAAGTACTCTAATGTCTGCTTGAAGCTTAGAAGATTATGATATAAGTTTTATAATAATGTATAATCCATTTCTAAGAATTTCATGGAATTATATTAACGGTCTATTTTTCTTATCACAGCCTGCAATAATAATGTTCCGGTTTTTCTCCAGAGTAGCATGTTGGTTACAGCAGGTCGATCTCGACTCTCTGCACTTTCTAGATATCAATTTCAAATTCTACTTTCAATTTCGATGTCATGATGACTTAATGAACGGGCTCAACATGTCCGAGATAACTTCATGTGCCCTATATTGCCACATTTGGAGTGTGAGCCAACACACTGGATATCAAAATTGCAGGAATCTGATTTTAAAAAATCGTCCTATGTTTCAGGTGTAACCTTATCCAAATCTGGATATATGAAATGGGATTCTAAAGAGCCTACCGGAGTACCCGATCAACTGTTTGGTGGAATTAGTTCAAAGGGTCTATTACATGACGTACCCAAAAGCTGGAAGCTTCCTTTCGTATGCGAAAAGGAACTTTAAGAACTACAATGTTATGTAGATTATTAATAAGTTGAAATTTATATTATGTCTTTTTGGTTGTATCATGACAAAATAAATAATTGTATTCACTTACATGGCATGTTCGTAAAGTACTGTAAGCACTGGAAAATTCGAATAAAAATAGTGATTTTGCCTGTCACGTTTTATTTGCTAACTGTCTAATTATATAACACGTGCCCAATACTGAGCAACATCCAAGGTGCTCGGAGTGGCTAACAGGCGATCTTCCTCTACACAAGATGGAGGGCACAGAGGGAAATGAAGCATGTGTCTTGTGGGTTGTTCTTGTCCACATTCGCAAGACGTGTCACTTGTACTGAGGACCCATCTCCTCAGATTGTCTCGGGATCTTCCAACTCCTGATCGTAACCTGATTAGGGATTTCCCTCCCCCCCCCCCCCCCCTACCAGCTTTTGTTGTGTCCGGGTGGTAGTTCTTCAGCTACTGGCATCCAACCGCAGGGGTGAGGGTCGACTTCTTCCATATATCCAGCCTCGCCTTCTCCGGTGAGACGGTAAGCATCTTAGATGTCCTCAGGAAGCTCTTTCGGGACCTCAACCGTTGCTGAGGAGGATTATATCCATGTAGTGGGTGGGCGCTGTTCTCTTCCACTCTCAGCCTCTCCCTGTTGGCAGCCACCTCTCTGCGTACACAAGGTGGTGCTATTCCAGCCAGGTAGTAGAGCTTATCTGTTGGGGTAGGCTTTAAGCAACCTGTTATCAACCTACAGGTTTCGTTCAGAGCTGTATCTACTTGTCTGGCAGGAGATGACCTGTACCAAACTGGGGAAGCAAATTCAGCAGTAGAAAAGCACAATGCCATCGCAGAAGTGCGAATAGTCTCTGGATATGAGCCCCATTGTGTCCCTACTAGTTTGCGAATCAGGTTGTTCCGTGTGGAGATTTTCATTATGTTATTCTTACAGTGGATTTTGAATGTAAGAACTCTATCAAGGGTTACTCCCAAGTATTTAGGGGTGTGACAATGCTGCAATCGGATACCTGACCATTCTATGCATAACTCACGATGAGCTTCCCTGTTCCTTAAGTGGAAGGCGCATACTTGTGCCTTAGATGGATTTGGTCTGAGTTGGTTCCAACTGTAATAACTTGATAGATTTCTCAGGGCAGATGTCAGATCTCTTTCCACTGATTCAAAACTTGCGCTCTGCGTAGCAAGGGCTAGGTCGTCTGCATACAAGAAGCTTCTTGTATCTGGGGACAGTGGCTGATCGTTGGTATAGATGTTGAAGAGAATTGGAGCCAGGACGCTTTCCTGAGGTCGGCCATTTTTCTGTACTCTCCAACGACTGCGTTACCCCTGGAAGTCCACAAAAAACCTACGGTTTTGAAGGAGAGTGCTGATAAGTATAACTAGATGGGAATCCTTGGTCATACTGTACAACTTGGCATAGAGTAAACGATGATGGACAGTGTCGTACGCTGCTGTAATATCCACAAAGACCACGCCTGTCACCTGCCGAGTTCCAAACCCATCCTCTATAAACTGAGTAAGGTTTAAAAGTTGCCCTGTACAGCTTTTATTAGGTCGAAATCATCTAGGTCCTCTTCAGGACCACAGTTGACCATCGTATCAGTGAATAAATGAATAATAAATAATAATAATAAGAAGAAATTAGAAAATCAAATAATAATTCTGTACTGTATGCTCTCTGTTGCCTGGCGTAGCCAATCGGAGTCGTTAAGGCAATTTATCATCCAGAGTCCACCTACCAGTGAAAATAGAACACCATTTGGTGATCTGTGGCATATATTATTTTAAATACTAGCAGTAGTGCCCGGCTTCGCCCGGTGATTTATTTGTTTTATGGATGACAATGAATACTACTACAGAACTGGCACATGATACTTAAACTACCAGAAAAAAATATTTTAAAAATATAACTTCTCGGGGTGGTGGTGGTGGTGGTGGTGGTGGTGATAAGTAATACACTATAATGGACGTAATATTGAGGTCATTTTCCCGTAATAATGATAATAATGAATAGGGAAACGGCTATTTACTAACTACATCACTGACACATGTAATTTGCAAACGAATTGAAAAATATGATTAGAAAGAGGAATAAGTGAAATAAAAGACACTGCCTAGGGCCTATATCCCATTGGTTGTAAGAAAAGTAGAGACCAATAGTGCCGTCTTTTGTCGCATAGTTCCGAAGGAAACATATCAGAGCACTTTGGAAAACTTCGGCTGTCCCGAGCTCCTGAGGTTGCAATAGTGTCATTTATCGCCACATAGCGCTGACGGATAAGGATCGGAATAAATGAAAGTAAATTTGAAAGCACCAACGCGTATCGCAGCTGATGACCTCAGGGTAATACACCAACACCATCGCGCTTATAGAATGGCATCATATTTTCATGATGATAACTGTTTTAAGAGGCCTAAGAAATATTTTTGCACTCCCCGTGACTGCAATTTATAACCAGCGCAAGATGTAACTATTTTCGACATTCTGCAGCAGAATGCTGGCAGGGGCGACGTGATAAAACCCGCATTGCCAGCCAACAATAGACTTATTAAAATATTCTTACAGTTCACTACTATACTAATTAGTCTTGTGTAGTTCGCGAACGAACTAGTTCGGAAGAGCGGGTCCCACAGACGAACTACCGAACTAGTTCCCAGATCCCTCGCTTGTTAGTTCGTTCACTCTTTTTCCGCTGACCGACTTGTAACAGCGCGAGAACGCGGGTCCGCTGTAGTTCGTCAGCTCGTCACGTCATCACTCATTGCACAATCACATGCGCTTTCTTTCGTTCAGTCAGCTCAGTTGATTGAGTGTATCTATTGATAGTGGCAAGATTGTCAAGTTTTGGCGCGGCGAATGTTCAATGTTGGTTTATAATAATAACAGTATAATACTTGACTAGTGCTAAAACGCTAACTACCTTATATTTGTAATGTAATACAGTGGCGGTTCATAAATTGAAGTTACTGATAGTTAACTGATTTAGATGTGGGGATAATTCCACAGTTTTATTTAACTTAGTCGTTTTGGATTATTTGAAAATATGCCCAATTATTTAGAAAATCGGCGAACTGGATTAACATTACCATTTTAATGAACTGGTTGATAAAAGTTTGGTGCTTTTCAGTCGGTCAACACGAATGTACCCAAACAGAGCTGGGTTATGTCTCAATCCTGAAATAAATTACTTGAGATCAATAAATACATAAAATACTTCGGCAACACTGAAAAATGGCTTCTAACCTCACAATGAACTGGTTGATATTTATTTTTCTCGATACATGGTGATACAACTACTTTTACCTGTTTTTAAGAATTGAACATTATTACGATGATTCACAATGAAAAGCGAACTTCTATGGACAAACACTCTGAACTAAAAAACCTATTCCTCCCATTCATGCCATAAAGATAATGTACTCAACGGTTTCAGAGCAGGCAAATCACCTAGTGACAAGTAGGAAATGGAATCGGATGTTGACGCGCCGATATACGCGAAAAATGATGATGATAATTGTTGTTTTAAGGGGTCTAACATCTAGGTTATCGGCCCCACGCGAGAAAGAAAATAAAGAGAATAATAAGTGTATGCTTCTACGAACACATCGTCCATACTGTTATTCCTTTAGGTACGGTACCGGTATTTCACTAATGATAAAAATGACGACTTTTGGCTTTATAAACAATAGAAAGAGAAATTGTCTCAGAAGGAAAAACATGGACCCTAATTAAAAGGATGGCCAACAATAGAGTCAGATGGAAGAAGTTTGTAGCTACCCTATGTTCCTACAAGGAATAAAAGGAAATAAAGAAGGAATAAGGAATTTCACTAATGTTTCAATACTCATATTTTTGTATTTTTTATCTTCGAATATCAAAATGTAAATCACATTACTACAGACGCAACATGTCAATATCTAATACACGAACTGCACGTGCAGCGACCATAGTAACTGTTACAGCAGCCTACAGTATTGCTTGAAACGAGAGCAATGTGAATGAGCAATCACTGGTGAAGAGTAATCAGTGTTGACAGACTGCTATAACAAGCAAAGAGCGCGTGCAGTAGCAGTAGCGAGGCGAGCGAACGATCTGTCTTCGAGATGGGAACTAACGAACTAAAAGAGCGAACTAGTTCGCTAAGGAGCTGCGAACTAAACTGATCGCTCCCAGCCGCGAACTATTATGCGCAAGACTAATACTAATACAGTCATCACAATTAACACCGGTTATCAGCCAGATTCTACACACACCCAAAGTACACGGGGCTACATGACCACGTTGTTGCAGCCCCTAAACTTAAGAACCAACTAACCAGTTCACTACTACGGACATGAATGGTCCTAGAGCCTTAAAACGTGGTTCACAAGTTCCTTTTGTCTGTTATTCTAAATGTTGGGAATGGAGAGGGTTGTCCAAAATACCAAGTGGGCAGTGTTACCCGCAGGGTTTCAAAAGGTAAGTATGTAAAATTCGGTGCAATTAGGTGAAAAGTTGTAGATTTGTGCTAAAGGGACTAAATGTAGGGAATGCAGTTGTCTGTCCGAAATTTTAAGTGGAGAGTGTTTCCCGCAGGTTCCAAAGGGTAAGTATACAAATTTTGGTTCAGATCGGTGAAGCGGTGTAGATTTGTGCCCAAGGGCCTAAATGCAGGAAATGAAGGTCTGTCCGAAAATACAAGTAGACAGTGTTACTCGTCGGGTTCCAAAGGGTAAGTACATAAAGTTTGGTTCAGATCGGTTTAACGATGTAGGTTTGTGCCAAAGCGCCTAAATGCAAGGAATAGAGGAGTCTGTCTGAAAGTTCATGAATACAGTGTAACTCGTCGAGTTCCAAAGGGTAAGTATGTACAATTTGGATCGGATCGATGAAACGGTGTAGATTTGCGCCAAAGGTCCTAAATGCAGGGAATGGAGTGGTCTGTGCGAAATTTAAAGTGGACAGTGTTACCCGCAGGATTCCAAAGTGTAAGTATACAAATTTTGGTTCAGATCGGTGAAACAGTGTAGATATGTGCCAAAGGGCCTAAATGCAGAGAATGGAGTGGCCTGTCCGAAATTTGGAAATTTGGACCGTGGAATGTACTGAACCCTTATCATTGTGTCCAATAATAATGTTTCATATTAATAAAAACGATGGAAATACTAAATACATGATATGCTGGATATTTGAGTAATATTGATGTAGCTAGAAATCTGGACTTGGTAAGACATGCTACGTGCTGGCTGGAAATGACCAATAGTTTCACAACCAATGTTATTCTTGGATTTCTGAGAAAATCAGATATGACGCTGTGGCGTACGTGACCATCGAAGGGCAAAATGCTGCGTACAAGGCAAGGAGTGAGAGAGAGGAGAATAGTCGTGACGTCAAAATAAGGGCGGGATTTGTAAGGTCAGAGCTCCAACGCCAACTTATCTGACCAATAAGAAAACATGACGCCAGAACATAGCGTCAGTGTGTTTTGCGCGGCAATCGGATATAAAAAGATCTAGCGATCGGTTTGCATGTTCGACGGCAGATTCGCGACCTGTGAGAAAATACAAGAATTTTGAGAGGTCACACATAATTATAGGCCCATTACTTAAAATATTAAGGAGCTGTTTTTCTCCCACCATTGAAACTTTAGGCTTTCTGTATATATACAAATGTCTGAGATGAATCGGGGCACTCCTAATTATTCTTCGACAGTCATTTTAAGACGTCCTTAAGACGATATGGTTTTAAAATTATAGTTGTGTGTCGGCAACGAAGTTGGAAATTTTCATAAATTGTGAGATGGCAATTAGCCATAGAATAGGGAAAGTCGACGATTCTGCATAGGACGATCTGAGGAAATAAAATACTTAGAACGCAGATAGAACAGTTTAAAAACTTTGATTTAATTGTGTTTTAACAGCAGCAAAATGTCGACCATGGAGAGAAGACAGCAAGCTTCATCCTCCATTACCATCAGTGTTATGGGCTAACGGCCTAATGATGGGAATTGACGAGGCGGGAGGCCTCTGGAAAGCAGTTTAAGTGATGAGTATTAAAAAATTGATTTATTGATTTTGGACGAGGGGAATCGCGAGAGATGTGTGGAACTTTGTATAGATTTTATTTGTGTGGTTTAATTTAAATTTTAGGGTTTGATTTCTTAACTGACATGCGTGTAGTAAATTTTGGCATTGCGTGACAATTATGTTGTACAGTAAATTTTGTAATTTAAATGTTTTCCTTATGTATACGTAATTCTTTTAGCGAAACGGCCGCATCGATTAACGTATCTATAAAAAGTGTAGCCATGAATGAGAACCTAGGAACGACAATGATAAATGGACTGATTTAATGATAGGTTAAACTAATTACTACGTGGGGGGAATATTTGCATTTTGTTGCTTTGATAACTCGGGCTAGGACTGATCCTGTTATTTATTCTTTATTGTCATTTGGACATGTTGTATGTCATTATCTGAGAGGTGTGCTGATTAATGCTACGACGAGATCTTCGAGAAATGTGCCACGTGTTTTTGGGTGTAAGTGATGATGATGAGGAGAGGTAAAGCCTGTCCATGACTGCGATATCATTCCGGCAAACTAGTTATCCGTGGGGATAAGTTTGACCTGGGAATGTATTCTTAAAAATCCCTGAGAGGATGTTTTGAGATAATGTGTTATTTATTTGTACGCGTTTAACAGGTGGCGATTAGCAAGGGTGCTGTACGCTGGCTATGGGCCAGAATCTATATTTAGCATGGCACTAATTACTACTTGGGGGAAGAAATCAGCCACTCTCTCGGTGATGCGATAACAGGCCCGGTTGTCTCCAGCTCGTTATGACACGTTATGTTTGCTTTAAAGCCTTTTGAGTTAAGGTTATTTTATTTGGTTTAATTTGGGAAGTTGCCATGTTGTCGATCCAAGTTTCTTTTATCATTACTACGACTTATTTGTTCATTGTTTTAAAACGCCAAACTTTCCGGCGTAAAAATTAAAAGTTGTATTTTGTTGTTGTTGGCTCTTATTTTCAAGGCCATTGTATTCATATAAATATAATTTGGCAACCGGCCAAACCTGTTCATGTCATGTTATGCCTTCCTAGTGTTTAAGGTATAAGTCGGTAATTCCGCAGCCCTTATTTTAAATAATACACACGTGTATTTGGTTGTGGTAATCTAAGGTTAGAGCATGTCAGTAGTGTATATAATTATGTAATTGTTGTTCCCACATTTCCGTAATTCATCCTTCGCAGTACGGAGTCCGTTCCCGAACCAACTGTTTTGGTCGGAAACGAGCGCCCGTCAAAATGCTCATTACTTGAACTAGTCTTAAAACCCGTGTCGCTCATAAATATTAAATTTTTGTACTATTTTATTTGTTTGTTATATTTGGATCTTGTGATCTGTTTTCTTTTGACTTTGACTTAAGTGACATTGCAGTCACAATGCTTGTTGACAGCTGTCATGCCATGTCGTCATGGTACGTCAGGCTGGTCAGTGTTAGATCTGTTCACGCGAGTGAACAATAAAAGGGTGGTTATAGTTTTCTTTTTTTTATGTTTGATTCAGTTAATAAATTTCATTTGTTAGTAGATCCTGTTGTTTTTCTTGGCTTTATAATAATAATAAGTTAACCTTATGAACCCTGGAAGTTATGTTGATAGCAAAACCTCTAAATCACATTCACAAGAATCCATTACGACCCCGAAATTTTGAATCTTGTCTACATGCTATTTTCCAAAGGGTTTATAAGAGTTACTTTGGCTTCCGAACGTGTGGCATTTGTGTTTTAGAGTAAAAAAATAGATCACCGGCATGTGATAAGTTTATTAACGTAAGTTAGGCGAAGATAGTACCGCCAAATGTTTGAAAATATAAAGTCATGGAGTTTGCAATAAAGTAAATGTGGAACAAGTTAAGTGTTTGAACTTTGATTAAAATTAGAACAAACTGTTCCAGGCGCCCAATAAAATTAAATTAGCTTTGTGTAGAAAAGCCAAACTCAAAGAATTATTTGACAGGAAGGTTAGACCTTAAAAACTAATTAATACTCTATTAATTGGTTAAAAATTTGTAAGTAAAGTAAGGTCAGGAAGATTATAACTGAATCAAAGGGTTAAAATTAAATGGAATAATAAGTAAATTATACTCAGTGATGCTATAGTTTGTGGGAGTAATTTAAAGTAAATGAACTGAGTATGTAAAGGGTTAATGTGTGTATATTTAATATGTGTGAGCGCGCGTATCCAGGGCTCCGCCCTTATGTCATTTCCCTATGTCTCAAATATATTATTGTTGTGATGGCAACTCTGGGAGAAATTCGCGAAGTGATCGAACTAACATCCGCTCGTACGCGAGAACAACTTAGTGAGATGAGAAAGGACATAACCAATGAAATACAGACACAGTTAGCGGCGAATAGTGAAGAAACGCAGACACAGTTGGCGGCAAATAATGTAGAAATGCAGAAACAGTTAGCGGCAAATAGTGTAGAAATACAGACACAGTTAAACACAAAACTATCTGAAGTTAACGAGAATATAAATCAGAAAATCGCTACACAAAACATTCTGGTTAGTGAACAATTACATAGGCAGTCTGAGAAAAACAATGAAATATTAAACGCACAAGACGAAAGGAACACTCAAAATCTAGCTGCGCTAACGGTAGAAATCAAAGAGCACACAAAAGAACAGCTAATCCAATTAGCAAAGGACGTTAGCACTAACAATACCAAACAATTAGGAATAATAAAAGGTATCGAAGATTCGTTTAAAAAGGAAATAAAAGGAATGGATGAGACTGTTATGGCAAAACTAGCACAAATCGAGCAAGCGTGTTTGACCAGCTCATCTGAGATTAAAGAAGCACACACAAACTTAGAAAAAAGGTTTGAGAATATCGAACGAGGGACACAGGGTATGCAAGATCAGATAATTACAGTAGATAACAATATCACGGGCTTAGTGACGGAACTCAACAAATTAGAAATACAATCAATTAAGAAATGGAAAAAGTTAGAAATTGACCAGGAAGAAATTAAACAAACATTAGAACAGAACAACATTTCTCTGGGAGAAAGGATAGATAAACTTGAAGATAATCAGGAGGCTAATCAACAGGAAGTCGAAAAACGCTTTGTTAAATTGAAGGATACTATTAGGAAAGATTGGACCAAGATGAGCGCTGATTCGAAAGATGAACGGCTCGCAGTAAGCAAGAAGCTAGGGGAAAATAACGCGAAAATACAGGCGTTAGAAGAAAATATGAAGTTAAGGTTTCAAATTCAAGAGGACCGCATGATAAAATCGGAGTTGCAGTCACTTGGACATAATACGATGTTTGCGACACTAATGGAAAAAGGGAAAGGGGAGAATGCGGAAAGAGAGCACACAATAGACAGCCACGAGCTTGGGCAAAGTCCAAGAACGGTAGACACGCAAGCATTCCAGAATTATGAGGGTCGTAGCTCGACACCTCAAAACACACAACTTCCCACGCAAGTTATACAAGTCATCCGTGGAAACGAATTTAAACCGAATAAGTTTTTACCAGAGAGCGGAGGGACACCTAAAGCTTTCTTAAGGGAACTGACAGAATATTTTTCGGACCAAAATGTTAGCTCAACGCGACAATTAAGAATGGTTGAAAAATTTTTGGCGGGCTCAGCACTTACCTGGTATCTTGGATTTAAGAACACATTTAAATCAATGGAAGGTTTCCACAAGGCCTTCCTAAGCAAATACTGGAGTGGGTCGTATCAACAAAGCTTGCGAATGGACTTATACTCGCGTAAATACCATTCCACGCATCAGACGAAATATGCAGATTTTTTCGCCATGCAACTTGTCAAATTGCAAGATCTTGATAATCCCCCCAGCGAAATGGAGCTAATAACTACTATAGGAAAACAGATGCCTATTAGCGTTCAGCAATTCTTGGTGGCGGCAAATATTACGACCGTGGTCCAGGCAGAAGAGGTATTAAGGAAGATAGATGAAACCACTAATTACATCAACCCGAGAGAGAAGAGACAGATAGAGTTAGTTAACGCAGTCGAAGTAGTCAAGACACCGAACAAAAACACGAGGTCGCAAGCTACAAACACTGGGGATAACCAAAGACGGCAGAGCACCGAAGAATATGAGCCGGGATCTCAACCGAGATACGAAAATAGGGACAGAAACCATAACAATCAGGAAGAAACTAACCGCTACCGGAACACAAACAATCAGCAGTGGCGAGATAATAGGAGATACCAAACGTCATACAATAGGAATAATAATAACGCACCTTACAATCGAGGATGGCGTGGAGGACACTATAATCAACAATATAGGCCCAGAGACAATAGGCGTTACAATCAACAATATAACGCACAAAATAACCAGCGGTTTAACGAGCAATCGGATCCAAGGGATGATCAGAGAAATTGGAACGAGAGACACGCTGAGTCGCAACAGTACCTGGAGGAGCCACGTAACATGGAAGGAAATAATGATAAATGGGAAAGAGCGATAGATCGGCGGAAGAATCCCGACAACCACGAGGAGGAAAACGGAACACATCAAATGTTGGAGGCCATGCATGTAGAAACCCAGAGATATTTGGAGGAGCTGCATGGAGAAGAAGAAAATAGAGCAGCCGACAATAGGAAACAGAAGAATAGCAGGAGAGATTCGCAGACCGTGTCAGGCAAGGGTCTCGAAATATGGTAAAAAAAAAAGTTATTGTACGGGAATAGGAGAAGAAGAAGAAGGGAGAAGGAAGAAGATGGCAACGCGGGGGAGAAGAAGGAGATGACATCACGGTAAAATGGAGAAGAGACAGGAGCGGCTTAAGGAAGTTCAACTAGGGGTTACGAACTTAGGTAACAACGCCTACAGAGTCCGAGAGGTGAGCACAGGAAACATGGCAGTATATAATATCTCTAATTTAAAATTGTATCATCAGAGAGAGCCATACGAACCGAGAAATAATGTTACTGCAGCAAATTAAACATTCGCGTGATAACATACAACAAAAGATACGGGGGTACACTAGTGGTTAAAGCGCTCAAAAGACAGCTCTGACGTGTTTACAAGTTCAGGCGGAAGTCGTTAATGAATATGTTGATGTTTTGAAAGAGTGAGAGGGGAGACGAGTAGCAAGGAAAGAGGCCGGAGGGCATAAGTATACAGGAATTTCCTAATGAGTTTGGAACGAGACGGCTACTGAAACAGACAGAGGCGGACAGTCATTATATTTGAGGGTGACCAGCAACTTCAAATTTGAGCCAGAAAAGTAGGGGGTGTGAAATTCGACTTCATTTGAGTTCGAATTTCATCAACTAGGGGTCGGATGAACCCTTATCATTGTGTCCAATAATAATGTTTCATATTAATAAAAACGATGGAAATACTAAATACATGATATGCTGGATATTTGAGTAATATTGATGTAGCTAGAAATCTGGACTTGGTAAGACATGCTACGTGCTGGCTGGAAATGACCAATAGTTTCACAACCAATGTTATTCTTGGATTTCTGAGAAAATCAGATATGACGCTGTGGCGTACGTGACCATCGAAGGGCAAAATGCTGCGTACAAGGCAAGGAGTGAGAGAGAGGAGAATAGTCGTGACGTCAAAATAAGGGCGGGATTTGTAAGGTCAGAGCTCCAACGCCAACTTATCTGACCAATAAGAAAACATGACGCCAGAACATAGCGTCAGTGTGTTTTGCGCGGCAATCGGATATAAAAAGATCTAGCGATCGGTTTGCATGTTCGACGGCAGATTCGCGACCTGTGAGAAAATACAAGAATTTTGAGAGGTCACACATAATTATAGGCCCATTACTTAAAATATTGAGGAGCTGTTTTTCTCCCACCATTGAAACTTTAGGCTTTCTGTATATATACAAATGTCTGAGATGAATCGGGGCACTCCTAATTATTCTTCGACAGTCATTTTAAGACGTCCTTAAGACGATATGGTTTTAAAATTATAGTTGTGTGTCGGCAACGAAGTTGGAAATTTTCATAAATTGTGAGATGGCAATTAGCCATAGAATAGGGAAAGTCGACGATTCTGCATAGGACGATCTGAGGAAATAAAATACTTAGAACGCAGATAGAACAGTTTAAAAACTTTGATTTAATTGTGTTTTAACAGCAGCAAAATGTCGACCATGGAGAGAAGACAGCAAGCTTCATCCTCCATTACCATCAGTGTTATGGGCTAACGGCCTAATGATGGGAATTGACGAGGCGGGAGGCCTCTGGAAAGCAGTTTAAGTGATGAGTATTAAAAAATTGATTTATTGATTTTGGACGAGGGGAATCGCGAGAGATGTGTGGAACTTTGTATAGATTTTATTTGTGTGGTTTAATTTAAATTTTAGGGTTTGATTTCTTAACTGACATGCGTGTAGTAAATTTTGGCATTGCGTGACAATTATGTTGTACAGTAAATTTTGTAATTTAAATGTTTTCCTTATGTATACGTAATTCTTTTAGCGAAACGGCCGCATCGATTAACGTATCTATAAAAAGTGTAGCCATGAATGAGAACCTAGGAACGACAATGATAAATGGACTGATTTAATGATAGGTTAAACTAATTACTACGTGGGGGGAATATTTGCATTTTGTTGCTTTGATAACTCGGGCTAGGACTGATCCTGTTATTTATTCTTTATTGTCATTTGGACATGTTGTATGTCATTATCTGAGAGGTGTGCTGATTAATGCTACGACGAGATCTTCGAGAAATGTGCCACGTGTTTTTGGGTGTAAGTGATGATGATGAGGAGAGGTAAAGCCTGTCCATGACTGCGATATCATTCCGGCAAACTAGTTATCCGTGGGGATAAGTTTGACCTGGGAATGTATTCTTAAAAATCCCTGAGAGGATGTTTTGAGATAATGTGTTATTTATTTGTACGCGTTTAACAGGTGGCGATTAGCAAGGGTGCTGTACGCTGGCTATGGGCCAGAATCTATATTTAGCATGGCACTAATTACTACTTGGGGGAAGAAATCAGCCACTCTCTCGGTGATGCGATAACAGGCCCGGTTGTCTCCAGCTCGTTATGACACGTTATGTTTGCTTTAAAGCCTTTTGAGTTAAGGTTATTTTATTTGGTTTAATTTGGGAAGTTGCCATGTTGTCGATCCAAGTTTCTTTTATCATTACTACGACTTATTTGTTCATTGTTTTAAAACGCCAAACTTTCCGGCGTAAAAATTAAAAGTTGTATTTTGTTGTTGTTGGCTCTTATTTTCAAGGCCATTGTATTCATATAAATATAATTTGGCAACCGGCCAAACCTGTTCATGTCATGTTATGCCTTCCTAGTGTTTAAGGTATAAGTCGGTAATTCCGCAGCCCTTATTTTAAATAATACACACGTGTATTTGGTTGTGGTAATCTAAGGTTAGAGCATGTCAGTAGTGTATATAATTATGTAATTGTTGTTCCCACATTTCCGTAATTCATCCTTCGCAGTACGGAGTCCGTTCCCGAACCAACTGTTTTGGTCGGAAACGAGCGCCCGTCAAAATGCTCATTACTTGAACTAGTCTTAAAACCCGTGTCGCTCATAAATATTAAATTTTTGTACTATTTTATTTGTTTGTTATATTTGGATCTTGTGATCTGTTTTCTTTTGACTTTGACTTAAGTGACATTGCAGTCACAATGCTTGTTGACAGCTGTCATGCCATGTCGTCATGGTACGTCAGGCTGGTCAGTGTTAGATCTGTTCACGCGAGTGAACAATAAAAGGGTGGTTATAGTTTTCTTTTTTTTATGTTTGATTCAGTTAATAAATTTCATTTGTTAGTAGATCCTGTTGTTTTTCTTGGCTTTATAATAATAATAAGTTAACCTTATGAACCCTGGAAGTTATGTTGATAGCAAAACCTCTAAATCACATTCACAAGAATCCATTACGACCCCGAAATTTTGAATCTTGTCTACATGCTATTTTCCAAAGGGTTTATAAGAGTTACTTTGGCTTCCGAACGTGTGGCATTTGTGTTTTAGAGTAAAAAAATAGATCACCGGCATGTGATAAGTTTATTAACGTAAGTTAGGCGAAGATAGTACCGCCAAATGTTTGAAAATATAAAGTCATGGAGTTTGCAATAAAGTAAATGTGGAACAAGTTAAGTGTTTGAACTTTGATTAAAATTAGAACAAACTGTTCCAGGCGCCCAATAAAATTAAATTAGCTTTGTGTAGAAAAGCCAAACTCAAAGAATTATTTGACAGGAAGGTTAGACCTTAAAAACTAATTAATACTCTATTAATTGGTTAAAAATTTGTAAGTAAAGTAAGGTCAGGAAGATTATAACTGAATCAAAGGGTTAAAATTAAATGGAATAATAAGTAAATTATACTCAGTGATGCTATAGTTTGTGGGAGTAATTTAAAGTAAATGAACTGAGTATGTAAAGGGTTAATGTGTGTATATTTAATATGTGTGAGCGCGCGTATCCAGGGCTCCGCCCTTATGTCATTTCCCTATGTCTCAAATATATTATTGTTGTGATGGCAACTCTGGGAGAAATTCGCGAAGTGATCGAACTAACATCCGCTCGTACGCGAGAACAACTTAGTGAGATGAGAAAGGACATAACCAATGAAATACAGACACAGTTAGCGGCGAATAGTGAAGAAACGCAGACACAGTTGGCGGCAAATAATGTAGAAATGCAGAAACAGTTAGCGGCAAATAGTGTAGAAATACAGACACAGTTAAACACAAAACTATCTGAAGTTAACGAGAATATAAATCAGAAAATCGCTACACAAAACATTCTGGTTAGTGAACAATTACATAGGCAGTCTGAGAAAAACAATGAAATATTAAACGCACAAGACGAAAGGAACACTCAAAATCTAGCTGCGCTAACGGTAGAAATCAAAGAGCACACAAAAGAACAGCTAATCCAATTAGCAAAGGACGTTAGCACTAACAATACCAAACAATTAGGAATAATAAAAGGTATCGAAGATTCGTTTAAAAAGGAAATAAAAGGAATGGATGAGACTGTTATGGCAAAACTAGCACAAATCGAGCAAGCGTGTTTGACCAGCTCATCTGAGATTAAAGAAGCACACACAAACTTAGAAAAAAGGTTTGAGAATATCGAACGAGGGACACAGGGTATGCAAGATCAGATAATTACAGTAGATAACAATATCACGGGCTTAGTGACGGAACTCAACAAATTAGAAATACAATCAATTAAGAAATGGAAAAAGTTAGAAATTGACCAGGAAGAAATTAAACAAACATTAGAACAGAACAACATTTCTCTGGGAGAAAGGATAGATAAACTTGAAGATAATCAGGAGGCTAATCAACAGGAAGTCGAAAAACGCTTTGTTAAATTGAAGGATACTATTAGGAAAGATTGGACCAAGATGAGCGCTGATTCGAAAGATGAACGGCTCGCAGTAAGCAAGAAGCTAGGGGAAAATAACGCGAAAATACAGGCGTTAGAAGAAAATATGAAGTTAAGGTTTCAAATTCAAGAGGACCGCATGATAAAATCGGAGTTGCAGTCACTTGGACATAATACGATGTTTGCGACACTAATGGAAAAAGGGAAAGGGGAGAATGCGGAAAGAGAGCACACAATAGACAGCCACGAGCTTGGGCAAAGTCCAAGAACGGTAGACACGCAAGCATTCCAGAATTATGAGGGTCGTAGCTCGACACCTCAAAACACACAACTTCCCACGCAAGTTATACAAGTCATCCGTGGAAACGAATTTAAACCGAATAAGTTTTTACCAGAGAGCGGAGGGACACCTAAAGCTTTCTTAAGGGAACTGACAGAATATTTTTCGGACCAAAATGTTAGCTCAACGCGACAATTAAGAATGGTTGAAAAATTTTTGGCGGGCTCAGCACTTACCTGGTATCTTGGATTTAAGAACACATTTAAATCAATGGAAGGTTTCCACAAGGCCTTCCTAAGCAAATACTGGAGTGGGTCGTATCAACAAAGCTTGCGAATGGACTTATACTCGCGTAAATACCATTCCACGCATCAGACGAAATATGCAGATTTTTTCGCCATGCAACTTGTCAAATTGCAAGATCTTGATAATCCCCCCAGCGAAATGGAGCTAATAACTACTATAGGAAAACAGATGCCTATTAGCGTTCAGCAATTCTTGGTGGCGGCAAATATTACGACCGTGGTCCAGGCAGAAGAGGTATTAAGGAAGATAGATGAAACCACTAATTACATCAACCCGAGAGAGAAGAGACAGATAGAGTTAGTTAACGCAGTCGAAGTAGTCAAGACACCGAACAAAAACACGAGGTCGCAAGCTACAAACACTGGGGATAACCAAAGACGGCAGAGCACCGAAGAATATGAGCCGGGATCTCAACCGAGATACGAAAATAGGGACAGAAACCATAACAATCAGGAAGAAACTAACCGCTACCGGAACACAAACAATCAGCAGTGGCGAGATAATAGGAGATACCAAACGTCATACAATAGGAATAATAATAACGCACCTTACAATCGAGGATGGCGTGGAGGACACTATAATCAACAATATAGGCCCAGAGACAATAGGCGTTACAATCAACAATATAACGCACAAAATAACCAGCGGTTTAACGAGCAATCGGATCCAAGGGATGATCAGAGAAATTGGAACGAGAGACACGCTGAGTCGCAACAGTACCTGGAGGAGCCACGTAACATGGAAGGAAATAATGATAAATGGGAAAGAGCGATAGATCGGCGGAAGAATCCCGACAACCACGAGGAGGAAAACGGAACACATCAAATGTTGGAGGCCATGCATGTAGAAACCCAGAGATATTTGGAGGAGCTGCATGGAGAAGAAGAAAATAGAGCAGCCGACAATAGGAAACAGAAGAATAGCAGGAGAGATTCGCAGACCGTGTCAGGCAAGGGTCTCGAAATATGGTAAAAAAAAAAGTTATTGTACGGGAATAGGAGAAGAAGAAGAAGGGAGAAGGAAGAAGATGGCAACGCGGGGGAGAAGAAGGAGATGACATCACGGTAAAATGGAGAAGAGACAGGAGCGGCTTAAGGAAGTTCAACTAGGGGTTACGAACTTAGGTAACAACGCCTACAGAGTCCGAGAGGTGAGCACAGGAAACATGGCAGTATATAATATCTCTAATTTAAAATTGTATCATCAGAGAGAGCCATACGAACCGAGAAATAATGTTACTGCAGCAAATTAAACATTCGCGTGATAACATACAACAAAAGATACGGGGGTACACTAGTGGTTAAAGCGCTCAAAAGACAGCTCTGACGTGTTTACAAGTTCAGGCGGAAGTCGTTAATGAATATGTTGATGTTTTGAAAGAGTGAGAGGGGAGACGAGTAGCAAGGAAAGAGGCCGGAGGGCATAAGTATACAGGAATTTCCTAATGAGTTTGGAACGAGACGGCTACTGAAACAGACAGAGGCGGACAGTCATTATATTTGAGGGTGACCAGCAACTTCAAATTTGAGCCAGAAAAGTAGGGGGTGTGAAATTCGACTTCATTTGAGTTCGAATTTCATCAACTAGGGGTCGGATGAACCCTTATCATTGTGTCCAATAATAATGTTTCATATTAATAAAAACGATGGAAATACTAAATACATGATATGCTGGATATTTGAGTAATATTGATGTAGCTAGAAATCTGGACTTGGTAAGACATGCTACGTGCTGGCTGGAAATGACCAATAGTTTCACAACCAATGTTATTCTTGGATTTCTGAGAAAATCAGATATGACGCTGTGGCGTACGTGACCATCGAAGGGCAAAATGCTGCGTACAAGGCAAGGAGTGAGAGAGAGGAGAATAGTCGTGACGTCAAAATAAGGGCGGGATTTGTAAGGTCAGAGCTCCAACGCCAACTTATCTGACCAATAAGAAAACATGACGCCAGAACATAGCGTCAGTGTGTTTTGCGCGGCAATCGGATATAAAAAGATCTAGCGATCGGTTTGCATGTTCGACGGCAGATTCGCGACCTGTGAGAAAATACAAGAATTTTGAGAGGTCACACATAATTATAGGCCCATTACTTAAAATATTGAGGAGCTGTTTTTCTCCCACCATTGAAACTTTAGGCTTTCTGTATATATACAAATGTCTGAGATGAATCGGGGCACTCCTAATTATTCTTCGACAGTCATTTTAAGACGTCCTTAAGACGATATGGTTTTAAAATTATAGTTGTGTGTCGGCAACGAAGTTGGAAATTTTCATAAATTGTGAGATGGCAATTAGCCATAGAATAGGGAAAGTCGACGATTCTGCATAGGACGATCTGAGGAAATAAAATACTTAGAACGCAGATAGAACAGTTTAAAAACTTTGATTTAATTGTGTTTTAACAGCAGCAAAATGTCGACCATGGAGAGAAGACAGCAAGCTTCATCCTCCATTACCATCAGTGTTATGGGCTAACGGCCTAATGATGGGAATTGACGAGGCGGGAGGCCTCTGGAAAGCAGTTTAAGTGATGAGTATTAAAAAATTGATTTATTGATTTTGGACGAGGGGAATCGCGAGAGATGTGTGGAACTTTGTATAGATTTTATTTGTGTGGTTTAATTTAAATTTTAGGGTTTGATTTCTTAACTGACATGCGTGTAGTAAATTTTGGCATTGCGTGACAATTATGTTGTACAGTAAATTTTGTAATTTAAATGTTTTCCTTATGTATACGTAATTCTTTTAGCGAAACGGCCGCATCGATTAACGTATCTATAAAAAGTGTAGCCATGAATGAGAACCTAGGAACGACAATGATAAATGGACTGATTTAATGATAGGTTAAACTAATTACTACGTGGGGGGAATATTTGCATTTTGTTGCTTTGATAACTCGGGCTAGGACTGATCCTGTTATTTATTCTTTATTGTCATTTGGACATGTTGTATGTCATTATCTGAGAGGTGTGCTGATTAATGCTACGACGAGATCTTCGAGAAATGTGCCACGTGTTTTTGGGTGTAAGTGATGATGATGAGGAGAGGTAAAGCCTGTCCATGACTGCGATATCATTCCGGCAAACTAGTTATCCGTGGGGATAAGTTTGACCTGGGAATGTATTCTTAAAAATCCCTGAGAGGATGTTTTGAGATAATGTGTTATTTATTTGTACGCGTTTAACAGGTGGCGATTAGCAAGGGTGCTGTACGCTGGCTATGGGCCAGAATCTATATTTAGCATGGCACTAATTACTACTTGGGGGAAGAAATCAGCCACTCTCTCGGTGATGCGATAACAGGCCCGGTTGTCTCCAGCTCGTTATGACACGTTATGTTTGCTTTAAAGCCTTTTGAGTTAAGGTTATTTTATTTGGTTTAATTTGGGAAGTTGCCATGTTGTCGATCCAAGTTTCTTTTATCATTACTACGACTTATTTGTTCATTGTTTTAAAACGCCAAACTTTCCGGCGTAAAAATTAAAAGTTGTATTTTGTTGTTGTTGGCTCTTATTTTCAAGGCCATTGTATTCATATAAATATAATTTGGCAACCGGCCAAACCTGTTCATGTCATGTTATGCCTTCCTAGTGTTTAAGGTATAAGTCGGTAATTCCGCAGCCCTTATTTTAAATAATACACACGTGTATTTGGTTGTGGTAATCTAAGGTTAGAGCATGTCAGTAGTGTATATAATTATGTAATTGTTGTTCCCACATTTCCGTAATTCATCCTTCGCAGTACGGAGTCCGTTCCCGAACCAACTGTTTTGGTCGGAAACGAGCGCCCGTCAAAATGCTCATTACTTGAACTAGTCTTAAAACCCGTGTCGCTCATAAATATTAAATTTTTGTACTATTTTATTTGTTTGTTATATTTGGATCTTGTGATCTGTTTTCTTTTGACTTTGACTTAAGTGACATTGCAGTCACAATGCTTGTTGACAGCTGTCATGCCATGTCGTCATGGTACGTCAGGCTGGTCAGTGTTAGATCTGTTCACGCGAGTGAACAATAAAAGGGTGGTTATAGTTTTCTTTTTTTTATGTTTGATTCAGTTAATAAATTTCATTTGTTAGTAGATCCTGTTGTTTTTCTTGGCTTTATAATAATAATAAGTTAACCTTATGAACCCTGGAAGTTATGTTGATAGCAAAACCTCTAAATCACATTCACAAGAATCCATTACGACCCCGAAATTTTGAATCTTGTCTACATGCTATTTTCCAAAGGGTTTAGTACATAACGTTTGTTTCAGATCGATGAAACAATGTAGATTTGTATAAATATCAGACAGACAGACAAACATTGAGCTTTATGGTATATTGGTCTTGCAGTTGCACAAGAGGCATTTTACGATCAAGGATGTACTCTGGCAAACATTAAGTCCCTCGCCAAGCTGAAAAGTTGAACGTCGTGGTCCTTAGCTGGCCCATCCGAAAGAAGCAGAAGAAGAAGAAGAAACTAATGATGGAATGCATGCCAGTAACCATGACAACAGTATCTCAAGAGGTGACATCCAACTTTCCATCTATTTCTGTAGGAAGCAATGCCACTCAATTTATTAAATTCCTTTTAAAGTGTGAAAATGGCTAAGGTTATCATGGAACCGACATAGACTGTAAAATGCATCAATGCGCTTAAGGGGGCCAAGGGGTACCTTTAAAATTTTCACACGCGACTTACACGTGCGATATATTGTACAGAATGTCTATTATATCTCCAAACAACAATATTATTTTCAAATATTCATGAATTGAAATAGTGTTTTTTGCAGCTTTTGGGAATTTGGGCCATTGGAGACCGAGAATCCGGAATATTTATGCACCAAAACTCTTTATAATTTATTAAAGGAGTCTTCTTGGGGATGAGGACTTTCCACAACGGTGAAGATCAGTTTTTATTTGACATATATTGCGCTTCGTCTACGAGGTTTTCAATATTATTTTCACGTCAGGAAGTACACGTTCGGTGAATTTATTTTGATAGCACATTGAAACTAATCATAATTTTGTCGACAAATGGGTTCATCGTAAGATGATTTTGTTTTCACTGTATGGTTGATATATCTTTAGGTTTATGTACGCCTATAACTCGTGTTCGGGTGCTTGGAGCATCGTAAAATTAGGTATTGTAACCATGAGTTAATACGCCAATCATTTATAAAACTCTTCAACGTACTTCTCATAGAAGGGGACATACTTCTCATAGAAGGGTAGGTATAGGGATAAACGTTTCAAAATATGTGCTAAAAATAAAAATTATACCAGAAAGACGACCAAAGCATATGTTGCGCTTTTCAATGTGTGACACAAAACTAGGGAGTCTATAAAGGGTCTCCGAAAAACACATTTAAGGCCCTCAAATTAACAGTGTCTGTGATATACTCAGAAAAATAACTTTGGTCTGATAAACTTATGAAGGAATGACAAGCCCCTAACCATTGCAACAGTAGCTCAATTGATACCGCCTGGTTATTAATACCGAATACCGGGTACTTCTGCTAGTCTGTAAATAAGATGGACGCGTTCCATAAATTTACGACCTTAAGTAATCTAAACATTGTATATACCCCTGGCACTACAGCCCATCAACGGCCTAGGCCTAACAAGCGACCGCTGCCCAGCCATTTGACCTGCAGATATAGGGATGACGCGGGGTCAGCGCATCGGGTCCCCTTGGCCGTTAATCTTGGTTTTCGTGACCAGGCCGTTGCCTGACTTTTAGACAGCTACTCAATTGTCCTCACGAAGCTGAGTGCACCCCGTGCGAACCCTCACGGCAGTTTCTAAAATACCTGACGGAGCCGGGCTCGAACCCGGGGCCTCCGGGCGAGAGGCAGGCACGCTACCCCAACACCATGGGGCCGGCTAAACATTGTATATACTGTGCCCAATTAGTCACGGCAGTCTGGCATCGAACTCAGGTCTCATCAGAGAAGACCAGGCACATGGTTATGACTAGGGTCGAACCATTGGTCTCTAAGGGGGAGCAATTATAGGGAACCCACAGAGCAATGAGAGGTATACTGACATATAATAGTCTAGCGTGATTTCACGATTTATACGTGAAAATCATAGCAATTTAAAAGGAGGAATTGTAGCCAAATGCAAAGGAAATATACGTTTTCAGAGCATACGAAAACGAGAGAGGGCGAGTTTGGCAGTTTACAAATGACCCTTAGCGAGTGGGCGGAGTAGCCTAGGCGCCGACCGCACTACTTACGTCTGGAGCGGAGAGACAGCTCAAAATTAATGACCCGGGTATCCACCATTCGACAACGGGGCAAGCTATAGCGGGACCGCATGCACAAGGAAATTAATTAATTCCAGCTAAATGGAGCATTGTAATGCATTGAAATATACACACAGATGAATATATTCACGGAGAAGTAATTTAGGAGTGGTTTTTCACCTAAATTAATGCCTATATCTCCAAATGACCGCATTACAACCTAACTCACGCTCAAGAACAAGGATACTGTAACCAGCCAGCGGGGAACCCCCACCGTGGCGTCATAACGCGCTGAACTAAGGCAATTAATTGAAATTAATTGGCCGAAGCGATCGCCGGCACGCGAATGTTTTTGAAACCTCCACACCTAAATAAACAAGATGCAGATGTCATTTCGGCTGAAGAGGGATTATTTCAAGAAGGGAGTCGCTCTCACATGTCCCGTGAACTATTTTGTGCAAGAAACCTTTATAAGGGAGCGCAGCCCGCGCCAAGCGTGAGTTGAAAGCAGTCAGTTGAAAGCAGTCGGAAGCAGTCAGATGTTAGTTGACCTACAGCAGTTGATCTACAGTAAGCACGCCAAGTATTAAAATATCAACGCTCCGCCGTTGAAGACAATGGAAGCAAGTTATAAGCTTCATAAGTAATCATGAAGGGCGTCGAAAGTAAATTAATACAGATATTTATCTATTATCTGACGCAGATATAAATTCGCTACAGCGAAAAGAACTTATAATGTTTTCGAACAGTTCTTATACCGGGAGGTATTGTCAGAATTGTATGACATTATCATCAGGATCACTACAGTGATGGGAGCGTGGAAGTCATTGCCACCTAACCAGGATAGTGAGCTGAACGTGATTGCAGGGAACGAGGATCGAACATCCGTAAAACGCTACTAGATTTCACGTAGACCAGCGGTTGTCATAATTGCATCGCATCTCTGAGATCAAGCGTAGGAGAAGTCCGGATTAAGGATCAACATGTGAAGTCATGGATGAAGTGTACATAAATTGTGAAATAATGATTTAAAGTGTTCATGTGTCTAATGGTTAATAATCAGTGTATAGCAGTGGTAAAGGCCACTTATAAAAATATGTGTATCATGTGGCAAGTGTGTGAATCTCAGTGTTGTGTTAAGGATATCATGATGGCTTAAACCAAACATCATGGTAGCGCTTAAGCTGAGGAGCTGGCATTTTCCAGCAAGAAGGAAAAAAGTGAGTACACATGCAATTATATCCTTATAACTGAATAGTTCACCATGTAACGATTTATCACTTTGAGATTAAAAGAGGTAATAGTCACTTACTGAACGAGTTTTCACCACTCGTCTTGAATAAAGTATGGCTTGGAAGGTGATTTGTTTAGGACCCTTTAGGTCAAAAATAGTGATGAATCTAACGGTAACGGTAAATGAATAATAATAATAAACTGGGGTCGGCAACAATAAAGTAATGGGCAAATTTGGCCTAAATAATGTTCAAATAGTGTCATGTCTAATTTAAAGATACTGTAATTTGGTAAACAGTACAAATGTAACGTGGAATATAGTGAAATACGAGAGCTTTTTCAGTGTCAGTGAAAATTTTGAATGAATATTTGATATGGTCAATCCTTAGGATTATGTTTGAGGACCATTAAATTAAAGTAAGCCAGTAAATTTATGCATTGTGTTAGGAGCTATGTAAAGCTTTGGCTTAAGTAGTATAACAGAGAGAACGCAGGTGCCTTAATAATGGAGTCATCTATGTGAAAGATTGTTTGAGCCGCATGTATAGCGTGCAGATTAACGTAGAATCCAGTGATTTACGTAAGATAATCGCGGGGATTGACTAGTATAGCTTGCGCGTTAGGTGAAGAGTTGGCTGAATCTTCGAGGAGTATCGCCTTTGTGCATACTGTATTATACGCAGCGATTTGGATAGATCCTGTCTATTTCCAACGCTTGCATGAATTATGGCCACTATTGACGTCCGTCGAGACGCAGTGAGCATTTGTACCAATGGTCTACCCTGATAGGTAGGATCATATTCGTCGTCTAGGAACGCAGGTTTCCTGATATTATTATTGACAGCTGCTGGTGAAAACCGTGGGGTTTCATTATGATGCGCGTCTTAAAGCCATAAATAATCACCTTAGAACGGCAAGGCTATCACTAGAATTCCACCCCAGCCATGAATGTTTATTAAGGAGCCAGTTTGAGCCCAAATACACTATAAAGATAGGTGTTAATTAATTAAATGACTCAATTACTTAGGAATCACGCCTAGCGTATCTGTACTGTTATATAATTGTAAACAAGTTTGACCTTGACGATAGAGAGAGAGAGGTATTGTGGATCACTTCCGTGGCGGCCATCTTGGTTAGCCAGCTGGATCGAATTTTATGGCCTGCTGAGGGGGAGAAAGGTCGGTCGACTGATCCCTTGTCATTTACAGTCACAGTAGGACACTGAGGAATCTCGGTATTTAAATATGCAATTAAGATATGAGTATTATAATGATGCCAATTGAATTGAATGGTGTGTGGCAAGTCACATACGTTGTTGGATCATAGAAATCAGATAATATTTGGCGAAGTTATCCTCTGAGGAGGAAAGCTGAACCAAAATAGTGTAGGCATCTTCTTTAATATGCATTTTGCCAGTTCATGCTAATTTATGCATACGGGTATGTGTTTTTCCCAGAACATGACACAGTTGTAACTATGGTAAGCCCGACAAGACCCAGAAAAATCGTTATATGGTGAAACTATAAAATATTCTATCCATGTTTATTTTTTTTAAGGAGCATGTACCACTGTCCTAGATCGTTCATAGGGATGGAAAGAAGGAAGATGATTCGCACGACACAACAAATATTTGTTAATAAATGCAGAATGTAATGAATTTTGCTAGTTAAAGTAAATGCCATAAGAGACGGAATAATGTCTTAGTAATATCATTTTTATGTGACATGTGATTTTTGTGATAAGATACTCCCATTAAGTAAGATTGTGTCACATGATGAGCACTATGGAAACCTTGTAATCTGAACTATTATTGACAGGATGTTAGAATTAGGTTTGAGTGCAGTGTAGCACTATTTTTAAGAAGAAAGCTCACAGAATAACCCTATTTTATTTGTGGGAAATAAATATAATTTGTCCTTTGATTTGTATTTGTTGTATAGCCATGATTTTAGACCAGTAAATGTTTTATTTTTTAGGAATGTTGTGTATTTCCTGTAGAGTAGTTACCTGGTAGACTCAAATCCTGAGCATGTGGTCGTATTGTGGGCAGGAACGTCCCATACCTCGAAAGACCGTGAGCTAGTTGGGATACGAACACATGGTCCACATGGTGACAATCGGGTACAATACACAGGGTGATTTAGCCAAGTTGACCACCTATAATATCTACGGAACCGTTTAAGATATCGTAATTCTGTTTCGAAATTCTTAAATCGTACTACGGGGCTCATACTACACGGTCCATTTCGCTCCCAGCACTTTTTTTTAATAGTCGTTTACCCTCCAGGTTGGTGGAACCCACGGACTCAGCGAGGGAACTCACCACTACCGCCGCTACGGGCAGTGTCATAGAACTGGGAACATCGAATCGGAAGGGATACAACTGGTGAGGTGGGATTGGCACCTCGCCCAGGCGGCCTCACCTGCAAAGAGAACAGGGGACTCATGAGGGAAGGTAAGGGATGGTGAGGATGGATAGGCAAGGAAGAGGGAAGGAGGCGGCCGGGGCCTCGAAGAAGGTATCATCCCGGCATTTGCCCGAAGACGAAGTGGGAAACCACGGAAAACCACTTCGAGGATGGCTGAGGGGGAATCGAACCCCCTCTACTCATTTGGGCTACCCGAGGCTGAGTAGACCCCGTTCCAGTCCTCGTACCACTTTTCAAATTTCGTGGCAGAGCCGGGAATCGAACCCAGGACCTCCGGGGCGGCAGCTAACCATGCTGACCGCTACGCTACGGAGTCCCAGCACTTACAGTACGTATTTACCAAGAAACCGTTTGAAACTGTCGTATTTTAAAAGGGACTATACTAATTTCACCCACTGGCACAACTAAGAATCAAGTGACTAGTTCTGTAATGTGCTTATTTTGCAAATCTGACGAGTACCTTTTGAGATAAGTTATTACAGGTTTCCACATGTGTCAGCAATGGACAGAAAGCTATGCGCCAGCCGCTGGAATGTGGGGTGGATGATTCTCTCTAGCGTGACCCACTCCTTGTTCACAAACACACATACCTCATTTATTCCATTCTATGCACACTGTAATGTGTACATAATCAAAATCAAGTCTCTTATGTACGTGTGCCTTTCTCCCTCTCCACTTAGTCCTGAATACTTGCGGAAATATCTGAAGACACCTCAATGAAGAGGATAAATAAAGTACGGAATTCTTTAGTGAAGGCGGACCTGCGATAATAACTTGAATGAAACTGAAAATCCACAGCCTGTTTCCAGTCTCCGACCGGGTCAGGAATGGAATGAATGAGGCCCCCATCTAGCGGCGAGGATATGAACTGTGCCGGCTGCCGAAGCCTGACTCACACCCCTGGGGAAATGATTAAATGAATGACAGATGAAACGAAATTATAATGGACAGTGTTACTGGTATGAAATTTGTGACAGGGAGAACTGGAGTACCTGGAGAAAAACCTGCCTACCTCCGCTTTGTCCAGCAAAAATCTTTCATGGAGTGGCCGGGATTTGAACAACGACCCAGCGGTGAGAGGCCGGCGTGCTGCCTCCTAAGCCATGGAGGCTTGGCGACAATAACTTATTGTTGTTGTTGTTGTTGTTTGAGTCTTCAGTCTTTTGACTGGTTTGATCCAGATCTCCATGCCTCCCGGTCCTGTGCTAATGGTTTCATCTCTACATAGCTACCTCACCCTACATCCGAGGCAATCTGTTTAACATATTCTAACCTTGATCTACCTCTACAGTTCTTGTCCTCAACCCTTCTTTCCATAATTAAGCTTGCTATTCCTGGGTGTCTTAGTATGTGTCCTACCAACCTATCTCATCTCTTCATTAGCAATCGCAAGAAACATCTTCCCTCTCCCACTCGTCTTAATACTTCTTCGTTTGAATCCCTATCTACCCATCTGATCTTCATCATTCTCCTGTAACACCACATTTCAAATGCTTCAATTCTCCTCTTTTCTGCTGCACCAAAAGTCCAAGTTTCACTTCCATACAGTTCCACTCTCCAGACAAAGGCTTTCAAACCTGACTTCCTAATACCTAATTCTAAATTCGATGTCAAGAGATTCCTTTTCTGTCGAAATGCTTTCCTTGCTTGAGCCAACCTACTTTTTATATCCTCTTTGCTTCGTACATAATGTACATAATTATTAAAATCAGAAATGTAACAAAACACGCCCATTTAGTTCATAGCGAACGTCTCGTGTAATGTTAATTCTTACGAGTCCGGTTAATCATAAAACCGTGTCATTTTTTGATAAATATATTATGTCATATTTCTCATGTATAAATAGGCCTACTTGTTTCCCCGCCAAATGCAATTGGGCGAAAATTGTGTTGACTGACTGAAAAGCTTCCTTTAATCAGTAAAAGAGGCTCATTCAAATTTGTTCAGACCACTAGTTAAAATTATTTATAGTCTACTGTATATTATAAAAAATAACACCAACTAGATATTTCAAATTTCTTGGACTTTCTAAGTGATTGATTCAAGGCAGTAATTTCCGGAAGTCATTCACCGTTCATAAACCAGCAATACTGAAATAATAATTAGCAGTAGTTGTACTTACCCTCTGAAGGTTCGATGGCGTTAAACTGAAGGAAGTCAATGACCTGAAAACAGAGAAAAGCTTCATGTAGATGCAATTATTGATATTACATTGGTAATAGGGCCTTTGTGACATGACGGCCATGTAACCCTATGAACTATGGTGTGTGCGGAATCTTTCTGATTTATTTGCATATAGCGTATGGCTTTTAGTGCCGGGAGTGTCCGAGGACATGCTCGGCTCGCCAGAGGCTGTAGCTGCTTCAAAGCGGACACCCATAGGGTGAGCTACAAGTTCCGTTCAATTTCAAGTAGTTCCAACTTTCGCTACCAGATATCAGTGACACATAGTGGTGAACGATGGAACTTTGATAAAGCATTACAACGAAATCGAATCTAGCGATTTAGTTCCTCATAAGTTTAGTTAGTCGCCTCCGTAGCGCAGCGGTCAGCATGGTTAGCTGCCGCCCCGGAGGTCCTGGGTTCGATTCCCGGCTCTGCCACGAAATTTGAAAAGTGGTATGAGGACTGGAACGGGGTCTACTCAGCCTCGGGTGGTCCAACTGAGAAGAGGGGGGTTCGATTCCCTCCTCAGCCATCCTCAGTAGTGTATTTGTACGGGTTCAGATACCACCTCCACCTCCCCACCTCACAAGATGGCGGCAGCCCGATATCTCCCGAACCCGTGGTCGGATTTTGACAAATGAGGTGTCATTGAACTCGGGCTAACACCCCCTTTCCAATGGACAACATATTTCAACCCCAAAAGTAATACCTACCCCTACTAGGGGGTGAAATTGTAATTTTTTAGAGAATCTCTGTTACCAATTGCAACATGTGA
The DNA here is from genome assembly GCA_946902985.2 of Meconema thalassinum. NCBI lineage: Eukaryota > Metazoa > Arthropoda > Insecta > Orthoptera > Tettigoniidae > Meconema > Meconema thalassinum. The sequence continues at coordinate 503,281,748 of OX336393.1, read as the reverse complement.
GAGTTGGAATGCCGATATGGATTTAAACGTTGTTCCACATAAAGTGCATATGTTTGGTGAAAAGCCACTATGAATTAACATGCCCACTCATGGCTTTTGTAAGAGGGTGGGGGAGCGAATCCCTATGGATGGGTTATTGTTGACGGGTCATTGTTGGCAGGGTCATGGCTGACGGGTCCTTGTGGACAAGTCCTTGTTGACAGGTCCTTGTGGACGAGTCATTGTGGACAGGTCATTGTGGACAGGTCCTTGTCGACAAGTCATTGTTGACGGGTCCCTGTGGACTGGTCCTTGTGGTCGAGTCCTTGTGGACGAGTCCTTGTCCCTTTGGACTGATCCCTTTGGACGGGTCCCTTTGGCCTGGTTCCTACGGACTAGCCCATGAATTTATTTAAATTATGTCAAAGGGCCTAACTACATTTGTGTGTGTTGAATTGACGTTGTTCACTAATCCCCCACTACTAAAATGTAATAACGATATGAAAGGAAAGTGATGAAATACATGTGAACACGTGTGAGATGTCATTATTAGCATTCTCCTTGTGAAACAAGTCACATCCTGTTTTGATTCATACGTGAGAAAATGCGAGTTCATGTGTAATATGATCTAACACACAGGTGTTCACATGTGCACGTGCACGATAAGAGCTAACAAGTCACAACCTGTTTTGGCAGTGGTGGGAATAAGGCTAGAGGAATGTACGAGTAGTCAAATTACTCCGGCAGACAACCCCTTTCCTATGGATAACTTATTTCCACTCAAAAATAAAATCTACCCCTACTAGGGGGTGAAATAATAATTTTTAGGTAAAAGTCGCTTTCCATGTGCAACATGTGATAGTTTATATGCCAATATGAAATTAAACTCGTTCCACATAAAGTGCATGCATACAACTGAATGCCGCTATGATTTATCATTTTTGTTTTTTGTTTTACGAATGCGCAATTGAGGTTTTTGTAAGAGGGCGGGCTTTTTGAATAATGATTTATAGATACGTTTTTTTTTACAAATTAACCAAAGATCCAAAAACTAATAGGTCATCGGCTTTTTAATATCTTATGAACTAAGAAAGCTAGGAACTTGTATGAGGGGTCGTTGGACTTGTGGTGACGCCCTCTTTTTGAATGTATTATTCATTTTTCGTCAAAAGGGCCTAACTGCACTTTCGTTAATATCTCGCTAACTAATAATCACAGAGGGTCGAGTGATGTGTCATAGGACTTAAAATGGCCAACCCCTCCCCATGACCAATGAATTTACAAAAAAAACCCAGCAAGGTCATTAACCTAAGATTGTATCAACTAATAATCAGAGAGGGACAAGTGAGGTGTCACAAGACTCAGGATGGCCAACCCTTTTCCATGACCAACGAATTTACCCAAAATACCCAAAACAGCAAGGTCATTGACCTAAGATTTTATAAACTTATCAGTAGAGAGGGTCAAGTGAGGTGTCATAGGACTACGAATGGTTAACCCTTTCCCATGACCAATGAATTTACCTCAAAAATTCAAAACAGCAAGGTCATTGACCTGAGATTTTATAAACTAATAATTGGATATCAACATGTGAGGTGTCATAGGACTTAGAATGGTCAACCCTTTCCCATGGCTAATGAATTTACCCAAAAATACCCAATACATCAAGGTCATCGACCTGAGATTTTATAAACTTATAATCGGATATGGACATGTGAAATGTTTACAGTGAGTGATGAAACATAGCTAGGTAGTGAAAGAATTATTGTAGGCTACATGTATGGTGACTGACAAATCTTTCACCATTGGAACTTGTTTTCAGATCAAACTGCAGTACAGAGAGAGTATAGGTTGTAGGTATGGGATAATAAATGACAAATGGTGTATACAAAATCTGATTAATCGATTCAAGAAATAAGAGTAGTCAATCTTTAATTGATTGGTTAAATAGGATAGCTAAAATCCAAAATGGTGACTACATTGAACTAAACTGAACCAAGCTGAATCAAATCCAACCAAACCGAACCAAACTTAATCAAGAACAAGCCAATGGTTTAAGTGTAAAACTTGTGGTTGAATGTGGGCATTGGTAATGTCAGAAAGGAAAGGGATAACGCTCTACCTATACAGGGTAAGGTAAAGCTAGTGCATGATGCTAATGCACACACACACAAGTACATGAACCACACACAACCATCCTATGCAGTTATTATGGGTTGACTGTTAAAACTTGCTCAGTGGTTACTGGGACAAGATGGTCGCTACACACAACAAGCTTTAAATACCTGAGGCTAATAATCTATACACACACTCACACACACTTGTTCTAAACTAAACTGTCTTGCTGGCAGAGCTCACACAGTAGGTAAATGACAGAAATGCTTGGCTAACAGAAATACAATCATTTTCGGTTGTCTAATGTTACCAGCTAAACATTACGTGCTATAGTGGTTAGCACATGTGCCTCTTTCACTGGAGATCTTAACTCGATTTCTAGCTCTAAGGCCTAGAACGAATCAAACTAAGAAAAAAGGGTATGGTGACGCAGTGGTTAAACTGTTAGCCTTTCACTAAGGTAGACTAGGGTTTGATTTTTGGTTAATATGCATGTCATAAACAATCAAATAAAAGCAGAGATAATGTTTAAAACTGATTACACTTGTCTCTTTTCAAATTATTACTTAGATTACAAATACAAACGCGGACTGGGTTTGACATACAGTTAATGCTTCCTATCACATACCAGACTGCAAGAAAGCCAAACAAACAAAAGCAGTGGTAAAATCGCTATGTGTAGAGAAATACCTAACGGTTTTTATGAACTGGCAAAGGGCGGGTCCTTTGGACTGATCCCTATGGACTGGCCCTTGCATTTTATCCAAATTATGTCAAAGGGGACCCGCCACAGGGACCCGTCAACAAGGACCCGTCCCCCGGGACCCGTAAAAAAATGACTCCCTTCCAAAAGGACCCGTCCAAAGTGTGCGTGCGGGGAACATACGATTACGTCAGCAAAACATCTCATCTAGAGTTTTAAATTTAGCCACTATGACGCGCTCAACACAGGAAGTGTGTGGAAACATACGATTACGTCAGCGAAACAAGAACTCACTTGTCTGTTGTAAGGTAGTCAACAGGGACCAGTCCAAAGGGACAAATCTACAGGGATCAATGAAAAGGGGGAAGCGCATCATGTAAGTCGTTGCGCACCGCCGCCGTGGGAACATAAGTGTTTATCAGCAGTCTCCGGCAATGTTCGGGAGAGTAACCTTGAAAAGTAGCTGAAACTCGGTAGTCGAAAGCATAGCTTTACCCGTTTCTTACCTATATGACAAGGTTAGGTTAGGTAAATTTAGGTTATGTTAGGTGAGCAGAGGTTAAGTCTTAAAATATTCCCTCTCTTATGTGTTCAAAGCCGATTCACTCTGAACAGTCAGCTAAAACTTTAAATATGTATTTATCATTACATAACGAATTAAAGCAAACTTAATTAATTATGAATGGCGTTTTTTGTTACTGTTCAATGTAGACGGAATATATGCATTAAATGATAGACTCAAGACAAAATGTTTTGATTGTTGACTTGCGTTATTGATAAATTGGTTTAATGTTAGGGGCAGTGCTCACTTTCCATGTCGATAATTTATATAGGCTAGAAGGATGGTGTTGCAAACTTCTAATGTGTATTTCCAAATTTCATGCATAGTCTATTTCATAGAATTTTCCTGTAACTTAAAAGTTCATGCTGATTTCGTCTTTGTGTTTGACATTGCAACTACAATGGTTGATTGGATATTCTTTGTCAACTTTCAAATCATGTGTTTCATGTCAGATATGTTGGAATTTGTGTTCATGTGTGAAGCTATCAAGTACCGATACCTAATTGGTTACACACAACTGTTTCATAATGAAAATCTGATGTCAGATATGTTGGAATTTTTGTTCATGTGTGAAGCTATCAAGTACCGATACCTAATTGGTTACACACAACTGTTTCATAATGAAAATCTTGATCTCTGATTCATTGGAGTACTGTTTACGCTTGTCTGAACCAAGACTAACTGACTACTCACTGCTAAGGTTTAGAAATTACATTTACTCAAATCACATTCTGGTAAAAAAGATCATGACTACTATAAACTGCTACCACTCTTCCACCACTTTGTTAACACTTTTCTACCATTTGACTCTCACTTTTGCTCTTACTTTAAACTGCACATACTACAAACTATCATTTTTATTATCGAGTTAACTTTACTAGAGGTTAGTTTATGCTCAACAGTCGACATGGAAGTATCAACGACTAGCTATGGTAAGCCATGTGCTTACTATAAAGGATATGCATATATTGTAAAACGAACTAATAAAAATGGAACTGTTATTTGGTGCTGTTCGAAACAACGATCTAAAAAGTGTCGAGGAATGATTAAAACAAAAGGTTCCAACATACTTATTTCAATCGATCATCATTGTAAATCTCAAAATAATACTCATTTAAATGGACAAAATACTCTAACCAAGGTAAAAAAGCAAGACCAAGAAAAAAATAGTGTGGCTCAAGATAGTGCTTTGTTTGTTAAAGAGCATTTATTATCTCCTGAAAAAGACATGTTAGGACAGTCGTTAACGTCTAAGAAACCTCTAACACTATCAAAGACAACACAAACTATGCCAAAGGTTGTTGCATTGCAAGATGAACAAAAAGGATTAGATAGTAATAGTGATGATGATTATATTGATGATAATTATATTGATGATGATAACCATGATGATGATGATGATTATGATGATGATGATGATGAGGAGGATGATAATGGTTTACACCCAAAAAAATCATTTGTTAAATTTGTTTACTGGAACAATCCCAATAAGCTAATCCAGCGGCTTCAGTACTTGCATACCTGTAAACAGGCTGGTCATACTAAATATGAGGAAGAACTTTTGGATATAGAAAATGAGCTTCGTAATGCTAAAATTATAGTGTAATGAATCCATGTAACCGCTTAAACTATTTCTTAACAATACATGTAATATTTTCTACCACTTTGCTACCACTTTTCTAGTTTGCTACCACTTTTCTACCACTTTGCTACCACTTTTCTACTACTTTTCTACCACTTTTCTACCACTTTTCTAGTTTGCTACCACTTTTCTACTACTTTGCTACCACTTTGCTACCACTTTTCTACCTTTTTGCTACCACTTTTCTACTACTTTTCTACCACTTTTCTACCACTTTTCTACCACTTTGCTACCACTTTTCTACCACTATGTTACCAATTGTCTACCACTTGTCTACCACTTTGCTACCACGTTTCTACCACTTTTCTATCACTTTTAACTGTACATATTAAATATAAAAGCCAACGCTAAATAATTCTATTACCAGAACAGAGATAACCTTTGTAGTGTGCAAATCATACTAACAGGTTAGTTACTACTATTGAACTTACTACAACTAACCGAGGTAAACAACGTGTACTCTATAAAGGCTACTCTTATAACTATAGACGACAAAATGTAAAAGGAATAATATTCTGGCGATGCTCAAAACAGAGGTCAACAAGATGTCGAGGCAATATGAAAAGTAGAAAAGGTGTGGTTTTAAGTGTGAGTGATCATCAATGTAGTGCTCCAGACAAAACACTGATGGTGTTGGCAAAAAATTATCAGAATGCTAATAAGTTAGTACAAGAGAAAGATGTTGCTACTCAAAATAGTGCATTGATTGTTGAGCAACGTTTAACCCCTGTTGTAAAAGTTATGTTGTATCCATCTTCCACGCCTCAAGAGTCATCAACATCACAGACTATGCAAGAGATAGTGTTGTTGTTGTTTTAAGGGGCTGAACTACAAAGTCATCTGCCTTGTTATGCAAGTGGATCGAAAAGGACTAGATAGTAATAGACAAAAGAGAGTTGTAGTTTGTATATAACTATTGTACAAGTACTTACATTAAATAAATAAATAAAAAAGTGTATGGGTATTGTCTGTTTTTCTTAATTGCTATCCCTATGTCCCACTATTAATGCAATTGTTAACCATCAACAGTCTCTGACTATGTTCGCAAAGAGAGTGACCTTAAACAATACACTCTATCTATGGTTTGTGTACCGAGTACACAATATTACAGTGTGGTCAAGTCATGTTGAGGCAATAGTTATATCAGGTAAGGTATTCGAACCCTTGCTTTCTTGTACAGAAAATTTGAACTTAAGTCAAACACCATAACCACTCGGTCAACCTGACAGTTACTAATTTAATTATTTTTGTGGACTTGAGTGTTTATAAAACTTTTTCCAGTATACATTGACTAAACCACTTGTTTGTTTTGAAATATAGATTTTGTTTTGTTTGACCATAACATTGCAGTTATGAGTCTTGTGAACTGGGTGTTTAATATAGGGTTAAAGGCATTTTAAAATAATTTTAGAAAAGCTCTTAGGTATCGTGTCATGGGTTTTAGTAATGCATTACTGTTCGTTGACTAACATTTACCGTTACACAACATTATTTTGGTGAGCTCTACATGTTGTTGTTGTTTGAGTCGTCAGTCTTTTGACTGGTTTGATGCAGATCTCCATGCCTCCCTGCCCCGAGCGAAACGTCTCATCTCTATATAACTACCACACCCTACATTCAAGGCTATCTATTTAACATATTATAACCTTGGATCCCCCCTACAAGCTCTTGGGTTCAATTCCTAGATTTAACAAAAACTTTTAAAAGTGGTATGACAACTAAAACTAGTCTACTCAGTCTCGAGTGGTCCAAATAAGTAGAGAGGGTTTGATTCACACCTCAACCATAGAGCACCATGTTCTTTTTTTTATATAATGATAGCCATTTGTTCAATTTCACATTTCACACATTGCAATTTGTCAATTTTCCATTTGCATTTTTTAAAATGACAGTTTGATGTTTTTCAATTTCATGATATGGAAACATGGATTTTTCCATTTTCATATTTACACATTTGTCAATTTCCCATTTGCATATATTTTCTTAAATGTCCGTTTAAGGTTTTTAAATTTTGTCTATATGGAAACATGCATTTTCCAATTTGCTGTTTACAATTTTTTTATATATTTATTTTGTGTGTATGTTGAAAAACGATATTTCCAAAACAAGATTTTTATTTTTCATTTTATGATTTTGTAAATGATCATAATGTGAGTGCTTGACCATGGCAATAATACAGTCTATCTATGTGTTAGCGGAACCATAGAGGCTTATTACTACTGCAAGTAAGAATGTTTTACAAAAAACGACTATCTACCACTACATTTGAAAAACAAAACGATTGAAAAAAATCTATTTTCCATTCATATATAAGTGCTAATACTCCCTCTCCCCACCCTACCTCACCGTATTTTCTCTGGTCAAACAACCAATGCTACCCACACACACACACACACACACACACACACAAGCTTTCTATATATCTCTCTCTATATATATGTTTTCTCTTGTCCACGAGATAAAAATTATGGTCGCTGGATTGTATCCTGCACTGTTTATGCGACATACCTTTGCCAGTTCATAAAAACCGTTAGGTATTTCTCTACACATAGCGATTTTACCACTGCTTTTGCTTGTTTGGCTTTCTTGCAGTCTGGTATGTGATAGGAAGCATTAACTGTATGTCAAACCCAGTCCACGTTTGTATTTGTAATCTAAGTAATAATTTGAAAAGAGACAAGTGTAATCAGTTTTAAACATTATCTCTGCTTTTATTTGATTGTTTATGACATGCATATTAACCAAAAATCAAACCCTAGTCTACCTTAGTGAAAGGCTAACAGTTTAACCACTGCGTCACCATACCCTTTTTTCTTAGTTTGATTCGTTCTAGGCCTTAGAGCTAGAAATCGAGTTAAGATCTCCAGTGAAAGAGGCACATGTGCTCACCACTATAGCACGTAATGTTTAGCTGGTAACATTAGACAACCGAAAATGATTGTATTTCTGTTAGCCAAGCATTTCTGTCATTTACCTACTGTGTGAGCTCTGCCAGCAAGACAGTTTAGTTTAGAACAAGTGTGTGTGAGTGTGTGTATAGATTATTAGCCTCAGGTATTTAAAGCTTGTTGTGTGTAGCGACCATCTTGTCCCAGTAACCACTGAGCAAGTTTTAACAGTCAACCCATAATAACTGCATAGGATGGTTGTGTGTGGTTCATGTACTTGTGTGTGTGTGTATTAGCATCATGCACTAGCTTTACCTTACCCTGTATAGGTAGAGCGTTATCCCTTTCCTTTCTGACATTACCAATGCCCACATTCAACCACAAGTTTTACACTTAAACCATTGGCTTGTTCTTGATTAAGTTTGGTTCGGTTTGGTTGGATTTGATTCAGCTTGGTTCAGTTTAGTTCAATGTAGTCACCATTTTGGATTTTAGCTATCCTATTTAACCAATCAATTAAAGATTGACTACTCTTATTTCTTGAATCGATTAATCAGATTTTGTATACACCATTTGTCATTTATTATCCCATACCTACAACCTATACTCTCTCTGTACTGCAGTTTGATCTGAAAACAAGTTCCAATGGTGAAAGATTTGTCAGTCACCATACATGTAGCCTACAATAATTCTTTCACTACCTAGCTATGTTTCATCACTCACTGTAAACATTTCACATGTCCATATCCGACTATAAGTTTATAAAATCTCAGGTCGATGACCTTGATGTATTGGGTATTTTTGGGTAAATTCATTAGCCATGGGAAAGGGTTGACCATTCTAAGTCCTATGACACCTCACATGTTGATATCCAATTATTAGTTTATAAAATCTCTGGTCAATGACCTTGCTGTTTTGAATTTTTGAGGTAAATTCATTGGTCATGGGAAAGGGTTAACCATTCGTAGTCCTATGACACCTCACTTGACCCTCTCTACTGATAAGTTTATAAAATCTTAGGTCAATGACCTTGCTGTTTTGGGTATTTTGGGTAAATTCGTTGGTCATGGAAAAGGGTTGGCCATCCTGAGTCTTGTGACACCTCACTTGTCCCTCTCTGATTATTAGTTGATACAATCTTAGGTTAATGACCTTGCTGTTTTTTTTTGTAAATTCATTGGTCATGGGGAGGCGATGGCCATTTTAAGTCCTATGACACCTCACTCGACCCTCTGTGATTATTAGTTAGCGAGATATTAACGAAAGTGCAGTTAGGCCCTTTTGACAAAAAATGAAAAATACATTCAAAAACAGGGCGTCACCACAAGTCCAACGACCCCTCATACAAGTTCCTAGCTTTCTTAGTTCATAAGATATTAAAAAGCCGATGACCTATTAGTTTTTGGATCTTTGGTTAATTTGTAAAAAAAACGTATCTATAAATCATTATTCAAAAAGCCCGCCCTCTTACAAAAACCTCAATTGCGCATTCGTAAAACAAAAAACAAAAATGATAAATCATAGCGGCATTCAGTTGTATGCATGCACTTTATGTGGAACGAGTTTAATTTCATATTGGCATATAAACTCCCACATGTTGCACATGGAAAGCGACTTTTACCTAAAAATTATTATTTCACCCCCTAGTAGGGGTAGATTTTATTTTTGAGTGGAAATAAGTTATCCATAGGAAAGGGGTTGTCTGCCGGAGTAATTTGACTACTCGTACATGTCTATAGCCTTATTCCCACCACTGCCAAAACAGGTTGTGACTTGTTAGCTCTTATCGTGCACGTGCACATGTGAACACCTGTGTGTTAGATCATATTACACATGAACTCGCATTTTCTCACGTATGAATCAAAACAGGATGTGACTTGTTTCACAAGGAGAATGCTAATAATGACATCTCACACGTGTTCACATGTATTTCATCTCTTTCCTTTCATATCGTTATTACATTTTAGTAGTGGGGGATTAGTGAACAACGTCAATTCAACACACACAAATGTAGTTAGGCCCTTTGACATAATTTAAATAAATTCATGGGCTAGTCCGTAGGAACCAGGCCAAAGGGACCCGTCCAAAGGGATCAGTCCAAAGGGACAAGGACTCGTCCATAAGGACTCGACCACAAGGACCAGTCCACAGGGACCCGTCAACAATGACTTGTCGACAAGGACCTGTCCACAATGACCTGTCCACAATGACTCGTCCACAAGGACCTGTCAACAAGGACTTGTCCACAAGGACTCGTCCACAAGGACCCGTCAGCCATGACCCCGCCAACAATGATCCGTCAACAATAACCCATCCATAGGGATCCGCTCCCCCACCCTCTTACAAAAGCCATGAGTGGGCATGCTAATTCATAGTGGCTTTCCACCAAACATATGCACTTTATGTGGAACAACGTTTAAATCCATATCGGCATTCTTACTCTCACATGTTGCAATTGGTAACAGAGATTCTCTAAAAAATTACAATTTCACCCCCTAGTAGGGGTAGGTATTACTTTTGGGGTTGAAATATGTTGTCCATTGGAAAGGGGGTGTTAGCCCGAGTTCAATGACACCTCATTTGTCAAAATCCGACCACGGGTTCGGGAGATATCGGGCTGCCGCCATCTTGTGAGGTGGGGAGGTGGAGGTGGTATCTGAACCCGTACAAATACACTACTATCCTCGAAGTGGTTTTCCGTGGTTTCCCACTTCGTCTTCGGGCAAATGCCGGGATGGTACCTACTGCAAGGCCACGGCCGCCTCCTTCCCTCTTCCTAGCCTATCCATCCCTATTTTCCATCCCTTCCCCTCCCTCATGAGGCCCCTGTTCGCTTTGCAAGTGAGGCCGCTTGGGCGAAGTGCTGATCACACCTCCCCAGTTGTATCTATCCCGTCCAGATGTTCCAAGCTCCAGGACACTGCCCATAGAGGCGGTAGTGGTGAGTTCCCTCGCTGAGTCCGTGGGAACCACCAACCTAGAGGATAAATTGACTAAATAAAAAAAAGTTTAGTTAGTGGAAGGATGTTTTACATGCCATAAATCTATGACATGGGACCCTCGGCTTTACTTCCCCTCCAAAGTAAGGCATACTGACGGATTTTAACGCTCTGGGGATAGTCTGGTCAAAAATGAAACTTTTCCCTAATTTATCAATTGGTCTCAAATTTCAAACATAACTTATAATTTGTGAGTAGTATTAAACACAATTACCAAGTTACAACTCAATTGATCGAACCGTTTTTGAGAAAAATATTTTTATTTTTATTTTTAAGGGTTTTTCAAAAATCATCTTTTTATAGCAAATTTACTTTAATGTGCTTGAAAAATTGAAGGCTGTATCTCATAATATAGCCAAACAGTTTTGTGTAAGGTTTTTTGGGTATCTTGTGTGGTGACCTTTAAATTAATTTTCAAAGTTTTGAATCTTATTATCGGAATAATTAAAACATATACTTATCAATATTTTCGTTTCTAAATACTTAACAAAAAAATGATACTCAAGACTGTTAGCACTGTTAGTAGGGGTTAGCTCCAAACATTTCACCAAATTCAGAAAATATTTACTAGGAAAAAGTTATATTTAAATGTTCAATTTCAAAAATTAAAGATAAACGCAGTCAAAGTTACACAACACAACCGTCCGCCTATCCTTGCTCTAAAATCCACCTGGGCTCTATATTGTTCCTTCTTTTCTCTTTCGAGTTTCCTCAGTGTGTATGGCCGTCAATCTTGATGCATGTTTTCTTCGTTTTCCGAATTCTAAAGACCGTTTTGCCGTTTGTTTCCTTCGTCGCTCGTCTCTAACTTCGCTTCCTTATTGCTGACATTGGAGTGGTCTCTATTGTTCTTGTTGCTTCTGTCAGATAGCAGCATCCTTGATTGAACTGTGAAACAGCTTCTGTCACAGCTAGTTCTACAATTTGTTTGGATACAAATACATTCTTTGGGCACTTTGATACTAATTTCTTTACAAACGACTTCAAAGACTTTATGATCACAGAACATAAATAAATACCTGCATCTCAAAGAACACTGGAATACCTGGAATGCTCAAGAGATGGCACCAAAGTCCAAAATCACTCCTTACATTCATTCATATAATTTTTTCAGAGCAAACAAGTAACATTGTGACAGCTTTCATATGATGCCACGCCCACTCCTCAGCTGCAGGCTAGTATTTAATAATATTTTTTCTACATTTCTCTTTGGAATTTCACAAAATCCTGTTTTACTATGAAAGCACTTATATGAATGAACATATTTAGGCAATAAAAGAAAAACACAAAAATTCAATATTTTATTGCCAGATTATCCCCTTAAAAACCCGACGACTTCGGCTGGGTTTGAACCCGCGATCTTGGGCATGGAAGCTCAGCATGCTACCGACTATGCCGGTCTGATAACCTATGTCATTGTGATGGCTGTATTAGTGTGCTATTGTTGATTTATTTAGGGGCTTTACGACATCGTTGTCATGTAGCCCCGTGTACTTGCGTGGACGGGAATCTTTGTTAGTATAAATCGTCTTTATAACAGGTGATTGGTATACACACATCGCTATCCTCTAACATAATCGGCTTCGATGGCGTAGTTGATAGCAATCTGTGCTTCTATGCCCAAGATCGCGGGTTCAAACCCGGCCGAAGTCTTCGGTTTTTTTAAGAACGTTAAAAATTCCTCAGTATACCTTCTTTCGGAGGGGAAGTAAGGCCGGCGGTCGCATGTCATAGATTTATGGCATGTAAAAGAACCTTGTACTAATTATACTTGTGTGAAGCTAAATCATATGTTAGATTTGACTAACGCTCTTACAGTAGGTTCCAACGTTCGTCGCCAGTAGCCGACTGTGGTGGCATCTAGTGACCAGGTTCAGCACTGGTTGTCGTTGACGGAGGCGTTTGTTAGCAAAAGTAGGAACTACTTGCCAATTCAATATCTGCAGTCCTTACTTGAATTTAAAACGGATAACATGCACTAATACAGCCATCACAATTAACACCGGTTATCAGACAGATTCTACACAGACCCAAAGTACACGGGGCTACATCACCGCGTTGTCGCAGCTTCTAAACTGAGGAACCAACCTATTTTACGTTCTTGCTAAGAGATGTTTCCAATATCAAAAGGAATTCTAGTATAAGAAAATGAGTTTTCTCTAGCTTTCAGGAATGTAGCGTATAGTTCAAGTGTTCTTCACTTGTGCTAAAAGTCCAAGAGCTGATCACGAGAGGGTGTTTAGTTGCAGCAGATTTGCAACAGAAGTGGAACGACGCACATCCAAAGGAATTGCAGTCACTTCATTAAACCCAACAGCCGCCAGCAGGTTTTAATCTGCCACGTAATACGTGATTTGACCTTAACAGAAAACGAACCAATCATGTGCTGTATTAGTTAAGTGGGACATTAAAACATCACCAAACGTTGACTGTGGTGCGCCGGAACGAACTATCCATCATATTGTTACTGAACGTTGTAACCGGGCGTATTTAGGGCCTTGTGCAAGCCTTGACAAAGGCTATATCTGGCTATAGATTTAAAACTCTGATATTGTCCCTAGTGCCCAGTTGATTGTTGTTAAACTTGAATTATTTGTATTATATTTATTGTGTAGGCTTACTTTGTCATAAATTAATAGATACGATAAATAGATACGAGGGTAGATTCAAAACTAAAGTTCCCACATTTGTTAGAAATAGTTAGCATTTTTTATTTTAATTGAAAAGTACACCGTTGGAAAGCTTATTCTTTCCGCTATTTTTCAACATAGTCACCATTTCCTTCAATACATTTTTGTTGACGAGAGATCCACTTTTTACACCTGACTCACAGAACCTCTGCTAACAAAACACTAACACATTCCGTTCTCCCATGAGATTGTGGCCACGGCAAGTTGTGTCTTTGTGTGTGGAATGCTAGTTAACTGGACAAAGGAACTGGTCGGTATTAGTTTCCTAATTAATCGCGAGTGTGAAGAGCTGGTCACTAATTGGATGGCATTGCACTCACTCGCCAGTGTATATAGCTTGCTTCTTATTACACAAGGTCAAGGACTGATCATTGCTTCTCAACACGTCAGCAGAGAAGAACTGTCTTAAGGGCCGTCCACAGATTACGTCATCACAAAGCATACCTAATATTTCTGATGTCGTCACGACTTATCGTATAAATAATTGAAACCAGAAACACAATGTCAGGGACATCAATTAGTGTACTAATGATAACGCTGCAGTTTCCTGTGGTGCGTTGGGAGCAAGACAAAGCACACGTAATGTACTAACAATTGACAAAGATCCTGCTTTATTTTGACCTGACGACGTCATATAAATTGTTGGAATACAGTTGCGTTCGTGAAAAAGTGTTACAGTAAAAGGTGATGATATCGTTTATCTCTCTTCTGCTGCAAAGCTCTGTCACTCTCTCTCTCTTCTGTTGCTGCGCTCGAGTGTCGCTACTGTCGATTTTGGATGTCGCGGGTGAACCTTTAGATGGATTTTGATGCAGTTGTCACCATTCTGTAAAGGATATCTCGTGGAAGATTTCTGTAGAAAATACTTTATTTATGATCAAAGGAAGCCGAGCAGTAACGATTTCAGTGTAAAAGTCGAAAAAATCACATGGCGTCCATGCGCTTTTTAAGCTTACGCCTGGCAAACCGTGAAAATATCTATATACTATGAGTGTGAAAATTGTTCAGCATGAAAAGTTCTACAAAAACGTCCGGGAGAGCATACCTCTAACTTCAATACATCGCCCACTATAAGTGATTTTACGTTTTCATTTCTTCCAATAGTCTCCATTCAAATACTGAGGCGACAGTTTACGAGCTGGCTAGGGGCGAGTCTATCATCCCAGTTACAGCCAGCAGCAAACTGTCGAGTCGTGTTGGAGTGTCCCATGAAGTGCAACTCAGCATTTCTTCATTTCTCCTGTGAACTTTCCGTTCCACAAAATACATAATTCAAAATTATACGAGGCTGAAATTTCACAAGAGCGACAGTTTAAACAAATCAGTCCGAGAATACGTTGTCACGCTCAAATATCGTCGCGCATTGTAGTTGCACACACCCCATTTTTTCATCAATAAATTTTTTGAACGTCTTCAGGATCTGAATGGAAGTACTTTGTGTGAATATGGCGAGGCTTCTGCTCAATTTATAAGTAAAACAAACGTTGCCAGGGGCACACCTCTACTTCCCGCCGCGCGGTGGCTTGGCTCGTGCCATCTGTCAGCACGGCTGGAAAGCCGCGTAGAGCGTAAAATGGGTTAACTTTTGTTATTTGTTATGTGAGTACTTAATCATTTCGTTAACACTGTCCCCGCACGTCTTCAACGTAATCATAAGCTTCAACCACCACCCCCCCCCCCCTCCCCCACCGGTATGTGATTGCCAGATTAGCTTAATAAAAAATACGTTTAATTCCCCATATTCCGATGGGTTTGCCAATCCAGTGTGCAAGAAAGCAGTTTCCTCTTCAAACAATATTCGCAATTTCTATTAACAAAGCGCAATGACACACACTTAACAGTAGCAGGTGTACATTTAGACAAAACCATTTTTTCCCATGGGCAACTGTATGTGGCATGCTCGCGAATATCCGGACAACAAAATCTTTATGTCTCTGCAGAAGATGGCAAAACCAAAACCAAAATTTTCAAATGTGTTCACATAATGTAACATCGTACCCTGCAGACTTTCACAACTCTATAAAATTCCCACATTGCTGCTCATATCAATATACTCTATGTATCAGAATTTTCAGAATTAGAATCGACCCACCTGTAGCCGCGATTGCTATAATAGAATATACCAATTATCAGCAATAATGCATCGTCCCCATTGTCTTGATCGCGAGCGAAGCCGCGGGTACCTGCTAGTGTGTGTGTGTGTGTGTGTGTGTTAGTTTGTTACCTCTTGACACTAAAACGGCTGGTCGGATTTGGATGAAATTTAAAATGGAGACAGCTTATACCCTGGGATAACATATAGGCTGTCTTTCGTCCGGATATAAATCATTGTTCCCGTGAAACGGGCAAAATAACTGTAAAGTCATCAAAAATACTCAACCGGGACAAAATATCGAAGTTGTCGCATAAATACCGGTTAAAGCTCATTTTACGCCCCTCAATGAAAGAAATAATACTCGGTATGTCCCTACAGGACACCGAAAACTACATTTTAAGGACCTAAAACCAACAGTTTCAAAGATATTCCCAGAAAACTACCTTCCCTCTGATTGATGAACAAATCACAAGACCGTTTCCATGGCAACACTACCTCAAGGTATGACATCCGATTTTCTATATATCCCTGTAGGAGGCAATGCCAATCCATTTATTATCTTTTTAAAGATATATATAAACACAATAAGAACAGGGTAGCGCGCCTGCTCTCATCCGGAGGCCCCGGGTTCGATTCCCGGCTCCGTCAGAGATTTTAGACACTGAGGTGAGGGCTGCACCGGGGTGCACTCAGATTCGTGAGGACAATTGAGTAGCTGTCTGATAGTGAGGCAGCGCTCCGGTCACGTATAACAAGATTAACGGCCGAGGGGACACGATGCACTGACCACGCGTCACCACAATATCTGCAGGCCAAATGGCTGGGAAGCGGTCGCATGATAAGCCTAGGCCCTTCATGAGCTGTAGTACCAGGGGAAAAAAATAGGGAAAGCGCCTTCTAATACCACCTTTCATTTTTAAACACTACAGTAGCGGCTACTAAATAAAGGTAGCGATATAGCTACGTTCAATTGAAGCAAAGAGGAATAAAAAGTAGGTTGGGTTGGGCAAGGAAAGCATTTCTACAGAAAAGGAATCTGTTGACATCGAATGTACATTTAGGTATTAGCAAGTCATTTTTGATATTTTTTTCTGGAGCGTGGCGCTCTATGGAAGTGAGACTTGGACTAATGGTGCAGCAGATAAGAGGAGAATTGAAGCGTTTGAAATGTGGTGTTACAGGAGAATGAAGAAGATCAGATGGTAGATAGGGTAACAAATGAAGAGGCATTAAGATGAATGGGAGAGGAGAGATGTTTCTGGCGACTGTTAATGAAGAGAAGAGATAGGTTGGTAGGACACATATTAAGACACCCAGGAATAGCAAGCTTAGTTATGGATGGGAGGGTCGAGGACAAGAACTGTAGAGGTAGACCAGGGTTTGACAGATTGCTTTCGCGGCCGGTGTCAAGTTTATCATCTTGGCTTACAGGACTGAGCCGCGTCGCATATCGGTTATTACTTCCCGACGTTTCGGCTGATATTGTAGAAGCCTTAATCATGGGTAGGTACGAGTTGGTGTCCGTACTCAAACTAACGGTTATTGCCAGTCAGATGTGCTTGCTTGCCCTGCATTGACGTCACGCTGCTCGCTGATTGGTCACCGTTCCTGGCAGTCGCGCACTAGGAGAACTTTCCAAATGTTGCTGAGTTTGAACCCATCTTCTCGATTGAAATTATTGGGATGCTTCACGACCTCTATTGCCTCGTAGATCATGAGAATAGAACCACATTGAACACTTGCTGTACGAGGTAGCGAGGATAATACATTGTATATGGATTGCAGCCAATGGCCATAGCAGGGTATTTTAATTGAACGCCCGAGGGCTGGCAGCAAGTTGTATTTCAAGTAGTTCCAACTTTGGCTACCAGATGCCCTTGACATTGACACCTAGCGGCAAATGTTGGAACATGAACCAAATATAACCTAGAAATTTGGCTACACTACCAATTGTAGTGGTAGGTTCTTTTACATGCCATAAATCTACAGTGTGACAAGGGCTCGCCGGCTTTACTTCTCCTCCGAAGGAAGCCACACTGAAGGATTTTAAGTCTCTTAAAAACCGACGA
This sequence comes from Meconema thalassinum, assembly GCA_946902985.2. NCBI lineage: Eukaryota > Metazoa > Arthropoda > Insecta > Orthoptera > Tettigoniidae > Meconema > Meconema thalassinum. The sequence continues at coordinate 503,264,006 of OX336393.1, read as the reverse complement.
CTTCGGCCAGGTTTAAACCCGCGATCTTGGGCATAGTGGTTCAGAGTGCTAGCCACTATGCCACGGAAGCCGCTAGGGAGGATATTATAAAACACTTAAAAGGAAGTAAATATTGCCGCTCTTGGATAGCCTAGAAGCCGGGACCCTCAGATCAGTGGGCAGGCGCGATGCCACTCGTGCACTGTTTCGGTACGTTTCTATGCTAATAGAAATATATTGAGTTGAATGCATTCATTCAGTGTCTGGCAAGTTTTCAATTGTATTTAAAGTAAGATTCCCGCCCACTTTGCGCTCAAAATGCGAACCAGCTGCACATAATACTCTCAAAAGACAACTCTCCCCCATATTTGATTTCCTACAACTTTCTGCGCATTTAGTAGGCCTTGTGCTACTATTAGTGGTTTCTGGTGGTAAGGTATCAGATGTCGCTAGTTGTACCTTTTGTAGAATGTCTGCACCCTCTTCTATTCCATAGACTTGTATCTACATAACCTCATCTTGTAATAAGCAATCAGCTTATGCTCTTTCCTACTGTCTACGTCACACTGCATTGCTATAACACATTCCCTAATATCACTCACAGCTTGATAAATGCTCTCCTTCTTGTCTATCCTTATGTAGCCTCCTGCATTCGCGATATTCATTAAACCTCAGAGAGCACGTCGAAACTAGGTTGTATCCAAACTCGCTGCGATTGATTCTTCAGACAGTTCTTTTAAAATGTGATCCGTAATAAGAACGTGGTCATGGCTAGAAGTTGAATTATTATATTTTTTTTAAATACAGGAGGCCAGGGATTTGCAACGTCACCCGCTCTACCTCAATAATTTCAGGTCAGTGATTATATTAACACTGCTTACTCTCAGAAAGCAGGATCTTTCTAGGTAAAGACGATATGCACAATCTATGATCAAACACCACTGCTCACTGGCAAAAAAAAAACCGCCAATATCATTATATTCCCTTATCCTACGTGTTTAGTGACAACATTAAATGGTATTCCACCAAACACAACTGCACTTATATAGCCGAGGTGTAAGATACGAACAATAATGTGATATTGACCACATCGTTTGAGGAAACTCAAATTATCCTTCCGGCATTTAATGTGGAGAGCTGAGCTCTTTATGGTGCATGAGCGGAATATACGAGAGGGGAAACTACAGTCTTGCCTGCCCAATCAGTCGAGACGGAACAGTGTCATCCGCGATAAAAATCCGGTTTCAACAGCCCAGAAGTTTAATTAAATATAAATTTCCCATTGTAAAAAGCACAATATAACGCTTAATTTTATAACATATGAGTATTTGTAAAACAATAAATATATAGAATTCAAGTGAAAAAACCAACCCTACCTCGTTTCGAACCCAGAGCCGATCGGATGGCAGACAAACGCTCTACCTCTGAGCTACAAATGTCCATAATACCTCAGTTTTATCAACCGAATTATATACAACGTTATTGCAAATAATGAATTGGAAGAAGCGATCACTTCAATGAAGCATACCTTCATTATAAACCATTTCATACAAAGTTTATATCATTTCTATCAGTAAGCTATATTGCTTGCAACATTCTCCAACTACTGAAGTATAGGTCAGGCACGAGAAGTCCGCTGTCATCTTGTCATGTGACTGAGACGGCTCAGCTTTTTTAAGTCACTGCTACAGTATAACATTATAGTATGAAGTTATAATATCCAACGAGTCACGTCCTTTATGATGGCTTTAACCACTCTTTGTTCGATAATAGGAATTGGACGTTCCTAAGTTATAGTTTATAATGCTTGCATGATTTACACGACCGCCATCTTCAAATGGTACGGCTGATGAACTAGTTGCCCGAAACGTAACAATAATAATAATTTATTTTGTGCACGAAATACCCTCTGTATGACGTCATTGTTGAAAGTGATAAGACATTCACACCACTACGACTTGCATACATGCAAAACGACACCAAACAGCACGTTACTTCATTTGAACAGTGCCAGATGGCATGGTTACGAAAAGAACTCCATGGTGTATACCCTCACATGTTCAGCCAACATCATGTAGGCCGATCATTGTCGAACTTATAGTTGAGGCATGGTTCGCTTTTCAGTGAAATTGAGGGCTTCTTAATTGCGACACAGGAGTGAGCCATTGCAATAAAGAATTATTATAAAAAGGACATCCTTAAATATAATATAGCAGATGATCGATTTTGCAGATGCACCTCATCACATCATCTGTGGCTGCTCTACGCTGGCTGGTATAGAGTATACCAAGAGGCACAAGGATGTTGCTAAGATCTTAAATCAAGAGCTAGCTGTTTAATGTGGACTTCTGGATACTAGCGTGGTGTACTACAATTACCAGCCTGCCAACGTGCATGGAAATGAGCGTCATGAATGGTATTGGGATAGACTTACTTCAAACGACCAGAAAATCTCGGCCAATCGACCAGATATTGTCAATCTCAATTAAATAAACCAGAAGGCCTACTTGATAGACGTTGCTGTCCCGATTAGCCAATATATGCTAACTACCTACACTCAGGAAACAAACAAGTACGCACCGATGGATGAAGAGATACGAATAGTATTGGGACTAAAATGCGTGAGAACTTTGCCAGAGGTGATCTCTTCCAGGGGAGTTGTTCCAAAGATGTTGGTAATGGGGTTGGAAGAACTGAAATAGAAACATCTCAATGCCAGAATACCGAAGGCAGTGCAGTTGGATATCTGACATATTGTTAGGTTACTTCTATCACAGTAAGATTCACATGATATTTGATTTCCAAATCCCTATCTTGTAGACCGAGTTAAACCATATTCATGAGAACACGTCCTCTAATGTTAGAATCATGGGCGAACTGTCTGAACACTTTGAGATCAGAACAGGGGTCCGTTAGGGGGATGGTCTCTCCCCATGTTGTTCAACAGTAAGCTTGAAAAAGTTATGAGAGACTGGAATGCGAAAACACGAGGGAGGGGGTATACGTCTAGGAGCAAAAAAACGAAGGAATCACGATAAAGTGTTTGGCCTTTGCTGACGACTTGGTGCTGCTCGCAGAAACATGGGAGGGACCCAAAGAACAAATCACAGAATTACAACAGATGGCGGGAAAATAGGACTTAAGATTTCCTTTTAAAAACGTAAATTATTAAGAAGACACTTAAGTTAATTATACGCCAAATCAATACTAATAATAACACACTTAAATGTCTACAATTTATAGATCATTTGAAGTGTACATGTTTCGAAACAACAATGGCTTCTTCTTCAGCACAATTGAGAGAGAAAATCTTATTCTAAGGAAAAACTTAAATTAAAAATGGATATCCTTACAATACGTCTTAAAAGAATAATTTTGAAAAACATTTATAAATCCTTAAAATTATCTATGAAAATTTAGGCAATTATATGGTTAATCTTCTGAAAAATATGTATGAAAAATATTGTAAAAATTCCTCTTCTGAAAAACGTATTAGTTAATATGGTTCTCTGAACATAAACAGTATCTTAAAAAAGAAGCTAGTTAAGCTTTAAAGTAATGTATCCTGAAGTTGAAATAACACACGTAGTCATATCTCTGGAAATGGTACAAACTTGGACCCTTCTAATAGCATCAAGTCTAACTTTCGATGTTCATTCAGTTCTTATATGCCTTCTGTTCCGCCTGCCAACTATTTCAATACGTGGTGGCGTCTCAATCTAGGAATTTCAAACAAAATTTTAATTGTATAGCAGTGTTGGAGCTTGAAAGAACAATTTTTATAACCATCCTAAACCTCACATGTCATTCCCTCTCCCTCCTTGTTGATACATGTTATGGTTTAATGGTGTTTACTAACCTCGAAAATCTTAATTCAGAGCACCAGATTAGCATCTACGTCGTTATGTCTTCAGTTCCGCGTGCCAACTATTTTGGGATATTTAATGTATTAATATTAAATATTATATCCAAAATATTTATAGGTCTTTCAATGTTAAACATGTGATCATAAATCCTTAATGAGTTGAAAGATGAAAAACATAAGATGAATGGAAATTATCTTAGATGTCGTGCTGGCAAAGAAACTTAAAAGAGAATCATTCTTCAAGTCTTCACAATGTCCGTCTAGGCGTTACTACAATAGCATATTTGTCCGTTTTGGCGCTACTATATTCCAATGGACTACGTGTATTACAGCTTCTTTGACATTATTTACGAACAAGCTAAAGATTGTGTTGAATATAGCGTGTTTATTCAATAAACCTTAGAATATTGAATAAACATCGTGAAATGTTAGTATACATTAAAGCATTACACACCGTTTTTTTTATGCTTTCAATTATCCGAATGCCAACCAAGTAGTGTGAATATTTAATTTAAACTTAAACATTATTAGGTTCTTGTTGCAATGAATCATAGAACAGAGCTCAAAGAAAAATAATATTGAATAAATCATATTTTGAAAAGAAGTAGCATGGCCTCAAAAGTAGTAGGTCAACTCCTGATCTGTTAATATCTTAAAGATGTATTATAGAGATTCATTTGGAAATGATAAGATTTCATATTTGCTTTTTTAATTATTGAAATTACCTTTGGCTGTGTATATAACCAAATTTGCGAATGTCTTGAGTATTGATCTATATCTCGTGTATTATTTATTAAAGTTAAAAGTGCTGATTACTCATTATATCAATAGGTTGAAATTTTGAAAAGGAGAATCTTTAACTATATCAATATTTAAAATGGGGATAATTATCTATGTATTTTTATTAAGAACCTATATATTGTTGTTTGAGTTTCTATTTATTGTTTTAATGTGGTTAATGATTGTTATGAATAAAGGGTTGTTATCGTTAATTATTTCATTTATATTGAGGTCTGGGTATAGTTTTTGGTTGATGAATATTTCCATTTTTCAAGTATGTTCAAAATTTTTCCTTTATCTGTTAAGTGTAGAATTGTTAAATCCCTATTAATATTGGTAAACGCATGGTTCATATCATTTATGTGTTCTCCCGTGCTTGAATATTTCTTTTATTTTATGCCATTAACATGTTCACTGTAACGTTTAATAAAATTTCGTCCTGTTTGGCCAATATATGTGATATTACAGGTGTAACATTTTAGTTTATATACTCCAGATTTATTGTATATATTTTCTTTATTTAATTTGTTGTAATTGTAAACTATTTTCTCGGTGGTATTGTTTGTTTTAAATGCAATCTTACAATTTTTCTTTCTGAAAATATTTGTTATGTTGTAGATCTTATTGTTCATATATGTAAAAGTGATTAACGTTTCATTCGTGTCAGTATTTTGAAGAGTTGAAATGGATTTATTTCTTATCTGTTTTAATATATTATCAATGTATGATTTACTATACCCATTAAGTTCTGCTATGTTATAAATTGTGTGTATTTCTTTTAAATAGTCTTCTGACATCATTGGTGTATTTAAGGCTCTTGTGATCAGACTATAGAAAGTGGATTTTTTATGGGAACCTGGGTGTGTTGAGTCATTTCTTATGATATTTGAAGTCGTTGTAGGTTTTCGGTAAATACTGTATGTTAATCTATTTAAATCTCTTTTAATAGAAATATTTAGGTAGTGCAATGTATTATTATTTTCATTTTCTAAGGTGAAATTTATATTTGGGTCTAAATAATTTATTTGACTCACAAAATTATCAATGTTAATTATATCTTTATTGATTATTATAAATATGTCATCAACATATCTTCCCCATAATTCTAGACCTGGATATTTGTTAATAATAAATTGATTTTCCAAGTGATCGATGTAAATATTTGCCAAAATTCCTGAGGCTGGAGATCCCATTCCTAATCCATTTGTTTGTTGGTATATTTTATTATTAAATGTAAAGAAGTTGTTTTCTAAGGTAAAAGTTAGAATAGATATGAATTCATGAATTTCAATTGTGTTTAAACCGCTGTTCTCTGTTAAATTATCTTTAATAATTTTTATATTAGCATTTATTGGTATATTAGTATACATATTAGTGATATCAAGGGAATGTATTGTGTTTCTATTACTAACAGTAAAATCTTTTGTTTTTAAAATGAAATCTTGTGAATTAACATAGGAAGTGAGTGTTTGCTTTGAACTTGTAATGAAAATTTAAGAATTTCTGTATAAATTTATCTATTTTGTAGGTTGGACTATATTTATTGTTAACTATAGGTCGAATAGGTATGTTTGCTTTGTGTATTTTCGGTAAGGCTCTTAGAGTTGGTAGTTTGGGGTTCATTTGGTATAAGTTTTTCCTTAGATTAAGATTTTCTCTCTCAATTGTGCTAAAGAAGAAACCATTGTTGTTTCGAAACATGTACACATCAAATGTTCTATAAATTGTAGAAATTTAAGTGTGTTATTATTAGTATTGATTTGGCGTATAATTAACTTAAGTGCCTTCTTAGTTATTCTGTCAATACGGATCAAAACAATTTGCTATTATGGCAAATATTTTTGCTTATTATAACGTAAATTATGTAAATTAGTTTCGATGTGCCCAAGAAAGTTACAGTAGGAGCTAATAAAATCGAGGTGGTTAATAGTTTCAAATACTTAGGAGAATGGAACGAATGGAATAACCTCGAAGGAAAAACAATAGAGGCGAGAACAATCAAAATTGAACTAGCCTTCCAGAAAACCAAAAATACATACAATAAGAAAACCCTTTCCTGGAACACTAAAATCAGGCATTATAACACCGTAATTAAGCCAGAGGCACTCTTTGCAGGAGAAACACTAGTCTTCAGGAGATAAGGGCAAATGGAAAAAATTGAAATCAAAGAGAGAACAATTTTGAGGAAGGTTATAGGTCCTAAATTGCAAAATAACATGCAAGTTTTCTATAGGAACTACATCCTGTATGTGAAGTCGGAGAGTCTTTCAGATACCATAAGGAAAAGAAGGATTGTTTTCTATGGACACATCTACCGGATGAATCCTGCCCGTATAACCAAGAAAATCTTTGACTTCTTTTCAAAAAAAAAGATCAAACCTAATTGGTTTACGGAAGTGGAGAAGGTCCTGCTAGAGCTCCAGATTACTGAAATCATGTTGATGAATGGTACAGCCAAAACCGTGACCAAAGACAACTCCAAGAAGTTCCAAGCCAGAGGACCGGTGCAGATATCACAAGAGGAAAGAAAGAGGAGATCAGATAGAATGAAGAAGTATTGGGAGAAAAGGAAAGCACAAGCATCTAAGAAGTGATTGATCTGACGTACCCCAAGTGGGTGATTCGTAAAGAAGAAGAAATAAATATATAACTTGAGTGTGACCAATAGTTCTTGGAATTGTAGATGACCCCGCGGCTTAGCCGTGGGCGTTGAATAGCTCACCACGACTGCGTTGGAGAGCTTCAGCAAGTGAGAAGATCGGAGTTTCAAATCCCGGCGTGGACCGCGGTCCATGAGTTCTCCCCACACTTCCTCCAGGCAAATGCTGGGATAATAACTTAATTCATGTCTCGGGGTACCGACCTTAGTAATCACAGTTACACACATTACTACAGACTTCAGACAAACATAGGTTATCAGACGGCTTGAACACGCAAGTACACGGGGATGATGATCAAGATGTTCCAACAACAACAACAATTACAGAGGAAACCACAGTACGATATAGCGTATTTTATCTGGCAATTTGCGTCACTCAAAGGTTATCTGCATGACCTCCACAGAGCCAGTGTTGGAGAAGATTTAACTCCGCGGGGAACATCATAATGTTATTCTTATCGCATAAATACAGCATGACGTATGATGGAGAGGCATCCTCTCTGCAATCAGGTAAGCTGGCTGTCAACCCTGAGGTCCGGGTTATAGACCACCTCGTGGTGTAGTAGCTATCATATTTGTCACCCGTGAGGTAATAAACGGTAAGTAAATTTCTTCACAATTCTTAAATCACAAACTCTAAAAATATTTCCATAAACAGAGGAACCAATACAATGACGCGTAGATGGACATATGCCAAAAAATCCATTTTGAACTCGGAGTATTCCAAATGGTAGTTATTTCACTCATGTTAATAATAGCAGCCTAATTGTTGTTTATATTTGATTTATACAATAAAGAAGGAAGAGGAAGGAAGCTTCTAGAGTGATCGTTAATCTCCCTATCATGAGCCTAGGGACCTCCATTTTATGTGGAATCCGACCCACAGGACGTGATATTTCACTTCGAATATCTCACACCCACTGGTCGGGAATAGAACCCGGTCTGCCTTGGTGAGAGGCAAGCAGCTTTACCACTTCACCATCATGCCTCAATATTTACAATTATCAGAACTTTTATTTGTTCTCTTTTTAGGTTATAGTTATTGTTATATAACACAATGTAAGTCTGAAACATTCCACAGAACCGCATTAGGTATTGGTTTTGGAATAATTGTATTGACATGGGGTTGTAATCAATCTTTTAAGTACATAGCATACATAGACTAGCTGAAGTACCCGTTCTTCGAACGGCTTTTAGTACTTGCTGGCTGAAATCATTCATATAATCACACATTCGTAATGTAGTTATGTTAATTCCATGTTACCAACTAAATCCATAACTTAACCAGCGGAACCGAAATGAATAGTATAATAACAGCTCAATAGTAGTGATTTGATTGTTTTCCGTGATATTGATGAAGTAGAAAGTGAACCCAGTTAGTCTTCGAAACGAAATAATAATTTGAACACTTTAAGTCAAGTAGTGCCAGCTTAACGACATCGATAACACAAGAAACAAAACTGAAATACCAGTTTGCTCTTTGAAGTAATTAAATGGAAGGACTGAAATTAAACAATGAGTCACGCGAAAGTGCAATAACCAACACTCAGGACTATCTTATAAAGAAAAGCTGAATATACTCCTTAGTATTATAAGGTGCGTTCAAAAAGTAACGAGCCGCAGGCATAATTACAGAAACCAGTACCTGTATGTTAGAAGTATTGGTCCTGGCTGTTGAGGCACTTGTCCAACTGTGACACGAGGCGGTGAATGGCTGTCTCATAAAATTCCCTGCGCTGCGATGTGTACCAGTTCCGCACGTACAGCAGGACGTCGGAGTCCGAAGTGAATCGTTGGCCCCGCAGAGCCCTTTTCAGGTGACCAAACATGGCGTAGTCACAGGAAGAGAGGTCTGGACTGTATGGAGTGTAGCCGAGAACCTCTCATTTGAATTTCTGCAGGAGTGCCGCGACTGTGTTGGCCGTATGAGGTCGTGCATCGTCGTGGAGCGACCACGGCGGCTATGGCGTTCATTGGTCCTGGGTAATGAGTGCATCAACCAGCTGGACGTTGTCATCGGTAATGCAGGGGGGTGCCCCAGACCGGGCATCATCGGCTAACGTCACCCGTCCTTCCCTGAAGCGCTTGTGCCACGCCTTGACCCTTCCAAGGGACATGCAGTGTTCGCCGTACACTTGTGACATTCGGCGATGAATGTCTGTTCCTCCTACTCCTTCCGCTGTCAGAAACCGTACAACACCTCTTTGCTCTTCGGTTGACGACTCAATGTCACTGTTTGCAATGCGACTGGCAGCGTTGGACGATTGATGCAAGCTGCTGCTCGCTTTGTATCGTCACGTGACGTGCACGCGTGCCCTAATAGCGACGGGCTGTGACCTTCAACGCTCTGGTCGGAACCATACCTCGTTACACACGCCACGATTAGCCGATGTCGTCACTGGTTTGCGCATTCCAGCCTTCGGCTCGTTACTTTTGGAACACGCTTTATACAACGGAGATCACCTCAGCTTATTTACTCGTGTCAGGAACAAAAATATTACATAACAAACTATGTACAAAAAGGGCAAAACAATGGCAACACTTGAACATTTAAGGTTCGAAATAATGCATGAGCAATATTTTTCCATGTCACGTCCATTTGGTGTAGCCTTCACCAGATCCTCCATGGTGCACAGTATAGGACACAGACTGCACTGAAGCAGATGACCCATAGCCTGTTCTTCACCGCATTCACAAGGACCGGGTCGCAGCAAAAACCCCATTTATGAAGGTTGGACTTGGATCTGCCAACACCAGATCGCAATCTGTTGAAAGACTTCCAAGTTGTCCAAGCCTCTGTATGTCCTGTTGGGAGCCTTTCAGATGGAACCATCCACTGGGTAATGTGGGGGCTTCTGGTCACCAAGGTGTAATCCTCAAAACCTGAGGTTTGTCAGTTAGGCACTCAGTTGTGTGAAGAAAGCTTCTTCTTGACTTCAGTCGAGAGTGGGCTGGTTGAAGGCTAAACAATGGATGTGCTTGAGACACATCAACCCTATATCTCTCACATTTAGCTGCAATTTCACTTCTGATATCTGGGGGTACAATGCCTGCTAAACAATACAGTTTATCACATGGCGTGGGTCTCAGGCAGCCAGTGATAAGTCTACACGTTTCATTTAATGCAGTATCAACCTGCTTGGTATGACACGACTTGTACCACACAGGACATGCATATTCTGCTGCAGAGTAACAGAGTGCTAAAGCAGTGGTTCTTATTGTTTGAGCTTGAGTCCCCCAGCTGGTACCAGATAATTTGCGAAGGAGGCAGTTTCTTGCGGATACCTTATTTTTGGTGTTTAGACAATGTCTTTCATACGTGAGTGCACGATCCAATGTAATCCCTAAGTATTTGGGATTCGCAGAGTGGTCCAACAGCATGCCTTCCCACGTTACATGCAGTTTCCTCTTTGCCTGTCTGTTCTTGAGATGGAAAGCGCAGACTTGTGTTTTCAAAGGGATTGGTTTCAATTGGTTTCCTCTATAATAATCACTTAGTTCCCCCAGAGCTTCAGATAGACGTCTTTCCACAACTTCAAACTGATCCGCCTGGACGGTAATGGCACGATCATCCGCATAAATAAAGCTTCGAGTATCTACTGGTATTGGCTGGTCATTTGTATATATGTTAAAGAGGATAGGAGCCAGAACACTACCTTGAGGCAGTCCATTTCGTTGATTCCTCCAACGGCTGTGCTGCCCTTGAAAGTCTACAAAGAGTCTACGATTTTGAAGAAGACACCTGACTATTTCAGTTAATTTATAGTCCTTTGTCATCAAGTAGAGTTTATTCAGCAGTAAGTGATGATTGACTGTGTCATAAGCAGCTGTTAAGTCAATGAATACTGCCCCTGTGATCTTCCGGTTCTGGAATCCATCTTCAATATGCTGAGTAAGATGTAGGATTTGTGAAGTGCAGCTTTTACCTGTTCTGAAGCCAGCCTGTTCAGGGATTAGGAAAGGTTCAATTACCTTTGTGAGCCTACTTAGAATCATTCGCTCCAGTATCTTGAAAAGGTGGGAGAGCAATGAAATAGGCCTATAATTCTTAGGATCATGTGCATCTTTCCCGGGATTGAGAATCGCTATTACTCTGCTCTTCCTCCACATTTTGGGTATTTTACAGGTAGTAATGCAGTTATTAAACAATTCTAGCAGCCATTCTTTAGCCCCAGGTCCAAAATGTTTGATTTGATCCACACAAATTCCGTCCAGACCAGCCGCCTTTCCATTCTTACAGTAATTAATAGCTATATTCAGTTCTGAAAGTACAAAGGGTTTAAGGAAATGTCTTCCTGTTCATGTTTCTGGGTTGTCTTTCCAGAATTACCATTTCGAATAAGTTGATTAACAATTTGGTTGGCAGAGACATTAGAATGTGAAGAAGTTCTATTGTGATCATTGTTAAGGCGTCTAAGAATCCTCCAAGCTTTCTGGCTGCTCCTTCCCATATCCAAATCTTCCATAAGCTTTAACCACTGTTGTCGTTTTGAGTCTGAAATAGAAGAGAGAACACGTTGTCCGCTAGCAAGAGTTTTCTCACTGAAAGGATCTTCGTCAAATGATTTGCAGTAATTTGACAAAAGAGTCGTTGTCTGAGGAGTAAGACCTTGTATGTAATTTGTTCTACATCCTCTCTGGATAGCTGCATTGGAACATACTTTAATCACATCAATGAATTGCTCATAGGATTTTCGAATGGAACTGACTGTGGTGATCTTCTCATCAAGTAATGAGGTGAACAGTGTCCAGTTAGCCTTCTTGAAGTTGTATCATCTTCGAAAAGGGACAGTCTGGAATTGCTGAAATTGCCCGATAAGTATTTACTAAGTCTTCGAACAGTGAAGATTTTTCAAATGTACAGTTTGCCCCGTTAATGTACTGTTCCATTTGTCAACACTAACGATTAACTCAACGATCACTTATAGCATACCACTGAATGGAAGCGTGAGATTGTATGTGATCGTTAATGTGACGTCTTAAACAACGGGACATCTTTCTTAAACGTGGTGTCCGAACCACACGATGTGCCATCTGAACTCTATTAGCCGAGAAAAGTACAGTGTTAACTTTGTGACCATAACGTAGCCGCAGTTTTCACGCCCTTAGCACTGATTGGCTTCAGCTTGATAATTCACAATACCTCTACCTAATCCACAAATGAGTAAGAGATATCTGAAAGCCGTTGCACCGTAGTGATTGGATCACTGTCAATTGGCAAGAATGGTGATGAAAGATGGTGAGTCATTGTACAGTAACTTCAAAACATACGAAATCCTAAATGAAGGCCACGGCTGCCTCGTCCAATGCTTATCTGAATTACAAATACACACACTGTTACAGCCATCACAATAAGACAGGTTATCAGGCAAATTCACCACACACCCAACTAAACGGGGCTACTTGTCCACAATGTCGCAAAGCCCCAAAATAAATCATCAGCAGCAAGAACAACAGCAACATCATAAATAACAGCTACTCGATTGCAAGTAACAAAGAACGGCAATAGAATTAGTCGTAAAAGTGGCTTAAATGTCAGCATCTTCCTAACGTAAAGTGTCACAAGGAGTATAAAATTCGACTCAAAATCACGTCTGTTTCGCGACGCCATTATAGCATATTAATTATAAAAGTAATCATAAAAGCATGAAATATTATATTATTACGAATATTATAAAAAAGTGAATTTTCAAATGTCCGTTCTAAGTGGGTGTTTCCATCATGGAAAGAAACCAAATATCATATTTCTATATCAAGGGGTTTTTGCTTATTTTCTTTTCTTTCCTTTTTCTTAATTATATTAGCCTTGCGTGTTTTGTCGAACAGCAACATTTCAAGAGGATAATGGTAGTCCGCAGTTAAACGCTAAGTGCGTTTATATATTGGAATTAAATATCAGCTTCTACGTACGAAAATTAAAAGAAACTTTCTTAAATATTGAACACCTATCGTTTAATCTCTTCATACTATATTTATACATGTAAACATTATGCTAAAATACAACAAACTTGGTAGCAATTGTCATATCCGCAGTAAGTAATATTGCGGAAAGTACGTATCATGTCATGATAAAGAGTAACAGTAACAAGATAAACTTTAATCATCCCAAGTAATAATAACAAAATCAGTTTTAAAAACAGCAAATTTTCTACGTTTATGCCGTGTTTTGTGCGAGGTTTCGCCTAGTAACTCCGAGATGGCTCATCAGCGAGCTCTTGTTGTCCATTTGCGGACCACCAAAGGAGTAGCAAACTGCGCGCTACCTCAATTCTTATCTAGAACACCTCCGGTATTTTACTGCGAGAGCTAAACGCTCAAACAGAAGTTCACCTCCCTATAAAGACTTCCAAATTGTTTGTATATTGAATTCAAGGGCCAAGCAATTAAAACTCAGCAACTTTTCTAGGTTTACGCTGTGTTTTTTGCAGGGTTTCATTGACCGTGAAAGTCTAAACACCAACTTTATTGTAAAAAAATTTGCCCAATTCACCAGTAAGATTAATTCTGAAAACTAGATAAACTATTGTGACAGTCGGTAGACTTCGACACATTAGTCTGTGAATTTGGGTTGCAGATCACGGTAAGAAAAGACAAATAGGAGACAAATATTGGCCAACAGAATTATTCAGTTAGCAAAAAACAAATCTATCAACAGTAAGAAAGCATACCGTGCAAAGTAGAAAGCACTATAACATTGTAAAACAGCGTAAATATCCAAATACTAACATACAATAACCGGTACAAAGAGCATAAAATAAGACTCAGAATCTTGCCTCGTTCCAGACCCCACAAGCCACCTCTATACATAAAACATTTAATGTAGGGATATAAGATTTGTACATTCCTCACATATTTCTTACCTCTTTGACCCACTTACAGGGCGGCTAGGATCATGAAATTTGGCATGCACGTGATAGATGTATGTGGCAAATAGCATGCGAATTTTCACGATTCTTGCTGTCATACAAGCACGGAAAAACGAAAAGAATATGCTGAAATGTGCAAAAGAGGACTCCAAAATGTATGCTTCCATGGCAATGTGAGGCGCAATCGTTGGAGGTACTACAAAATGTCATATAACCAAATTTGTACAAAACGAACTGTTTTCCAGATATTCCCATAAAACTATTCCCGGTTTGCGAAATTTCAGCGATTGTCATAGTAACGTTGATCTGTTTCTCAGAGGGAACACAGTTTTTTGGGAATATCTCCGTAACAGTTCATTTTAGGACCTTAAAAATTGTGTTTCGGGGTCCCCTCCGAGTATTGTTTCTCGTATCTGGCGGCTTAAAATGAGTTATGTCCGGTCTTTGTACCTTTTGACCATGCTCAGAGCCGAAGGGCCGAAAATATTCACTTACAAATTGAATTTTCAAAAACTGTTTCTTAGTGAGCCCCTACAACCTAGGATTAACCAACATGCAAAACTTCAGCTTTCTAGGTCTCGTGGTCTGAGGGCTTGGATGATGAGTCAATTTTCGACTCGCGTCACAGTCGTGTAATATTTTTATTCAATAAAATGCAGGTTTAACCCCGTCAACAGCCCTTTAGAACCTGAATATCCAAAAATCCCTCCTTAGTAGACTTTTTCGACACACAACAAACATACCCCCAAAATATCATTCATCTAACTTTAATAGTTTTGGTTGGTCGATGAGAGTGAATATCCAAAATTCCCTCCTTAGTGGACGTTTTTCATCCAGAATTTCACCCCTCCCCATGGGCCCCTTAAAATGGATTTATGAAAAAACGGTCGAACACCTATTTATTTAATAACAAGCTGTACCCGGCATGCGTTGCAATGCCAATCAAAGAAAGTGTTGGCATTGTAATTTGGTTTCTTGAAGTGTTTTGGATTCACAATGTTATCCTCAATTTCCGTTAACTGCCTCAAAGCTATCGTAAAAAGGATTTACTAATTTTGAAACATTTGTGGGAGCGTGCGCAACAACTCACCGAAGTTTCATCGCAATCGGATGAATGGTATATGAATGCAGATGGAACTTTGCTGAAACACTTCACGCGTCGTCACTCATTTGTTGCATCTACTCGTGCGCTACCTATTGTAAAATGGATTTACTAAGTCGAAAACCTTCCCTGGCGTATACACAACAAATCATCAAAGTTTCATCGCAATCGGATGAATGGCATATGAACGCATACGGGATTTTGTTTAAACGATTCGCGCGCCATCACTCATTTGTTGAATCAACTCGCGCGCTGCCTATTGTATAATGGATTTACTAAGTCAGAAACCTTCCCAGTAGTGTGCACAACAACTCACACTAGTTTCATCACAATCGGATGAATGGTATATGAACGCAGTTGGAACTTTGTTGAAACGGTTTGTGCGCCGTCACTCATTTGTTGAAACTACTCATGCGCCACCCATTATACAATGGACTTACTCAATTAGAAACGTTCCCTGCTGTGTTCACAACAACTCACCCAAGTTTCATCGCAATTGGATGAATAGTAGGCCTATATGAACGCATACGGGACTTTGCGATTCGCGTGAGTAGTGGTTTTTGATCGGTTCTAGCACATCCTCCTCCTCACCCTCCTCACAAGATGGCGGCGGCGCGATATCTCTCGAACGCATGGTCGGATTTTGATGAATGAGGTGTCATTGAACTCGGGCTGATACCCCCTTTCCAATGGACAACATATTTCCAACCCAAAATAAACCCTACCCCTACTAGGGGGTGAAATTCTATTTTTTTTAAATCTCGCTTTCCAAGTGCAACTCAGAATAACTCTAATATGTCTTGCGTAAATCATTGCAAGATTTAAATACGAAGAAAAACAAATGTGTTGGTCATCTGCAGAAAATGAGTTTGTTCCAATTAGCTAGGCATAATATAAAAGTCAAATGTGGCTTACATTTCTCGTTGGTCTTGAAGCGTAGTGAACCTGGTCTGTACCAGATTTATCCAGATACATGCCCTATTGGACACGCACGTCTAATCCTTGTATCGGCCGCCATTATATACCCATAATCTGTCTAACACGATATAGTGGAAATATTTCTTGAAGTTTGAAGTAACTGCTGATCCATTTTAATATTGGCTTCAATTAAATCCATAGCAGTTCGCTTAAATGGGGTCAGATCCAAATGATCTATTCTCAAATACGTCAGTTGTAACATAACTCACGGTAATCTTTTCAGTACAAGAAAACACTGACAGTCTAAATCAATCAACGGCTGTTCTGAAGATCGTTCCCTGGGCATGGTTTATCACCATCTTTCATGCGCAAAGCAACTTATAGTTTCCCTTTGTCGGCTAATGAACAACACCGTGATAGACTGGCCTTCAATATGCTGAAAGATCGGAGTGGTTATCAAGTTACAATTTATGAAACTGACTAATTGGATTAAAATATCCAAGTATTGAATTATTATTACTGGACATTGACAAAGTACTTTCTAGACAAAGTCTAGCATGTGTCCATATAGAAATAAAGTATTTCACCAGTGTCCGTAGAAAAATAACAATCACCTTAGTGATTCCCTCTGCCGGAAACTTACTATGTTCCACATGTATCGTAGCACTTTTGTGACTATCACAATTTAAAGATATCTTCTGCGTAGATCCGGCAACCATGTGCCTTGGCTCAACGTAGCAGCAGCACCTTGTCATGCAAGAGCTTGGTTCGAAGTGAGCTGATGATGCTTGGGCCGGTCGGCTTTTATTCAAAACGGTCGGGTCCACGCTGGATCACGCTGAAATCTGGAAATCCTCATATCTCCGGTGTCTCTGGTCCGATTCACTTGAGACTAAGTGCATTCTCTTTCATTTGGCCGTGCCAGTAATCTGATCCAAGTCTCAAGTCTCTACTCCATGGCTAACTATTTAATCAACAAATAGTCTCGACCTCTGCTACTACTCGCTACGTCACTTAACATACTCTTGGCTGCACAAAGTTTCCATTCCATTCTAGAAGTAATGGAGCGCGATATTCAAATATCTCAACTTTCAAAAGCGGATGTAGCCTTTCCCTTGATATCTAGGTGTCTGAATCTTGGAATACCCATTCCTAGAGCTGGGCACAGTATAATGGACGTAACATTCAGGTCATTTTCCCGTAATGATAATGACAATAATGTATAGGGAAACGGCTATTTACAAATTACAGTACTGACACATGTAATTTACAAACGAATTGAAAAATATGATTAGAAAGAGGAGTAAGTGAAATAAAAGCCACTTCCTAGGGCCCATATCTCATTGGTTGTTAGAAAAGTAGAGATCAATAGTGTCGTCTATTGTCACATAGTGCCATAGGAAAATAATCAGAGCACTTTGGAAAACCTCGGCTGTCCCGAGCTCCTGAAGGAGCAATAGTGTCATTTATCGCCACATACCGCTCAAGGATAAGGATCTGAATAAATGGAAGTTAATTTGAAAGCACCAACGTTTATTGCAACTGATTACCTCTATGTACTGCACCAATCCATCGCACTTATACAGAGGTATAATATTTTCATGAAGATAACTGTTTTAAGGGGCCTAAGAAATCTTCTTGCAATAATTACTCCCAGTGACTCCAATTTATAAGCAGCGCAAGTTGCAACTATTTTCGCAATTTTGGTAGGGGTAACGTGATGCACCTCGCATTGCCAGCCAACAATTGACTTATTAAAATACTCTTACAGTCACACTATTCGGACATGAATGGTTCTACGACCTTAAAACGTAGTTTTCGAGTTCATAATGTATGTTGTTCTAAATGTAGGGAATGGAGAGAGTTGTTCAAAATATCAAGTGGACAGTGTTACTCGTCGGGTTCCAAAGGGAAAGTATGTAAAATTTGGTTCAGATCGGTGAAACGGTGTAGATTTGTGCCAAAGGTCCTAAATGAAGGGAATGGAGTGGTCTGTCCAAAATTTCATGTAGACAGTGTTACTCGCAGGTTTCCAAAGGGTAAGAATACTCATTTTGGTTCAGATCGGTGAAACGGTGTAGATTAGTATAAATAACAGACAGACAAACTAACATTGAGCTTTATACCGTATTTACACATGCTAGTGCAACAATCACAATCACGCAGGTTAACACATAAGTCCTACACACACACCCATTTACACGGGGCAACATGACCACGATGTCCAGGCCCCGCAAATGAAATATTAACTGTGGATACGATAGCATAGAGAATACTCCAATCCAATAAATCCTTGAGCAACACTGAAAACTGGCTCAAACACCATATCCTATCTCCAATTTACACATGCTATTGCAACAATCACAATAATGCAGGTTATCACAAACATTCTACACACATACCCATGTACACGGGGCAACATGTCCACGATGTCTAAGCCCCGTAAAAGAAATAACAACTGTCTACACATGAAAACTGCAAAACCGTCTATGTGTCCTTTAGCAAATTTTACCGGAGTATCATGATACAGAGTATATCGTTGTTGCCTAGTGACAACTTGTCCATCAATGGTGCAGCGTTGACTATCATGATACAGTGCTAGTCGTTGTCGCCTAGCGACAATATGTCCGTCAAATTATTAGATCGGTGAAACGGTGTAGATTTGTGCAAAAGGGCCTAAATACGGGGAATGGAGTGGTCTGTCTGAAATTTAACATAGACTAAACTATTCTTCTTGAATTAGGCTATCATATACAAAAAGAATTTTTCGAATTCGACTGATAGTTCCAGAGATTAGCGCGTTTAAACACATAAAAGCACAAACTCTTCAGTTATATTATATTAGTTAGATGAGTATTTATAAAACAATTAATATAAAATCATTCAAGTGAAGAAACCAACCCTACCTGGTTTCTAACCCTGAACCGATCGGGTGACAGACCAACGATCCACCACTGAGCTACAGAGGCCCATAGTACTTCAGTGTTATCAACCGACATAGATACAACTTGTTAGCAAATAATGAATTGGAAGATACGATCCCTTCAGTGAAGCATACCTTCATTATAAACCATTTCATATCAAGTTTATATTATTTCTATCAGTAAGCTATATTTCATGCAACATTCTCCAACTACTGCAATATAGGTCAGGCACGAGAAGTCAGCTGCCATCTTGTCACGTGACCGAGACGGCTCAGCTCTTTTAAGTCACTGCTAAAGTATAATATTATAATATAAAAATTTTATATCCAACGATTCACGTAATTTAAGATGGCTTTAACCACCCGTTGTTCGATAATCGGAATTGGTGGTTCCTAAGTTATGGCTTATAATGCTTGCATGATTTACACTGCCGCCATGTTGAAATGGTATGGCTGATGGCCTAGTTGGCCGAAACATAACGATAATACTAATATACTTTGCGCAAGAAATACCCTCTGTATGAAGTCATTGTTGAAAGTGATAAGAGATTCACACCACTACGACTTGCAGACATGCAATACGACACCAAAGAGCACGTTACTTTGTTTGAACAGTGCCAGATGGCATGGTTACGTAAAGAACTACATGGTGGACACACTCACAAGTTCAGCCAACATCATGTAGGCCGATCATAGTCGAACTTATATTTGAAGCATGGTTCGCTCTTCAGTAAAACTGAGGGCATTGTAATTGCGATGCAGGTCCCTGTCATTGTAATAAAAAATTATAGAAAGCATATCCTTAAAGACAATTTAGCAGATGATCGATGTCGTAGATGCTCCTCATCATATTATCGGTGGCTGCTCATCGCTGGCTGGTATAGGGTACAACAAGAGGCTAAGATCTTCCATCAAGAGCGAGCTGTATAATGTGGACTTCTGGATACTAGCGTGGTGTACTGCAATTACCAGCCTGCCAACGAGCTTGAATATGAGCATCATATGTATTGGGATGGACCTATTTTAACCGACCAGAAAATCTTGGCCAATAGACCCGATATTGTCTATCTCAAAAAAGAAACCAAAAGACCTACTTGATAGACATTGCTGCCCTGATTAGCCAATATATGCTAACTACCCAGGCTCTAGAAATAAACAAAAACGCACCGATGGATGAAGAGATAAGAAAACTATGGGGTCTATAATGCGTGACAATTTAGCCAGTTATGATCTCTTCCACGGGAGTTTCTCCACAGATGTCGGCAATGGCTTTGTAAAAACACAATTGAAACATCTCATTGCCAGAATAGAGAAGGCAGTGCTTTGGATACCTGTCATATTGTTAGGTTATTTTGATCACAGTAAGATATAGGCTACATGATATTTGATAGCAAAATCCGTATCTTGTAGACTGAGCTAAACCAAATTGATGAGAAATTAAAGATAATAATAATAGTAAAAATGCAACCTGAGTGAGTACAATAGTTCTTGCAATTGTAGACGACCCCGGTGCCTAGCCGTGGGCGTTAAATAGCTCACCACGACTGCGATGCAGAGCTTCAGCAAGTGAGAAGATCGGAGGTTCAAATCCCGGCGATACAGTGGCTCATGAGTTCTCCCCACACTTCCTCCAGCCAAATACCGGGATAATAACTTAATTCTTGTCTCGGGACATCGACCTTAGTGATCACATTTACACAAATTTCTACAGACACGAGAGAAACATAGGTTATCAGACGGATTGAACACACAAGTACACGGGGCAGATGATCAAGATGTTCCAACAACAAAAACAACATCTGTCGAGGTAACCACAGTACAATATAGCTAATTTTATCTGCATATTGCGTCACTCTAAGGTTATCTCCATGACCTCAACAGAGCCAATGTTGGAGAAGATTCAACTCCGCGGGGAACATCAAAAGTATATTCTTAACGCATAAATACAGCATGACGTATGATGGAGTGCATCCTCTCTGCAATCAGGTAAGCTGAATTGGCCAAGAACTCCTGTTAACGGTCTCATCTCATAGGAGAACGTGGATATATTTGTTGCTGCTGTTGTTTCCTTCTTCAGAGGATTACTAATATTGTGTTATTTAGCCCCGTGCACTTGTATGTGGGTGTATATGATAAACTGTGTCATTGTGGCGGCAGCATTAGTGAGTATACTTGTTATTGTGGCTAGCATTGGGGAAAGAGGCGTCAGTTGCCTTAAGATAGAAACCATCCCGACATTTTCCTGAAGTAGAAGTAAGGAAACCACTGAACACCACCTCTGAACAGGAGAGGTAGGAATCGAAATCACCTCTCCTCAGTTCAGCCCCGTTCCAGTCCGTGCTGAAGTGGCTAGCACTTTTAGCTGTTACCCCTGAGATCCGGGTTATAGACCACCTCGTGGTGTAGTGGCTAGCATTCTTGGCTGTCACCCCTGAGGTCTGGGTTATAGACCACCTCGTGGTGTAGTGGCTAGTATTGTTGGCTGTCAACCCTGAGGCCGAGGTTATAGGCCACCACGTGATGTAGTGGCTAGTATTTTTGGCTGTCACCCCTGAGGCCCAGGTTATAGGCCACCACGTGATGTAGTGGCTAGTATTGTTGGCTGTCACCCCTGAGGCCCAGGTTATAGGCCACCACGTGATGTAGTGGCTAGTATTGTTGGCTGTCACCCCTGAGGCCCAGGTTATAGGCCACCACGTGATGTAGTGGCTAGTATTGTTGGCTGTCACCCCTGAGGCCCAGGTTATAGGCCACCACGTGATGTAGTGGCTAGCATTGTTGGCTGTCACCCCTGAGGCCGAGGTTATAAGGCCACCACGTGATGTAGTGGCTAGCATTGTTGGCTGTCACCCCTGAGGCCCAGGTTATAGACCACCACGTGATGTAGTGGCTAGCATTGTTGGCTGTCAACCCTGAGGCCCAGGTTATAGACCACCACGTGATGTAGTGGCTAGTATTGTTGGCTGTCAACCCTGAGGCCCAGGTTATAGGCCACCACGTGATGTAGTGGCTAGTATTGTTGGCTGTCACCCCTGAGGCCCAGGTTATAAGGCCACCACGTGATGTAGTGGCTAGTATTGTTGGCTGTCACCCCTGAGGCCCAGGTTATAGACCACCACGTGATGTAGTGGCTAGTATTGTTGGCTGTCAACCCTGAGGCCGAGGTTATAGGCCACCACGTGATGTAGTGGCTAGTATTGTTGGCTGTCACCCCTGAGGCCCAGGTTATAGGCCACCACGTGATGTAGTGGCTAGCATTGTTGGCTGTCACCCCTGAGGCCCAGGTTATAGGCCACCACGTGATGTAGTGGCTAGTATTGATGGCTGTCACCCCTGAGGTCTGGGTTATAGACCACCTCGTGATGTAGTGGCTAGCATTGTTGGCTGTCACCCCTGAGGCCCAGGTTATAGGCCACCTCGTGATGTAGTGGCTAGTATTGTTGGCTGTCACCCCTGAGGCCCAGGTTATAGGCCACCTCGTGGTGTAGTGGCTAGTATTGTTGGCTGTCACCCCTGAGGCCCAGGTTATAGGACACCACGTGATGTGGTGGCTAGCATTGTTGGCTGTCACCCCTGAGGCCCAGGTTATAGGCCACCACGTGATGTAGTGGCTAGTATTGTTGGCTGTCACCCCTGAGGCCCAGGTTATAGACCACCACGTGATGTAGTGGCTAGTATTGTTGGCTGTCACCCCTGAGGCCCAGGTTATAGGCCACCACGTGGTGTAGTGGCTAGTATTGTTGGCTGTCACCCCTGAGGCCCAGGTTATAGGCCACCACGTGATGTAGTGGCTAGTATTGTTGGCTGTCACCCCTGAGGCCCAGGTTATAGGCCACCACGTGATGTAGTGGCTAGTATTGTTGGCTGTCACCCCTGAGGCCCAGGTTATAGACCACCACGTGATGTAGTGGCTAGCATTGTTGGCTGTCACCCCTGAGGCCCAGGTTATAGACCACCACGTGATGTAGTGGCTAGTATTGTTGGCTGTCACCCCTGAGGCCCAGGTTATAGGCCACCACGTGATGTAGTGGCTAGCATTGTTGGCTGTCACCCCTGAGGCCCAGGTTATAGGCCACCACGTGATGTAGTGGCTAGCATTGTTGGCTGTCACCCCTGAGGCCCAGGTTATAGGCCACCACGTGATGTAGTGGCTAGTATTGTTGGCTGTCACCCCTGAGGCCCAGGTTATAGGCCACCACGTGATGTAGTGGCTAGTATTGTTGGCTGTCACCCCTGAGGCCCAGGTTATAGGCCACCACGTGATGTAGTGGCTAGCATTGTTGGCTGTCACCCCTGAGGCCCAGGTTATAGGCCACCACGTGATGTAGTGGCTAGCATTGTTGGCTGTCACCCCTGAGGCCCAGGTTATAGGCCACCACGTGATGTAGTGGCTAGTATTGTTGGCTGTCACCCCTGAGGCCCAGGTTATAGGACACCACGTGATGTAGTGGCTAGTATTGTTGGCTGTCACCCCTGAGGCCCAGGTTATAGGCCACCTCGTGATGTAGTGGCTAGTATTGTTGGCTGTCACCCCTGAGGCCCAGGTTATAGGCCACCACGTGGTGTAGTGGCTAGCATTGTTGGCTGTCACCCCTGAGGCCCAGGTTATAGGCCACCTCGTGATGTAGTGGCTAGTATTGTTGGCTGTCACCCCTGAGGCCCAGGTTATAGGCCACCACGTGATGTAGTGGCTAGCATTGTTGGCTGTCACCCCTGAGGCCCAGGTTATAGGCCACCACGTGATGTAGTGGCTAGTATTGTTGGCTGTCACCCCTGAGGCCCAGGTTATAGGACACCACGTGATGTAGTGGCTAGCATTGTTGGCTGTCACCCCTGAGGCCCAGGTTATAGACCACCACGTGATGTAGTGGCTAGTATTGTTGGCTGTCACCCCTGAGGCCCAGGTTATAGGCCACCACGTGATGTAGTGGCTAGTATTTTTGGCTGTCACCCCTGAGGCCCAGGTTATAGACCACCACGTGATGTAGTGGCTAGCATTGTTGGCTGTCACCCCTGAGGCCCAGGTTATAGGCCACCACGTGATGTAGTGGCTAGCATTGTTGGCTGTCACCCCTGAGGCCCAGGTTATAGGCCACCACGTGATGTAGTGGCTAGCATTGTTGGCTGTCACCCCTGAGGCCAAGGTTATAGGCCACCACGTGATGTAGTGGCTAGTATTGTTGGCTGTCACCCCTGAGGCCCAGGTTATAGGCCACCACGTGATGTAGTGGCTAGCATTGTTGGCTGTCACCCCTGAGGCCCAGGTTATAGGCCACCACGTGATGTAGTGGCTAGTATTGTTGGCTGTCAACCCTGAGGCCCAGGTTATAGGCCACCACGTGATGTAGTGGCTAGCATTGTTGGCTGTCACCCCTGAGGCCCAGGTTATAGGCCACCACGTGATGTAGTGGCTAGTATTGTTGGCTGTCACCCCTGAGGCCCAGGTTATAGGCCACCACGTGATGTAGTGGCTAGTATTGTTGGCTGTCACCCCTGAGGCCCAGGTTATAGGCCACCACGTGATGTAGTGGCTAGTATTGTTGGCTGTCACCCCTGAGGCCCAGGTTATAGGCCACCACGTGATGTAGTGGCTAGCATTGTTGGCTGTCACCCCTGAGGCCGAGGTTATAGGCCACCACGTGATGTAGTGGCTAGCATTGTTGGCTGTCACCCCTGAGGCCCAGGTTATAGACCACCACGTGATGTAGTGGCTAGCATTGTTGGCTGTCACCCCTGAGGCCCAGGTTATAGGCCACCACGTGATGTAGTGGCTAGTATTGTTGGCTGTCACCCCTGAGGCCCAGGTTATAGGACACCACGTGATGTAGTGGCTAGCATTGTTGGCTGTCACCCCTGAGGCCCAGGTTATAGGCCACCACGTGATGTAGTGGCTAGTATTGTTGGCTGTCACCCCTGAGGCCCAGGTTATAGACCACCTCGTGGTGTAGTGGCTAGCATTGTTGGCTGTCACCCCTGAGGCCCAGGTTATAGGCCACCACGTGATGTAGTGGCTAGTATTGTTGGCTGTCACCCCTGAGGCCCAGGTTATAGGCCACCACGTGATGTAGTGGCTAGCATTGTTGGCTGTCACCCCTGAGGCCCAGGTTATAGGCCACCACGTGATGTAGTGGCTAGTATTGTTGGCTGTCACCCCTGAGGCCCAGGTTATAGGCCACCACGTGATGTAGTGGCTAGTATTGTTGGCTGTCACCCCTGAGGCCCAGGTTATAGGCCACCACGTGATGTAGTGGCTAGTATTGTTGGCTGTCACCCCTGAGGCCCAGGTTATAGACCACCACGTGATGTAGTGGCTGGCATTGTTGGCTGTCACCCCTGAGGCCCAGGTTATAGGCCACCACGTGATGTAGTGGCTAGCATTGTTGGCTGTCACCCCTGAGGCCCAGGTTATAGGCCACCACGTGATGTAGTGGCTAGTATTGTTGGCTGTCACCCCTGAGGCCCAGGTTATAGGCCACCACGTGATGTAGTGGCTAGCATTGTTGGCTGTCACCCCTGAGGCCCAGGTTATAGGCCACCACGTGATGTAGTGGCTAGCATTGTTGGCTGTCACCCCTGAGGCCCAGGTTATAGACCACCACGTGATGTAGTGGCTAGCATTGTTGGCTGTCACCCCTGAGGCCCAGGTTATAGACCACCACGTGATGTAGTGGCTAGCATTGTTGGCTGTCACCCCTGAGGACGAGGTTATAGGCCACCACGTGATGTAGTGGCTAGCATTGTTGGCTGTCACCCCTGAGGCCCAGGTTATAGACCACCACGTGATGTAGTGGCTAGTATTTTTGGCTGTCACCCCTGAGGCCCAGGTTATAGGCCACCACGTGATGTAGTGGCTAGCATTGTTGGCTGTCACCCCTGAGGCCCTGGTTATAGGCCACCACGTGATGTAGTGGCTAGCATTGTTGGCTGTCACCCCTGAGGCCCAGGTTATAGGCCACCACGTGATGTAGTGGCTAGTATTGTTGGCTGTCACCCCTGAGGCCCAGGTTATAGACCACCTCGTGATGTAGTGGCTAGTATTGTTGGCTGTCACCCCTGAGGCCCAGGTTATAGGACACCACGTGATGTAGTGGCTAGCATTGTTGGCTGTCACCCCTGAGGCCGAGGTTATAGGCCACCACGTGATGTAGTGGCTAGTATTGTTGGCTGTCACCCCTGAGGCCCAGGTTATAGGCCACCACGTGATGTAGTGGCTAGCATTGTTGGCTGTCACCCCTGAGGCCCAGGTTATAGGCCACCACGTGATGTAGTGGCTAGCATTGTTGGCTGTCACCCCTGAGGCCCAGGTTATAGGCCACCACGTGATGTAGTGGCTAGCATTGTTGGCTGTCACCCCTGAGGCCCAGGTTATAGGCCACCACGTGATGTAGTGGCTAGCATTGTTGGCTGTCACCCCTGAGGCCCAGGTTATAGACCACCACGTGATGTAGTGGCTAGTATTGTTGGCTGTCACCCCTGAGGCCCAGGTTATAGGACACCACGTGATGTAGTGGCTAGTATTGTTGGCTGTCACCCCTGAGGCCCAGGTTATAGGCCACCACGCGATGTAGTGGCTAGTATTGTTGGCTGTCACCCCTGAGGCCCAGGTTATAGGCCACCACGTGATGTAGTGGCTAGCATTGTTGGCTGTCACCCCTAAGGCCCAGGTTATAGGCCACCACGTGATGTAGTGGCTAGCATTGTTGGCTGTCACCCCTGAGGCCCAGGTTATAGGCCACCACGTGATGTAGTGGCTAGCATTGTTGGCTGTCACCCCTGAGGCCCAGGTTATAGGCCACCACGTGATGTAGTGGCTAGTATTGTTGGCTGTCACCCCTGAGGCCCAGGTTATAGACCACCTCGTGATGTAGTGGCTAGTATTGTTGGCTGTCACCCCTGAGGCCCAGGTTATAGGACACCACGTGATGTAGTGGCTAGCATTGTTGGCTGTCACCCCTGAGGCCGAGGTTATAAGGCCACCACGTGATGTAGTGGCTAGCATTGTTGGCTGTCACCCCTGAGGCCCAGGTTATAGGCCACCACGTGATGTAGTGGCTAGTATTGTTGGCTGTCACCCCTGAGGCCCAGGTTATAGGCCACCACGTGATGTAGTGGCTAGTATTGTTGGCTGTCACCCCTGAGGCCCAGGTTATAGACCACCTCGTGGTGTAGTGGCTAGTATTGTTGGCTGTCAACCCTGAGGCCCAGGTTATAGACCACCTCGTGGTGTAGTGGCTAGTATTGTTGGCTGTCAACCCTGAGGCCCAGGTTATAGACCACCTCGTGGTGTAGTGGCTAGTATTGTTGGCTGTCACCCCTGAGGCCCAGGTTATAGGCCACCACGTGATGTAGTGGCTAGTATTGTTGGCTGTCACCCCTGAGGCCCAGGTTATAGGCCACCACGTGATGTAGTGGCTAGTATTGTTGGCTGTCACCCCTGAGGCCCAGGTTATAGACCACCTCGTGGTGTAGTGGCTAGTATTGTTGGCTGTCACCCCTGAGGCCCAGGTTATAGGCCACCACGTGATGTAGTGGCTAGCATTGTTGGCTGTCAACCCTGAGGCCCAGGTTATAGACCACCTCGTGGTGTAGTGGCTAGTATTGTTGGCTGTCACCCCTGAGGCCCAGGTTATAGGCCACCACGTGATGTAGTGGCTAGTATTGTTGGCTGTCACCCCTGAGGCCCAGGTTATAGGCCACCACGTGATGTAGTGGCTAGTATTGTTGGCTGTCAACCCCGAGGCCCAGGTTATAGGCCACCACGTGATGTAGTGGCTAGTATTGTTGGCTGTCTCCCCTGAGGCCCAGGTTATAAGGCCACCACGTGATGTAGTGGCTAGTATTGTTGGCTGTCACCCCTGAGGCCCAGGTTATAGGCCACCACGTGATGTAGTGGCTAGTATTGTTGGCTGTCACCCCTGAGGCCCAGGTTATAGGCCACCACGTGATGTAGTGGCTAGCATTGTTGGCTGTCACCCCTGAGGCCCAGGTTATAGGCCACCACGTGATGTAGTGGCTAGTATTGTTGGCTGTCACCCCTGAGGCCCAGGTTATAGACCACCACGTGATGTAGTGGCTAGCATTGTTGGCTGTCACCCCTGAGGCCCAGGTTATAGGCCACCACGTGATGTAGTGGCTAGTATTGTAGGCTGTCACCCCTGAGGCCCAGGTTATAGGCCACCACGTGGTGTAGTGGCTAGTATTGTTGGCTGTCACCCCTGAGGCCGAGGTTATAGGCCACCACGTGATGTAGTGGCTAGTATTGTTGGCTGTCACCCCTGAGGCCCAGGTTATAGGCCACCACGTGATGTAGTGGCTAGTATTGTTGGCTGTCACCCCTGAGGCCCAGGTTATAGGCCACCACGTGATGTAGTGGCTAGTATTGTTGGCTGTCACCCCTGAGGCCCAGGTTATAGGCCACCACGTGATGTAGTGGCTAGTATTGTTGGCTGTCACCCCTGAGGCCCAGGTTATAGGCCACCACGTGGTGTAGTGGCTAGCATTGTTGGCTGTCACCCCTGAGGCCCAGGTTATAGGCCACCACGTGATGTAGTGGCTAGCATTGTTGGCTGTCACCCCTGAGGCCCAGGTTATAGGCCACCACGTGATGTAGTGGCTAGTATTGTTGGCTGTCACCCCTGAGGTCCAGGTTATAGGACACCACGTGATGTAGTGGCTAGTATTGTTGGCTGTCACCCCTGAGGCCCAGGTTATAGGCCACCACGTGAAATAGTGGCTAGTATTGTTGGCTGTCACCCCTGAGGCCCAGGTTATAGACCACCTCGTGATGTAGTGGCTAGTATTGTTGGCTGTCACCCCTGAGGCCCAGGTTATAGGCCACCACGTGATGTAGTGGCTAGTATTGTTGGCTGTCACCTCTGAGGCCCAGGTTATAGACCACCTCGTGATGTAGTGGCTAGCATTGTTGGCTGTCACCCCTGAGGCCCAGGTTATAGGCCACCTCGTGATGTAGTGGCTAGTATTGTTGGCTGTCACCCCTGAGGCCCAGGTTATAGGCCACCACGTGATGTAGTGGCTAGCATTGTTGGCTGTCACCCCTGAGGCCCAGGTTATAGACCACCTCGTGATGTAGTGGCTAGCATTGTTGGCTGTCACCCCTGAGGT
This sequence comes from Meconema thalassinum, assembly GCA_946902985.2. NCBI lineage: Eukaryota > Metazoa > Arthropoda > Insecta > Orthoptera > Tettigoniidae > Meconema > Meconema thalassinum. Next base: position 503,234,792 of record OX336393.1, on the reverse strand, counting down.
CCAGGTTATAGGCCACCACGTGATGTAGTGGCTAACATTGTTGGCTGTCACCCCTGAGGCCCAGGTTATAGGCCACCACGTGATGTAGTGGCTAGTATTGTTGGCTGTCACCCCTGAGGCCCAGGTTATAGACCACCACGTGATGTAGTGGCTAGCATTGTTGGCTGTCACCCCTGAGGCCCAGGTTATAGGCCACCACGTGATGTAGTGGCTAATATTGTTGGCTGTCACCCCTGAGGTCTGGGTTATAGACCACCTCGTGGTGTAGTGGCTAGTATTGTTGGCTGTCACCCCTGAGGCCCAGGTTATAGGCCACCACGTGGTGTAGTGGCTAGTATTTTTGGCTGTCACCCCTGAGGCCCAGGTTATAGGCCACCACGTGATGTAGTGGCTAGTATTTTTGGCTGTCACCCCTGAGGCCGAGGTTATAGGCCACCACGTGATGTAGTGGCTAGTATTTTTGGCTGTCACCCCTGAGGCCGAGGTTATAGGCCACCACGTGATGTAGTGGCTAGCATTGTTGGCTGTCACCCCTGAGGCCCAGGTTATAGGCCACCACGTGATGTAGTGGCTAGTATTGTTGGCTGTCACCCCTGAGGCCCAGGTTATAGGCCACCACGTGGTGTAGTGGCTAGTATTGTTGGCTGTCACCCCTGAGGCCCAGGTTATAGGCCACCTCGTGATGTAGTGGCTAGTATTGTTGGCTGTCACCCCTGAGGCCCAGGTTATAGGCCACCACGTGATGTAGTGGCTAGTATTGTTGGCTGTCACCCCTGAGGCCCAGGTTATAGGCCACCACGTGATGTAGTGGCTAGCATTGTTGGCTGTCACCCCTGAGGCCCAGGTTATAGGCCACCACGTGATGTAGTGGCTAGCATTGTTGGCTGTCACCCCTGAGGCCCAGGTTATAGGCCACCACGTGATGTAGTGGCTAGTATTGTTGGCTGTCACCCCTGAGGCCCAGGTTATAGGCCACCACGTGATGTAGTGGCTAGCATTGTTGGCTGTCACCCCTGAGGCCCAGGTTATAGACCACCACGTGATGTAGTGGCTAGTATTTTTGGCTGTCACCCCTGAGGCCGAGGTTATAGGCCACCACGTGATGTAGTGGCTAGTATTGTTGGCTGTCACCCCTGAGGCCCAGGTTATAGGCCACCACGTGATGTAGTGGCTAGCATTGTTGGTTGTCACCCCTGAGGCCCAGGTTATAGGCCACCACGTGATGTAGTGGCTAGCATTGTTGGCTGTCACCCCTGAGGCCCAGGTTATAGGCCACCACGTGATGTAGTGGCTAGTATTGTTGGCTGTCACCCCTGAGGCCCAGGTTATAGGCCACCACGTGATGTAGTGGCTAGTATTGTTGGCTGTCACCCCTGAGGCCCAGGTTATAGGCCACCAGTGATGTAGTGGCTAGTATTGTTGGCTGTCACCCCTGAGGCCCAGGTTATAGGCCACCACGTGATGTAGTGGCTAGCATTGTTGGCTGTCACCCCTGAGGCCCAGGTTGTAGGCCACCACGTGATGTAGTGGCTAGTATTGTTGGCTGTCACCCCTGAGGCCCAGGTTATAGGCCACCACGTGATGTAGTGGCTAGCATTGTTGGCTGTCACCCCTGAGGCCCAGGTTATAGGCCACCACGTGATGTAGTGGCTAGCATTGTTGGCTGTCACCCCTGAGGCCCAGGTTATAGGCCACCACGTGATGTAGTGGCTAGTATTGTTGGCTGTCACCCCTGAGGTCTGGGTTATAGGCCACCACGTGATGTAGTGGCTAGTATTGTTGGCTGTCACCCCTGAGGCCCAGGTTATAGGCCACCACGTGATGTAGTGGCTAGTATTGTTGGCTGTCACCCCTGAGGCCCAGGTTATAGGCCACCACGTGATGTAGTGGCTAGTATTGTTGGCTGTCACCCCTGAGGCCCAGGTTATAGACCACCACGTGATGTAGTGGCTAGTATTGTTGGCTGTCACCCCTGAGGCCCAGGTTATAGGCCACCACGTGATGTAGTGGCTAGTATTTTTGGCTGTCACCCCTGAGGCCCAGGTTATAGGCCACCACGTGATGTAGTGGCTAGTATTGTTGGCTGTCACCCCTGAGGCCCAGGTTATAGGCCACCACGTGATGTAGTGGCTAGCATTGTTGGCTGTCACCCCTGAGGCCGAGGTTATAAGGCCACCACGTGATGTAGTGGCTAGCATTGTTGGCTGTCACCCCTGAGGCCGAGGTTATAAGGCCACCACGTGATGTAGTGGCTAGTATTGTTGGCTGTCAACCCTGAGGCCGAGGTTATAGGCCACCACGTGATGTAGTGGCTAGCATTGTTGGCTGTCACCCCTGAGGCCCAGGTTATAGGCCACCACGTGAAGTAGTGGCTAGTATTGTTGGCTGTCACCCCTGAGGCCCAGGTTATAGACCACCTCGTGGTGTAGTGGCTAGCATTGTTGGCTGTCACCCCTGAGGCCCAGGTTATAGGCCACCACGTGATGTAGTGGCTAGTATTGTTGGCTGTCACCCCTGAGGCCCAGGTTATAGGCCACCACGTGATGTAGTGGCTAGTATTGTTGGCTGTCACCCCTGAGGCCCAGGTTATAGGACACCACGTGATGTAGTGGCTAGCATTGTTGGCTGTCACCCCTGAGGCCCAGGTTATAGGACACCACGTGATGTAGTGGCTAGTATTGTTGGCTGTCACCCCTGAGGCCCAGGTTATAGACCACCACGTGATGTAGTGGCTAGTATTGTTGGCTGTCACCCCTGAGGCCCAGGTTATAGGACACCACGTGATGTAGTGGCTAGTATTGTTGGCTGTCACCCCTGAGACCCAGGTTATAGACCACCTCGTGGTGTAGTGGCTAGCATTGTTGGCTGTCACCCCTGAGGCCCAGGTTATAGGCCACCACGTGATGTAGTGGCTAGCATTGTTGGCTGTCACCCCTGAGGCCCAGGTTATAGGCCACCACGTGATGTAGTGGCTAGTATTGTTGGCTGTCACCCCTGAGGCCCAGGTTATAGGCCACCACGTGATGTAGTGGCTAGTATTGTTGGCTGTCACCCCTGAGGCCCAGGTTATAGGCCACCACGTGATGTAGTGGCTAGTATTGTTGGCTGTCACCCCTGAGGCCCAGGTTATAGGCCACCACGTGATGTAGTGGCTAGTATTGTTGGCTGTCACCCCTGAGGCCCAGGTTATAGGACACCACGTGATGTAGTGGCTAGCATTGTTGGCTGTCACCCCTGAGGCCCAGGTTATAGGACACCACGTGATGTAGTGGCTAGCATTGTTGGCTGTCACCCCTGAGGCCCAGGTTATAGGCCACCACGTGATGTAGTGGCTTGCATTGTTGGCTGTCACCCCTGAGGCCCAGGTTATAGGCCACCACGTGATGTAGTGACTAGCATTGTTGGCTGTCACCCCTGAGGCCCAGGTTATAGGCCACCACGTGATGTAGTGGCTAGCATTGTTGGCTGTCACCCCTGAGGCCCAGGTTATAGGCCACCACGTGATGTAGTGGCTAGTATTGTTGGCTGTCACCCCTGAGGCCCAGGTTATAGGCCACCACGTGATGTAGTGGCTAGTATTGTTGGCTGTCACCCCTGAGGCCGAGGTTATAAGGCCACCACGTGATGTAGTGGCTAGTATTTTTGGCTGTCACCCCTGAGGCCCAGGTTATAGGCCACCACGTGATGTAGTGGCTAGTATTGTTGGCTGTCACCCCTGAGGCCCAGGTTATAGGCCACCACGTGATGTAGTGGCTAGCATTGTTGGCTGTCACCCCTGAGGCCCAGGTTATAGGACACCACGTGATGTAGTGGCTAGTTTTGTTGGCTGTCACCCCTGAGGCCCAGGTTATAGGCCACCACGTGATGTAGTGGCTAGTATTGTTGGCTGTCACCCCTGAGGCCCAGGTTATAGGACACCACGTGATGTAGTGGCTAGTATTGTTGGCTGTCAACCCTGAGGCCCAGGTTATAGGCCACCACGTGATGTAGTGGCTAGTATTGTTGGCTGTCACCCCTGAGGCCCAGGTTATAGGCCACCACGTGATGTAGTGGCTAGTATTGTTGGCTGTCACCCCTGAGGCCCAGGTTATAGGCCACCACGTGATGTAGTGGCTAGCATTGTTGGCTGTCACCCCTGAGGCCCAGGTTATAGGCCACCACGTGATGTAGTGGCTAGTATTTTTGGCTGTCACCCCTGAGGCCCAGGTTATAGGCCACCACGTGATGTAGTGGCTAGTATTGTTGGCTGTCACCCCTGAGGCCCAGGTTATAGACCACCACGTGATGTAGTGGCTAGCATTGTTGGCTCTCACACCTGAGGCCCAGGTTATAGGCCACCACGTGATGTAGTGGCTAGTATTGTTGGCTGTCACCCCTGAGGCCCAGGTTATAGGCCACCACGTGATGTAGTGGCTAGCATTGTTGGCTGTCACCCCTGAGGCCCAGGTTATAGGCCACCACGTGATGTAGTGGCTAGTATTGTTGGCTGTCACCCCTGAGGCCCAGGTTATAGGCCACCTCGTGATGTAGTGGCTAGCATTGTTGGCTGTCACCCCTGAGGCCCAGGTTATAGGCCACCACGTGATGTAGTGGCTAGTATTGTTGGCTGTCACCCCTGAGGCCCAGGTTATAGGCCACCACGTGATGTAGTGGCTAGTATTGTTGGCTGTCACCCCTGAGGCCCAGGTTATAGGCCACCACGTGATGTAGTGGCTAGTATTGTTGGCTGTCACCCCTGAGGCCCAGGTTATAGGCCACCACGTGATGTAGTGGCTAGTATTGTTGGCTGTCACCCCTGAGGCCCAGGTTATAGGCCACCACGTGATGTAGTGGCTAGTATTGTTGGCTGTCACCCCTGAGGCCGAGGTTATAGGCCACCACGTGATGTAGTGGCTAGCATTGTTGGCTGTCACCCCTGAGGCCCAGGTTATAGGACACCACGTGATGTAGTGGCTAGCATTGTTGGCTGTCACCCCTGAGGCCCAGGTTATAGGCCACCACGTGATGTAGTGGCTAGTATTGTTGGCTGTCACCCCTGAGGCCCAGGTTATAGGCCACCACGTGATGTAGTGGCTAGTATTGTTGGCTGTCACCCCTGAGGCCCAGGTTATAGGACACCACGTGATGTAGTGGCTAGTATTGTTGGCTGTCACCCCTGAGGCCCAGGTTATAGGCCACCACGTGATGTAGTGGCTAGTATTGTTGGCTGTCACCCCTGAGGCCCCGGTTATAGGCCACCACGTGATGTAGTGGCTAGCATTGTTGGCTGTCACCCCTGAGGCCGAGGTTATAAGGCCACCACGTGATGTAGTGGCTAGCATTGTTGGCTGTCACCCCTGAGGCCCAGGTTATAGGCCACCACGTGATGTAGTGGCTAGCATTGTTGGCTGTCACCCCTGAGGCCGAGGTTATAAGGCCACCACGTGATGTAGTGGCTAGCATTGTTGGCTGTCACCCCTGAGGCCCAGGTTATAGGCCACCACGTGATGTAGTGGCTAGTATTGTTGGCTGTCACCCCTGAGGCCCAGGTTATAGGCCACCACGTGATGTAGTGGCTAGTATTGTTGGCTGTCACCCCTGAGGCCCAGGTTATAGGCCACCACGTGATGTAGTGGCTAGTATTGTTGGCTGTCACCCCTGAGGCCCAGGTTATAGGCCACCACGTGATGTAGTGGCTAGTATTGTTGGCTGTCACCCCTGAGGCCCAGGTTATAGGCCACCACGTGATGTAGTGGCTAGTATTGTTGGCTGTCACCCCTGAGGCCCAGGTTATAGGCCACCACGTGATGTAGTGGCTAGTATTGTTGGCTGTCACCCCTGAGGCCCAGGTTATAGGCCACCACGTGATGTAGTGGCTAGTATTGTTGGCTGTCACCCCTGAGGCCCAGGTTATAGGCCACCACGTGATGTAGTGGCTAGTATTGTTGGCTGTCACCCCTGAGGCCCAGTTTATAGGCCACCACGTGATGTAGTGGCTAGCATTGTTGGCTGTCACCCCTGAGGCCCAGGTTATAGGCCACCTCGTGGTGTAGTGGCTAGTATTGTTGGCTGTCACCCCTGAGGTCTGGGTTATAGGCCACCACGTGATGTAGTGGCTAGTATTGTTGGCTGTCACCCCTGAGGCCCAGGTTATAGGACACCACGTGATGTAGTGGCTAGCATTCTTGGCTTTCACCGTTGTGGTCCGGGTTAAACTAACTCTATTGACTACAACATATCACCCAGAAATCCAAATAAGGATATATCAACCACGCAGTATCAAACGATATCATCCTTACGATGAACCCGTTTGTCGACCAAAATAAATTATTAGTTAAAATGTGTACGACCTGACGTGAAAATAAAATCGAAAACCTCATAGACAAAATGCAATACACGTCACTTAAATTCTGACCCACACTGTTATGTAAAGTCCCAATCCACAGGAGGACCCCTTTAATAAATTATAAAGGCTTTTGGTGCATGAAAGTTCAGGTTTCTTAGCTTCCAAGGACCTAAATTCCTCAAAGCTGAAAAAAATACTATTGCAATTCAGGAATTTTTGAAAATAATGTTGTTGTTTGGAGATATAATGGACCTTCTGTACGACATATCAGACGTGTAATTTGGTTCCGTGATAACCTGATAGCCGTTTGCAAATATTCACAGTAATGTAACAACTAGTTCCGTGAAGATTTAAAGCCTATTCTCATATATCCTACTTATGTTAATTACCACTATCAACATACAAAATTTCAGTTTGATTGCTGTAATAGATTCGTAGATATTGAGAACCTACTAAATATTGCGGATGGTCGTCGTGTTGGATTTTTATATATGTAGGTCTTAGAGTTATGTACTGGGACATGAAGATTATTGTCTACGTGTAGTATTCAAACATTGATCGCATGATTAGGACACAAGAAGTAAAAACGAGATTATAAAATTTCGCCCAGCTGCCATCTTGTGGTTATGGAAATAATTGAAATAAATTAGATCCCAGTAAAAGGATTTACTGTACCAAGTTTCACTGCACTCGGATGGTTAAATTACGAGAAACATCCATGGGAATATTTATATTTCGCGTCGCCACCATGTTGGATTTGTGATCACCAGGTTATTTAAAGTCCTATAGCCCCTATGAACAATAAATATTTCAGTTTCATTGCTGTAATATATTCGCAGATATTTTGAACCGTCCAAATAATTCGGATGGTCACCATATTGGATTGTTAAATGTATAGGCCATAGAGTCATGTACAATTTAAGGAAAATTATTGCGTAGGTTCATTATTCAAACTTTCACTTCGATCGATTACGACACACGAAATAAAAACTTAATTTTAAAATTCGCACAGCCGCCATCCTGTGGTATTGTAAACAATTGAGCTAAATTAGATACCCGTGCATTATAATGTGTATAAACCCTTGCTGTACCAAGTTGCATTGCGTTTGAATCATTAAATAGCGAGAAAAGTCTATTTAAAACTTTCAAATTTGCTTGGCCACCATGTTCGTTTTGTAGTTAACCGGTTTTTGAATTGCTCATAAATGAATTTCCAGCAGTGCCCTTTATCTCCGTACAAAATTTCTGGGTGATGCCGGTAATAGTTTCAGAGATATAGAAGGTCGGTCAAATATTTCGCATAGCCACCATCTTTAGGTTATGTAAGCAATTGAACGAAGTTAGATGTCGGTGCATTACAATGTGTATAGACATATACTGTACCATGTTTTATTGCGTTTGTTTGGTTAAATCGCGAGAAACATCTATTTAAATGTTGGTTTTGTAGTTACCAGTTTTTCTAAAGCCACATAGGTGAATTTCTAATAGTTCCCTTTATCACCGTACAAAATTCCAGGGTGATATCTGACACGGCACAAACCTAGAAGAATTCCTGAGTTTTAATTCACCGGCCGTGAAAGCCAATATACCATCTTTTTGGAAGTCTTCATAGGGAGGTTCAGACTGCTTGAGCTTTTAGTTCTCGCAGTCAAGGAGTGCAGTTGCACTCTATATAAAGGGAGGTAGCGCGTAGTTAGTCACTCCTGTGGGGGTCCAGGCGTGGACACCAAGAGCCCGCCGATGAGCCAGCTTGGAGTCCTAGGAGAAACCCCACACAAGACACGGCACAAACCTAGAAGAATTGCTGAGTTTTAATTCACCGGCCGTGAAAGCCAATACACCATCTTTTTGGAAGCCTTCATAGGGAGGTTCAGACTACTTGAGCTTTTAGTTCTCGCAGTCAAGGAGTGCAGTTGCACTCTATATAAAGGGTGGTAGCGTGCAGTTCGTTACTCCTGTGGGGGTCCGGTCGGGGACACCAAGAGCCTGCCGATGAGCCAGCTTGGTGTCCTAGGCGAAACCCCACACAAGACACCGCGCAAACCTTGAAGAATGCTGAGTTTTAATTCACCGGCCGTGAAAGCCAATATGCCATCTTTTTGGAAGCCTTCATAGGGAGGTTCAGGCTGCTTGAGCTTTTAGTTCTCGCAGTCAAGGAGTGCAGTTGCACTCTATATAAAGGGTGGTAGCGGGCAGTTCGTTACTCCTGTGGGGGTCCGGGCGGGGACACCAAGAGCCCGCCGATGAGCCAACTTGTTGTCCTAGGCGAAACCCCACACAAGACACGGCACAAACCTAGAAGAATTGTGAGTTTTAATTCACCGGCTGTAAAAGTCAATATACCAAATTACAGAAAACTGACAGAAGAATTACTAGAACAATTCTAAACAAAAAAAAAAAACACCAAGTTAATGGACAGTGGAGATTGTTGCCTAACAACATCGTCTATCGTGAATGTGAATCAATAATAACTGCAATGCGTAAACTAAGAATTTCCCTTTTCTGTCACATATCAAGACTGCCATAAACCGGGATATTGAAACAACTATTTGATTACTTTGTGAAAAATTAAATCAATATTAATTGGTTCAAAAAGTTCAGGATGATTCGGAAGAATTTGGTATAACGCGGTAACAAATCAAAGACAGAGAAGAGAAGAGTATTTTGAAGAACAAAAGCATAAGTCTCAAACTAATAACAGTTGAACGGAAACAATATACTCTATCGGACACACAAAGGGCTTCCAGGTCGGAGAGGATGAGAAAGTTCTGGGAGGAGAAAAAGAAGAAATTTACTCAAATGTATTGATTTAAGTGCTCCAATGTGGGTTTAAAATATGTAAATAAATATAGGGATTATCAGAACGTTTATTTGTTAATTTTCTTAGGTTATTCTTATAAGGTAGTTAGTTTATTAGTGCTGATGAATGACGCAATGTAAGTCTGAAACTTTCCACAGAACCACATTAGGTATTGGTTTTGGAAAAAATGTATTGACAGGGGGATGTAATCTATATTTTAAGTACATAGTATACAGAGATGACGAACACCGGTTGCCATGGATACCATAGTGTCAGGGAACTAACGACCCTAACCTTAGATAGACCTCCAGACCGGTGGCGTAGTTCGTAGTATGCTGAGCTGCTATACCCAAGATCGCGGAATCAAATTCGGCTGAAGTCGTCGTATGTTTTAAGAGCGTTAAAAATCCCTCAGTATGCTTTACTTCGGTGGGAAATTAAAGCCGGTGGGCCTATGTCATAGATTCATGGCATGTAAAAGAACCTTCTACTAACTACAATTGTGTCAAGCTAAATTATAGGTTAGAATTGAGTAACGCTCTATTTATTCCAACGATCGCCGCTAGTTTCCGGTTGCGGTGGTATCTATTACCCAAGTGCACAATCAGGTGTAATTAACGGCAGCTTATGGTAGCAAAAGTAGGAACTACTTGAAATCAGCAGTCCTTACCTGAATCACAGATAACACACACTAATACAGCCATCACAATTGACACCGGTAACCAGACAGATTCTACACACACCCAAAGTACACGGGGCTACATGACCGCGTTGTCGCAGCCCCAAAACTGAGGAACCAACCAACCAACATCCAGCCCAAAACCATGTCCATGTTCAAACGTCCGTTACAAATTTCTTTCTGAACGTAAAGTTTGAAGCCTTATAGAGGAGGCTTGTCTTTCAATGACGCACGTTTGCATACTTCCCTTACCTCTCTTACCTTCGGTCAAACTCACAACGTCCTTGACTGCACTAGCATAAATCCCGGTTCTCCCGGGAACGTCAGTTCGGGACCACCGTGTTACACCATTGCAAGGCAAAGTGTTCTCTTTCCAGGTTTGCTGGCACTTTAACAAGATTCATCGCAATGAGGATTATCATTGTTCTGGCAATACTTGCTGTCCGGGGCACTGCAGCCTCAGTTTGTTCCCCTGAAGAGGAAACCTTCAAATTCACCGTAAAGAGTAAGAGAAATTCTACGAGACATCGTCTTGTGGAGGTGAGTCTATCAATAATGCTTAATGTAGAGGTCACTGAAACCTCCGTATATTCCGCCTAAGAGGAATCATTCGAGTTCTCCGTAAGGAGTAAGATAAATTCAGCCTATGAAATTGTGTCTGTTAATTTTTCGCCATGCACTGTAAATGGCATTTAGGCATAGCCTTATAAATGGACGTAGCGCAATGTTTGCTATCCCTGAAAATTCCTGACGAGATGAACCTATTATCTGCTGATGAACCCAACTTGGTATCCCGAGGCTAATCCGTGCAATATAAACGGAAAAAATACTGAACATTCCCTGGTGTTAATTTCTAAAGTTGTTTCATTTCAGGGCGTTGATATAGTGGTCATCAGTGCCTTGTATCTGTTGTTAATTCATTTTAGAAGTTAGGGACAGTTTGTTCATCAGCCCCTTGTAGTTGGGTGTGTGTGTTGAAGTTACCATAACCTGTATGTACGTGCTGACTGTAGTAGTTTGTGTAACTGTATTAGGGTGCTCCTGGACTTGAATTAAGGAGCTATCTCGGCATTTGCGTGGAAGGTGTGTGGAAAAACGTGGAAAGAACCACATTCAGGATGGCGGCTGTTAGCGCCAGGATTCCAACCTATGATCTCCGAACTTGATCCATATGCCCTCACGGCCGTGGTGTACTATTTAACGAGCACATTAATCCCCGGAGACACCTACTCGCGTGAGAGGACGGGTGTCTATGTGGAGTTTTACGGACAACCTGTGTTATTATGGTGCCTGTAGTAGTGTGTGTAAATGATATTGAAGATATAATTGGATGGGAGGCGGCCGTGGCCTTTACTTAGAGACCATACCGACGTTTGGATGTGCAAACTCTCGATAAATCACCTCTAGGTTAGCTCAGGTGGAATACAACTCAGTTATCCTCACGATGCTGTGAAGGCCCCTTTGTGGACCTAACACCAGAGTTAAGTGTCCGGGCAGAAGCGGGATTCTAACCAAGGATATCAGGATGAGCAGCAAACAATGAAGGTAGTCTTAAAAACATTTGTGGAAGATGAGAAGCGTCCACAAGCTGAGTCGAGTTCAAGTTGTTAAGACGCTATTCTCAGCAATGGATGTCAACAGGGAGATGGCACCAATGAAATGTGAAGAAATACAAGCAGATCAGACGTTTGAGAATCAAGATTTAATATATAGGCCTATAATCATGGTATCAGCCGGTTCGAATCTGACCTTGGCTGTCCTGAAATTGGTTTTCCGCTGTTTACCATTTTCATCTAAAGGCAAATACCGGGGTGGTTCCTTTCAACAGCTCCATCGCTGACTTCCTAAATTCCTTACCTTTCCTTAATTACACCCAAGTTAGCGGGCGCACATGGACATTCCTCTACCGTCGCAAGGACGGTGTCTGGCAGCTGAACACACTTTGTCAGCAGATACAACTGGGGATGGTGACCGCTTTTTTGGGTCTAATGCAGAAAAGGCCAAGAACGGTGTGGGAAGGTAGTCGGTCATGGACCTGCTGAAAGGAACCATAACTAAGTAAGCAAGTAAGCAAATACCTGGTAGGTAAGTAAGTAAGTAAGTATGTAAGTAAGTATGTGATTGATATTAACGAGCAGTTTCTGCTCAACAGGTTGATGTCACGAGCATTGCATCCCCATCTTCCAGTGACGATGGAGACATGACGTTAGATGTGAGCCATAGCCGGTCAGTGTGTAGTAAGGGCGACGTGGTACACCTGAGGACTGCAGTCCTAGGTAAGTTAATCTCTGTTATTATTTGTGAAGTCTTCTCATTATTATTCACGTTCTTCGTACTCCCGTTGAGATCTGCCAGAGACAACGTGTCAATTTCAATTTCTTATCCTTCGTTCCTTTCTCCTGCTTTCGTTTCAGTAGTCATTCATCACCGCACTTTGTTTCCGTCTTCTCTCCTCGGACCTGTTTTGATTATATTTATTACGAGAAGGTACCCGTGACTTCGCTCGCGATGAAAACAATGAGGGCGATGCTATTTTGCATATAATTGGTCTATTCTATTACAGCAATCTCGGCTACAGGTGGGTCCGATTTAATTCGGAAAATTATGAAACATACAGTAACTTATATTGATACGAGCTGCAAAGTGTGAATTAAATTGAGTTGAGAAAGTCTACAGGGAATGTTGCCGTATGTGGAAAAATTTGAAAATTAAGATTTTGGTTTTGCCATCTTCTGCTGAAACATAAAGATTTTGCTGTCTGGATACTCGTAAGTACGCCACTGCCCATGGGAAAAATTGGTTTTGTCTAAATGTACACTTGCTGCTAATTGCGCTTTGTTAATAGTAATTCCGAAGGGGGAACTGCACTCGTGCACACTGGAATGACAAATCTATCGGAATCATTGGAATATGGGGAATTAAAAGTTTATTTCCGTAATATATTCAGGGTGTATTTTTCTCACAATTATTGATGATTTGAACGTCAACATGTTGCTCTTAATAGACCTATAGCTCAAAATATCTCTCACCTAGACCATTGATATACATTGAGCAGCCTCTTCCAGTGTTACATCCCAGGGACTGTAATTCTCCAAGAACCATTTTGCCTCACATGACTCTCTAAATATTGGAAATTGCTGATTATTTCGTTTTTAGAGATCTTTGAAAGAGGTTGCCCTCGCACATTGTGTAGATTCAGTGTTAAAGGAAAACATTCCATGTTACAAACAAGGACCATGTAACCTGTACCGAAAGCTTCTGCAGATTTGACTCCAGGCGAATTGTGAACAGTAGTTCCTTGAATTCAGATTTGCCAATATTTTATTGTATCTTTTCTTGTGTAAAATATCTGTACATCAACATAGAGAAGAGTGCTTTCAAAATCATACCTTGTGCAAATTTTGGAATAGATGGTGAGTGCGGTTTTTGGCGATATGGATACACGCTCGTAGAAATTATTTTCAGAAAAATAGACTGGTTCACAATTCTGTGAGTGCACATTGGGGCATGTGGCGGCGGGGTGACTTAAGTGTTACGGAAACTCTAATAGCCGCCACGCATCTTCGTTGCAACTGATAACGACCAGACTGATAGGCTTTGTTTATACTTAACTAAACGGGATTTGTGAGCCCTGTGTTTATGAAATTGAACTTAACGTGATCGCTACCTTCATTTATATAGCCTATATACGGAATATATATATTCAGATTTTTTAAAATAGCAGAAGTACCTGTTCTTCGCCTGGATGGTAAAGATTTTTATATAATTGTAATGTCAAGTTTCAGAAGACGCTATCTTACACCTTTTTAGGTTACGCTAGCGCTCTGCTATATAACAACTGAATCACTCGTGATGGAACGATATTCGCTTAAGTTCCGTTCTTAAACATTTTCGTTATTGTAGTTCTAAAATATAGAAAGTTATTTACGAGCATTTTTATTTTAAAATTATGATATCTTGAATGAGGGTTGACTGTTTGTATTGTGATTTTCATATCCTGTTTATAAACCTAGGCATATCTTGGTAAAGACAATACTAGAGAATAAATGGATCTGCATTGCAGGGATAGATGGAAAAGTGGATGTCACGTCTTGAACTACTGTTGCCATGGATACGGACTTGACATTAGTTCATTAGTTTATCAGAGAAAATATATATTCCGGGGAATATCTGTGAAACTGTTGATTTTAGGGACATAAAATGTGATTTGTACATATATGTGACTTTCCAAATCCTGATAAACCGAAAAAGAACATAGCGGCCAGTTCATTTTAAAATATTTCAAATGGTTCTTCTCGCGATCTAATCACCCGGGAGCAGTGATGCTAAGAACAGCGAATCATTATTCAGGGTTAAGTATAGAGACAATAATTCAAGATGGAATCTGGTCAAAATTTTTAAAATCTTTTTGTAAATTTATTCACGTACCCTGTTTCAGCGATTGAAGAGAGGATTCCTATGTTGGGTTATTATAATAATCATAATCTAATGCCACTAAATTATGTGGCTTACTTTTCGTAAATCATAGAAGCCGTGCATGTGACTTATCTTAATTTAAACTCCCGTGATGCATTACAGAAAGTTGCGAACTGATGGGGGGAGTCTTATTCACCGTTACTCAAAGTGATATATTCTAGCACATACTTTCTCAAAGCAATGCTGTTAGTGGAGACAGAGGTCGTGCATCTAAAGCTATTTATTATACTTCACATGGAAATTCATTTTAACAGTCAGGGGAGTTTTAAAAGGTAAAGACGAGTAGGATATAAGAAAATAGGCTATTTGGCTCTTCATGGATCTGCTTGTTTTCTAAACACTTGGCCATCTGCAGCTCCCACTTCCGGGATGACGAGTATGCACGGTCCCCTTGTGATTCAGAACCATACGACGGGACTTCAAAAAATTCCCGTCTTTAAGAAGTAATAAGGTTATAGTATAGGGCCACTATGTTGTCATGAATCCAAAAGATATCCGTTGCACTTTTCCTTTCTGTTTGAAGAGCCCAAATTACTCGAAGCAATTCGCACTTTGGCGGGATATTCAATCATAGCAGCCATGTTTACGCCACTGCAACTCAGCTCAAAATGGCGTAATGACGTTGGAAATGGCCTGCCACCTCTCGATTGTTTGTTCACCCCCATGATCAGAGATACATACATTTGCATACTTAATCATTATGTTGAATTTCTGTTTTAGTCCGGGAAATTTCACCTCGAAGAGATGACTACGAACTGTTCCCTGGTATTGGCTACTACAAGATGCACACCACTGCTCAACTATGGGAGGATGCCCGTGAAACCTGTATCAGTGAAGGCGCGCACCTGATCGTCTTGAACTCTGACGCCGAGTCTGAAGTTGTGAAAGAATTCTTCTCGAGAAAACCGACAATCACAGGAGCTTCCGATAAAGATTACATCTATGCTGGTTTTCATGATAAATACAGTGAAGGCAACTTTGTCACGGTTACAGGTAAGTAAGGGTTTTCACCCCCTCAATTCCTTGACTTTCACTTTCCCTTTTATGCCGAGCATCACGGTACACCACTTCCTGGATGTCAGTTGTAGGAATCGGGCCCGCCTCTTCTCAGTTTTATCATACGACGGTGAGTGTACTAAGCCCATCAGAGGAGATTATCCGGGTACCATCCGCCGAAAGAATGGCACTTCGAATAACCCCGTCCTTCGAACCCACAACCTGAGAGGATCGGTTGCATTCTTTTAAGGGCCTGTGTAGCACTAGAGTCTTGGTCCCAGAGATCTGGTCTATTTGCACGGATATTGTCAAAGACGCCCAAAGAAATACACCCTCAAAACACAAAGTTATAAATGAAAAGATCCAGACTTAAGTAAAATTTCGTGAATGTTTTATTCAATAAGGAAACCCCTATCCTACTTCGGAGGGTTAAAAGTGGCTAATCTGCAAAGCTCGTTTCAATGTTCAGTCAATAAAAAAAAAAATGAAATAACTAACCCTCACGAAATTCCTTATTAAAATGAAAAGCATAAGCAACAACATATCTAGATACGTGGCACGTGAAAGAAATCAAACGCGAAAGCAAGGCTACAAGCAAATGACTCGGTAGAATTTACATTTAATATCCAGGCAAAACAAATCCCTTAGTTAGGATGGTACCCCGCCCACATTTACAATTACATTTATTATCTATCTAATTCCTGACATGAATGAAAATATTATGACGAGACGCGTCGTATTCAAAGAATTAATTCAAAGCTAATGATAGCAGACCACATACTATAAAAAAACAATGACCGAATTACACAGTCTTACAACTAACATGAGATACAATTCAGGTTATGCACTCAGAATGATGTCACTAAACACACTCATAATGTTCTTATTACAAGTCTAGTTACGCAGATTAGGAAAGGCTGTTAGCCCCCAATCGTAAATGTAAGTTAGGTTGGCAATAGCGTAATCAGCATTACGGTTTACATCGTGTAGAATCACGCGGACCATAATTTACGAACTATTGGTTCCAGCGATTCTAGTCGTCGATAATAACAGTGTCAGCTCATTTAAGGTTTCACGTCCATAAGGAAATGAAGCAGCACATGTCGGAGTAAGACAACAAGACAAAGGTACCAAAATTATGATGCTCAAATTATCAGTTATTTATCACGTCGATTTAGTTCAGTGAGAAATATGATTTAATTTCAGGTTTATAATGTCGGTTTAAATCCCTAAGATGTTTTAAACATTAGACAAAAGATGCAGGCTGCATGAATCTCCTCAGAGATTAACTCGAAGATATGACTCTAATAGTCACCATAACACTCTGAGCTACTAATGAATCGGATACAATAACACATGGCGCGGCTTACACAATTGGCACGCATGAACAATCATCGGTCGATCTGGCTCTAGGCTCAATATCGCCAGAATACAATAACAATAAGGGGATATTCATTCCATCAACCCTAACACAATGTATTCTAATACAAAACAAATACATGAATTAACTATACCAGACCCAAAACAACTGTGAACATGGGCTCGTCCAGTAACGTGCGTCCAGCTGAGCACTGTTGCCACAGTGAGACTGGCGGAGATGACACAGCTCTACACTCGCAGTATACGCACGACCTTCTCCGTGAACACAAGGCGCTCCGAATGTAAGAGCATGTACAAGCTGGGGGGCCTAATCCTACGAATATCTATGCTCACAATGGAGAGCGCACATTTTTATTTTTATTATAATTGTGATATGAGGCAGATATAAGATATCACACAAACGTTATTCGTGCACTCCTGGCGTAGCAACCAGCATTCTTGGCTGTTGCCCAGGAGGTCCGGGTTCGATTCCCTGCTCTGCCAAGCAATTTAATTCTAGTCTGAGGGCTGGAACGGGGTACACTCAGCCTCGTGAGACAAAACTGGAAAGGCCCTAAAACAATCATAACAACTCTTGCTTTAACTTATGAGCTCCGGATTCGATTCATGGCTCAATCAAGACATTTAGTTCTGGTCTTAGGGTTAGAACTGGGTACTACACTATGCCTCGTGAGGTAAAACTGTGAAGAGGTGAGTTTTATTCGACTCAATTACAACAACAACAAAAAACAATTGCTGACACCACAATAAGATAGGTTATCAGATATTTTGTTTTCACGTACTTCTGTATTCGAAAACTTCTTTTAAAGGCCATATGCCAACGGCCTAGCCGTGTTGAAACACCGGATCCCTTGTGAACTCCGCAGTTAAGCAACATTGGGCGCAGTCAGAACTTGGATGGTATGCCGGCTCTAGGCACTGCGCGCTGTTGGCCAACATAAGGAGGAGCGGAAAGGCCCTGGCCACCCTACCGCAAGTAAACTCCGGCTGGGGGTAGTCTCTTCGGAGGCTCGGACCTGCCTTCGGGCAGAATACCAATTAATTAATTAATTAAAGGCCATATACCCTGAAAATTATATTTCTTGCGTGGCAGTGTAAAACTGTTCGGTTGCCACTCGGCTTGCTAAGGCACATTCTTATGTGTTCAAAACTTCAGCTCACAGCACTCCAGTACTGAATTGATACAGCAATGCCGTCACTCTTCGTTACCTTCCTAAGAGAACCTAAATATTTCAACACCTAAATCATTCTCTCTCTAATTATCCCTTCAGTTCAAGGGCAGATGTTATCTCCCGAACGGCTAGTCGTATCGTCACGGGGTTTGGACAGTCTGATTCAAAATGTTTAGCTCTGTAGCATAGCGTCATTAAAATAATTGAAGAGTTAATTATTTTCGTGCGCGGAGAGAAATAACGATTTCGTACGACGCAGCGAGCCCTGCTAGTTGAGTTAACTAGTCAACGCCGCACTATTCTATTGGCTGGCGCGAGTGAGCGAGGTAATATGGCTCCTTCCTCATGTTCACAGTTGTTTTGGGTCTGGTATAGCCTGAAGCAATTACTGGGTCATTTTACAATATGGAATAAACCTTTATTACATTTGCTAAATAGTTGCTCCAATACATGGGCTAATCTCGCAATAACATTGCGGTAAATTACATGTATTCATAGCTATCAGCTGTAGTCCCTAATCTCATATAATACTCCTTCAATTATGGCCTCGACATTCCACAAATGTTTGTGATGTCACAAGTGGTCAGAGAATATAATCAATAGCGTCCGTCTCGCATTGAATGTTGGGAAAAATAACCAGTTCGTCGGCCTACCTGACCTTGGCGTCACGCCTCACTCTCCAATTAACTGAATGTGGCGTACGGCTTGTTCATTAACATTATCAAAACTGCGCACTTTCAACCTCACGGATATCACTTACTGAAGTCCTACAGTGATCCGTAGATTTATCAAACATCGTTCATTATTCCTACAGGAGTGTCCTTCACATTAACCTGCCCTGCATAATGGTATGACTTTATAAAAACTCCAAATACACTTGGATCAAAGATGAAACACACGCAGCTTAACTGCTTTGAAATGGGAGATATTTCAGTAGCTCCCTACTCATTCTAAACTTTCTCATTACCGTGCTTATCCCTTAGAACACTTCAAAAATTATAGACAACACCTAACTCCTCTGTGTTGTGTGAACTGATACGATATAATCTTCCTGGGTTCAATTCCAGGTCAAGTTATTCTTACTAGACATGTGTTCGTTCCCACTCGGAACTCTCGTGGTGTAATGGATCCATAAATAATGTTAACTATACCATACAAAAATCTGGTAGTAGCTCTCGACTGACCAACTGATACGATAAGATTGAAATCAATGCAAATTGAGGGGTCCTAAACAGAGTGTTCCCTAAACATTGAAGATCATGTTTTCATGATGAAGCTGTCAGATGTCTGACAGGAAAAATTCAGCTCTTCACTGGGCTGAGCTTTAAATTCGAATACACTGAAATTACAAACTGTACATGTGCACCCCCGTATCAATACGGTACCGGGTGACTAACAAAGATTGTCCCAGTTCCAAGAAAGAAAGAAAGAAAGAAAGAAAGAAAGAAAGACATATTCTACTACAGCCCTACCTGTGTGGTCGCTATCAATTTCGGCTCATATTACTAGTCAAATCTACATCCACCTGGACGAACCTTGTACATTAATGAGGATACAAGACTCACAGTGACATAACTCCGTTGTTCACCTCATGGTCTCTAGGATCAGAGGTGTAATTCTTCTCCATTCCTAAGGAGGGATTGCTAGGCTCCAAATTCTGGATCCAATGTCCTGGCCTACTTTCCTCGTCCTCGTCCTAATCGCATGGTCTTCCCATGGTAATTCTCCTGGACTTCCTCTTCATGTTAGTGTTATTTCGTTGGCGTTTCCCTCATGATGGAAATTTACACCATGATGAACATCACGTGTACTTGGTGAGGCATGGTGAACACGTGGTTGATATCACGAAGCATGGTGATATAAAATAGACGGTTTTCACAGATTCTACAATAATTAACTGTACAAAATTATGCACTGAATTTACACATGCGCAGGTTATAACAAAAATGGCTCTGGTTTACCTGCCACAGGCTCTATGAGATACAACGGGTGGTATCTTTCTCACAGAATTTAATACTGGTGCAACACAAAAATCACTATGAATCACGGCAATCGTGAAGAAATACGCCAGGTGCATAATGTTGCTGGTGATCACTTTCACAGTAGCGTTTGACTGGCTATAACAATTTAATGTAGCCTTAATATTTTCGTGCCTTATCGCACTTAGCAAAATGACATGCTTTTAGCAGCGTGGTCGACAGTTCAAGTCCCCACGTGGACAATTGTGAAAAATAGCAATTTCATTCAAATTCAAATTGTATATAAAAATAACCTCACACTGGCCTTGCACGGCCTTTTGCTGTACTATTTTGTTGAATTTCACTGATTTTCAGCTCGATGGCTGCAGATATCCCTGCAGAAAAGCGTGCACTTTGTCAAACACCAATCACGCCTAAACACGGCAGATTCCAAGTACGTGCGTCAACAACGGACTCACTAAACGGTGTGTCTCGGTTAGAAAACTCCTTCCCGGGTTTCAAAGAACTTCGAAGTCGTGTAGCGTTTACTTACTTCAGTTCCGCATATCTGCGGCGCAAATACCTTTACCAAAAGCGTAATTTACCATTTTCAAAGGCGTAATAAAGTGGTAAATGAAACAGAATTACATGTTATATAGCCTATTCCTAGGATATGCAGTTGAAAAATAGTAGATAAAATATATCCAGGAAGAAAATAAGCTGTCCCCTTCGAAGTCAAAAGAGAGTTGTAATCATGAGGTAGCTTCAGAGTACGTTCTATACAAGATAGCACAAAGCGTATGCATGCTCTCAGAGAAATATTAAAGGCATGAGCTGATTCGGGCTCAGTACGCCGTTCCATACCTCAAACACGAATGAAATCTATTAGCAGATTCGGGAATTGGGGTGACAGCCAAGTACGCTAGCCACTACTCTACGAGGAGGCATGTTTTGTGGTCGTAGGGTACTAATTAAGGCCTATATGGACATCCGGACGGTGTCCTTCCTAAAGAACGAAAAGTCTCCTTTTCTCTCGATATTTTAGTCAATAATAATTGGACTCAAAACAATTCTAAGAAAATTACATGTACCGTAATATAGTAAAACTGTAGCTCTGTCAATAAGGAATACTGTTCGGCAATATCATACTCAGGTAAATTAATACTAGGGCCTACGTGTATCTGTCGTATATTATTTACGCCTATTAGGTCAACATTTGATATAAGACGTATCCACAAACGCGGAATACTTATTTAAAAATCTTTATTCGAAAATAAAGTAGACCGTAAACCTACCGTATCATTGGAAAATACCATATTTATAACGTTGCACAGATACAGTGCTTATCTGAGGAAATGCAGCTTTAGTGAGTTTTTCTCTTGCCTATTAGAGCATCCTAATGCTACAAAGGAAATGGGCATCTTGATTTTATAACATAACTAGCTGTACCCGGCATGCGTTCAATGTCAATCAAAGAAAGTGTTGGCGTTGTAACTTTGTTTGTTGAAGTGCTTTTGGATTCCCGATATTTTTTTTCCGTTAACCACCTCTAAAGTATAGTAAAATTGATTTAATATCCCAAACAATCATGGGAGCGTGCACAACAACTCCACAAAGTTTCATCGCAATGAAATGAATGGCATTTGAATGCATACGGGACTTTGTTAAAACGATTCGAGCGCTGTCACCCATTTGTTGAATATACTCGTACGCTACCTATTGTAAAATGGATTTATTGATTCGAAAACCTTCCCTGGCGTGTACACAACAACTCATCAAAGTTTCATCGCAATCGGATGAATGGCATATGAACGCATACGGGATTTTGTTTAAACGATTCGCGCGCCGTCACTCATTTATTGAATCTACTTGTGCGCCACCCATTGAAAAACGGATTTACTAATTCATACACCTTCGCAGGACTGTACTCAACTCACCAAAGTTTTATCACAATCGGATGAATGGTATATGAACGCATACGCACTTGGTTGAAACGATTCGCGCGCTGTCGCTCATTAGTTGAATCTACTCGTGCGCTACCAATTGTAAAATGGATTTACTAAATCAGAAATCTTCGCGGCAGTGGAAACAACATTTCACCAAATTGCATTGCAATCACATGAATGGTATATGGACTCAAACGGATTTAATTTTAAACGATTCGCACGCCGTTACTCATTTGTTGAATCTACTCGTGCGCTACCTATTGTAAAAAGGATTTACTAAGTCAGAAACCTTTTTTGGAGTGTGCACAACAATTCACCAAAGTTTCATAGCAATCGGATGAATGGTATATGAACGCATACGGGACTTTGTTTAAACGATACGCGTGCCGTCGCTCATTAGTTGAATCTACTTGTGCGCTACCTATTGTAAAGTGGATTTACTAAGCCAGAAACCTTCCGTGAAGTGTACACAACATCTAACCCAAGTTTCATCGCTATCGGACGAATGGTATATGAACGCCTACGGGACTATGTTGAAACACTTCGCGCGTCGTAGCTCTTTTCTTTAATCTACTTGTGCGATACCTATTGTAAAGTGGATTTACTAAGCCAGAAACCTTCCCTGAAGTGTACACAACATCTCACCCGAGTTTCATCGCTATCAGACGAATAGTACATGAACGCATACGGGACTGTGTTCAAACGCATCGTGCGTCGTCGCTCATTTGTTGAATCTACTCGTGCACTACCTAATATACCGTGGATTTACTAAGCCAGAAACCTTCCCTGAAGTGTACACAACCTCTCACCCAAGTTTCATCGTTATCGGCCGAATTGTATGTGAACGCATTCAGGACTTTGTTGAGACGCTTCGCCCGTCGTCGCTCTTTTGTTGAATCTACTCGTGCGCTACCCATTGTTAAGTAGAATACTAAGCCAGGACCTTACCTGAAGTGTACAGGACATCTCACCCAAATTTCATCGCACTGGGATGAATGGTATATGAACGCTTGTGCGACTTTCTTGAAACAAACAATCGCCATTTTGTTGAAGCTACTCGCGCGCCACCTATTGTAAATTGGATTTACTACGCCTATAACTTTTCCGGGACTGTTCACAACAACTCACCAGAATTTTATTTCAATCGGATGAATTGTATATGAACGCATCGCCAACACGCATTTGATTAAACTACTCGCGCGCTGTCTATTGTACATTGAATTAACTATTCCTATACTGATTTTGGAAGTATGCACTACAACTCACCGAAATTTGATCGCAATCGGATGAATGGTTTATGAACGCATAAAAGACGACCAAACGAACATCCTGTTATATATATATATATATATATATATATACTAGCAGGTATCCACGGCTTCGCTCGCGATCAAGACAACGGGGACGATGCATTATTGCTGATAATTGGTCTATTCTATTACAGCAATTGCGGCTACATGTGGGTTCATTTTAATTCCGAAAATTCTGATACATACAGTATATTGATATGTGCAGCAAAGTGGAAATTTCATAGTGTTGAGAAAGTCTGCAGGGTACGATGTTACATTATGTGAACACATTTGAAAATTACGTTTTTGGTTTTGCCATCTTCTGCTGAGACATAACGATTTTGTTGCCCGGATACTCGTGATCACGCCACATACAGTTGCCCATGGGAAAAATGGTCTTGTCTAAATGTACATCTGCTGTTGTTAAGTGTGTGTCATTGCGCTTTTTTAATAGAAATAGCGAATATTGTTTGAAGAGGGAACTGCACTCTAGCACACTTGAATGGCAAATCTATCGGAATATGGGGAATTAAAGTACTTTTCCTTACGCTATTCTGGGTATAATTTTGCCACACTTATTGATGATTTGAACGTCAACATGTCGCTATTAATTGACCTATAGTAAAATATCTCTCACCATGGCCGCTGATGTATATAATGAAGTCTCTTCCAGTGTTACATCCCGGGAATTACCGGGTGAGTTAGCCGTGGTGGTTACGGCATTACTGATGGCAGTCGCTCACATCCGGGAGGCGTGGAGGTTCGAATCCCCCCGCCGGCAACCTTGAAGATGGTCTTCTGTGGTTTCCCATCTTCCTTCCAGGCAAATGCCGGGGTTGGTCCCTAACTATAGGCCACAGCCGCTACCTTCCAACTCCTCGTCCTTACATTCCAACTTCCCTCCTTCCCTCCCCAACGGCACTTGTAGTTCACCCATTGGGTGTCCGTCTCGAAGCAGCTACAAAACTGGCGAGCCGAACATGTCCTCGGACTCTCCCGGCACTAAAAGCCATACGCAAAAAAAAAGAAAAAAAAATCCCGGGAATTGAAATTCTCCAATAACCCTTTTGCCTCACATACTTCCCTAAGTAATTAAAATTCCTGATTGTTGTTGTATAAGTCTTCTGTTTTCTGACTGGTTTGATGCAGCCCTTCAAGTCTCCCTCTCCTGAGATAATCGGTTCATCTCTACATAGCTACCATACCCTACATCCGAGACAATCTGTTTAACCTTGGTCTACCCCTGCAGTTCCTGTCCTCGACCCTCCCACCCATAACTGAGCTTGCTATTTCTGGGTGTCTTAATATATGTCCTACCAACCTTCTCTTCTCTTCATTGCAGTCCCCAGAAACATCTCTCCACTCCCTTTAGTCTTACTACTGAACCCGAGGAGGTTATGCTGACTGGAATCGAACGTGGTTCTCAGAGGCTGTGATCTCAGTATAAAGGTTCCACGAGGGAACGAACCCGAGGTCTGTGGAGGGAGTTTCATTGTAAAAACCCCTAGAGAGAAGTGTATATTAAATCACTGGTGTGATTTCAGTTGCAGTGACATTATTTATTAAAATAATGAAGGGAAATTGTGCAGAATACAGTATTAATAGACTACTTGGTGTAGGCTATACGGGGCTTGGAGCACTGCAAGTGCAGAGGTTGACATTTTTACAAATTAGCCCAGAATTGTGGGAGGTGTTCAGTGGAGCCAAGTCAATCATTCCGACCTCATTCTGTCGTCTGGAAGAGGGTGAGGGCCTGAATAATGACCCAGTTCTTCCCCGACGGAGAATGGATTTGAGAATGGTGGGGAGAGATCACAAGGAAAATCATTGATTACTCGTGATTGAAGTAACGAAATGACATGAGACTTGCCCACAGGTGAATCTTTAGACTGGAGGCTAATTTTAGAGCCTTTAATCGGCGAAATTGACGCATATTTAAGGAAGTGCGGAAGGACCGTAGGACTATCATTGTTCGCGGCGGGATTTGAGGAGGTCGCCAGGGAATCCCGGGAGATAGCGTCCCCACGCTATGAAGAAAGGAATTAATATTAATTAATTGGCCGAGCGAATCTTCAGCACGCAGTCAGTTCTGGGATCAGAGAAGAAAAAGGAACCCAATGAACATGGTTTCGAGACCAGAATCATGCTGGGAGAGGAGCC
The DNA here is from genome assembly GCA_946902985.2 of Meconema thalassinum. Taxonomy (NCBI): domain Eukaryota; kingdom Metazoa; phylum Arthropoda; class Insecta; order Orthoptera; family Tettigoniidae; genus Meconema; species Meconema thalassinum. Next base: position 503,209,611 of record OX336393.1, on the reverse strand, counting down.
GAGATCCCGCGGGAAGATTGCGCTCTACTTTCTGTGTGAATCCGATATAAGGAGGTCGACCCTTAGCAGAGCAGTTGGTTGCACTTCAGTCTTAGGTCAGTCTTACACTAGCTGCAGACGGTTGGAGCCAGTCTCACCCCAGTTTGTCACAGTTTGTCAAGAGAGGCGCAGACAGTCGTCATGGCGGAACATATGTTGGTCCGGCTCATGAAAGGACGCCCGCACAAAGAGTTCTACATTTGAGTGAAGCATTTAATAAGCTTTTATTAATAACTAGATGAAGTATCCGTGCTTCGCTACGCGTCATAAATAAATTAAAATGTGAAAGTGACAGTTAAAACAGGGGATAGGCGAGGTGCTGCGCAGAGGGAGATTAAGGATGGAACATTTTGTCCAACTACACCGTTCGGCGTTGACCGTGTTTTATAGCACAAATTTAGGTTTTACTCGCTAACCGTTGGAGATACCTTTCGGATAGAAAATGTAATTTTAAACCTCGTATATGCCATCAAAAGTTTGCTATTTCTTAGCGTTCACATTTTATTTGAAATGGAAATATGAAAGTTTGAAACCAAAGGGTGTAGTGACGTCACTAAAATGGTCGCCATAGTGCAAAGTATTGAAATCAAAAGTAGCCTATAAGTTAACCAGTTAAATCAGCTACTTTCATGTAAAATTCATGTAAGTCGGACCAGTGGTTCTTGCGTGATTGAGTAATACACAGACACACACCATCTCATTTTTAGCCTCGCTTCGCTCGCGTCATAGTAGTGTCATATTGTTATTCAATGACATGCAGGTTTAACCCCGTTAACACCCCTTTAGAACCTGAATATCCAAAAATCCCTCCTTAGTAGACATTTTCGACACACAACAAACATATCCCCTTCTTCTAACTTCAATAGTTTTGATTGGTCGATGAGAGTGAACATACAAAAATCCTTCCTTAGTGGACGTTTTTATTCCAGAATTTCACCCCTCCCCATATGCCCCTTAAATTGGATTTATGAAAAAAAAACGGTCGAACATCTACTTATTTTAATTATTTATTCATTTATTAATTTTTAAGGTGATTGGAACTCGGAGAAAATCAAACTCCTCGTCTATGTCGTTTAAGAGATACTCGCTCCGTTCGGAATCTTTCAACCCCCACTTTTCATCCCTTTCACCTCATAATATACACCACATCGATAAACCATTAGACATGTGTCAGCTTATTTTAAATGATTAGTATATATGCCAAGTATCACATCCCCAAATGAAACCACTCATGAGATATTGTTATTCAATGAAATGCACGTTTACCCCCTTAACACCTCATTAGAACCTGAATATCCAAAACTCTTTCCTTAGTGGACGTTTTCGACATACCACGAACTTATCCCCAAAATTTCATGTTTCTAACTTCAATAATTTTTGCTGGGCGATGATGAGTGAGTGAGTCAGTCAGGACATTTTCTTTCATTAATATTTGAGAATTTCACCCCTCCCCAAGAACCCCTTAAATTGGATTTATGAAAAAAAAAACGGTCGAACACCTATTTACTTATTTAAAGCTGTTTTCCCCCTGAGTTTGATAAGTGAGTAAGTAAGTCAATCAGTTAGGACACCTTCTTTCCTGTTCTCCCCCCGAATTTCACTCCTCCCCATGGGCCCCTTAAATTGGATTTATGAAGAAATGGTCGAACACCTATTTACTTATTTTTAAGCTGTTTTTTCCGCTGAATTTCAAACTTATCGCCTATGTTGAATAAGAGATACAGTACACGCTCCGTTAAGAATCCTTCAACCCCCAATTTTCTCCCCTTTCACCTCATAATATACACCATATCGATAAACCCTTAGACATATGTCTGCTTATTTTAAATGATTAGTTTGTATGCCGAATATCACATCCCCATATGAAACAACTCGTGAGATATTGTTATTCAATGAAATGCAAGTTTAACCCCCTTAACACCCCTTCAGAACATGAATATCCAAAAATCCATCCTTAGTGGACTTTTTCGACAAACAACGAACATATCCCCAAAATTTCAAGTTTCTAACTGCAATAGGTTTGCTGGGGGATGATGAGTGAATATCCAAAAATCCTTCCTTAGTGGACTTATTTCCCCAGAATTTCATCCCTCTCCATGAGCCCCTTAAATTGGATTATGAAAAAACGATCGAACACCTATCTACTACTTTTTCAATCTGATTTTTCTCCCTGAGATTCTTACTTTTTGCCTCTGTCTTTTAAGAGATACTTGCTCCGTTAAGAATCCTTCAACACTCACTTTTCACACATAAACCTCATAATATACACCACATCGAAAAATCCTCAAACATGTGTCTTCTTATTCTTAATGATGAGTTTATATGCCTAGTATCCCATCCCAAAGGAAATCATTCGGGAGATATTGTTATTCAATTAAATGCAAGTCTACCCCCTTAACACCCCTTTAGAACCTGAATGTCCAAAATTCCTTCCTTAGTGGACGTTTTCAACATACAACGAACATAGCCCCTTAATGTCATGTTTCTAACTTCAATAATTTTGGCTGGGGGATGATGAGTGAGTAAGTCAGGACATTTTCTTTCAATTATTTTTCAGAATTTCACCCCTCTCATGAACCCCTTAAATTGGATTTATGAAAAAAAAAAACGGTCGAACACCTATTTACTTATTTTTGAGCTGTTCTTCCCCCCTGAGTTTGATGAGTGAGTTAGGACACTTTCTTTCCTGTTTTTCCCCCAGAATTTCACCTCTCTTCAAGGGCCCCTTAAATTGGATTTATGAAAAAACGGTCGAACACCTATTTACTTATATTTTAAGCTGTTTTTTCCCGCCGAATTTCAAACTTCTCGCCTATGTCGTTTCAGAGATTCACGCTCCGTTAAGAATACCTCAACCTCCAATCTTCACCCCTTTCACCACATCGATAAACCCTTAGACATATGTCTGATTATTTTTAATGATAAGTTTATATACCGAATATCACATCCCAAAAGAAACAACTCATGAGATATCGTTATTCAATGAAATGCACGTTTACCCCCTTAACACCTCTTTAAAACCCGAATAACAAAAATCATTCATTAGTTGACGTTTTCGATATACAGCGAACATATTCCCAAAATTTCATGTTTCTAACTTTAATAGTTTTCGCTGGGCGTGACGAGTGAGTGAGTCAGACAGGACATTTTCTTTCAATTATTTTTACCAGAATATCACCCCTCCCCATGGGCCCCTTAAATTGGATTGATGAAAAAACGCTTGAACATCTATTAAGTTATTTTTTAAGCTGTCTTTTTCCCCTGAGTTTAATGATTGAGTGAGTTAGTCAGTCAGTTAGGACACTTTCTCTCCTCCCCCCCCCCCCCCGAATTTCACCCCACCCCATTGGCTCCTTAAATTAATTTATGAAAAAAACGGTGGAACACCGACTTACTTATTTTTAAGCTGATTTTTTTCGCCGAGTTTCAAATTTCTCGCCTATGTCGTTTAGGAGATAGGCCTACACGCTTCGTTAGGAATCCTTCAACCCCCAATTTTCACCCCTTTCACCTCATAATAATACACCACATCGAAAAACCCTTAGACATATGTCTGCTTATTAGCCTATTTTCAATTTTGAAAAAATAGGCTTATGAGATCACCTTTTGTCCGTGTGTGTGTGCGTGTGTGTGTGTGTGTGTGTGTGTGATTCGTGTGTGTGTCCCCCCCTAATAAAATCTAAACGGCTGGAGCGATTTCAATGAAACTCGGAAAGTTCATAGCACTATTCCCGGCGACCTCGACCGTGCCCTTCAAATTTTGTTACGACTCACCAATCTAACATGGCGGCTGTGCGAAATATTTCACCAGCATTCAATATCTCCGAAACTATTACCGATATCACCCTGACATTTTCTATGGTGATAGAGGGAACTACTAAAGTTCACTTATGTGACTTTTGAAAATCTGGTAACTACAAAACCAACATGGCGGCCAAGCGAATTTGCGACTTTTAAATAGACGTTTCTCGCGATTTGACCAACCAAACGCAATGAAACTTGGTACAGTATATGTTTATATACATTGTAATGCACCGACATCTAACTTCGTTCAATTGTTTACATAATCACAAGATGGCGGATGTGCGAAATATTTCACCGGCATTCTATATCTCTGAAACTATTAGCGGTAAAACCCTGAAATCTTGTACGGAGATAAAGGGCACTACTGGAAGTCCATCTATAAGACTTTCAAAAACCGGTTAACTATAAAACGAACATGGCGGCCAAGCGAATTTGAAAATTTTAAATAGACCTTTCTCGCGATTTAATGTTCCAAGCGCACTGAAACCTGGCACAGAAAATATTTATACACATTGTAATCCACTGGTATCTAATTCAGTTCAATTGTTTACATAACCTCAAGATGGCGGCAGTGCGAATTTTAAAATTAAGATTTTATTTATTGTGATGTAGTCATGCGATCGAAGTGAAGGTTTGAATAATGAACCTACGCAAAAAAAATTCCTTTAATGGTACATGACTCCATGGCCTATACATTTAACAATCCAACATGGCGACCATCCGAAATATTTAGACGATACTGAATATCTACGAATCTATTTTAGCAATCAAACTGCATTTTTTAATGTTCATAGGGGCTATGAACTTATGTTCACCTATAGGACTTGAAATAACCTGGTGATCACAAATCCAACATGGCGGTGACGCGAATTATAAATATTCACATGGACGTTTCTCGCAATTTAACCATCCGCGTGCAGTGAAACTTGGTACAGTAAATCCTTATACGAATGTTAATCCAATGGCATCTAATTTATTTCAATTGTTTCCATAACCTCAAGATGGCAGCTGTGAAAATTTTTAAATTTTCTTTGTTTTTTTTGTGTCCTAATTATGCGATTGAAGTTTGAATACTACACGTTCACAATAATCTGCATGTAACAGTACATAACTCTAGGACCGACATATATAAAATCCAACATTGCAACCATCCGAAATATTTAGTCGGTTCTCAATATCTACGAATCTATTACAGCAATCAAACTGTAATTGTGTATGTTGATAGTGGCAATTAACATAAGTAGGATATATGAAAATAGGCTGTATAGTTCTTCACGGAACTACTTGTTTTTAATGATTAGTTTATATGCCGAGTATCACATCCACAATTGAAACCACTCGTGAGAGATTGTTATTCAATAAAATGCAGGTTTAACCCCCTTAAGACCCCTTTAGAGCCTGCATATTCAAAAATCCTCCCTTAGTGTATGGTTTTGACATACAACGAACATATCCCGAAAATGACATGTTTCCAACTTCAATGTTTTTGGCTGGGCGATGATGAGTGGGTGAGTGAGTCAGGACATTTTCTTTCAATTTTTTTCTTCAGAATTTCACCCCTCCCGATGAACCCCTTAATTTGGTTTATCAAAAAAACTGTCGAACACATATAAGTTATACTTATTTTTAAGTAGTTTTTCCCCCTGAGTTTGAAGAGCGAGTGAGTCAATCGGTTAGGACACTTTCTTTCCTGTTTTTTTTTTACACAGAATTTCACCCCTCGCCATAGGCCCCTTAAATTGGATTTATGAAAAAAAAACGGTCAAACACCTATTTACTTATTTTTTATGCTGATTTTTTCCCGCTGAGTTTCAAACTCCTCGCCTATGTCGTTTATGAGATACAGGCTCCGTTAGGAATCTTTCAACCCCCACTTTTCACCCCTTTCACCTCATAATATTCACCACATCGAAAAACCCTCAGACACATGTCTTCTTATTTTTAATGATGAGTTTATATGCCGAGTATCACATCCCCCAGTGAAACCAATCGGGAGATATTGCTATTCGATGAAATGCAGGTCTACCCCCTGAACACCCCTTTAGAACCTGAATATCCAAAAATCCTTTCTTAGTGGGCGTTTGCGGCCCTTGAGTAAGCTGCATACCAAATTTCATTCCAATCCGTTGGGTGGGTTCTGAGATTTCATGATGAATGTGTGAGTGAGTGAGTGAGTGAGTGGTATTTGACAAATATCTAGTAGATAGTGTCAAGTCTTTGTTATGCTATACTCGGTTGACAGTGCTGTGTGAGCAGTTGAGTAACTAACGGGATTTTAAGTAAAGATCCTCATTTTCTATACCGGTAGTGCAGAGCGCAACTGGCATCCAGACGGCCGTGTCTCGACTTGAGCTATGTTGCCATGGAAACTATCTGCCTTGCCATTCCTTCATGAGTATATTTTATGATTTGATTAGCCTGTTTTTGAGTGAAAGAGGGCCGAAATCAGAAGAATGAGAAAGACTATCGAAAATTCATGTAGCCAGCTGTTCCTTCTGGGTCCTAAACTATGTGTATGCAAAATATGGTTGAGATTGGTGGAACGGTGTAGATTTGTATACGGAACCAACATATACACATACATACATACATACATACATACATACAGACTTTCACTTTTATATATTAGATAATCGCGCTGCAGGTATACTCAGCAGTAAGAACAATGGCGTGTTCACGTAGGAAGCATCGTGTAAGATGAGTGGCAGAACTATTGTAAATAATAATAATAATTTGTGTAAAGTTATGGACAGTGTTAAGTGCAATGTATCAAATATCGACTGATCATTCATGTCTAATTACGCTTGAATGTGCTGGGAGAAACTTTACGAAGCATTGGAAATGTTTTAAGGATACCAAATAATAACGCTCAGGACGGAAGTTAGCATATTTATGCGACGCAGGAAGCTCACCGTAGAAGTATGGATAAAAACTGTTGGTGAATTCCGAGGGCAGGTAAACCAGACTTTCAATCAGGAGTTGGTAGGAGCACGGGAGATGCCGTCGACACCTGCAATTTTGATATCTTTGCTAGGGAATTTCAAGCAATGAAAAGTGTACACAGTGACGTGTGTTATGTATAAAGCATATGTAAAATATCTTTTAAAGTAGTGGTTGTATAAGTGTTATAAAGTGTCACATGTTTGGGAGCAATAGCTTCCTATAGAAATGCAAAGTGCCGCGTGGTTAACGGAAGTTGTGTGTCATAAAATGTGTGTATTCAAGATGAAAATGTCGCGTTAAACCTGCATATGGCAGGCGACTTGGAAGGATATGATTGGTTGAAGCCACCATGAGAAGCCTTGAGATATGTGAGTACCCCACAAATTATGGTTAATTAGAGAATATAGGCCAATGCATGTGATGTGATTTCGGTAAAGATGCCAGTAAGAATCAGATTAGGAGGTAGACCCTCCAGGTTTAATCATTATTGTATTGATTTTTATACAGTTGAGATGTTAATGTGCATCAATAAGTGGATTAATCATTACCACTATTAATTAAGATGGCAATCAGTTATGTAAATGTTACGAGCACAGTTGTTCGAGTTTGGAGATGATTGGATGTGTCGGATTTTGGTAAATTATGTCAGAAATATAATAATAATAATAAGGAATGATTTTGGTAAAATATGTCAGAAATCATAATAATAATAAGGAATGATTTTGGTAAATTATGTCAGTGAGAATAATATAATAACAATTATGAATATCAAAGGTATTAATGAACGCATCAGGAAATTATTGTAAACAGGAAATAATTACGCTAATTGCAAGACTTATCGATCCAAGCAGTAAGATTATACAGTAAGATTACCTTACGGGATTAAAGAAAGAGTTTGATATCAGAATATTGTATTAATGGGAATATAATTATGCCAGGAATGAAAGAGCTTTTAGTGAATTGAATTTGCAGCTTATGTGAGAAGCTTATAGAGTAATTGATAGATTTCTCTTAATATTATAGGACGAAGTCGTAACATTAGGTAAGGAGCCAGGTGGTCTATTCTACGTATGAAATCTCCTATGCCGGGAGCATAGCGGAGATATACTTTGTGCCAGAGTGTTTAGTGTTGGACCCTAACTCTGATGAAGGATGTGAATGTTCCGGGTTGGAATCCCGTGATTAGGTGCGAGGAAAACGAGGACACCTTGTCACTCTAATGATTCCCCGAGAACTTATTGTGAGTGATTCAGCTTGTTGAAGCGAACCTCATGTCGGCAGCAGTGGACTGACCGCATATTATTTAAGACACCGGTTACCTATTTGACCAATGTTTTACGAACCTCGTACCTTCATGTTGAATGGACCTGTGTGGTGCCAGTAATTATTTTATCCTCGGGGTAGGAATAAATATAAAGCTCATTCACTACCTGCGTGCGTAATATTCAGTTAAAATCCATTGAGATATGTGTGCCATTGGGAGCACAGTATTGTCTTGTAAAATCTTACGATGCTTTGGAAGTAAGCCTTCGAACATAAAAGCGGGGGTCGAGTTAGGGTGGAAACCCAACCCACTGCTATTGTATACCGACCGCTCGAGGAGAGGGTCTGGGGACGGCCAGACGGACCGTAAAAGTAAGGTTGAAAGGAACAGATTTTAGGCCCTGTTAATGACATGAATAAAATGTTGTTATGTTGAGTAATGAAGCAATGTGGTTTAAGAACACATTGATAATTATATATTATCCTGATGGTTCATGATTTTAGCTATCTAACGAATGGTTAGACGTTGCATTTATACTGTCACTGACAACTTTTTCAGAAGTTGGTTACCAGATTCCACAGGCTACGCGCGCAAGGTAGTTTGATTATACCATCCGACACAACAATAACATAACGTTTTTATATGAAATCACAAAACGGCATGCAGTGGAACTATATAAATAGTGGAGTAGGGGTAGCTTACATAAATATGGAGTTGCACGTAGTTTGCTGTGCAACACCAGAATAGGCTAATGCATGTGAAGCATTGGGTGGGAAAAGAAAGATCAAAACACACACGGTACACATAAATTGTCAAATTAGGAAGGTTTTTATGAATCAGTAATGTTGTGATATTAAAGAAGTCACATTGTATGACAGTAGTATCAATGTACAGTTTGTTTCTGAAGTTATACGTGCATCAGCGCACTAGAATATCTTTGTGAAGTTCACATAAGGGTAAAGGTTTGTGGTATGATATGATTTTATTATGATTATATTATGTTCATATTGGTGGATTGTGGAAAGTATTTTTTGTTTGATTTTGTTTTATGGTTATGGGGATTGTTTTATTTGTTTAAAGCCATGATTTTATTTACTGAATTAAAGTTTTAGAATAGAGTTGTGCCTTATCATTGTAGAGTTGATACCTCTTAGCCTCAAATCCAAAGTATGCAACTGCTCAGTGGGAGGACGGTGCACCCTCGAGTCCTGAAGCTAGCTGGAGGCAGAAGCATATTTTCCATCGAGATTATACGCATGGGTACATGGAAAATTATGTCCTGTACAGTGATTTGAGCTATAGGTACAACTAAAGTCGGTCTATATCTAATGCACACAGCTCTATTAAAGTAACAATTAACATGAAGTAGGGGAGGACCGCACCTAATATAGCTAAGCTCTGATACGCACAATATAAATTTTGATAATGCAATACGTCTAGTATGCATATTCATTATCATGGCGAGACCCAAGTGGGGCATTCGACAGTACAACCGAGACCTTGGAGGGTTGCTGCGATGTCTTAACGTGGACCACCTCCCATGACACTATTCATTATCATGGCCCAAGCAACGTGGAGCGGTATAAATTCATTATGGAACCGCCTGCGTCAGTGCAATATGAGCGATCTTGGCATTGCAGAAACCGGGCAAACGACGAATCCTTCTATTAATTATCATGGGGATATGCATGGCATACTTGACATCATTACATTATATATTTATCATGGCGCCCAGATTGCGTGGATCTTATGGGATTTAGGGAAAACCCATAGATTTTTAAGGTATTTCATGGGGAAAACCATAGTATTTTTTTTTTGCCTCAAACTGTGTTTGAGTGATTTTTAAGTTCAATAGGCTTTTGATGTAACGCAGAATCTCTCTATTGAGAAGAGGAATACCCAAGGGTATGAGCGCTACATACCGGATCCACAATTCATCATAATATTATCAGGTTTTGTACGACGTTACAATATGTGTACAGTGTTTGATGTTTCTTTTCGAAACATATCCACACATTTTTCCAGGAAGCCTGCCTGCATATTTAAGTGTATTATTGTGAAAATGTCAGGCACGGAGGAGATTTTGCAGGTTATTGCAGGGTTGAAACAGCATTTTGATGCTGTTAACGAGCAAAATAAGCTGGAAGCTAAGGCTTTCCAGGAGGGTATAAACACTCGTTTAGATGCCAATCAGGAGGCAATGAATCACAACCAGGTTGAATTGAGCAATCGTTTAGATGCTAATCAGCTGGCAATCAATAAGAACCAGACTGAATTGAATAATCGTTTAGATGCTAATCAGGTTGAAATAAACACTCGTTTAGATGCTAATCAGCTGGCAATAAATGCAAATAAGGTTGAAATAAACAATAAGTTAGGTCAAATGCAAGAGGTAATTAAGACCGAAGTAACAGAAACTGTTGTAAGCATTGTATCGGAAATGCAGGTTAAAACAGATAAACGTTTTGAGGCTATAGAAGCCAAACTTGAAAGTAACTTACAAGCGTGTAAGCAGGCTCAGGATGAAACCAACAGTAGGTTAGACGCGTTGTCTAACGACATTAAGGATATTCAAATCCAAAATTAGGCGAATCTCGAACGCCAAGCGAAACAATTTTCAGAGTTTACGAGAACGGTAGACCAGAGGTTAGAGGAGAACGACTCTAAATGGGACCAGAAATTGAAATGCTATGCTAGAGCAATTAACGGCGATCTCAAGAAACAGGACCAGAATATATTAGGTCAATGTCAAGAAATAGGTGAAATCAAGGCTGTCGTTAACGAGAGTAAAGAGCTGATAGGAAACATGAAGGGCCAGATAAGCAAAGTTCATCAAGAACTGGACCAAGTTCAGAATGACATTGTTGTAGTCAACAAAAGGCAAGAGGAGAATAGAGGTGAAATTATTAAGGTCCAGAAGGAAATGTCAAAGGTCAATGGACACATTCGAGAAGAAATCAAAGGATTGAGGGAAGAACTCGAAGTGAGAGAAGGCCAGAAAACAGAGGCAAGCGACAAGACCCTTGCTCAAATTAAGGAAGATGTAGAGGATGAAATCTCCCATATCAAACAAAGTCTGAAAGAAGACAAGAAGAAAATCTTTCAAGTAGCCGAGGAAAATCGAGATAGGCTTACAAGAATAGAGAAAGAAGTCATTACTCGTCTGGAAAGAGCAGAGATGCGCCACAATCAAATGGAGACTAGGATAATAGTACAGGAGGAAACACTTCTGAAAGATCCTAAGTCAAGTGAAGGCAGCATGGAAGATATGAGGAAAACAAGGTGGGCAGACTTAGAAACCCAACCGATAATAAGGAGTGCTACAGGCCCAGGCGAAAGTCCTTATATGACGCCAGGTGTACCAGTTGCGGCATCGACGCCACATGAAAATGCTATGCACACCCAGGTGATAAACGTCATCAGGGCAAGCGAAGAAAAACCAAGGAAATTCTCAGGTAGCCACTGCAATATGACACCAAAATATTGGTTGAAGGAAGTGACTGAATATCTGAATGATGCGCGAATACCACAGGAGCGCAGGCTACGAGCTATAGAGAAATTAACAGAGGGGGAGTGTGCATTATGGTTTCGCAGCTTCCGCTACACTTTCGATACTGTTGAGGAGTTTCGGGAGGCATTTTTGAAGAGATACTGGGACGCAGCGACCCAACAGAATTTACGGTTGGATTTATATGCAAAGAAATACAGTACCAACAACCCAACGAAGTACGCAGAATTCTTCATATCGCAGATGTGTCGCTTCAAAGAACTGGATCAAAAACCGAGCGAGCTGGAATTATGTATTGCCATCGCCAAGCAGCTTCCATACGAGATCCAAAGACTACTAATCTCGGCTAATGCGAAAACTGCTATAGAAATGGAGACAGTTCTTAGACAACTGGACCTCACAACAGCAAATACGATGCGTCAGAGTCGAACCGTGGAACAGGTACACGTGACCAACACGCAGACTGACCAACAGCAAGCTCCAAGGAACAACAAAGCTACGAGCACTGAAACATTAGATTCCTATGGACGGCAATGGGAACAGGAACCCAGAAGATGGCAGTCAAAGTACAAAGGGAATGCTAATAGAGGAGGAAGAGGTCGAAACTCGTGGAATAAGCAGAAAACCAGGGGTAAACCGTACCAAAACAATGGAGGTAACAATGGCCAAGAAGGCAGCAATAGAAATTGGAAACCCCAAGAAAGAAGAAGTAACTTCGATGACGAGGTAGAAGAACGATATCACGCTTCTTTGCGATACCTCGAGGAGAGGGGAGATGAGCCCCAGAAACAACAAGTCCGCTGGCAAGAAGTTATGCAGAACAGGACATCGCCAGACAGATATGGAGATGGAGCTAAGAGTTTGGAGCTACAACGCAGCGAACAGGAGAGAAGAAACTCCAAGGGGACGGGCGCTGAAGAAAAAAAACGTCAAAATTAGAAGAGTTCGAGACTGAAGGATGGAAGTCTGTTAACATCATCAATTGGATAGCCAAACCGGAAGAGCTAATCGAGGATACAGGAGGATCACAGGTCATGGTCAAGCGAGAATTGCCTATTATAATAGTAAGAGTGGCAGGATTAAAAGTAAGAAGTCTGTTAGACACGGGGTCAACAGTGAGCCTCATGACACAAGCTTTATATGATGAAATAGCCCGGAGAGAGAATATTTTGAAAATACCGATCTCTAGTGTCAAAATATAAGGGGTAATTCCAGGCAGAACGATGATATGTAAATATCAGGTATTCCTAGATTTACAGATAGGAGGCTCTATTTTCTCACAGAGTTTTCTGTTAGTAAACAAACTGCCTTATAACCTACTCATCGGGGCAGAATGTATAAGGGAATACAGAGTGATAATCGACCTAGCACAGGACAGGGTTATGTTCCATGTGAATGAAGAAGCTGATGGCTTGGAGGTCGCATTCAATGAGATTGAACCAGGGTCAAGTGAACAAGTATGGCATACATACAGAGAGGTGACTGAGGAAGAAGTGTTAGTTATTGAGCAGTTAGAAGAAGAGCTGAAAACACTAGCCACAGACCTGGAGAAAGATTTGGAACCCAAACTGGAAGAATATATTTCGGAAAAGCTAGAAGAAGCGAAAATTGGGCTAAAAGAGAAGGAAAATTTAAAGCAGTTATTACTGGAACAGAAGGAAGTCTTTGATTCGAGACCTGGTCGTATAAAGAACTTCACTTATGCTTTTCAAGTCAGTGATTGGACACCATTTAGGCAGAAACCCTATCCTATAGCAGAAAAGCATTATGCTAAAGTGAAAGAGGCAATTCAGGAGATGTTGGAGGCCGGTGTTATTGAGAAGACACCTACGCCTTATGTAAGTCCGTTGGTAATTGTACCAAAGACAGACGGAACTGTCAGAGTCTGCCTGGACCTGAGACATTTAAATTTGAAGGTTATTCCAGAATTTGACCAAGTGCCACCTATTAAAGAGATCCTCAGGAAGTTCAAAGGGAAAACCGTATTCACAAATCTGGACATCACATCCAGTTTCCATCATCTTGAATTAGAGAAGAAAACTAGTCTGTTGACAGGATTTATGTTTGATCAACATACATACACATTTTTAAGGCTACCTTTTGGGTTGAAAACAGCTGGTTCAGCACTGATAAGAGCGTTAGATCGCAATCTATCAGATGAAGTGAAAGAGAGTACCATCAGATATGTAGACGACATTCTACTCACATCAGAATCTCTGGAGGAGCACATGAGAGACCTGAAGAAGTTGCTAGATGACCTTCGAGAAGCTAACTTTAAGGTTAATATCAAGAAATCGCACTTCTGTCAGAGGGAAGTCAAATTCATAGGGCATGTTATTGATGCAAATGGAGTGAAGCCTAATCCAGATAAATTGGAGGTAATTCGAAATTTCCCTCGACCCACGAAAGTTAAACACGTCCGACAGTATTTGGGAGTAATTGGATTCTTTTCGAACCACTGCCCAAACTATACTGCGACAGTAGCACCCCTGCAGGACCTATTGAAGAAAGGCGGCAGATGGAATTGGACGGAGCAATGTCAGGAAGCATTCGTGAGGTCAAAACAAATGCTTTTGGAATATGTGAAGCTGGGATACCCGGATTATACCCAGAAGTTCATCATACAGACGGATGCATCACTTATTGGGATCGGAGCGATGCTATTCCAGGAAAATGTTGACCAGCCTGAAAAGAAAGTTTTTATTGCCTTTATAAGTAGGAGGCTGAAAGCCCATGAGAAAAATTGCACGATTACAGAGATAAGTTGCTCGCAATTTTGTACGCGTTGCAATCTTGGCATAAACTCGTGTATGGCTTCCAAATAGTCCTCAGAACAGACCATAAAGCTTTAACATTTTTGTTAAAAACAGACTTGTCTAGCCAGAGATTGACAAGATGGTCCCTGTATATTCAGCAATTTAATGTGGAAATAGAATACTGTCCAGGGAAAGAGAATGTAATACCGGACATATTAAGACGTTACCCTAGAGAAGAGGAAGCGCTAGCTGTCCAGATTGAGAATCGAGATCAGAAGACGTTGGATGACTTAAGGAATCTTACCAACCTACAACGCGAAGACCCGTGGTTGAAGATGATGATCGATTACTTCGAGGGACGCTTAGCAAGGGGAACTGCAATATACAGAGAGGCAGAGGCATTGGCCACAGATTATGTATGGAATAATCAGATATTACACAAGTGGGATGATGTAGATCATACACGTCAAAGGATTGTGATTCCTGCATCTTTGCAGAGGAGATTGGTGTGGCTAGCACACAGAGCACTTGGACATCCGGGGATAGACAAAATTTGTGCTCTGTTGAAGGAAGCATTTACTTGGCCTAAGTTGAGAGAAACGGTGAGAAATGCTATTAGGACATGTGATCTATGCCAAAGGGTAAAGCCAAATCCCTTTTTAATGAGGCAACGACCTATCCCGTTGTTACCGGAGAAGCCAAGGCAGCTATTGAGCATAGACAACTTTGGACCATTGCCTAGAGCACGTAGAGGCAATAGACACATTTTTGTAGCCATGGATGTATTTTCGAAAATGGTGGTATTATGCCCCATACAAAAGACAAGTTCAAAGCAGGTCTTGAAACGCCTGAAAGAGAGAGTTATTCCGATTCTTGGGAAGCCGGATAACATTCTCTCGGACCACGGAAGTTGCTTTACGAGTGCAGAATTTCGTCGAGAACTGGAAACTCTAGGAATTAGGCAGATTTTATCTACCATTCGCCATCCTGAGGCAAGTCCAGTTGAAAGAGTAATGAGAGAGATCCAGAAATACATGAAGATCTACTGCTCTGAAGCGAATTGGCGTTGGATTGAATTCCTAGAAGTAATTGAATACTTTATAAATAATACTGTACATGAGGCGACAGGTCAGGTTCCCGTGACTCTACATTTGGATCAGAGACCGGAGAGACCGTGGACTGGTGTCATTCCATTACCAGTAGACGCAAAGCCAGGTCGAGAATTGAGGATCCAACGAACCTTCGAATTTCTGAAAGCACAGGCGGAGAGACGTCAGAGAAGAAATCGTGCGAAGATAGACCACTTCTCGTCGGAGAGAAAGTTTTAATTAGGAAACCAGCCAGTTCAGATCCAGAGGCACGGAAGTATAAGAAGTTCATTTTTGCTTACCACGGCCCGTTCGAGGTGATAAGAGACCTACAGAACAATGCATACAGGTTAAAGTATTTAGAAACTGGAAACGAGGTCGTTATGAATGTAGCCAATTTAAAGGTTTATTATCCGCCAGAAGAATTCGACGAACAAGAAGAAGTATTAACAGTGCACACCCAACTCAACGTGGAGAGCGAAGTCAGCCAGGCAGTCAGAACTGAAAGTTCGAGCGGCAAGACGGAACGAGAAGCAGACAGTTTGCCCAGTGGAAGGGACGAACAACAAAGATGCCAGTGTCTGCGAGAATTCTATGAAGAATTGGTTGCAGCGGCGTGAGAGGTTGAGGCCATAAATACGACCCTCCGCCTGGAGAATGAACAGCTTAGAAAGAGCGCAGCGTGGAATGGGGAGCTGCACTAACCTACTCGCAGCCAGACGAGGTGAAGGACCCCAGATGTAAACACAGACAGTGATAGACAGTCAGCTGGTTACTTACAGAGAGCCACTTGCAATTGACTTCTATAAGTTTCGCAAGGGGAATATGAACCCGAGGAGGTTATGCTGACTGGAATCGAACGTGGTTCTCAGAGACTGTGATCTCAGTATAAAGGTTCCACGAGGGAACGAACCCGAGGTCTGTGGAGGGAGTTTCATTGTAAAAACCCCTAGAGAGAAGTGTATATTAAATCACTGGTGTGATTTCAGTTGCAGTGACATTATTTATTAAAATAATGAAGGGAAATTGAGCAGAATACAGTATTATTAGACTACTTGGTGTAGGCTATACGGGGCTTGGAGCACTGCAAGTGCAGAGGTTGACATTTTTACAAATTAGCCCAGAATTGTGGGAGGTGTTCAGTGGAGCCAAGTCAATCATTCCGACCTCATTCTGTCGTCTGGAAGAGGGTGAGGGCCTGAATAATGACCCAGTTCTTCCCCGACGGAGAATGGATTTGAGAATGGCGGGGAGAGATCACAAGGAAAATCATTGATTACTCGTGATTGAAGTAACGAAATGACATGAGACTTGCCCACAGGTGAATCTTTAGACTGGAGGCCAATTTTAGAGCCTTTAATCGGCGAAATTGACGCATATTTAAGGAAGTGCGGAAGGGCCGTAGGACTATCATTGTTCGCGGCGGGATTTGAGGAGGTCGCCAGGGAATCCCGGGAGATAGCGTCCCCACGCTATGAAGAAAGGAATTAATATTAATTAATTGGCCGAGCGATTCTTCAGCACGCAGTCAGTTCTGGGATCAGAGAAGAAAAAGGAACCCAATGAACATGGTTTCGAGACCAGAATCATGCTGGGAGAGGAGCCGAGATCCCGCGGGAAGATTGCGCTCTACTTTCTGTGTGAATCCGATATAAGGAGGTCGACCCTTAGCAGAGCAGTTGGTTGCACTTCAGTCTTAGGTCAGTCTTACACTAGCTGCAGACGGTTGGAGCCAGTCTCACCCCAGTTTGTCACAGTTTGTCAAGAGAGGCGCAGACAGTCGTCATGGCGGAACATATGTTGGTCCGGCTCATGAAAGGAAGCCCGCACAAAGAGTTCTACATTTGAGTGAAGCATTTAATAAGCTTTTATTAATAATAATCGCGCTGCAGGTATACTCAGCAGTAAGAACAATGGCGTGTTCACGTAGGAAGCATCGTGTAAGATGAGTGCCAGAACTATTGTAAATAATAATAATAATTTGTGTAAAGTTATGGACAGTGTTAAGCGCAATGTATCAAATATCGACTGATCATTCATGTCTAATTACGCTTGAATGTGCTGGGAGAAACTTTACGAAGCATTTGGTAATGTTTTAAGGATACCAAATAATAACGCTCAGGACGGAAGTTAGCATATTTATGCGACGCAGGAAGCTCACCGTAGAAGTATGGATAAAAACTGTTGGTGAATTCCGAGGGCAGGTAAACCAGACTTTCAATCAGGAGTTGGTAGGAGCACGGGAGATGCCGTCGACACCTGCAATTTTGATATCTTTGCTAGGGAATTTCAAGCAATGAAAAGTGTACACAGTGACGTGTATTATGTATAAAGCATATGTAAAATATATTTTAAAGTAGTGGTTTTATAAGTGTTATAAAGTGTCACATGTTTGGGAGCAATAGCTTCCTATAGAAATGCAAAGTGCCGCGTGGTTAACGGAAGTTGTGTGTCATAAAATGTGTGTATTCAAGATGAAAATGTCGCGTTAAACCTGCATATGGCAGGCGACTTGGAAGGATATGATTGGTTGAAGCCACCATGAGAAGCCTTGAGATATGTGAGTACCCCACAAATTATGGTTAATTAGAGAATATAGGCCAACGCATGTGATGTGATTTCGGTAAAGATGCCAGTAAGAATCAGATTAGGAGGTAGACCCTCCAGGTTTAATCATTATTGTATTGATTTTTATACAGTTGAGATGTTAATGTGCATCAATAAGTGGATTAATCATTACCACTATTAATTAAGATGGCAATCAGTTATGTAAATGTTACGAGCACAGTTGTTCGAGTTTTGAGATGATTGGATGTGTAGGATTTTGGTAAATTATGTCAGAAATATAATAATAATAATAAGGAATGATTTTGGTAAAATATGTCAGAAATCATAATAATAATAAGGAATGATTTTGGTAAATTATGTCAGTGAGAATAATATAATAACAATTATGAATATCAAAGGTATTAATGAACGCATCAGGAAATTATTGTAAACAGGAAATAATTACGCTAATTGCAAGACTTATCGATCCAAGCAGTAAGATTATACAGTAAGATTACCTTACGGGATTAAAGAAAGAGTTTGATATCAGAATATTGTATTAATGGGAATATAATTATGCCAGGAATGAAAGAGCCTTTAGTGAATTGAATTTGCAGCTTATGTGAGAAGCTTATAGAGTAATTGATAGATTTCTCTTAATATTATAGGACGAAGTCGTAACATTAGGTAAGGAGCCAGGTGGTCTATTCTACGTATGAAATCTCCTATGCCGGGAGCATAGCGGAGATATACTTTGTGCCAGAGTGTTTAGTGTTGGACCCTAACTCTGATGAAGGATGTGAATGTTCCGGGTTGGAATCCCGTGATTAGGTGCGAGGAAAACGAGGACACCTTGTCACTCTAATGATTCCCCGAGAACTTATTGTGAGTGATTCAGCTTGTTGAAGCGAACCTCATGTCGGCAGCAGTGGACTGACCGCATATTATTTAAGACACCGGTTACCTATTTGACCAATGTTTTACGAACCTCGTACCTTCATGTTGAACGGACCTGTGTGGTGAGAGTAATTATTTTATCCTCGGGGTAGGAATAAATATAAAGCTCATTCACTACCTGCGTGCGTAATATTCAGTTAAAATCCATTGAGATATGTGTGCCATTGGGAGCACAGTATTGTCTTGTAAAATCTTACGATGCTTTGGAAGTAAGCCTTCGAACATAAAAGCGGGGGTCGAGTTAGGGTGGAAACCCAACCCACTGCTATTGTATACCGACCGCTCGAGGAGAGGGTCTGGGGACGGCCAGACGGACCGTAAAAGTAAGGTTGAAAGGAACAGATTTTAGACCCTGTTAATGACATGAATAAAATGTTGTTATGTTGAGTAATGAAGCAATGTGGTTTAAGAACACATTGATAATTATATAGTATCCTGATGGTTCATGATTTTAGCTATCTAACGAATGGTTAGACGTTGCATTTATACTGTCACTGACAACTTTTTCAGAAGTTGGTTACCAGATTCCACAGGCTACGTGCGCAAGGTAGTTTGATTATACCATCCGACACAACAATAGCATTACGTTTTTATATGAAATCACAAAACGGCATGCAGTGGAACTATATAAATAGTGGAGTAGGGGTAGCTTACATAAATATGGAGTTGCACGTAGTTTGCTGTGCAACACCAGAATAGGCTAATGCATGTGAAGCATTGGGTGGGAAAAGAAAGATCCAAACACACACGGTACACATAAATTGTCAAATTAAGAAGGTTTTTATGAATCAGTAATGTTGTGATATTAAAGAAGTCACATTGTATGACAGTAGTGTCAATGTACAGTTTGTTTCTGAAGTTATACGTGCATCAGCGCACTAGAATATCTTTGTGAAGTTCACATAAGGGTAAAGGTTTGTGGTATGATATGATTTTATTATGATTATATTATGTTCATATTGGTGGATTGTGGAAACCAATTTTTGTTTGCTTTTGTTTTATGGTTATGGGGATTGTTTTATTTGTTTAAAGCCATGATTTTATTTACTGAATTAAAGTTTTAGAATAGAGTTGTGCCTTATCATTGTAGAGTTGATACCTCTTAGCCTCAAATCCAAAGTATGCAACTGCTCAGTGGGAGGACGGTACACCCTCGAGTCCTGAAGCTAGCTGGAGGCAGAAGCATATTTTCCATCGAGATTATACGCATGGGTACACTACCTCTTCATTTGTTACCCTATCTACCCTTCTGATCTTCATCATTCTCCTGTAACACCTCCTTTCAAACGCTTCAATTCTCCTCTTTTCTGCTGCACCAATAGTCCTAGTTTCACTTCCTTATTGTGCCTCGCTCCAGTCAATATCTTTCAAAAATGTCTTCCAATGTATATTCGATGTCAACAGATTCCTTTTCCGTAGAGATGCTTTCCTTGCCTGAGCAAACCAACGTTTTATATCCTCTTTACTTCGTTCATCACTGGTTATTTTGCTTCCTAAACAGAAGTCTCCAACTTCCCGCAGCGTTTCACCTGCCAATTTGATGTCCATAGAGGTTTCTGATTTATTTCGGCTGCAATCCAATATTTTTGTTTAACATTTATTGATTTTCATCATGATTTTTTTCCCTCAAGACGGAGTCTATACCATTCAAAAACTCGTTCATATCCTCTGGCATATCGGCCAAGATGACGATGCCATCAGCGCATCTCAGAGTTGAAATTATTTCTCCTTGAATCTTCACTCCCACTTTAAACTTTTCTCCAATTTCCTGATTTTTGTGTTTTTGGAGATCTTTGAGATGCGTTGCCCTCGCAAATGGTGTAGATGCATTGTCAAATGAAAACATTCCATATTACGAACATGGGCCGCATAAGCTGTACCGAAAGCTTCTGCAGATTTAACACAAGGCCTATTCTGAACAGCAGTTCCTTGAAATCACTTTTGCCAACATTTTAT
This sequence comes from Meconema thalassinum, assembly GCA_946902985.2. Taxonomy (NCBI): domain Eukaryota; kingdom Metazoa; phylum Arthropoda; class Insecta; order Orthoptera; family Tettigoniidae; genus Meconema; species Meconema thalassinum. Next base: position 503,188,749 of record OX336393.1, on the reverse strand, counting down.
TTTATCTTTCCATGTCGAATATCTTTGTACCTCAACATACAGAAGAGTGCTTTCGAAATCACGTCTTGTGTACATCTTGGAAAAGCTAGTGAGTGTGGTTTTGGGCGTAGTGGATACTCGCTCGTAGAAATTATTTTCATTAAATTAGACTGGTTTACAATTTTGTAAGTGCACATTAAGGTGTGTGACCCCGGGATGCCTTAAGTGTTAAGGAAACGGCAATAGCCGCCACACAGCTTCGTTGCTACTGACATAACGACCAGACTGATATTTGTACTTAACTATACGGGATTTGAGAGCCTGTGTTTATGAAATTGAACGTAGCTATATCGCTACCTTTATTTAGTAGCCGCTACTGTATTGTTTAAAAATTAAAGGTGGTATTGGAAGGCGCTATATCACACTAATTATCGTTATTTTAGTTCTAAAAGAGAGATTTTTTTTAATTTTTAAATTATGATATACAGTAGATATTTCTTGAAAGAGGGATCCCCGTTTAGATTTGTAATGCTCTTTTCGTGTTTAGATATATCTTGAAAAAGGGATGACCGTTTAGATTTCAAATGTTCTTATCGTGTTCTAATAATAATGTTGTTGGATTTACGTTCCTGTTAACTACTCTGGCTTTTAGAAACGCCGGGGTGTTAGAATTTTGCCTCGAAGGGGATCATTAACGTGACAGTAAATCTACTGACATGGTTCCCATGCATTTGCGCACCCTCAAATGCCAGCTGATTGCGCCAGGATACGAACCTGCAACCTTGCGCACAGCAAGCTAGAACGTTACCGCTGAGCCTAGCAGCTAGTCTATCGTGTTTTAGCTAATAAGTGGATTGGCATTGCCTCCTACAGGGATAGATGGACAATTGGATATCATGTATTGAGCTACAGTTGCCAAGGATACGGACTTGCGATTAATTCTTCAGTTTATCAGAGCGTACAGTTGCCATGGATGCGGACTTGCTACTAGTTCATCAGTTTATCAGAGCGAAGATAGTTTTCTTGGAATATCTTTAAAACTGTTGGTTTTAGGGCCTTAAAATGTGGTTTTCGGTGTCCCGTAAGGACCCACCGAGTATTGTTTCTCTCATCGAGGGGCGTAAAATGATCCATTTCCGGTCTTTATGCGACAACTTCGGTATTTTGTCCCAGTTAAACATAACAAAAATGTAAAATCACATTTCACCCCTTTTCACCCATTTAGAAACGGAATTTTTAAAAATCCTTTCTTACTGCGCGTCAGGAACATATCTTCAAAGTTTCATGCAATTATCTCCAGTAGTTTTTGCTGTGCGAAGATTATCAGTCAGTCAGGACATCTTCCTTTACATATATAGATAAGACTGACGTGCGATCAAATTATGAAAGAAATGAAAAGCACCACGACACATCAGCTGACTTGCAACCTGTGACGTACAACACCAGACGTGACTAGGCGATAGCTAACTTGCAACCTGTGACGTACAACACCAGACGTGACTAGGCGATAGCTGACTTGCAACCTGTGACGTACAACACCAGACGTGACTAGGCGATAGCTGACTTGCAACCTGTGGCATACAACACCAGACGTGACTAGGCGATAGCTGACTTGCAACCTGCGACATACAACACCAGACGTGACTAGGCGATAGCTGACTTGCAACCTGTGACGTACAACACCAGACGTGACTAGGCGATAGCTAACTTGCAACCTGTGACGTACAACACCAGACGTGACTAGGCGATAGCTGACTTGCAGCCTGTGACGTACAACACCAGACGTGACTAGGCGATAGCTGACTTGCAACCTGTGGCATACAACACCAGACGTGACTAGGCGATAGCTCACTTGCAACCTGCGACATACAACACCAGACGTGACTAGGCGATAGCTGACTTGCAACCTGCGACATACAACACCAGACGTGACTAGGCGATGACCGGGAAGTAGTTTTCAGCGAGAGTTACTATGGGAGGAGTTGTTCCAGTAGTACCTACAGTCCAATGACCGAATCAAACTTGATCGACAGATTGACCGTCTTAAAGATTGTAACCGCGCGACTACAACTTACTCGATATGATGATAGTCCGGTAATAATTGCTAAAGGACATTGCCCGTCTTAAAGATGGTTGAGCTAGACAACGCCGTGAATAGAAAGTAGAGTGCACATCTTCATTGTGGTTTCCATGGTTGTGATGCGCATCCACCTAAAAATCTTCCTAATAACTAAGTCCAAATCAAGCATCATATAGCGGCTTCAGTGGCGTAGTTGGTAGCAAGCTGAACTTCTATGCCCAAGATCGCGGGTTCAAACCAGGCCGAAGACGTCGGATTTTTTAAGAGCGTTAAAAATCCCTCAGTATGCCTTCCTTCGGAGGGGAAGTAAAGCCCGCTGTCCCATGTCATAGATTTATGGCATGTAAAAGATCCTTCCACAGACTAAACTTGTGGGAAGCTATGTTTTTAGGTTATATTTCGTTGGAACGCTCTATAAAAGTTCCAACGTTCACCACTAGGTATCATTGATATCTGGTAGCGAATGTTGGAACTACTTGAAATTAAACGGAACTTGTAACTCACCCTAGGGGTGTCCACATGAAGCAGATACAGCTTCAGGCGAGACGAACATGTCCTCGGACACTCCCGGCACTAAAAGTCACACGATATATAATGGATCAGATAACTTAATTAGATGCGTCACTCATGTATATAAGGTGTCTTGGAGGGAAGGCGTGCTTTGGCTGATTTTCAACTATTTAGGCACTCATCATAAAGTCAACGTAACAAAATAATAACTGTGCGAGTGTCTACTGTACTACTCGACAATCAACTTCTTTTGCGAATAATTGCCATTACTGAGCTATATAAGTAACATATTTGCACCTCGAACGAGATATATACACGTATTTGATGGTAACTAAAGAAAACTAATCGTTATGGTTTTGCAAGGTTGGTATCAAAGTTTATACGGCGAATCTTTTCTTAACCCATGTGTTTTAATTTAGTTTTCGGAGTCATTAATATTTCTTATTTCAATACCTCGATGCCCGTATAGAGCCACGAAGTTCACTACAAGTCTAATAATGGGACTTCCATAACCTCACTTCAAAGCTACAATTATCCCATAACCTCACTTTGTGACTACCATAATCCCCACCCTCTTTACAAAATTAAAGAAATGATCAGAGGAACATGATATAATGATATAATGTTTATTCAGTCACCGCGATTAACAGTAAGTAGTGGTTTTGTGGGGGTTCAGATACCTCCTCCTCCTCCCCTCCTCACAAGATGGCGGCAGCCCGATAACTCCCGAACCCGTGGTCGGATTTTGACGAATGAGGTGTCATTGAACTCGGGCTGACACTCCCTTTCCAATGGACAATATATTTCAACCCCAAAAATAAAACCTACCCCTACTAGGGGTGTAATTGTAATTTTTTAGAGAATCTCTCTTTCCAATTGCAACATGTGAGAGTTTGAATGCTGATATGGATTTAAACGTTGTTCCACATAAAGTATATGTGTACGGTGGATAGCCACTATGAATTAACATGCTTGTTTTTTGTTTTTTACGCATGCCCACTCATGGCTTTTGAAGAGGGTGGGGGAGCGGTTCCCTGTGGACGGGTCCTTGTTGACAGGTCCCTGTGGACGGGTCATTGTTGCCGGGTCCTTGTGGACAAGTCCTTGTGGACAGGTCCTTGTGGATGAGTCCTTGTGGATGAGCCCCTTTGGACTGATCCCTTTTGGACCGGTTCCTACGGACTGGCTCATGAATTTATTTAAATTATGTCAAAGGGCCTAACTACATTTCGCGTGTGTTGAACTGACGTTGTTCACTAATCCCCTGTGAGAGTTTGAATGCCGATATGGAATGAAACGTTGTTCCACACAAGAGACATGTTTTCGGTGGATAGCCACTATGAATTAACATGCTTGTTTTTTTGTTTTGTTTTGTTTTTTACGCATGCCCACTCATAGCTTTTGTAAGAGGGCGGACTTTTTAAAAGATGGCGGCTGTAGTGTAACCTAACCTAACCCAACCCACGAGTGGTGATCAAAAAGTATTTTAAGTGACGCTTGTCGATTGGCAAACCAATAATCAAAGAGGGATATGTCAGGCCTTGTGGTGATAGCCCCTTTTGATTGATCCCTGTTGATTGATCTCTGTTGATTTGTCCCTTTGGACTGGTCTCTATTGACTAGCCCCTTTTGGACGGGTCCTTTTTGACAGGGGGTCATTTTTGATGGATCCTTTTTGACAGGTCCTTTTCGATGGGTCCCTGTTGACGAGTCATTGCTGACGGGTCCTTGTTGATGAGTCCCTGTGGACGGGTCATTGTTGACGGGTCCCTATTGACAGGCCATTGTTGACAGGTCATTGATGACAGGTCATTGTTGACGGGTCATTGTTGATGGGTCCTTGTTGACAAGTCCCTGTTGATGGGTCCCTGTGGATGGGTCCCTTTAGACCGACCCCTTTAGACTGGTCCCTATGGACTGGCCATGAAATTTATCCAAATTATGTCAAAGGGCCTAACTACATTTGTGTGTAAAGCAGTGTGTTGAACTGACGTTGTTCACCAGTCCTTACTACTACAATTGGATAACGATATGAAAGGAATTGATTAACCAGACATGAGTTAACTACCAACGAAACACTTTGGCGACTCGGCTTGTTATTGACCAATGAGTAGGGTTTTAGAAAAACTGTTTGCTATTTTGGGTTATATACAAAAAATGCTTAGACCTTTTGAGTGACTATGTTTGCTAAACAAGACATTATACCAGACACGATTAGGATTCTTATGTAGCTCAGACAAGGAAAGCATTTCTACAGAATCAGTTGACATTGAATATAGATTTAGGTATTAGGAAGTCATTTTGAAGGCCTTTGTCTGGAGCGTGGCACTCTATGCAAGTAAAACTTAGACAATTGGTGTAGCAGAAAAGTGGTGAATTGAAGTGTTTGAAATGTGGTGTTACAGGAGAATGATGAAGATTAGATGGGTAAATAGGGTTACTAACAAAGAGGTATTAAGACGAGTGGGGGAGAAGAGATGTATCTGGCGACTGTTAATGAAGTAAAGAGATAGGTTGGTAGGACACGTACTTAGACACCCAAGAATAGCAAACTTAGTTAAGGAAGAAAGGTTCGAGGATGAGAACTGTAGGGGTAGACCAAGTTTAGAATATGTTAAACAGATAGCCTTGAATGTAGGGTGTGGTAGCTATATAGAGATGAAACGATTAGCTCGGGACAGATAGGCGCTGAGATCTGCATCAAACCAGTCAAAGGACTAAAGACTCAAACAACAACATGTAAGTTCACTAAAATAATGTTGTGTAACGGTAAATGTTAGTCAACGAACAGTAATGCATTACTAAAACCCATGACACGATACCTAGGAGCTTTTCTAAAATGATTTTAAAATGCCTTTAACCCTATATTGAACACCCAGTTCACAAGACTCATAACTGCAATGTTATGGTAAAACAAAACAAAATCTATATTTAAAAACAAGCAAGTGGTTTAGTCAATGTATACTGGAAAAAGTTTTGTAAACACTCAAGTCCTCAAGACTAATTAAATTAGTAACTGTCAGGTTGACCGAGTGGTTAAGGTGTTTGACTTAAGATCAAATTTTCTGTATAAGGAAGCAAGGGTTCGAATCCCTTACCTGACATAACTATTGCCTTGACATGGCTTGGCCACACTGCATTATTATGATACTCGGTACACAAACCATAGATATAGTGTATTGTTTAAGGCCACTCTCTTTCTGAACATAGTCAGAGACTGTTGATGGTTAACAATTGTATTAATAGTGGGACATGGGGATAGTAATTAAGAAAAACAGACAATACCCATACAATATTTTTATTAAATTCATTTTATAATAGTTACACACTGAATTCAACTCTATCTCTTTACCATTGTTCTATATAGATTTTTAAACACAAAGCTTGTTGTAGATCCTTTTACAACTTTCTCCAGGTACTCTTGCTCTTAAAAACTGGGGAAACCGCAATGGTTTTATAAACATAAAACTCTCATCCTATTCTTCTTCATAATTATCATCATCATCATCATTATGAATATTATCATCAAAATTATTATAGTCATTGTCACCATCATTACCATCATCATCATCATTCTCAACATCACTAGAACTATCCAGTTCCTCTTGTTTGTTTTCCACAGGGACCTCTTGTAGAGTCTGCGTTGCTTTTGATAGTGTTAAGGGTTTTTTGAACGATGGTATTTGTCCTAACATGTCTTTTTGAGGTGATGATGAATGCTTTTTAACAAACAATGCACTATCTTGAGCAGCAATATATTTTTCTTGGACTTGCTTTTTTTACCTGGGTTAGAGTATTTTGCGTATTTAAATGTGTATTAATTTGAGATTCACAATGATGTTCTTTTTCAGTAAGTACGTTGGAGTCTTTTGTTTTAATCATTCCTCGACACTTTTTGGATCGTTGTTTTGAACATCGCCAAATAACAGTTCCATCTTTATTGGTTGTTTTTACAATATATGTATATCCTTTATAGAAGACACATGGCTTGCCATGACTGGTTGTTGAGACTTCCATATCAACTAATACATATGAATTAAAATTTTAGTAAAGTCACATGAACAATCTTTAGATTACAAGTGATTTACACACACACACACACACACACACACTTTCCTAAATGTCAAGATTTATGGATGTTGTTTTCCGCCAACAGCTGCTTACTGCGGATGACAAGGCTGGAGACTGGTAGGTGAGACGGTCTTTCACGATGTGAACACTGTAACAGGCAGTAGTCAACTGACAATATTCTTATACCCTAGTCAAGGTTAACAGGTACTTACTGCGTATGACAAGACCGTACACTCGTAGGTTAGACCGTATTTTTTGTTTATTGCTAAGGATCCCATATATACCCTAGACATGTTAGTTCTGAACACATAGTGGTTAATTGTATATATTGAATTTAAATGCACAGTTCATACAAGCACGTTTTGCGGATGGGAGGGGTGAGAGGCTGGCAAAAAAGGAAATGTTTTAGTTTAATGAAACGTCATGTCCTAGTAGGCGTGATTTATAGTAGACGCAATTGATAGTAGACGTAATTGATAGTAGGTGTAATCAATACTAGATGTGATTAATAGTAGACGCAATTGATACTAGGCGTGATTTATAGTAGGCGTGATTTGTAGTAAGCGCGATTTATAGTAGACGCAAATGATAGTAGGCGCGATTGATAGTAGGCGTGATTGATAGTAGACGCGATTGATAGTAGGCGCAATTTGACATGGGCGCGACTCAGATCATTTTTGATATCATAAAGTTACAGTGTCAATGTTTATACAAAGTACAAGGTAGAGGGTATTTTAAGATATAACCTCAGCTCACTTAACATAACCTAACTTTACCTAACCTAACTTTGTCACGTGACATGTTCTACAAGTTTAGACTTGCTTTAAGACTGATTATGTCGTCATAGATTGATGGGAGGGGTGAGAGGCTGACAAAAAGGAAATGTTTTAGTTTAATGAAACGTCATGTCCTAGTAGGCGCGATTTATAGTAGACGCAATTGATAGTAGGCGCGATTAATAGTAGACGCAATTGATAGTAGGCGTGATTGATAGTAGGCGTGATTTGACATGAGCGCGATTTATAGTAGACGCAAATGATAGTAGGCGCGATTGATAGTAGGCGTGATTGATAGTAGACGCGATTGATAGTAGGCGCAATTTGACATGGGCGCGACCCAGATCATTTTTGATATCATAAAGTTACAGTGGCAATGTTTATACAAAGTACAAGGTAGAGAGGGGGTATTTTAAGACATAACCTCAGCTCACTTAACATAACCTAACTTTACCTAACCTAACTTTGTCACGTGACATGTTCTACAAGTTTAGACTTGCTTTAAGACTGATTATGACGTCATAGATTGATGGGAGGGGTGAGAGGCTGACAAAAAAGGAAATGTTCTGGTTTAATGAATCGTCATGTCCTAGTAGGCGCGATTTATAGTAGACGCAATTGATAGTAGGCGCGATTAATAGTAGACGCAATTGATAGTAGACGCAAATGATAGTAGGCGTGATTGATAGTAGACGCAATTGATACTAGGCGTGATTGATAGTAGGCGTGATTTGTAGTAAGCGCATTTCATAGTAGGCTCAATTGATAGTAGATGCAATTGATAGTAGACGTGATTGATAGTAGGCGCGATTGATAGTAGACGTGATTGATATGGGCGCGACTTAGATCATTTTTGATATTACAAAGTTACAGTGTCAATGTTTATACAAAGTACAAGGCAGAGAGGGGGTATTTTAAGACTTAGCCTCAGCTCTCCTAACATAACCTAACTTTACCTAACCTAACTTTGTCACGTGACATGTTCTACAAGTTTAGACTTGCTTTAAGGCTGACTATGACTATGACGTCATAGATTGATGAGAGGGGTGGGAGGCTGACAAAAAAGGAAATGTTTTGGTTTAATGAAAAGTCATGTCCTAGCAGACGCGATTGTTATTAGACGCAATTGATAGTAGACGCGATTAATGGTAGGCGCAATTGATAGTAGGTGTAATCAGGTACTTACTGCATATCAAAAGGCTGTACACTCGTGTGTTAGACACTCTATCTTGTTAAGGACCCCTATATATTCCCTATACAAGGCTATACATGTTAGTTCTAAACACTTAGTGGTTATTTGTATATTAAATTTATATACACAGGTTATACAAGCACGTTTTTTTCACACAGTAAAACTTTGTCAAATAGCCACATGCGACACGCAAAGTATGTTTCCGCTATCTAGCGGTGACTATGGAAACTACCTGAACATATCCTAATCTAATCCTAGCTAACTTCACCTGACGTGACCATACCGGTTTGTAAGCAACAACAACACACTAAGATTCCATGAATTCCAGAGTACTTTTAGATTAATTATCGACTCTCAACTCTTATAACTATGTCTATCCCACTCTGTCAAAAACACGATTTTTTTTTTTTTAAATGTTTGCTTGATGTCAATACTAAAGTGATAATGGGTTTTCCGATCCTATCACGATAAATTCATTACCCCCCACTCTTATCTCGGTCTCGACAACAACCATGCCTATTTTTATTATGTCAGATGATGTAATGTTCGAGTGCAAAGTGGATGTAAAAGTGAGTGCAAAGTGAGTGCAAAAGTGAGTGCAAAAGTGGGGTGTAAAAGTGGTACCCTATTTGTAATGGCTTATTTGACAAGTTATTTTGTGGTACCCTATTCGTAATGGCTTATTTCACAAGTTGTTTTTGTCAATGTATTTAGAGGGTATTTCTCTTGTTCATGGAAAGTATCTCAGCCCTTTTTATGATAGCATAATGCTTTCCGTCATGTTTGTAAGCAACAACAACACACTAAAATTCCAAGAATCCAAACTACTCTAAGGTTAATGATGGTCTCTCAACTCCATTCCACGCCTAGTCAAAAACATTATACATTTCAAATTTTTCAAAAAAGGTAAATTGAAAAAGTAGGCTATATATTTAAACTAAAAATCATATGCTAACTCCAACACCTACGTCTATCCCATTCTCAGTCAAAAAAATGAGAATGTTTATTGTAGTAGCCTATAAATAAACAAAAAAAATGTCTATTACAGTTTAGCTATAAGTGACCAGAATCACTATATATATATCATTTTATTCTAAGAGCTTTCCATGATGATAAGAAAAAAAAGAGCTTACCATAATGAAGGATTGAGTGTAAGAAAACGACTTTTGCTGCTTGATGTCACTACTAAAGTGACACTCTTACAACAGACAAGTGAGTTCTTGTTTCGCTGACGTAATCGTATGTTTCCACGCACTTCCTGTGTTGAGCGCGTCATAGTGGCTAAATTTAAAACTCTAGATGAGATGTTTTGCTGACGTAATCATATGTTCCCCGCACTCACACTTTGGACGGGTCCTTTTTGAAGGGAGTCATTTTTTTACGGGTCCCGGGGGGACGGGTCCTTGTTGACGGGTCCCTGTGGCGGGCCCCCTTTGTCATAATTTGGATAAAATGCAAGGGCCAGTCCATAGGGACCCGTCAACAAGGACCCGCCCACAGGGACCCGTAAAAAAATGACTCCCTTCAAAAAGGGCCCGTCCAAAGTGTGCGTGCGGGGAACATATGATTACGCCAGCAAAACATCTCATCTAGAGTTTTAAATTTAGCCACTATGACGCGCTCAACACAGGAAGTGCGTGGAAACATACGATTACGTCAGCGAAACAAGAACTCACTTGTCTGTTGTAAGAGTGTCACTTTAGTAGTGACATCAAGCAGCAAAAGACGTTTTCTTACACTCAATCCATCATTATGGTAAGCTCTTTTTTTTCTTATCATCATGGAAAGCTCTTAGAATAAAATGATATATATATATATATATATATATAGTGATTCTGGTCACTTATAGCTAAACTGTAATAGACATTTTTTTTGTTTATTTATAGGCTACTACAATAAACATTCTCATTTTTTTTTGACTGAGAATGGGATAGACGTAGGTGTTGGCGTTAGCATATGATTTTTAGTTTAAATATATAGCCTACTTTCTCAATTTACCTTTTTTAAAAAATTTGAAATGTATAATGTTTTTGACTAGGCGTGGAATGGAGTTGAGAGACCATCATTAACCTTAGAGTAGTTTGGATTCTTGGAATTTTAGTGTGTTGTTGTTGCTTACAAACATGACGGTAAGCATTATGCAATCATAAAAAGGGCTGAGATACTTTCCATGAACAAGAGAAATATCCTCTAAATACATTGACAAAAACAACTTGCGAAATAAGCCATTACGAATAGGGTACCACAAAATAACTTGTCAAATAAGCCATTACAAATAGGGTACCACTTTTACACCCCACATTTGCACTCACTTTTGCACTCACTTTGCACTCACTTTTACATCCACTTTGCACTCGAACATTACATCATCTGACATAATAAAAATAGGCATGGTTGTTGTCGAGACCGAGATAAGAGTGGGGGGTAATGAATTTATAGTGATAGGATCGGAGAACCCATTATCACTTTAGTATTGACATCAAGCAAAAATTTTAAAAAAATATATCGTGTTTTTGACAGAGTGGGATGGACATAGTTATAAGAGTTGAGAGTCGATAATTAATCTAAAAGTACTCTGGAATTCATGGAATCTTAGTGTGTTGTTGTTGTTGCTTACAAACCGGTATGGTCACGTCAGGTGAAGTTAGCTAGGATTAGATTAGGATATGTTCAGGTAGTTTCCATAGTCACCGCTAGATAGCGGAAACATACTTTGCGTGTCGCATGTGGCTATTTGACAAAGTTTTACTGTGTGAAAAAAACGTGCTTGTATAACCTGTGTATATAAATTTAATATACAAATAACCACTAAGTGTTTAGAACTAACATGTATAGCCTTGTATAGGGAATATATAGGGGTCCTTAACAAGATAGAGTGTCTAACACACGAGTGTACAGCCTTTTGATATGTAGTAAGTACCTGATTACACCTACTATCAATTGCGACTACCATTAATCGCGTCTACTATCAATTGCGTCTACTAACAATCGCGTCTGCTAGGACATGATTTTCATTAAACCAAAACATTTCCTTTTTTGTCAGCCTCCCACCCCTCTCATCAATCTATGACGTCATAGTCATAGTCAGCCTTAAAGCAAGTCTAAACTTGTAGAACATGTCACGTGACAAAGTTAGGTTAGGTAAAGTTAGGTTATGTTAGGAGAGCTGAGGTTAAATCTTAAAATATCCCCTCTCTGCCTTGTACTTTGTATAAACATTGACACTGTAACTTTGTAATATCAGAAATGATCTAAGTCGCGCCCATATCAATCACGTCTACTATCAATCGCGCCTACTATCAATCACGTCTACTATCAATTGCATCTACTATCAATTGAGCCTACTATGAAATGCGCTTAATACAAATCACGCCTACTATCAATCACGCCTAGTATCAATTGCGTCTACTATCAATCACGCCTACTATCATTTGCGTCTACTATCAATTGCGTCTACTATTAATCGCGCCTACTATCAATTGCGTCTACTATAAATCGCGCCTACTAGGACATGACGTTTCATTAAACCAGAACATTCCCTTTTTTGTCAGCCTCTCACCCCTCCCATCAATCTATGACGTCATAATGAGTCTTAAAGCAAGTCTAAACTTGTAGAACATGTCACGTGACAAAGTTAGGTTAGGTAAAGTTAGGTTATGTTAAGTGAGCTGAGGTTATGTCTTAAAATACCCCCTCTCTAACTTGTACTTTGTATAAACATTGCCACTGTAACTTTATGATATCAAAAATGATCTGGGTCACGCCCATGTCAAATTGCGCCTACTATCAATCGCGTCTACTATCAATCACGCCTACTATCAATCGCGCCTACTATCATTTGCGTCTACTATAAATCGCGCTCATGTCAAATCACGCCTACTATCAATCACACCTACTATCAATTGCGTCTACTATTAATCGCGCCTACTATCAATTGCGTCTACTATAAATCGCGCCTACTAGGACATGACGTTTCATTAAACTAAAACATTTCCTTTTTGTCAGCCTCTCACCCCTCCCATCAATCTATGACGACATAACCAGTCTTAAAGCAAGTCTAAACTTGTAGAACATGTCACGTGACAAAGTTAGGTTAGGTAAAGTTAGGTTATGTTAAGTGAGCTGAGGTTATGTCTTAAAATACCCTCTACCTTGTACTTTGTATAAACATTGACACTGTAACTTTATGATATCAAAAATGATCTGAGTCGCGCCCATGTCAAATTGCGCCTACTATCAATCGCGTCTACTATCAATCACGCCTACTATCAATCGCGCCTACTATCATTTGCGTCTACTATAAATCGCGCTTACTACAAATCACGCCTACTATCAATCACGCCTAGTATCAATTTCGTCTACTATTAATCACGTCTAGTATTGATTACACCTACTATCAATTACGTCTACTATCAATTGCGTCTACTATAAATCACGCCTACTAGGACATGACGTTTCATTAAACTAAAACATTTCCTTTTTGCCAGCCTCTCACCCCTCCCATCCGCAAAACGTGCTTGTATGAACTGTGCATTTAAATTCAATATATACAATTAACCACTAAGTGTTCAGAACTAACATGTCTAGGGTATATATGGGAACCTTAGCAATAAACAAAAAATACGGTCTAACCTACGAGTGTACGGTCTTGTCATACGCAGTAAGTACCTGTTAACCTTGACTAGGGTATAAGAATATTGTCAGTTGACTACTGCCTGTTACAGTGTTCACATCGTGAAAGACCGTCTCACCTACCAGTCTCCAGCCTTGTCATACGCAATAAGCAGCTGTTGGCGGAAAACAACATCCATAAATCTTGACATTTAGGAAAGTGTGTGTGTGTGTTTAAATCACTTGTAATCTAAAGATTGTTCATGTGACTTTACTAAAAATTTAATTCATATGTATTAGTTGATATGGAAGTCTCAACAACCAGTCATGGCAAGCCATGTGTCTTCTATAAAGGATATACATATATTGTAAAAACAACCAATAAAGATGGAACTGTTATTTGGCGATGTTCAAAACAACGATCCAAAAAGTGTCGAGGAATGATTAAAACAAAAGACTCCAACGTACTTACTGAAAAAGAACATCATTGTGAATCTCAAATTAATACACATTTAAATACGCAAAATACTCTAACCCAGGTAAAAAAGCAAGTCCAAGAAAAATATATTGCTGCTCAAGATAGTGCATTGTTTGTTAAAAAGCATTCATCATCACCTCAAAAAGACATGTTAGGACAAATACCATCGTTCAAAAAACCCTTAACACTATCAAAAGCAACGCAGACTCTACAAGAGGTCCCTGTGGAAAACAAACAAGAGGAATTGGATAGTTCTAGTGATGTTGAGAATGATGATGATGATGGTAATGATGGTGACAATGACTATAATAATTTTGATGATAATATTCATAATGATGATGATGATGATAATTATGAAAAAGAAGAGGATGAGAGTTTTATGTTTATAAAACCATTGCGGTTTCCCCAGTTTTTAAGAGCAAGAGTACCTGGAGAAAGTTGTAAAAGGATCTACAACAAGCTTTGTGTTTAAAAATCTATATAGAACAATGGTAAAGAGATAGAGTTGAATTCAGTGTGTAACTATTATAAAATGAATTTAATAAAAATATTGTATGGGTATTGTCTGTTTTTCTTAATTACTATCCCCATGTCCCACTATTAATACAATTGTTAACCATCAACAGTCTCTGACTATGTTCAGAAAGAGAGTGGCCTTAAACAATACACTATATCTATGGTTTGTGTACCGAGTATCATAATAATGCAGTGTGGCCAAGCCATGTCAAGGCAATAGTTATGTCAGGTAAGGGATTCGAACCCTTGCTTCCTTATACAGAAAATTTGATCTTAAGTCAAACACCTTAACCACTCGGTCAACCTGACAGTTACTAATTTAATTAGTCTTGAGGACTTGAGTGTTTACAAAACTTTTTCCAGTATACATTGACTAAACCACTTGCTTGTTTTTAAATATAGATTTTGTTTTGTTTTACCATAACATTGCAGTTATGAGTCTTGTGAACTGGGTGTTCAATATAGGGTTAAAGGCATTTTAAAATCATTTTAGAAAAGCTCCTAGGTATCGTGTCATGGGTTTTAGTAATGCATTACTGTTCGTTGACTAACATTTACCGTTACACAACATTATTTTAGTGAACTTACATGTTGTTGTTTGAGTCTTTAGTCCTTTGACTGGTTTGATGCAGATCTCAGCGCCTATCTGTCCCGAGCTAATCGTTTCATCTCTATATAGCTACCACACCCTACATTCAAGGCTATCTGTTTAACATATTCTAAACTTGGTCTACCCCTACAGTTCTCATCCTCGAACCTTTCTTCCTTAACTAAGTTTGCTATTCTTGGGTGTCTAAGTACGTGTCCTACCAACCTATCTCTTTACTTCATTAACAGTCGCCAGATACATCTCTTCTCCCCCACTCGTCTTAATACCTCTTTGTTAGTAACCCTATTTACCCATCTAATCTTCATCATTCTCCTGTAACACCACATTTCAAACACTTCAATTCACCACTTTTCTGCTACACCAATTGTCTAAGTTTTACTTGCATAGAGTGCCACGCTCCAGACAAAGGCCTTCAAAATGACTTCCTAATACCTAAATCTATATTCAATGTCAACTGATTCTGTAGAAATGCTTTCCTTGTCTGAGCTACATAAGAATCCTAATCGTGTCTGGTATAATGTCTTGTTTAGCAAACATAGTCACTCAAAAGGTCTAAGCATTTTTTGTATATAACCCAAAATAGCAAACAGTTTTTCTAAAACCCTACTCATTGGTCAACAACAAGCAGAGTCGCCAAAGTGTTTCGTTGGTAGTTAACTCATGTCTGGTTAATCAATTCCTTTCATATCGTTATCCAATTGTAGTAGTAAGGACTGGTGAACAACGTCAGTTCAACACACTGCTTTACACACAAATGTAGTTAGGCCCTTTGACATAATTTGGATAAATTTCATGGCCAGTCCATAGGGACCAGTCTAAAGGGGTCGGTCTAAAGGGACCCATCCACAGGGACCCATCAACAGGGACTTGTCAACAAGGACCCATCAACAATGACCCGTCAACAATGACCTGTCATCAATGACCTGTCAACAATGGCCTGTCAATAGGGACCCGTCAACAATGACCCGTCCACAGGGACTCATCAACAAGGACCCGTCAGCAATGACTCGTCAACAGGGACCCATCGAAAAGGACCTGTCAAAAAGGATCCATCAAAAATGACCCCCTGTCAAAAAGGACCCGTCCAAAAGGGGCTAGTCAATAGAGACCAGTCCAAAGGGACAAATCAACAGAGATCAATCAACAGGGATCAATCAAAAGGGGCTATCACCACAAGGCCTGACATATCCCTCTTTGATTATTGGTTTGCCAATCGACAAGCGTCACTTAAAATACTTTTTGATCACCACTCGTGGGTTGGGTTAGGTTAGGTTACACTACAGCCGCCATCTTTTAAAAAGTCCGCCCTCTTACAAAAGCTATGAGTGGGCATGCGTAAAAAACAAAACAAAACAAAAAAACAAGCATGTTAATTCATAGTGGCTATCCACCGAAAACATGTCTCTTGTGTGGAACAACGTTTCATTCCATATCGGCATTCAAACTCTCACAGGGGATTAGTGAACAACGTCAGTTCAACACACGCGAAATGTAGTTAGGCCCTTTGACATAATTTAAATAAATTCATGAGCCAGTCCGTAGGAACCGGTCCAAAAGGGATCAGTCCAAAGGGGCTCATCCACAAGGACTCATCCACAAGGACCTGTCCACAAGGACTTGTCCACAAGGACCCGGCAACAATGACCCGTCCACAGGGACCTGTCAACAAGGACCCGTCCACAGGGAACCGCTCCCCCACCCTCTTCAAAAGCCATGAGTGGGTATGCTTAAAAAACAAAAAACAAGCATGTTAATTCATAGTGGCTATCCACCGTACACATGCACTTTATGTGGAACAACGTTTAAATCCATATCGGCATTCAAACTCTCACATGTTGCAATTGGAAAGAGAGATTCTCTAAAAAATTACAATTACACCCCTAGTAGGGGTAGGTTTTATTTTTGGGGTTGAAATATATTGTCCATTGGAAAGGGAGTGTCAGCCCGAGTTCAATGACACCTCATTCGTCAAAATCCGACCACGGGTTCGGGAGTTATCGGGCTGCCGCCATCTTGTGAGGAGGGGAGGAGGAGGAGGTATCTGAACCCCCACAAAACCACTACTACAGTACAGAGATAACAGTATAATTCTTTTCACATACATAATGAATGGGGCATGAAGGGTAAGCTAAATACCTTTTAGTCATTACCATATTCAGTCAGGGTTTTCATTATTTTTGAACAGTTCACTAAATGGTAGATATCACATTTAGTAGCACTTCGGGAGGGATGGATCAAGTACAAAACTACTTAAATTGGCCGCAATGCCGTTTGCAATGATGATTAATAATTGTGGAAACGATGTCCAAATAATAGATGTCTTCTCCTCTGCTGTCTATAACCCACCCACCATCCCCTTCTTGTAACATGACTTCCCCTTATTTTTCTAGTTTTTGGCCACACTTCCAACGTCTGATTCCAGCATGGTCGACAGTTCCCCGTCCTCAGCCAAGCCACAATGACCCTAAACGACTTTACGAGATTTATGACCACATAGAAGCCAGACTTTTATAAAAATATGTGTGCGACAAGTTCTGATTCAATGCATCAAACTGTCACATGGGCATGTACAAAGAACACGCCGATTATACTGTTTCAGTTGGATACGAAATTAACGCTGGGTACGGTGGCTTAATGCATTGAATAATTACTTGCTGCACGCATGTTTTTGTAAAGACCTTGCTTCCATGTCGTCATAAATCTTGTAAAGACGTTTAGGGTCATTGTGGCTTGACTGTATACGGGGAACTGTCGACCATGCTGGCATCAGACGTTGGAAGTGTGGCCGGAAACTAGAAAAATATGGGACGGAAGACTCACCCGGTATAGTGAAATTCTAGAACTGTCGGCAATTGTGGGCGTGATTTACAGGATGAATAATGTTGCCAACCCCACACATAGGCCTACCGTACCGTGTAGTTTTGGAGTTTTATGCTCCGATCGCTCCATTCCTTCGCTTCGTTGTGTTTATTATAAAGGCATTGCAAACAAAAACAAACCAAACCTGGGGCTAACGCCCAAGATCCCCTTGCCTGTAATTTTTTGTGGCGATTTTACCCTCCAGGTTGGTTTTTCCCACTACGGGCAGTGTCCTGGAGCTTGGAACGTCTGGGCAGGGGGTTACAACTGGGGAGGTGTGATCAGCACCTCGTCAAGGCGGCCTCACCTGCAACGACAAGCCATGACAATTGTCATCGTTTAGCAGAAAGCTTTGCATTGAATGATAACTTCATGTAAATAAAAGACATTGAATTCATTTGAATTACAAACGAGCTTCATTTAATAACCAAACAAAACTCAAACCTTACACGAAGTGGCTAATATTATCTATCTCAATTAATTGGAGTTGAAAGGTTGATGTGGATTAATAATCGCTTACGAAGGGTTAAGGTATAATCAAATCAATTGCAGCTGGTACAAAGTTCCCCGGGTCATCTAGTACATAAATAGAATTCGCAAATCTACTTAATCATTGTGATCCAGTCTGGCATGACTAAAGATAATCAAAGGGTGTCATGGTTTCTACCGAACTCACATGATGCTAAATCGCGTCTCACTGGCTGTCGACCTCTAGCGGAATTCCTGCGTCGATTCTCTGCGTGTGAACCTCCCGTTTCACTTTGAATTCCGGCTTCATCTTGTGAGCTCTGTATCCCTCTCCCTACTTCATGTTCTAAGCCATCTCCATTGCTGGCTACAAGGGTTATAGCTCATTGGGTTGCATTGCCACGTGGTCTATCGTTTGTGCATCATGTTAATAACTATGATGCACTGAATTGAACGTTAATCTTCTGATACCAAACCAAACACAGCTGCTACACCTTTGCAGATAATAATTCAAAAATGGCCATGCACTTCTGCAATACACTGGATATAACATGTGCTTTTGCACGATGGCAATGAACAATCTTGTCCTTCTGAGGTATCACTTACTATCGGTTCAATCGCAAATATCTGCATTAATAAATTAAGTGCGCTAGTGATTATTCTTCACTGTTAATATTATTTCCCAACGATTAAGCACTTAAATCGAATATTTCCCTGCTTCACGAATTCTAATGAGCAACCATATACTTCTCACAATACCTTAACACAAAATATCATCGAAAAATCGCTATTTTCACCAATAGACAATGCCACTGACGTCCTGTCACGTCGTTGAGTGATAGTGTCGAACTCGGACTTCCTTCGGCATAGTCCTGCTGCGTAAATCAGAATTCGTTATAAATATAGGATGTAGAGTTCTAAGTGCTGCTCCCCCTGGGGCTCACATCTCGAGGGACGTGGGATGGCGACCACGGGACCCCAGCTGAGTCCGGCATTGCTTCCACTTACTTGTGCCGGGCTCCTCTCCGTCTTCATTCCTGTCGACCTGCCTTGGTCAACTCTTGTTCTTTTCCGACCCCGACGGTATTAGGGTATCCGAAGCCTAGGGAGTCTATCACTTTCCCGCCTTAATTGGCCCTTGTCCCATCTTTCCTGATCCCTCCTTCTTTGAGGGGTCAGATCTCTTGTCTTCTTTTCATTATATATCCTTTTCTCATTAAGATTCCCGCCCTTTTTATAAATTGGCTTCCGGTGTCTCTAAATTACCTTTTAGTGATATTTTTATTTTTTATCAACAACATGTTGTAAGTATTTTCAATCTACATTGCATTTTGTAAGTAATTCGATCTAAACTCCATTTTGTAAGTATTTCCACTCTACATGTTGTGAGCCATTTCAATCTGAGTTCCATTTTGTTCCATTTAGTTCTCGTAGTCAAGTGGTGCAGTTGCACCTTATATAAAGGGAGGTGGCGCGCAGTTCGTCACTCCTGTGGGGGTCCGGGCAGGGACACCAAGAGCCCGCCGATGAGCCTAGCTTGGTGTCTTTGGCGAAACCCCACACAAGACACGGCACAAACCTAGAAGAATTGCTGAGTTTTAATTCACCGGCCGTGAAAGCCAATATACCATCTTTTTGGAAGCCTTCATAGGGAGGTTAAGGCTACTTGAGCTTTTAGTTCTCGTAGTCAAGTGGTGCAGTTGCACCTTATATAAAGGGAGGTGGCGCGCAATTCGTCACTCCTGTGGGGGTCCGGGCAGGGACACCAAGAGCCCGCCGATGAGCCTAGCTTGGTGTCTTAGGCGAAACCCCACACAAGACACGGCACAAACCTAGAAGAATTGCTGAGTTTTAATTCACCGGCCGTGAAAGCCAATATGCCATCTTTTTGGAAGCCTTCATAGGGAGGTTAAGGCTACTTGAGCTTTTAGTTCTCGTAGTCAAGTGGTGCAGTTGCACCTTATATAAAGGGAGGTGGCGCGCAGTTCGTCACTCCTGTGGGGGTCCGGGCAGGGACACCAAGAGCCCGCCGATGAGCCTAGCTTGGTGTCTTAGGCGAAACCCCACACAAGACACGGCACAAACCTAGAAGAATTGCTGAGTTTTAATTCACCGGCCGTGAAAGCCAATATACCATCTTTTTGGAAGCCTTCATAGGGAGGTTAAGGCTACTTGAGCTTTTAGTTCTCGTAGTCAAGTGGTGCAGTTGCACCTTATATAAAGGGAGGTGGCGCGCAGTTCGTCACTCCTGTGGGGGTCCGGGCAGGGACACCAAGAGCCCGCCGATGAGCCTAGCTTGGTGTCTTAGGCGAAACCCCACACAAGACACGGCACAAACCTAGAAGAATTGCTGAGTTTTAATTCACCGGCCGTGAAAGCCAATATACCATCTTTTTGGAAGCCTTCATAGGGAGGTTAAGGCTACTTGAGCTTTTAGTTCTCGTAGTCAAGTGGTGCAGTTGCACCTTATATAAAGGGAGGTGGCGCGCAGTTCGTCACTCCTGTGGGGGTCCGGGCAGGGACACCAAGAGCCCGCCGATGAGCCTAGCTTGGTGTCTTAGGCGAAACCCCACACAAGACACGGCACAAACCTAGAAGAATTGCTGAGTTTTAATTCACCGGCCGTGAAAGCCAATATACCATCTTTTTGGAAGCCTTCATAGGGAGGTTAAGGCTACTTGAGCTTTTAGTTCTCGTAGTCAAGTGGTGCAGTTGCACCTTATATAAAGGGAGGTGGCGCGCAGTTCGTCACTCCTGTGGGGGTCCGGGCAGGGACACCAAGAGCCCGCCGATGAGCCTAGCTTGGTGTCTTAGGCGAAACCCCACACAAGACACGGCACAAACCTAGCAGAATTGCTGAGTTTTAATTCACCGGCCGTGAAAGCCAATATACCATCTTTTTGGAAGCCTTCATAGGGAGGTTAAGGCTACTTGAGCTTTTAGTTCTCGTAGTCAAGTGGTGCAGTTGCACCTTATATAAAGGGAGGTGGCGCGCAGTTCGTCACTCCTGTGGGGGTCCGGGCAGGGACACCAAGAGCCCGCCGATGAGCCTAGCTTGGTGTCTTAGGCGAAACCCCACACAAGACACGGCACAAACCTAGAAGAATTGCTGAGTTTTAATTCACCGGCCGTGAAAGCCAATATACCATCTTTTTGGAAGCCTTCATAGGGAGGTTAAGGCTACTTGAGCTTTTAGTTCTCGTAGTCAAGTGGTGCAGTTGCACCTTATATAAAGGGAGGTGGCGCGCAGTTCGTCACTCCTGTGGGGGTCCGGGCAGGGACACCAAGAGCCCGCCGATGAGCCTAGCTTGGTGTCTTAGGCGAAACCCCACACAAGACACGGCACAAACCTAGAAGAATTGCTGAGTTTTAATTCACCGGCCGTGAAAGCCAATATACCATCTTTTTGGAAGCCTTCATAGGGAGGTTAAGGCTACTTGAGCTTTTAGTTCTCGTAGTCAAGTGGTGCAGTTGCACCTTATATAAAGGGAGGTGGCGCGCAGTTCGTCACTCCTGTGGGGGTCCGGGCAGGGACACCAAGAGCCCGCCGATGAGCCTAGCTTGGTGTCTTAGGCGAAACCCCACACAAGACACGGCACAAACCTAGAAGAATTGCTGAGTTTTAATTCACCGGCCGTGAAAGCCAATATACCATCTATTTTCAGTCCAGCTTAATTTTTGTTATGGTTTCCATCCCATCGTCATTTTCGCTATCACCCAGACCATAAGGGGCCGATAACCTAGATGTTAGGCCCCTTAAAACAACAATTATCAACATCCTCATCGTCTAAGTGCTGTAATATCTGCCTGATGCTTGGAAAATTATGAAATGAAGTTTATAAACAATTCGAAGAATTTTATGGAATAATATATTTGGTCAACAATTCTCGAAATTGCAGGATGGTGTTTTAAAAGAATTCGTCTTATGTTTCAGGTGAATCCTTATCCAAATCCGGATATATAAAGTGGCTTCCTGGACAGCCTGGAGGAAAAACCGATCAACAATTTGGTGCAATTGGTTCAAATGGTCAATTGTTAGACATAACCAACAGCTGGAAGCTTGCTTTCGTGTGCGAACAAGAGCTTTAGGAATGGCAATGTATGGTAGATTATTAATCAGTTGAAATATATTTTATATCAATTTGGTTGTATCATGAAAAAATAAATATGCAATCTTATCCCGTGTGAGAGACAGTACATTTTAAAATAATTGCAAGCATTTACGAGGCATGTTCGTAAAGTACTTGAAATTTCGAATAAAAATAGTGACTTTGCATGTCATGTTTATTTTCGTGGCTTCTAAAAACCTTCCACAGGTATTCTACAGATATTCCATTATTGTTGAAGGATTTGCCGTAGTTTGGCATCAGTGTCTGGTTCCCATCTTATGGCATGCTTCAGTCTCGGATGAAAGCAATCCTTTCACACCTGAGTCCATTATCTGACCAGCCTTCAGAGTTGTTGGTCCGAGGATTGTCGTGAACATATCAAATCTTCGTAAAACTGCGTCAAATATTTTTGGCATTCTCTCACGAACGTCTGTGTCTCACTAATGTATGCAGCAAGTCAGCGAACATAAACAAACAAATACAATAGATCAATAAAATTTCGCAAGGAACTGGACTACACATTTCTTATGATAAAACCCACTATATGGAAAGACGGCCAGAAAATTACTCACATTTAATCCCACAATACGGTAAAATAACACAAGTCCCCCATTTTAAATACGTTGGTGAAATCATACAGTCCTCGGGACTAAACCCAATCGCCAATGAACAAGGAATCACCAAACTACAGAAGACCTACAAGCAAACGTGCGTTCACTACAACAAGAAGTGCAACTCGCTAGATGCAATATTAAGGCACTATACTACGGCGATTCTTCCGTAATTATCTTACGCTGCCAAAACCATGGTGATCGACAGGATAGTCTATAGAAAACAGGAAGTAGAAATCTTAGAACTATTTACGGGGCAGTTAATAATAATGGTATTTGGACGAAGAGACCTTAAAAAACTCTATCGAAAGATCCACATGAAAACGGACTAATCAGAAAACGCCGAGCACAGTTTTATACACACATTTACAGGATGGAAAACTTCAGAACGGGACGAAATTGCTCAACGTTATACCACAGAGTAAGTGTGGCACGGAGTGGCTGACACAGGTCCAGAGGGACCTAAACAGGTCAATATACAAAATCTCGAGGACCACACTGAGTGCCGGAATAAAACCTAAAATGTTAATTTTGAGCATAGACAATCACGACAGCCTGATGAAACTGGACAGCTGAGCGGAGGAAAGAACATTTTGAGAGGATGAAGAGATTTTGGGAAGAGAAGCGGGAAAACGCCAGAATATGAAATCATGTATTCAAGTTCACTCGAGCGGCTTCGGTGGTACAGTTGGTGAGCTTCTATGGCCCAGGTCACGGGTTCAAACACGGCCGAAGTCATCGGATTTTTAAGAGCGTTAAAATCCCTCAGTATGCCTTTTTCGGAGGGGAAGTAAAGCCGGCGGGCCCTTGCCTTAGATCAATGGCGTGTAAAAGAATGTTCCACTAACTAAACTTGTGTGAAGCAAAATTTGTAGATTAGGTTTGATTAATAATCTTAATTTGAAACGTTCGTCACCAGGCGTTGGTCGCGATAGCATCTAGTAGTAGCCAAATTAACAGCTAGGTGTCGTGGACGGTAGCAGTTGGTAGCGAAAGTAGAAACTACTTGACATTATCGTCTGCAATCCTTACTTGAATGAAATAAATTCCTCTCGGCACGCCGGAAGGCGGAGGTAGATTTCACCGGGCAAACTAGGGGATAGGCTATAATAGGCAAAATATGCAGGTTTCCGTAGAAGGATCAGACCTCCTTTATTGCGAGAAAGTATTTTACAATTGGAGCTTAATTAAATTTTTTTCGTCTTTCTATGCGTATTTTTAACATTTTATTTTCTTCTGGGGACGGTTCCCTTCTTGTCATTTGGGGTTCATTTTTAGCCTATTTTCATTTAAGAAAAAATAGGCTTATGAGATCACCTTTTGTCCGTGTGTCTGTCTGTATGTGATGGTGTGTGTGTGATGGCGTGTGTCCCCCCTAATAACTTCTAAACGGCTGACCGATTTCAATGAAACTCGATAAGTTCATAGCACTATTCCGGATGACCTCGACCGTGCCCTTCAAATTTAATTACGTCTCACCAATCCAACATGGCAGCTGTGCGAAATATTTCACTAGCATGCAATATCTCCGAAACTATTACCGATATCATCCTGGAATATTTTACGATGATAAACCACTAGAAGTTCACCTATGTGACTTTTGAAAACCTGGTAACTACAAAACCAACATGGCGGCCAAGCGAAATTGTGACTTTTAAATAGATGTTTCTCGCGATTTAAGCAACCAACAGCAATAAAACTTGGTACAGTATATGCTTTACACATTGTAATCACCGACATCTAACTTCGTTCAATTGTTTACATAACCTCAAGATGGCGGCTGTGCGAAATATTTCACCGGCATTCTCTGAAACTATTAGCTGAAATTTTGTACGGAGATAAAGGGCACTACTGGAAATTCACCTATAAGACTTTCAAATACCGGTTAACTACAAAACGAATATGGTGGCCAAGCGAATTTGAAAAGTGTATATAGAACTTCCTCGCGATTTAATGATCCAAACGCAATGAAACTTGGTACAGCAAATGTTTATACACATTGTAAAGCACTGGTATCTAATTTAGTTCAATTGTTTACATAACAAGAGTTTAGTGCTTTTCAGTCGGTCAACACGAATGTACCCAAAAGAGATGGGTTATGCCCTAATCCTGAAATAAATTACATGAGATTAATAAAACACTAGGATGACCAGTTTCGATCGTCAAGCGATCATCATCAGATCCATTCAAACATAGATTTTGCAGCCTAAGTGTAATGGATCTGATGATGATCGCTTGACGATCGAAACTGGTCATCCTAGTGTTTTATTAATCTCATGTAATTTATTTCAGGATTAGGGCATAACCCATCTCTTTTGGGTACATTCGTGTTGACCGACTGAAAAGCACTAAACTCTTGTTTACTAAGGCAACACTGAAAATATGGCTTCAAACACCACAATGTTTACATAACCTCAAGATGGTGGCTGTGCGAATTTTAAAATAAAGTTTTTTATTTCTTGTGTCGTAATTATGCGATCGAAGTGAAAGTTTGAATAATGAACCTACACAATAATTTTCCTTTAATGGTACATGACTGTGTGGCCTATACATATAACTATCCAACATGACGACCATCCGAATTATTTAGATGGATCTCAATATCTACGAATCTATTACAGCAATCAAACTGAAATGTTTTATTCATAGGGGCTATGAGCAAAAGTTCACCTATAGGGCTTTCAATAACCTGGTGATCACATATCCAACATGGCGGTGACGCGAGGTATAAATATGCACATGGTCGTTTCTCGCAATTTAACCATCCGAGTGCAGTGAAACTTGGTACAGTAAATACTTATTCAAATGTTAATCCACTGTCATCTTTTTTTTTCAATTATTTCCATAACCACAAGATGGCAGCTGTGCGAAATTTTAAAATCTCGTTTTTCTTCTTGTGTCCTAAACATGCGATTGAAGTTTCAATACTACACGTACACAATAATCTTCATGTAACAGTACATAACTTTACGACCTACATACATAAAAATCCAACATGGCGAACATCTGAAATATTTAGTCGGTTCTCAATATCTACGGATCTATTACAGCAATCAAACTGAAATTGTGTATGTTGATAGTGGCAATTAACATGAGTAGGATATATGAAAATAGGCTGTATAGTTCTTCACGGAACTACTTGTTCTTATTGTGGTCACACTGTCCTTATGCAAGGTTTCGACACTGATGTGTAACTATCTAACAGTCTGTTACTTCCTCACGCAAAATTTTATCTCCAGCAGAGATGTTTGTTGGTTCCTCAGATTAGGGGCTGCGACAACGCGGTCATGTAGCCCCATGTACTTTGGGTGTGTTTAGAATCTGTCTGATAAACTGTGTTAATTGTGATGACTGTATCAGTCTGTAATTCAGTTAAGGACTGCAGATGGTCAATTTCAAGTAGTAGTTCCTAATTTTGGTACCAAATACTACCGTCAATGACACCTAGCTGTGAACTTGGCAACTAGATGCCACCGCAACCAGCAACTTGCAATCGAAAGTTGGAACTTCCCCTCCAAAGGAAAGCATACTGAGGGATTTTTAGCGCTCTCAGAAAATCCGACGACTTCGGCAGGCTTTGAACCCATGACCTTGGACATAGAAGTTCAGCATGCTACCAGTTACGTCACCGAAGCCACTTCCCACAGAGTCAGATGGAAAACTGAATGTGATCTCGTGCAATGGCGTTGTCATGGTAACCTCTGATAGCTGCTACACAGCAACAAGTACGCAATATAAATTATCTATACATAGTCCTTTTGAGGACCAACCAAGTACGGAACACTCACCAATCTCCATTGGTAACAACTTAAGGATACGACACTTGAACAATGAATCGATTTCATCTGCTAAGAGGCAATATCCATCACTCTTGATGCTGCAGAGTGCTGTAGATGCAATAGCAATTCAGGAAACTCATACCAAGGATGATGCAGATCTTTACAGAAGAGGAGGAATTTATGGATATGTTCTGGTTGGGGCAATAAATGATGAACAATATGGTGTTGCAACTTAAGGCAGGTCCAATCTCACTGATTACATGGTAACTTATCAAGACAGAACAGCAGATGTCTTTGTTTTGGCTGGAGAGATTGTCGGAACAACTGTTGTAAATATTTACAAACCCCCTCAAGTCAGTTGGCCAAATCCAGCTGTGAGATCCTTCAGTCCCCCAGTTGGGTATGTTGGTGATTTAAATAGTCATAGTGTAACCGTTTCGTTACCAACCTTGCACGTAAATATGCATATATATAAATCTCCACAGTTGGGGGTCAAATGTAACTGTTTTGCTCCAGGTTGGTCTGAGGAAATTACACGGCAACTCTCCCTCTAGACTGATGAATGACATTTGAATTGATAATTTTGAAATAATAATTGATTGTAAGATATTGATTGAGGTATTAAAGATGGATAAATTAATTACTCGGTGGGCGCCATGGTCATGTAACATATGACCAAACATATAGTCACTTACACAATTTGTAGAGCAGCTGAGATCTCTTCCTCTCAAGGACGTGGTAAGACTCCGTCTTTAACCGAGATAGTATTTGTTTTGGGAATAAGGGATGACTTAAAGCTATTTCTAACTACTAAGGAAGAAAAGACCTGCATCAAATAATATAGAAGATTTAATAAAGTTAAAAACAAGAAAATGACGATAAAAATAAATGATAAATGATAAAAATTAAATGACTCTACTGAATTTACTAAGGCTCGGCGAAAATAGCAACTGGAGGTGGTCTATAAGTTAAAGTTAAAAAAACAAAAGCTGGAATTTACGTGCCGATGAATTTACTGCAAATAGAGACTTTGCGTAATTCGCGTCATTTGGCTTACCGATGTAGATCGTCTCTCGTCCTCGTGGTTCATGGCAGTGATGTGATGTTGGGCAGGTTCGTTGTCGTCCCTCGTCTGCTCGTCATGATGCGCTGAATTATGTTTATTGCATTTATCAGTGATTTGATATCTGCTCTGATGTTTGGTTAGTGATGGGATATAATCCCTAAAATCACTCTTATGGTGATAGCCCAGACACGACTATCCCCATTGGTGCATATAGGCATGAATTCGCCTACCACACTCGACCGATATACTGTCTTACTTCCGAGCTCACAGAGAACCCTGTCTGTTGTGTCCACTAGTCAGAGAAGCTGGTCTTGTAATGTTCAGCCGCCTGCCTTCCCCCTTGTTCTCGGTATTTCAAACTGCCCCACACCTTCCACCAGCGAGTTCACCCTCTCTCGTGTCTTCGTTACACCCAATCTCCAGACAAAAGCACTCACGTCAATGCTTTGTATCCATGTCCCAACGAGCAGCGATAGACCTGGGACAAAAGGCCTGTCCCCCGGCGAGTTTCCAGGAACGTGCACTGCCCTCATCGAAGCTATGGTTGGGACAACTCATGCTGTGAATTGTCGTCTCAGTAATCCTCTGCTTTGTGTCAGCCTTTCAAACCTAATATCTTTAAAACTACCACTCCTTCCATCGCTATGTTCCTCCAGCCATATGAAATGAATTCCTATGTTTTGAAATGACGGCAAATGTCTTTAAAAAAACAATACTCTAAATGATAATAATATAGGTAATAATAATAATAATAAGTGAATCAAAGTATGTCACCTGACATGTGATCCAATATATGAAAGCACTACTACTAATAATAATAATAAGCTAGTTCAGCATATTACATTCGCCCTGGGAGATCGCGTGACATATAGAATCCCTATATTCCAGCGATATCCCAAGAACACGCATAAAAGAAACAAAAAACCCTAAAATATATATATACATATAAAACAATACAAACATTCCATTATACCCTTAGATCTGTACAATTTCATCATCTTCGACGCCTCACGTCATTGTCTTTTTCTGTCTACCAGCGTGGGTTGCTCGTAAATTGTTCATAGTTACATCATTTCATTACGATATATTCGCTTTTCATTGTCTTTATTTCCTATGTGTTAGGAGAGAGATACATTTATGTGTCACACTATGTATGCATTCATTATTTCACTTCACCTAGCTTCGTTTAGTGACCTTATTGTTCCGTCACGTAACTTCCATGCCACTGCATGACATTTATCACACTCGGTCGCTATCGGTGTCGACCTGGTTGGCCGAACTCAAAACACACGCCATGTCGGTGTATGATACTCCACCCATTCATGACACACTTCATACGCTCCCAGATCACACGTCGGAGAAGGTGCCTCCTGACTGAGTTACTCAAAATCTCTGTAAGTTTTACATTTTTGATCCTACAAAATAATACACAAATATAGAAATATCCTTAAAGTCAAGATATGTCTGTGCAATTGTCGTCACAATTAAGTTCCCTTCGAGCCTGATCACATAACAGACCTAAGCAAGCTCCCCTTGCCGCTATGCTGATCTTATCTGACCATCTGTAGACAGCACCACTCACCCTTCTCTCTCTGTCTCGTTCCTTTAAATACCTTAAATGGCAATCTTCCAGACCAGTCGACCTTCGTGACAATGACCTGCCTAGTATTCCTTTAAATACATAACACCCAACGTCACGCTATGTCACTCATCAGTCGGTCTGTTGACTTCCTCACCACGTAAATGGGTACGCAACTGACCACGTGCTAAGGAGCGTATACTCTCCATGTATGATAATCGTTAAGAACAGACTTAACTCCAAAATACATGGTTTTGACCTCTCATTGCCTGCCTTACTTTACGAAATATATTTTCGCAAGCTTTGTATATTGTATGTTCCATAAAGTTTCTCTCCTAGCTCATTCTCCAGAACATACGCGGTGTTACCAATCCTCCTGGACACTATATATGGTCCAGAAAACAATAAAAAGAACTTCCTCGTGTATGAACCATATAAGTTCTTCCCTTAGGGTGGCCGGCTCGCATATTGCCCAGCGGTCATTCTTACACTTTCGTGCAAGAAGCCCGTCCTGCATTCTATATGCAAACCGCCCGACCTTCACAACCTGTGACTCACCCGCCTCCAACCTGGCCAGTGCCTCACCCAAGGTTGCGTCATCCCGCTGCTCAACCAACATTTTTCTCAAGGTTTCAAGCGATCTCCTGTTGCTCGGATCCACACACGCGCAGAGCAAAATTCCCTCTTCTGCTTTTACAAGTGAATTGTCCTTATTTAAATTCGAATCCCTAGATAGCATATCCGCTAAGACATTTTCTTTACCCTTGATGTGCTTTACCTCAAAATTGTATTCTTGGAGAGCAAGAATCCATCTGCTTACACGGTTTGAGC
Organism: Meconema thalassinum; assembly: GCA_946902985.2. NCBI lineage: Eukaryota > Metazoa > Arthropoda > Insecta > Orthoptera > Tettigoniidae > Meconema > Meconema thalassinum. The sequence continues at coordinate 503,158,624 of OX336393.1, read as the reverse complement.
TTAGCTTACATGTTTGCATAAAAAGTAGAGCGTGGTGGTCTGTGTAGATTTGAAATTTACTCCCTAGCACATACATTCGAAATTTACTTAGGCTGAAAACTATTCCGAGCAGTTCCAATTCTGTTATCGTATACTTCTTCTCGGCGGCTGAAAGTCCACGCGAGGCTAGAGATACAATACCTAAATTTCCCTCCGTGTCCCTCTGACACAATACACCCGCAACCCCAATATGTGACGCATCCGTCATCAATACATACTCTTGGTCTCTAAGCGGATACTTCAATACTACTGCTTGCTCGAATCCACGTTTCAGAGCACGGAACGCTTTGTCATGACTTTCATCCCACCTCCATCTGCTTCCTGATTTAAGGAGCTCCCTAAATGGTTCAACCAGTCCTGAATACCTTAACACGAAACGACGAAAAAAATTTCAGACCCCCAGATAACTTTTAAGCTCCTTAACGTTTTTTGGTACACTTGCATCGAGAATTTTGTCCACTCTGCTTGCTTCCGGCGTAACTCCTAATTGGGACACCCTATGACCCAGGAACGTGACTTCTGTTCTGCAGAAATATGACTTCGATAATTTTAAAATAAAGCCTGCTCTGTCTAACTTCTGGAAAACTATGTTTAAGTTGTCTAAGTGTTCTGCAAATGTTCTAGAACTGATCACTAGATCGTCTACGTAGATCGTGACGTAATCTCCTGTATCATCCCCTAGCGCTATGTTTAGTGCACGGATAAGTGCGGCTGAGCTACTTTTGAGACCATATGGAACTCTCTGAAATTGAAAGAGGTTGTACTGGTGGCTAAATGCAGTAAATGGACGGTCTTCTTCCCTTAGAGGAACCTGCCAGAAGCTAGAACTTAAGTCCACGCACGTAAAATACTTTTTCCCTTCAAAACTCTGCATGAGCTCTTCAATGGACATGGATTTTAATTGGTCAAACGAGATGTGTGCATTTACCAGGCGTGCGTCCAGACAAATTCTGACTTTTCCATCGGCTTTCGGGACAGTAATTAAAGAATTTACGTATGGACTACTGGAATACTCTATTATGCCATCCTCGAGCATTTGTTTAATCTGTGCTTCAACTGCCTGTTGGTATTTAAATGGTATGGGATACCTGTGGCCAGTAAAGACTGAGTAATCATGGACGTTTAAAGAGTGCACATAGCAATTGGCCTTGCCAATCCTGTTTTCAAAAACTCTCTGATTCTTCAACAAAACTTCGTAAAGGAGATTACACTCATCTTCTTCTATATTCCCCTGATCCGCAGCCTGACGTAACGAATCCTCAAGATCTCTGTTGGTCAGCACACTGCCCACAAAATTTAAAGACTCAGGCTCTATGTTCTCAGACACCTGTTCTATATCCCCTACATCTCTTGCTCTCGACACTTCGTTTATCGTGCATAAACAACTAGAAATATAACTCCCCTTATTCTGATTTACGAATTCCATGATTACTTCCTCTTCACCCCACTTGAGTTTAATGCACCCTTCGTCATAAAATATTTTACCCTGAACTTTGGTTAACCAGTCACACCCAAGTATCATTGCATAAATTAAATTTGGAATAACTAGGCACACCTGGTTCTCTATATGACCGTTAATATTGATTTCTACTATAACCTGCTTGCTAATTAACTGCGACTTCTTTCCAACTGCAGTTATAACGTACGTAGTCTTAATTGGCATTTCTTCAAGCTCCACCCCTGCTTCTCTTATTTGATTATAAAATTTCTGGCTAACGCAAGACGCTCCACACCCAGTATCGATTAAAACTGCGTGTCGCGCCCGCAACACGCATAATTCTACGACGGGGCTCACATCTAATGTTTTAGCTACAGTTTCCTCCTCAATAAATTCTCTTAATAAATCATCTCTGACATTCAGGTCATAGGGTTCCTGTACTAGGGTTATAACAGGGATCAGCGCAGACTGTGATTTTGACCTCACATCGCAGCCTGGCGCTCGTTTAAATTACGGCTTCTGTCGTTCTCCCCCCCATTGTTCACGCCACTGGTCTGGTTATTGTCATTTGGTTCCCTCTCCTCTCTCTGGTTACCGCTATTGCCTCCAGGGTTTCCCCTTCCAAAACCTCGGTTGTTCTGGTTGTAGTTGGAGTTCTGGTAGCCACCGGTCCTTTGACCCCCCTGTGGACCATTACCTTGACCCTGATTACTCCTTTGATTGTAATTGGGACCCTGAGTGTTATTGTTTCTACTGTACTGTGGATTCATCATGTTCCCACGGTTTTGGAAACTAGGATTTCCACCACCCCTATTCTGGAAATTCTGGCCGCCGCCACTGCCTCTGCCTTGTGAGCCTTGGCTCCTGACGTCCTGGTTTCTGGCATAATTTGCATTTTGCTCTTCGCCATTCCCCCTACCCAAAGTATCAAACGTCCCTAATAATTTCTCGAGTTCCTGTATACTTCCGACTTTTTGAATACAGGCCGCCTCCTTCACCCTATAAGGAAAGTGTCGCAACAACAACCTGACCACGTCTCCTTCCCTCGATAACCCGTCCAAATGCTTACATACCAACACCTGGCTCAGAAAGTATTCGGTCATATTTTGGCTCCCCCTCGCATTGTATCTCCCGCACGCCACTGCCTCTCTGTGTTGGGACTGAATGGCTTCATTCCAAAACTTTTCGTGAAATTTAGCTTTGAAGTCGTCTAAGCTTTCTAGAGTGTTTTTGTAAACCGCATACCAGCTTTTTGTTTCTCCTACAAAAGCTTGCTCTAAAATTTCTAACACCTGTCCCCATTCGATACTGCCCTCATCCAATCTTTCTTTAAATTTGTTCACCACAGCTGCCAGAAATTCCATCGGGCAACCTTGCCGATTACTGAACTTGGCCAGCTCTATTTCCTTGTAATTACAGCTGCCGGAAAATCCTGTTCTCTCCCTCCCCGTCTCTTGTCTCATTTTGACCATTATTCTGGCTTCCGCCTCAGCTACCTTCTCAGCTATATTCCTGTCTGTTTTTCTTTCTATATCCTCAAATCTCTCTTTCATATTTCCATCTCTTTCTTTTCCCATCTCCGTCAGCACACCCTGCTTCTCCCTAATCTCTTGAATGCTCTCATGATTCTTCTGATTGCAATCCTCTACCTTCTTACTTAAATCTTTCTGAACTTTATTAATTTCTCCCCCCAGCTGTTCCTTCACCTGTCTTGTCTCCACCTGCACTAATTCCTTGAAAATTTCCGTCTGAGTACCACTCCTCTCCTGACTTTCCTCTTTTTCCTTTGCCAATTTCTGATCTACAATTTCTATAATTTTCCTAGCCTCTTCTTCCACCACCCCTTTAATTTCTCCCCTAATTTGTTGTTCTACCCCCTTAATGCTTTCCTGCAGTGTTCCATACTTCCTGTTCAACTCCTCATTCACTTTGACCACGCTGTCCAACCTATCCTTCATCTCCCTGCTATTTCTATCCAATTTTTCCGTCATCTCCTGATTGTTTGCATCTATCTTGTTATTTGTGGCTTCAAGTTTGCTATTTGTGGCCTCCATTTTGCCGCTTAAGTCCTGCATGAGTTTCAACATTAGGGTTTGAAAACCTTCCTGACTTTCTCCCTTCTTGTCAGTATCAAGGTCTACCTCCGCTAACCCTGTACTATTCTCACTCCCCCCTGCCAACTGATCATGCTCATCTACGCTCTCCTCCACCATACAACCGCCTAACTGTTGCCCGCTTCTCAGCAGCATATCGCTGCCATCGGCCATGCTGATATAGTATCACTCACTGTAAAAACCCCCCAAAAAAACACTTGCACAGAAATATCACTTCTTCCCTCCACAAATACCATCCGGTTTTCGGCCTTACGTTGTGGTGCCAAATGTAACCGTTTCGTTACCAACCTTGCACGTAAATATGCATATATATAAATCTCCACAGTTGGGGGTCAAATGTAACTGTTTTGCTCCAGGTTGGTCTGAGGAAATTACACGGCAACTCTCCCTCTAGACTGATGAATGACATTTGAATTGATAATTTTGAAATAATAATTGATTGTAAGATATTGATTGAGGTATTAAAGATGGATAAATTAATTACTCGGTGGGCGCCATGGTCATGTAACATATGACCAAACATATAGTCACTTACACAATTTGTAGAGCAGCTGAGATCTCTTCCTCTCAAGGACGTGGTAAGACTCCGTCTTTAACCGAGATAGTATTTGTTTTGGGAATAAGGGATGACTTAAAGCTATTTCTAACTACTAAGGAAGAAAAGACCTGCATCAAATAATATAGAAGATTTAATAAAGTTAAAAACAAGAAAATGACGATAAAAATAAATGATAAATGATAAAAATTAAATGACTCTACTGAATTTACTAAGGCTCGGCGAAAATAGCAACTGGAGGTGGTCTATAAGTTAAAGTTAAAAAAACAAAAGCTGGAATTTACGTGCCGATGAATTTACTGCAAATAGAGACTTTGCGTAATTCGCGTCATTTGGCTTACCGATGTAGATCGTCTCTCGTCCTCGTGGTTCATAGCAGTGATGTGATGTTGGGCAGGTTCGTTGTCGTCCCTCGTCTGCTCGTCATGATGCGCTGAATTATGTTTATTGCATTTATCAGTGATTTGATATCTGCTCTGATGTTTGGTTAGTGATGGGATATAATCCCTAAAATCACTCTTATGGTGATAGCCCAGACACGACTATCCCCATTGGTGCATATAGGCATGAATTCGCCTACCACATTCGACCGATATACTGTCTTACTTCCGAGCTCACAGAGAACCCTGTCTGTTGTGTCCACTAGTCAGAGAAGCTGGTCTTGTAATGTTCAGCCGCCTGCCTTCCCCCTTGTTCTCGGTATTTCAAACTGCCCCACACCTTCCACCAGCGAGTTCACCCTCTCTCGTGTCTTCGTTACACCCAATCTCCAGACAAAAGCACTCACGTCAATGCTTTGTATCCATGTCCCAACGAGCAGCGATAGACCTGGGACAAAAGGCCTGTCCCCCGGCGAGTTTCCAGGAACGTGCACTGCCCTCATCGAAGCTATGGTTGGGACAACTCATGCTGTGAATTGTCGTCTCAGTAATCCTCTGCTTTGTGTCAGCCTTTCAAACCTAATATCTTTAAAACTACCACTCCTTCCATCGCTATGTTCCTCCAGCCATATGAAATGAATTCCTATGTTTTGAAATGACGGCAAATGTCTTTAAAAAACAATACTCTAAATGATAATAATATAGGTAATAATAATAATAATAATAAGTGAATCAAAGTATGTCACCTGACATGTGATCCAATATATGAAAGCACTACTACTAATAATAATAATAAGCTAGTTCAGCATATTACAATAGTCATACATGGGGATATCAAACAATGGAGCTATACTAATTGAATGGATGGATCTGCACAATCTCTAACTTGTGTACAACGCTAAAGATCCTGGAACGTTCCGATTTGGTCGACAAATGAAGAATTATTCTCCAGATTTGTGCATCATATCTAAATCTGGAGATAACAACATGAGACAACGCAAGTTCATCAAGTCTTTTCTACACAGTCAGCACAGGCCAGTCATAATTCATTATGGTATTGAAATTCCATTAGTCACTTCAGTCCCTCAACCTCGATGGAATTTTCAACTTGCGAACTGGGAACTGTTTCAGAAGGGTCTTGATAATACCATTCAGTGGAGTCCCCCAATTCCATCCAATTATGAACGATTTGTGGGTGCAATTAAAGTTAATGCAAGGAAATGTATTCCACGTGGGTTTCGGAAGGAGTACATCCCCGGATGGTCCCAAGAATGCAATGGTTTGTATACTAAGTATCAAGAATCTCATATTGATACAACAACCTCTTGAAAGCTCTCGATAAGAACAGAAGAGAAGAATGGCATAAAACAACGGCAGGACTCAACTTTACTCGTTCTAGTCAGAAAGCCTGGAATCTAATAAGAAAATTGGATACAGACCCATGGTTATTATTATTATTATTATTATTATTATTATTATTATTAGCCATTGGTAAATCCCATAAAGGGCAAAGGCCTCCTGCTAGCAGGGTAGCTCTGAAATATTTCATCAGATGAGCTATGCTGATGATCATTTACCTTAATAGTAACTTGAAACTAATTGTCCTGACTATTTACACTCTTATTCATCTTCCTCACAAATGATCGTATTATGTTAAACATTTTCACTCGTGAAACTTGGACCTAGTTCATATTATCCTGAAGATTTATCTAAGCTTGATGAGTCTAGGAATGTTTCAAACAAACTGTTTCGACGACAGTCCTCCACGAATTCCGTTGACCTGCCGCTCTCATCCACTGCTTCCCCATTGTCGACTGGAACTCGTCTGCCCATCTGGTCTTCGGACGGCCGGGGTTTCTTCTTCCATCTCTGGGCTCCCACACTGTAGTTGAGTAGGCCCACCTTGCGTGATCCATTCTCAGTACATGGCCTGCCCATGTCCATTTCAGTTTCTTGGCCCTCGTGATGACATCCTCTAGTCCTGTCCTCTTCCTGATTTCCTCATTTCTAATTCTGTTCCTTAATGTAATGTTTAGAAGTTTTCTCTCCATTTTCCTCTGGCACACTTCCAACTTCGAAGCTTGCTTCTTAGTTATTGACCACGTTTGTGCTCCATAGAGGAGAACGGGAAGAACACACGAGTCCATCGCTCGCCTTTTTGTCTTGAGGCAATGCTCTCTGTTGTTCAATATGAAGGACAGGCTCCAGCATTTTTGCCATGCTGACGATATCCGCCTGTTGATTTCCTTATCCATATTTTGCTGAAAAGATAGTGACTGGCCCAGATAGACAAAGTTAGACACATATTCTACTTCTTTTCCTTTCACCATGAGTTTCTTTGCTTCATGATTTGTCATAACTTTTGTCTTGCTGGGATTGAGTCTCAAGCCTACTTTGTTGCTCTCGTCATGCAGATCTTTTAACATTTCTTCCAGCCTCGAACTCGATTTTGCAAACAGGATCACATCATCGGCGAATCGTAAGTTCGTCAGTCTATTTCCATTGATTGTGATTCCGTATTTGTGCCCCCATTTTAACTTCCGAAATATGTCCTCTAAGACGCTCGTGAACAGTTTAGGTGACAATGGATCGCCTTGTCTTACGCCTTGCTGTAGATAGAATTTATCGCCTTCTTTTCCATTCGGACTTTTGCCCAGCTGTTTAAATACAGTTTAGAAAGCACCCGCAAGTACTTCGTGGGGATCCCTTGGTTGTGTAGTGCTTTCACGACGCTTGATTGGTCCACCGAGTCGAAGGCTTTCGCATAATCTACGAATGCTATGTACAACTTCAGATTATACTCTTCGGCCTTCTCTATTATTTGCGTCATGGTTTGCAGGTGATCTGCTGTCGAGTGTCCTGCTCTGAATCCAGCTTGCTCTGTGGGTTGATTTTCATCCAGAGTTTTCGTAATTCGGCGAAGTATTATTTTTGAGAATAGCTTGTATAGATTGGACATAAGACTCACCGGTCTGTAGTTGTCTAGGCTATCTCTGTTGCCTTTCTTATGTAATAAGATGATGGTGTTCGCTGTCCACTGCTCTGGGATTTCTTCCCTGGATAAAATGTTATTAAATATTTCGGTTACTGGTGAAATAAGTTCCTCTATTCCTATTTTCAAGAGTTCGTTGTAAATACCATCATCTCCAGGGCTCTTTCCAAGTTTCAAGTCCGAGATCGCAGCTCTCACTTCGCTCGGAAGAATGGGCAACACTTCGTCTGTTTCGGCATCCGTGTGATTCAGATGACTTTCTGCAAGTTCTTGTAACTCTTTTGTTGGCATGGAATATAAGGATCTGTAGAAATCAGTTCCGCATTCCACCAAATCATCTCTTTTTGTCACTTTTTCTCCTTTCTTATTTTGCATACTTGGTATCCAATTTCTCCCTTCACACAGTTCGTTTCTAGCCTTTTCACTGATTTTGTTGAGTCTATAACGTCCTCGATAAGTTTCTGCTTGTAGCGCCTCAAATCATTTCTGATTTCTCTTTTAGTTAATTTATTGAACTCTGCATATTGTATTCTCTTCAGACGGGATTCGTCCCTTGATTGCAACAGTTTCGCTCTTTCATCCAAGAGTCTGCTGCTTCGTTAATTGCATTTTCCAAAGTATCATACACTTCTTGAATCCCCGTACGCTCTCGTTCCGGTCTCTCCGCGAGTATTTTACGTAGTTCTACTTTGTAGGATGTAACACTTAAATTACCGATTCTCTGACGCTGGGTTTTGCATTTATTTCTACTCCTTTTCTCAATGCCTACCTTCGAACGAACCATCCTGTGATCCGAGTCGAATTTCAAGCTGCTGATAACCTGTACGTCTTTCACATACTCTATTTTGTATGTGAGGATGAAGTCAACCTCGTTTTTCGTTCTTGCATCTGGGGAACGCCAAGTCCACTTTTTTCCTTGACTTTTCTTGAAGAATGAGTTTGATATCGCAAGTCTGTGACTTTGGGCAAAATGTATTAACCTCTCTCCTCTTCTGTTTTTGTTCCTACTCCGAAAGCTCCTACTGGCTCTTCCCATTCATTCTCCTTTACTCCGATTTTGCTGTTGAAGTCTCCTATTACAAAATTTACGTCTCCTCTATACACGTCCAGTGCGCCCTCTAGATCATTGTAGAATTCAACTACTTAGTCGTCTGTGGCAGCGTCCGTCGGAGCATACACCTGTATGATAGTAACGTTCCTATTCCTTACTTCTAGAGATAGTATGGTGACCCTCTCAGATTTGCCCACTATTTCCTTGATGTTTGCTTTTAGACGTTTGCTTATAATGAAACCTACTCCTTTTTGCCCTTTCGTTTGTCCAATGTATGCGAATATACTTCCGTCGTTTCTCTCAATTATTGCCTCTCCAAGTTTCCTCACTTCGCTTATGCCAAGAATATCGACTGGGCATTGTTCTAAAGCTAGATCTAGCTCGATTGCTCTTTCTTCAGTTCTGAGGGTGCGTACATTTAGAGTTCCTATAAGCAGTTCGTGTTCCTTTGCTGGTGAGTTCCTTGCCTTGCATGTGATGTGGTCATCCGTGGTTTCCGCTTTTCAATCCAGTAGGATGCTCAAAGGGTTTCGCTCACCGTATTTTGGAAGTTTTTTGTGAGGTCATTATGGCAATATTCACATTTCCCATTTATTTGGATCTTTTGGTAGCCAACCTTCACTGTGTTTCCCTTCTTTCTTTCCTCTTTTGCCCATTTCCTTATTGCACTCTGAATTTCTCTTTCCGTCCTTGTCATATCATCTTCGATGAAGCAGTCCTGCTCCCCTAGTTTGTACTTGTTCCTCATTACCTTGATCTTCTCTCCGAAGCTTTTCATGGTAACCAGAACCATCCCCCGGTTTTTCCAGTCCTCTCCTATGTATCGGAGTTGCTCGTAATTTACATCTACTTCAAGACTCCCAAGTATGTCCTTTACTTCTTCTTCCAATTTTTCCTTTCTTCCGGCTATACCGTTGCTTTTGATAACAATATTCCTCTTTTTCTCTGATTTTCGTGTCTTTTCCACATTTTCTTCCAGCTGGTTCAGCCTTTCGGAGAGAGACTTTATTTTGTCTTCTAATGTCTCTTCTACGCTCTCCAGTTTGTTCCGAATATTTTCAGTATTGCGTGCCCATGCCTCATCTCTCTTTTTCAGTTTGTTTTTTAATTCCAAGATTTCGTTTTTGGTTTCCTCTTTGAACTGTTCATTTTGCTCTTTCACTTCCTTCACATTGGCGAGTATTTCAGCCAGAATCTGTTTGGAATCCCACTCCTTGGACTTTTTTCCTGCGTGTGTTGGAGCACTTTTCTTGTTCTTGCCTGCCATATCTGTCAATAGATGTTCCCTATTCTTGCGCGTGGTCTTTAGTCTCTGTGCTGTGGGACAATCTGGCTTGCAATGGGTCGTAAGCAGAGGGTAAAATGGGAATAAGTTCGTCCTGCTCTAGTTCATAGCATTTTTATTAATGAGTTGAGTTGTGCAAAAACTCCTTTCTACTGGAGGGATCTAAATCCATTCCTTCCGAATGATTCACCGGTCTCTTGAACGCTATTGTGCTGTTTGAATGCGTTCTTACTTTTGACACAGGTATGCACTCACTTTCCCGAGTGAACGAATGCGTTCTTGCCTTTGACACATGTATGCACTCACCTTCCCGAGTGAACGTACATTCACAGCATGACGAATAGAAGGACCTAGTGTGAGGACTCCGCCATTATAGCACGGTAGTTTGTGGTCCCGCCGCTACAAGAATTGCAAGCGATAATGTCCAACAACGTGTACCAGGGTTGTAGGCACTATAAGCACGCCGTTAAAAAAAACAGCAGTTGAAACCAGCGGCGGCTGGTGGTCTTAGAGCTTGGGAGGGCACACAAAATAAATTATCATGCACAGTAAAAATTGCGAAAAGGGTTATGTCTGTACCTTTTTATCTCCTGACAGACGTTGCTGCAGTTGTACTACTGATGTCATATACCGCAAATCAGGTGAGACAGTTCATGGAAAATGATCACTGTTGTGCTGTGTAGTTCATGACTGCATTACACTTCCACATATTCAAAATGAAGTCAATTAAAGGATAGTACGAATACGCTTGTCTGCAAGAAAACAGACTTCTGCAAATTATTATTCATATATTACCGCACTAGTTATTTACAAATTTTAAAAATCTCACTTAAGTTGATGTCGAGTAGTAACTAACATAGTTAGTCCTAAATACGAACACGGGCTCACTTCGTGGTTCCTGTACAGGTTTTCATTATTCACAAAAATAATCTACATACAGTACATCTTGTTCAATCTAATGTTGAGCTGTTGCTTGAAAGCTTAAACTACCCGGAAAGAAAAATCCATTCTTCTGTCTTTCAGTTGAACAAACTTGTCTATAACTTTGTTGTTAAAATCAGGAATGTCCATGATGAGATTCCGTTCAATTGAAAGCATGGCTAAAGCAGACAATCTATCCTGGAGCATTGTGTTGCGCAAAAACGTTTTTATGCGTTTCAGAGTCGAGAAACATCTCTCTGCTTCCGATGTTGACATTGGCATGGTTACAAGTATTTTAAGAAGTTTAACTGTTTCTTCAAATAATCTAGCGATATTCGCGTTCATTATGAACCCCAGGAATGGAATAGCTCCGGACACAGCTCTAAATTCCTCTCTCCTATAAATGAGTTCAAGTTCAGTTTTGAGCTGCTTCTCGTTCAGAAACGGGAAGGATTCAACTGCGATTCTTAAGTCTTTTGAAGGGAAAATGGCATTGTAATCTCGGAACTTTTCTACGATGAACAGGTTAGATGCGCTAAGATGCCCAGTGAAGGAGAATCGTTCCATGGCTTGGCTGATGATGACATCGCAAACTTCCTTTGCTTCACGAACTCGATTGGGTGAACGGTCTTCATGCTTCCTCTTTCTGGTCACTCCATCGCCTTCGTTCACATGCACCTCTTCTACATGTTCTCGGACCATTTGGACCTGTCTTTTGAAACATTTCAGATCTTCCTGTACTTGCACTGGGTCGATAGATCGCTTCTGGAGTTGACAATACAAAATATCGACATGTGGCATGATCTTATGGAAAAAAGACAGCCAGGACACAAACGTACCATCAGACAAGATGTACTTAAGCCCACTCGCCTGAGAAATAGTTGATGGTTGCCTGATCTCATTCCGATTTTCAATTTCCTCCATGCAAGCTATTAGATCAACCCGGTGTTCGAAAACTGTATTCACTGCCCTTGAATTAAAATTCCACCTGGTTGGAGCTACTCTTGGAAGACGCTGGCCTACGACTTCATCCAATATCTTTGTTCTTTGTGGTGAATGGGAAAAAAAAGTGCATATTCCTGACAGATTTGAAAAAAATATACGGACACTGCGGTTGATGGAGGCTGCGTTGGACATTACTAAGTTAAGTTTATGTGCATGGCAATGAATATAAAATGCAAGAGGATATTGTTCTCTAACTCGCGCTTGTACACCTCGGTCGTTACCACTCATCACAGAGGCTCCATCATAGCTCTGAGATATTAGCTTATGTGGAGAGTCCTTTAAATGAATGTCAATTTCCTTCAAAATACAAGAGGTGAGCGACTCTGCATTATGTTCAGGAGGATTCAAAAAACGCCAAAATCTCTCTACGATCTTGCCACTTATCAGGTACCGATAAAGGAGCACCATTTGAAATGTGTTGGAAACGTCACTTGTCTCATCTGCTATAATAGCTACATAATCGGCATTTCTTATCTCTTCAGATATGTGGTCATGGCATACTTGAAGCATGCAATCTGGTAATTCATTCTGGACAGTTTTGGAAGTTCCCTTAAAAACACTTGCTTTTTCTAAGTGAGTCTTCAATGATTCATTAAGCTCTGCACTAAAATCCACAAGTCCACGAAAAATTCCAGGGTTAGATGACGTCACTGATTCATCATGCCCACGGAGGGCAAGTTCATAAGCCCCACAGAATCGGACACAGTTAATAAGAAGAGATAGCACATATCTGTTCTCTCTTACCTTTTCATTGTGAAGCTGAACTTGAAGCCTGTAAGCAGTGCTCAGTTGATTTAAAATGTTTGCTTTCCCTAGCACAGCAAGATTCATTACGTTGTCCTTATGGTCGGCAGAACACTCGTGTTTCCGTAATTTGTCCACTAAATGTTTCAAATCTGTCACACCATTTTTAGTCCAAGAGGATTCTCCTCCAAATAACAAACATGGAAAGCAAAAGAACGAATCTCTAACTTCACAACCACATAGCCAATCATTTTTGTTGTACGATTCAGGACTGAACTTCCTCACTCTCTCCCGCCGTTTATCTTTGCACAATTGTTCTACTTTCAGAACTGGCGTCGGTCTCCCTAATTCCTTAATCTTTATTTTATCTTCGAGTGAATGAGAAGAAAAGGGCACTTTTATTAAATAATCCACCGTATTCATTGCTTAATGTACTCCTATTTCAACGCTTATCGTCACAAATGTTTGTGGACAATGTTACCAAATTCAACATACACAGCATCGCTACTCGCTAGCACGCTAGGTGTTTGTCTATAACCATTAGATTTTGTCTCATTAGGGAAAATGTTATGTTTTACATTTAATATAATTTAAATATCCCTCTAAATCGCTATTTAATTCCAAATGTATAATAGCCTATCACTAAGACATTTGTCAAAAACTCTAGGCCTAGGTGAAAAACAAAATTATTTAATTGGTAACGCTCGTCACAGAATTCCTAGAGACCTCTTTACTTAACCTTGGAACTAATGACAACAGGGTAGTGTCCTGTTTGCCTCCGATACCTGCTGCTATCTAGCGGTCGTCTTGCGAATCATTTCAAAAAGCATCTGCAGAAAGGGGGTGGTAAGGGGCAGGGTATGGCCATAGATGATGTAAGTTCGAAGCAGACGTAGCAGTTCGGCATTTCAACGTTCTCTCCAGAGCCCATACAACTGCTCCATTTGTTATTCTTCCTTGTAACCGTGGGCTCGCAATATCTGGGCCCATAGCCGACGTTAGAACAGCGTCTGCGCGCACGCGCAATAGACCTGTCCTTGTTCGTAGTTGAATGGAGTCTTGGGCCCAGTAAGGCCTGGGCCCCAAGCAGCCAGCAGCAAGGCGAATTACGTGACAAGATATGTGGCGCGTTATTCAAACATACTGGTACATTTTCATAGTGAGGAGCGCACAACTCGGCCAGTATTTCGAGCGTTAAGGATTAAAAATGAATTACTAATGTAGGTTAATGTTAAGGAGGGCCCTGGCCCACTGGCCCGTTAGAGCCAGCCGCCCCTGGTTGAAACAGCAACAACTCCATAAACCCATCCCCTCACTTCTCTCCCTCTCACCAACACTTCCCCCAAGCAATCCTAGCACTCTACATCAAATCCTACAGCTTTTAGTCACGCCAGCAGCACAATAAACTTAATAAATCCAGGCTACAGAACAGACCAAAAAACTACACTTTAAGCTAAACCAAATTCACTTCTCAGTTCGACATAAGCCATAATACAACTTAAAACCTATACAAAACATACTCTTCCTACTGTTTTACAACTATTAAGCGAAATATTCACACTCAAAAACTAAAAACCCTGAAACGGGAGCTAATTTAAAAACACAATAGCCTAGCCCGATTACGTCTCCGGCAGTGCTACCGCATACGCTTTCATAACTTCACAATAACTTCCAAATTACGGCTAAGTGACCTATCTGCCTGAGTAGTTACAGGTGTTACCGGCTTGCCTGGGACGATGGGTCACCAATCCGGCATTTAAACTCAATTATTAAGCTTTAATTAATCAAATTCAGAGGAAACAGATCAGACCAAAAAACTACACTTTAAGCCATACCAAATTCATTTCTCAGCTCGAAATAAGCCATAATACAACTTAAAACCTATACAAAACATACTCTCCCTACTGTTTTACAACTATTAAGCGAACTATTCGCACTCAAAACCTAAAAACCCTGAAACGGGAGCTAATTTAAAAACGCAATAGTCTACTATCGGTTTTTTTTTATTATGGATACTCGAGTTTAGACCTTAATTACAACCAAACCAACAGACCTATTGAGAAATCTACGACCAATGTACACGTACAGTGTGATGACGAATTTATGAAGAGTAATATTAATGGGAGGTTTTGTGCGTTCCGGCCCGTGCGATTAAGAGCGGGTGAGCCGGTGAATTCGAGTGCAGCGTTGCCGGACAGTTGTGTAATGGAATGCGAGTCACCTGGCTATGTACACATGCTATTTTCAGTTTCCCATAATCACGAATGAGAGCTTCAAAATGAGACCAAGTTTCCTGCTGTACGTTTATCCTGGGCTGAGAAAACGTTACGTCAGAAAAAGTAGGCTATAAAAACTTTTTATCGGGGAGTTGAAAACAATTGAAACTTGAGATTTGCACTACCAATACTTGTGCCTATCACATATAAAAATTTTATTACCCTCAGCCAAGTAGTTTTCCATGTATATATTTTTAAGTGATCGGTTCCTAGAAAAGACGTCAAAAACACGGACAATTTTTCATACAACCACAAATAAATAAATAATTAATAAACTTGCAAATAATTGGTTTATATTGTCTAACGCAGAATTAAACAAGGAAAATATTTGTATAACTCGTTTTTCAATAAGTATGTTGGTTTGGTTGTAATTAATGCCTAAACTCGAGTATCCATAATAAAAAAAATCCGATAGTAGTCCGATTACGTCTCCGGCAGTGCACCGCATACGCATTCATAACTTCACAATAACTTCCAAATTACGGCTAAGTGACCTATCTGCCTGAGTAGTTACAGGTGTTACCGGCTTGCCTGGGACGATGGGTCACCAAACCGGTATTTAAACTCAATTAATAAGCTTTAATTAACCAAATTCAGAGGAAACAGATGGTGCAAAATGATGAGTTTTAAAGCTATCTGGATCCAGTTTTTCAACCAATATATTGTGATGTTTTATGTACCGTATGGTTAATGTTAAAAGCAACTAATACCATTTTATCCATAATGTAGAATTTTGGGCTTATGCCGTGTTTTATTTATTCAAACTCGACGCGTTTCGAAAGAAACCATGTCTTTCTTCATCAGGAATAAACGGAAATACGACTAAATTATTGCTAAGAGAAAGCAACAAAGAAACTAAAAAAGGTGCCCTAAGATGAACAATGAAGTGTATCTAACACGTCCTTCGAGAAGTGTATGTGGCATTCTTTTCCAGGCCGAGAAAGTAATTACCAGAAAATTAAACTCAAAATCGATGTGGAGCGAAATATTTATGATTGTATCGATTCCAAAGAAACAATTTCAGTTGATCCTTCAGGAGCTGGCTGCTGTCTTCAGCGTGTCATGGATATTATCCCCAGACTTGTTTATTTTGGGTGCCGATTCTTCTTCAGAACAAAGGAAATCCGCCGAGATTTGCAATCTCGAACACCCGCCAAGTCTTCACGCAAGCTTTCGAAAGTCCAGTACCGTAGCCGACAAAATGAATTGTTAAGTAGAGTGTTACTTTAAATAGTTTATGTGTGCTTGATTTAATATGCTGGGGATTATATTTTTTTATCTGTGTCTGTATACTCCAGGAATCTGTGCGTTCCGTAACATGTAATGAAGACCGTAAGATAGTTCTTATTTCGGTGAATTATATTTTCCATTGTGCCCTGCCATACTATTTTAATTGGAACCGCTAATTACTTTTTAAAAGAGTATTAGTTACAAAGTAATTCGTTTCCCTTAGCACCATCCCTAAGACCAGCTGACCCCGGCAGTGTGGAACGTACCCACTCTAGCGCTGCCTGTCAGGGCGCGCTTGAACTTCAGGAGTCTTCTCACTTTCTCCTTCTATTCGTCATGTTCACAGTATACTGTGGCAGCGTGGTGTTAAATGTTTTACCGCATTCCGCGCATATGACCTCCTTCTCTCCCGCGTGACGATTACTTCTTCGCTGACCGCTTCGACCTGGCAGCGCTGGTGGTGCTAAAGTTTGTTGTTGAAATGTGCGTGTAATAAATTTCGCATGCTACTTTGCCCTTAACCTCAATGTTATTTCACTTTACATTTCCAGCTTTTATATACTCTCCCGCTTTCTCCTTTATTCCCTAACACTTGCACACGTGCTTTTATCACCTCCGAACTTCTCCTTACGCTGCTTACCGCAATTACTCCTTTAAATAGTTATTTATCCGATTAAACTTTTTAAACCTTCCATTACCCGGTCAAGATACTCCGCCTTGTTACAAGTCAATCGACCCAAGGTTGTCAAGCACAATCACACATGTGAATGCCAATGCTGTTGCATCCAGATTAATGAAGATTTCAAAAAGTAAAATAGACAAGGCACACACGAAAAATGAAATGTACATAAAGAGGACCCATCTAAAACCACATCCCGACTACTCACGTGACTTCTGCATTGAGGAACTTGATATAGCCTTGATGGCGTGTATCCAGAGATCCTTAATGCCATCGGTCCTAAAATATAATTGTGGCTCATTGAATTTGTAATGAGATTTTGAAAACTGGAGAATTACCGAACCTTTTTAAACAGGCTAAGATAATTGCCATCCTGAAACCAGGCAAAGACGGAACCGATGCATCTCACTACCGACCAGTATCACTACTCAGAATGACCTAAGCTACTAGAAAGGCTTATTTTGAATCGCATTCAAGAGGACATTGATCGAATCATCCCCATCGAACAGGGTGGCTTTAGAAAACATCTGAGCTGTTATGATTAGGTCTTAATATTGACAACTCGAGTAGAAGCTCGAGGACTCAAATGAGCTGCAGTGTTTGTAGATCTTACGACAGCTTATGATACTGTGTGGAGGAAGGGATTGATGTCGAAGTTTATTGACTTCATCCCATGTCAAAAACTGGCGTTTCTAGTGAACAACATGCTCCCTGACAGCCGTTTTAAGGTATTCCTTAATGGACGAGCTAGCAGTTGGAGAACTCTAAATAATGGCCTACCTCAGGGATCTGTTCTGGCCCCCATTTTGTTTAATCTGTATATCCATGATATGCCAAACACGGACTCCATGAAAATCCAGTATCCAGACGACCTAGCGCTAATCTTCGAGAATAAAGATCTTATGAACTGTGAGAATGTGCTGACGAGTGATTTGACGAGATTGAGTGATTACTTCCATAAATGGAGACTTCAGCCAAACCCAAATAAATCTGAGGTTACTGCATTCCATCTAAATAACAAAGAAGCCCAAAGGAAACTACATGTAACTTTAAATGAGATCGCATAACCACAATCCAAAATATCTAGGAATCACTCTGGATCGGTCCTTGACTTTCAAACAACAGTGAATCAAGTTATCTATGAAACTTGGCTCCAGGGTGAATCTGCTCCGCAAGATTGCCGGTAGTAGTTGGGGTGCGGACGCCAACACTTTACGCTCTGCGGCACTCTTGCTTGTGTATTCTGCTCGTGAATACTGTGCTCCTGTGTGGGTGGACAGCGTCCACAAAAGAAAGATTGCTAGGCAGCTTAATGAAGCCATGAGAGTTATCACTGGGACTGTCAGATCTACTCCCATTCAGTGGTTACCTGTCCTAACTAATATTACTCCGCAAGATCTAAGGAGGACAGCAGCTAAGGTAAAGTTGCTCAAGAAGATTACATCTCAGAAGAACTGTCCCTTGCACGATGCCCTACGAGATCCACCCACAACTCCTCTGAAATCACGCAAGCCACCCTGGGTTGATTTGGAAAGTGTCAGTTCATTCAACGTGACCTCCAAATGGCGACAGCGTTGGCAAGAGCATCCACACAACAATGCTTATCTGGTTCATGATCCGACATGGAAAGTTGAGGAATTCCATTCACCACGACAAATCTGGTCGAATCTGAACCGCATTAGGACGGGTCAAGGGAGGTGTGGTCACACCTTGAAGAAGTGGGGTTTCTGTTGATCTGCTGATTGCGACTGCGGAGCGGAAGACCAGACGATGGACCATATTGTTAAGGAGTGCCCCCTTCGAGCATTTGACGGTGATTTGAGGACTCTACACCAAGTGACTTCGAGTGTTCTGGACTGATTGTCAAGTTTGGACATTTCCATTCGAATGATACTTTTGTATACTTGTAAAGCCATACGATATCAATTTAGAAGCGTTGTCATGGTAACCTCTGATGGCACTTGGCATTTTCTTATAATTCCGAAATCATTTTTCTCATCCCTTGGCGTAATGGTAGGTCATATCAAAAATGCTTTCAGACAAACGTTTTAGGTAATTATTAGGGGAATATTGTCCATTGTGTACGGATTTGATATTGTGCCTATTAAGAGAGATAAGATTAATGTCTCCTAAAAAACTCTCTTATTTCCACCCCTTTGGTCAATGGTTGGTGCTATCAAAAAACGTTTTTAACATAAATTTTTGGCACTTATCCGACACATAGTAAGAACTTTGAATGGATTTGATATTTAACGTATTAAGAGAGTTATAGCGATATTTCAATTTTTCGAAAAAAAGTTCCCCATATTCACCTTCTTCGACCGATTTTGCCCATTAACGAACTCAACCTAGATTTTAAAGAGATACATATTATGCCAAGAAATCAAAGTGATTGGTGCAAAATTACGGTAGCTATCGTGTCCACAAGAAAATGATATACGAGGCACGTCCAGAAAGTAAGTTCCGTTTGGTAATAAAATTAAATTGTGTACAGATACAGAAAAATTATTTATTGCACAACATTCTATACCTCTTAAACTAATTTTCCACATAACTGCCGAACTTTTGCAGGCATTTGTCATAGCGTTGCTCAAGTTTTTGGATACCTTCTTCATAGAAGTTTGCCGCCTGTGTCTTCAACCATTTGGAAAAATCTTCTTTCAGCTCGTCGTCATTGTTGAAGTGTTGACCGCCAAGAAAAGACTTGAGATGTGTGAACAGATGAAAGTCGCTAAGAGCGAGGTCAGGGATGTACGAGGGTGGTCAAACACGTCCCTGCCAAATCCCTGTAGGAGGTTTTTCGTCACATTTGCAGTGTGTGGTCGTGCGTTGTCGTGAAGAAAAACAACACCTTTTGGCAGCAACCCTCGGCGCTTATTCTGTATTGCGCGGCGCAATTTCCTAGTTGTCTCGCAGTAAGCATCTGCGTTGATTGTTTGACCACGCAGTAAGAAATCAATGAGTAAGATGCCTTTCCAGTCCCAGAACACTGTGCACATCATTTTCCGAGGTGTCAAGATTTGTTTCGGCTTAACCTTTGCTGGGGATGAAGTGTGCCTCCATTCCATTGATTGCCGCTTACTTTCAGGGGTGTCGTAAGAAACCCAAGTTTCATCTCCTGTTACTATCTGTGTCAGAAATTCTTCGCCGCCTTCATTGTAACGGGTCAAAAACTGAAGGGCACTACCCATCCGTTTTGTTTTGAGTCGCTCCGTAAGAAACTTTGGTACCCAACGTCGGCAAAGTTTACGAAAGTTCAGTTCTTCGGTAACAATTTCATCAATTAATGATCGTGAGATTTGGGGAAATTCCATAGTGAGAGCACTAATTGTAAACCTGCGGTTTTCCCGGATCTTGTCATCAATCGCGTGAACCAGTTCTTCTGTAACCAAAGATGGACGCCCACTTCGTTCTTCATCGTGCACTTCACTACGTCCTTCATTGAACTGTCGGACCCATCTTCTCACCATTGAATCACTCATCGCATTTTGTCCATACACTTCGCAAATTTGCCGATAAATTTCAATTGGTTTCACTTTCCTAGCATTCAGAAAACGAATCACAGATCTGATTTCACAAGCGGCGGGATTTTCAATCAACACCGACATTGTACGAGTAAACATGCACAACAACGCGTACGTGGCTGACAGCGCTCTCCAAATGGCGCACGTTTCTTCTCCTTGATACAGAGCGTCTACCGCGCATATGCGGAACTGCGCTGCAGCGGAATGTACAACTAGTTGAAGACACAGGCGGCACACGCCTATGAAGAAGGTATACAAAAACTCGTGCCACGCTACGACAAATGCCTGCAACATTGCGGCAGTTATGTGGAAAAGTAGTTTAAGGGTTGTAGAATTTTGTGCAATAAATATTTTTTCTGTATCTGTACAAAAGTTAATGTTATTACCAAACGGAACTTACTTTCTGGACGTACTTCGTATATATAACTAGCTGTACCCGGCATGCGTTGCACTGCCAATCAAAGAAAGTGTTGGCGTTGTAAATTTGTTTGTTGAAGTGCTTTAGGATTCCCAATAGTTTTTTTCCGTTAACCACCTCTAAACTATAGTAAAATTGATTTACTACTCAAAAAGAATCATGGGAGCAGGCTCAACAACTCACCAAAGTTTAATCGCAATGAAATGAATGGTATATGAACGCATACGGGACTTTGTTGAAACGATTCGAGCGCTGTCACACATTTGTTGAATATACTCGTACGCTACCTATTATAAAATGGATTTACTAAGTCGAAAACCTTCCCTGGCTTGTAAACAAAAAATCATGAAAGTTTCATCGCAATCGGATGAATGGCATATGACCGCATACGGTATTTCTTTTAAACGATTCGCGCGCCGTCACTCATTTGTTGAATCTACTTGTGCGTCATCCATTGAAAAACGGATTTACTAATTCATACACCTTCACAGGATTGTACTCAACTCACTAAAGTTTTATCACAATCGGATGAATGGTATATGAACGCATACGGGATTTGGTTGAAACGATTCAAGCGCTGTCGCTCATTAGTTGCATCTACTCGTGCGCTTCCAATTGTAAAATGGATTTTCTAAATCAGAAATCTTCGCGGGAGTGGAAACAACATTTCACCAAATTTCACTGTAATCGCATGAATGGTATATGAACGCATACGGAGTTTTCTTTAAACGATATGCGCGCCGTTACTCATTTGTTGAATCTACTCGTGCGCTAACTATTGTAAAAAGGATTCACTAAGTCAAAAACCTTTTCTGGAGTGTGCACAACATTTCACCAAAATTTCATAGCAATCGTAAGAATGGTATATGAAAGCATACGGGTCTTTGTTTAAACGATTCGCGTGCCGTCACTCATTTGTTGAATCTTCTTGTGCGATTCCTATAGTAAAGTGGATTTACTAAGCCAGAAAGAAACCTTCCCTGAAGTGTACAAAACATCTGACCCAAGTTTCATTGCTATTGGACGAATGGTATATGAACGCATACGGGACTATGTTACAAACACTTTGCGCGTCGTCGCTCATTTGGTTAATCTACTTGTGCGATACCTATTGTAAAGCGGATTTACTAAGCCAGAAACCTTCCCTGAAGTGTACACAATATCTAACCCAAGTTTCATCGCTATCAGGCGAATAGTATATGAACGCATACGGGACTTTGATGAAACGCTTCGCGCGTCGTCGCTCATTTGTTGAATCTACTCGTGCGCTACCTATTGTAATATGGATTTACTAAGCTAGAAACCTTGCCTGTAGTTTTCAGAACCACTCACCCAAGTTTCATCGCTATCGGACGAATGGTATGTGAACGCATGCAGTACTTTGTTGAAACGCTTCGCCCGTTGTCGCTCATTTGTTGAATCTACTCGTGCGCTACCTATTGTTAAGTGGATTCACTAAGCCAGAAACCTTACCTGAAGTGTAGAGAACTTCTCACCCAAATTTCATCGAAATAGGATGAATGGTATATGAACTCATGTGGGAATTTCTTGAAACAAACGCACGCCATTTTTTGAAGCTACTCGCGCGCTATCTATTGTAAATTGGATTTACTACGCCTATAACATTTCCGGGACTGAGCACAACAACTCACCAAAATTTGATCGCAATCGGACGAATCGTATATGAACGCAACGCCATTACGCATTTGTTTAAACTATTCGCGCGCTATCTATTGTGAAATGGATTAACTATGCCTTTGACCATCCCGGAAGTGTTTATTACAACTCACCAAAATTTGATCGCAATCGGATGAATGGTTTATGAACGCATATAGGACGAAAACGAACATTCATTTTCATATAAGATATAAGGTAAGATATATATATATAAGATATACTGTACATATGCATATATACATACATTATATATAAACATTTGAACTGACTGTGGTTTTGGGGTCTGGGGGATGTAAAATGCGAAGATATGTCAACATTTTGCGGAAGTCGAAATATGGTACTGCACTCGAAATTATGAGTAGCCAAGATAAAGTAACCGACCGAGATTCGAATGGAGAGCCTGAGAAAAAAATGTGTATGAAATATTTCGTGATCTGAGCTATTTTTATGCACAGGAAGGTTGATTATATCCAAGGAAGCAATTTGTAAAATTTTAGCCTGAAGAAAGGTTGTTATTTGGAGAAGAAATGGAAATGTTATAGTCTGGAATATTTTAACCAAGGGAGTATGATTGGAATAGCGATCAGAAAAGTGTACAGCTTTGAGAAGTTAAGGGAGACAAACCAGTTTTGGCTAATGAGTAGACTAGGCAAGGAGACGAAGGTCGGACACACGCCGAGAATCCTAAGGAGGGGATGGCTCGTGGACAGCAAATTTGATAACATGGAAGTAGCCAATCAGAATAAAGGAAGATTACGAGAGATTATATAATTATTACAATTATTATTTCAATATTATAATGGATTGGAGTATATCAAATTTACAAGGAAGGAAGAAGGAATTTAATTGGCAAAACAGAAATTAAATTAGATGACTATGAGAGAAGATATGAGCAAATAAGTGAGTTTGTGGACTAGTAGGAGGCTAGCGCGGCAAATTTGAGAGGGAAACTGAACTCAGGAGGCTAGCAACAGAGAAGGAACGATGTTCTTATCATTCGAGTATTCAAAGAGGTAACACGTATAGAAAATTGCTCTACAATTAGTATGCAATGGAAACCAAGAAAAGGATTAGAGTACAGAAGGAAGAACTCATTGTTAATAAGAAACTACAAGAGTAAATGGATAAATATTGGAAATAAGAAGGAATATAGAAATAATTTATGGAATATATTTACAGAAAATTATAAAGCCGAATTGGAGAAGACATACGTTGAGATACTCTACAAATATTCACTATCCCATAAGTGAAACTTCAGCCCGACACAATACAACGCAGAAGAAAATCATTTCAATATACTGCAACATCTAAGAAAAACATCTACTAGTTATTTATAAGATGTCTTCAAGATTAGGTCGGAGGGGAGAAGTTACAGCTGACAACTTTAGTGAACGGAGGATGATGTTCTAATTGCACCATGAAGGGAGGTTGAATCTACACTAATTAAGCGAAGTCCAGCGATGATCAAAGCGATACAACAATGGAACTTAACTGCAGCACAAACCGCAGTACGCTTGGAATCCCATAAACAATCTACTACAACGAAAACAAAGTCACATGTGGAGGTGATTTCTCATCGTAAGCATAATCACTATCTACACACTAACATCAGGAACTTCGAGAGAGTGGCCGGATGAAGTAGTGTCCAGAAAGAAGCGAATGCAGAATCTAGGTCGTCAGACCGTGAAGAGAGAAGATGCAGACGCGAGCGAGGGTCATTCACAGGGGACGAGGACGAAGGCTGGCGCAGACCAGCTGGAAACCAGTCGGGGAACCGTCTCACCTGCGAGCGGAACAGAGCAGGAGGAACTGGCACGTGGGCACATTCCCAGCGCACGTGGCGGAATTCCTCAGCTGTCAAGGTCCTCAGATTCTGTATCAAGCGTTCCAGACACAAGGTAGATCAGTGATCTTTAACAACTATGTAGCTAGTATTTGTTTATGGGTTATTCCAGTGTTTGACCAACATCTGACTATTTTATTCCTAGTTCATGTTATTGTTGTTGCTATAAATTTTGAAATTTTTCTTTAAGTCAACGAATATCGTCTGTGACGTATTTTTCTAACGTATATTGTTAATATTTTCACATTAACTAATTTTTGACTCGTGTAAGCTAACGTCTTTAGAACTTTTCATTTATTCAATTTATAACGGTGAGTGAAGTAATTTCGTTAATATGGTATAACAAGTGAAGCTTAGTCTTAAATGAAATGAGAGATACAGAAAGGATATTGTTATCCGAAATATAGCAAAGGAATGAAGGAAGCTTTTAGTTTTACGTGACCGTTAATCATGTGATCATGAGCCACGGGAGGCTGAAATAAAGCAAATTCGTTAGATGAACGAAATATAATGTAAACAGGAACGTTAACTATTGTCAGGAGTGTTTGACAATTGCGTTTGAGACACTCAACTATAGGCAAAAAGAATATTGTGAAACCAAGAATTTTATCATTACAATATAAACAATATGTGTATTTTTAAAGCATAGCTGATGAATAGAAGGAGAGGTGTGATATTGCAGATCATCCTTTTATCATAGAGAAGTCTTGAAAGACTACAGTAAAGATATTTCATATCAGATGAAATTAAGAACGTGAGGTAAAGTGTTATTTTTTATTGAGTAACGAACACGAGCAGACTTAAATTCAGAAAGAAGCAATAAATTGTAACAGAGATTTATAATTAAACTATTAGAAGGAAGTATGACGTATTTTTGGTGAGTAAGAATATAAAGATGTACTACGGAAAGTATCGTTGTGTGGAACGAATAAGTTAAAAATAGCACGGAGTTGTATAATCGATATTATTAATGTACGCGGAGGAGTTTGTTTCTTGAAGGTATTACAGCAGTAATATTCAGTAGAGTTACTGATTCTCTTACTTTGTCGAAAGTATTTGAGATGGCTTTAGAATTTTGTGAACGTGCTAAGTAAGAAATATATGCGAAGAGTTATTGTTGAAAGAAGTGTAGTAGAGACACGTAAATGTTAGTCACAGAGTGTGAAGATTACAGATATTACAGTAAGGAAATATGGAAATACAGTATGTCAGCAAAGTAAGTTGGAAGATGAATTTGTGAAGAATTGGAAGTGTGAGTAGTGAGGATTTAATGCTACGCACACATATAAAATTGTATAAAGTTGTCTGAAAGTCTTGCGTCGTAGTTTAAAATTTTATTACAGTTATTAGATAACCGGAAATGTAAAAAGTGGAATAGTAATGAAGTTAACTTTTTTATACACATATTCACATGGACGTAACGATGTGAATTCATTAACAAACAAAAGTATCGTGTGAGCTAAAGAGAAGAGAAGTGAAATGAACTTTATATAAATAAAGCAGAAGGAGAAAATCTTGCAGGTCGCGATGATGTGTATAATTATCATTTGTAAATAATAATAATAATAATAATAATAATAACAATAATAATTTTATTAATAATTCTGAATATAATCAGTAGATTTGAAGCTATAATGCGAAGTGAAATAAAACGATGTATTATGTAGGGAGAATGTTTGTGAAATACAATAGAATTGGAAGTGGATTATTTTGAGATTAAACACTCGGTGTTTAATAAAGTGTATTTAATTTAATCAAATCTTTCTAAGAAAGATCAGTCATAATTAACATAATTTTTGGTGAAGGAAGACTTATGAAAGTCGCATCTATGTCCAGTGGGGACATAAATTTTCAGTTTGAGAGTTTATTTTATTTTGATTCCGACTTTTAGGAACATATATGTATTGTCCTAGCCTAATAAATTAGCAGGCACTTTTTAGTTTGCTTGCTCCGTTTTTTATAAGATCTGTTTTTCATCCAATGCTGAATTTCGCTATAACGATACTACTAGTTCGATGCAGGCAGTTTTTTCGACATAACTATACCTTATCTACCCTGAGAGCCGAGTTGCTCAGTGTGATTTATTTTGTTTATAGGATGTTCTGTGTGCAACTAGTTAGTAGTATGGTTAGATATGTGTTATGTGAGTCAAGGGTTCCCTAGTCATCAGTCTGGTAGGGAAATGTTGATTTCTTAGCCGGGTATTGACATCCCTACGATCCTTTTTCCATCCATGCGGATTCTGGACGTTGACTTTGAGGAATTCGGGCGCAGTACCCATTGCAATAGTTAGCTTTCTAGTGAAATCTACTTAACAGCTAACACACACTAATACAGTCATCACAATTGACACGAGTTATCAGACAGATTCTACACACACCCAAAGTACACGGGGCTACATGACTGCGTTGTCGCAGCCGCTAAACTGAGGAACCAACCAAGTTCAGTCCCTGTCCTAAAGGGAAACAGTCAATTAAATAAATAAATACATAATTACATCAAGAAAGAAAACAAAGATGTTCAGCAAAGAACACATAACCTATTTTCTCTTACGTGTGAGGGTTTAGTTATAACTCTTTGTCCTTATCAAGGAGTAGACTATATGTGAACGTTAGTTGTAGTAGTCTATTGAAATACAACGTGCCTTATCGTACGTTATACTATACTAACGATTTTTGTTATTTCCAATCTTTACGGAATTTACTGGACCTATTGCCGACTGCGTAACTCAATGTGGTACTCTTGGCGATTGGTCGTCCGGCATCGTGGCTAATGTGTTACCATGATAGGCTTTGATCCTAAAGCCTGTATCACACGACACTCGTTGATATGGAAACCTCTGCCAGTACGGGTATACACGCTAGTATAGACACGTCTATTGCCGTGCGATTAGTACCTTCTGGATTAGGTTCTGCCTTCCATGATAACTTTCATACACCTCACAGAATTGAACAGGTTCAATGGATCCCTGCAGTGAATACATCACCATGAAATTGTCTTTTCTTTAAACGGTGTGTGTGAGAAAAGCCCTTGCTATATGCAGGCAATAAGGAACGTGTTATATTATTATTATTATTATTCTGGGGTAAGGACTGTGTTATATAAATTCTAATAGTTATCACGAATTGTATCCATCCATGGATTTGAACAGAAAGTAGGGGGAATACAAATTTAAACATGAGAAGAAAACACATTTCCCTATAAATGTTTATAATTTGAATGTTCCTCGTAGATCATGAGAATAGGAGCAAATTGAACACTTGCTGTACGAGGTAGCGAGGATATTACATTATATATGGATTGCAGCCAATGGCCATAGCAGGGTACTCTAAATGAAAGCCGAGTGCTCTCAGCAAGTTCAATTTCAAGTAGTTCCAACTTTGAATACCAGATGCCATTGTCACTGACACTTTGCGGCAAACGTTGGAACTTGATAGAGAGTTTATAATCAACAAAATATAACCTAAAAATTTTGCTTCACACTACCAGTTGTAGTGGTAGGTTCTTTTACATGCAATAAATCTACAGTATGGCATGGGCCATTTGGCCCGCCGGCTTCACTTCCCCTCCGATAGAAGGCATAATGAAGGATTTTAATGCTCTTAAAAATCCGAAGACTTCGGTCGGGTTTGAACCCACGATCTTGGATATAGCAGCTCAGAATGCTACCGACTGCGCCACCTAACCAGCTAGGGAGGATATTATAAACCAATTGGATAGCCTTGAAGCCTTATGGCCAAATATTCAATGATTTCAGTTATATGTCTTACATATTGAGTTGAATGCATTCATTCAGTGTATGCCATGTTTTCAACTTTATAAAAGCCAGTTTCCCGCCCGCTTTGAGCTCGGTTGGTTGGTTGGTTGGTTGGTTCTTAAGTTTAGGGGCTGCGACAACGCGGTCATGTAGCCCCGTGTACTTTGGGTGTGTGTAGAATCTGTCTGATAACCGGTGTTAATTGTGATGACTGTATTAGTGTGTGTATCTGTTTTTTAATTTTAAGTACTGCAACTTATAATTTTTCAAATAGTTCCTACTTTTGCCGCCAAGCGCCACCGTCAACGACTACTAGGTCTAATTCAGAACTTAGCTACTAGACGCCACCGCAGTCGGCGCTTGGCAACGAACGTAGAAACCTAAGAGCGTTGTTTACATTCTTAACCTATCCAATTTGGCTTCACACAGGTGCAATTAGTGGAAGGATCTTTAACATGCCATAAATCTATGACATGGGACCGCCGGCTTTTTCTTCCCCTCCGAAGGAAGGCATACTGAGGGATTTTTAACGCTCTTAAAAAATCCGACGGCTTCGGCCGGGTTTGAACCCGCTATCTTGGGCATAGAAGCTCAGCATGCTACCGACTACGCCACCGAAGCCGCCCGCTTTGAGCTCATAATGCGAATCAACTGCACATGTTACTCTCAAAAGACAACCCTCCTCCATATTTGAATTCCTACAACTTACTGCGCTTATACTGTAGTAGGCCTAGTGCTACAATTAGTGGTTTCGAGCGGTAAGCTAGCAGATGTCGCTAGTTGTCTCTTTTGTAAAATGTCTATCACCTGGAACACTTCCATTGATTCTTCAGACAGTTCATTTAAAATGTGATCTGTAATAAGAGCGTGGTCTAAGCTACAAGTTGATCTATTACAAAATTTTAATATACTTGAGAAGGCCAGGGATCGGCATAGGCACCCGTTCTACATCAATAAATTCTTCGTCTGTGATTATATTAACGCTGCTTACTCTCAGAAAGCAGGGTCTTCTAGGTAAAGATGATATGCACAATCGCTGATCAAACGCCACTGCTCACTCGCCAAAAAGTCTGCAGAAAAAGGCGATTATCACTATATTCCATTATTATGTGTTTAGTGACAACATTAAATGGAATTCCACCAAACACAACTGCACTTATATAGCCGAGGTGTAAGAAACGAACAATAGTGTGATATTGACCACACCGTTTGAGGAAACAGAAATTACCTTTCCGGCATTTGATGTGGAGAGCGGAGCTATTTGTGGTGCAAGAGCGGAATATACGAGAGGGAAAACGACAGTCGTGCCTGCCCAATCAGTCGAGACGGAACAGTGCCATCCGCCATAAAAATCTGGTTTCATCAGCCCGGACATTTAATTAAATATATATTTTACATTGTAAAATGCACAATATAACGCTTAATTTTATAACATATTAGTCGTCAAACAATAAATATAAAATAATTCAAGTGAAGAAATCAACCCTACCTGGTTTCGAACCCTGAACCGATCAGGTGACAGACCAACGCTCTTCCAATACCTACAGATGCCCATAATACTCCAGTGCTATTAACCGACTTACAACGTGTTAGCAAATAATGAATTGGGAGAAACGATTTCTTCAGTGAAGCATACCTTAATTATAAACAATTTCATACAAAGTTTGTATTATTTCTGTCAGTAAGCTATATTGATTGCAACATTCTCCAACTACTGCAATATAGGACAGGCACGAGAGTTCAGCTGCCATCTTGTCACGTGACCGAGACGGCTCAGTTCTTTTAAGTCACTGCTAGAGTATAATATTATATAATATGAAATTATAATATGCAACGAGTCACGTCCTTTAGGATGGCTTTAGCCATCCACTGTTCGATAATCGGAATTGGTGGTCCCTTAACTTGGAGATTATAATGCTTGTATGAGTTACACGGCCACCATCTTGAAATGGTGCGGCTGGTGATCTAGTTGGCAAAAACTAAACAATAATAATAATAATAATAATAATAATTTATTTTGCGCAAGAAATATTCCTCTGTATGAAGTCATTGTTGAAAGTGATAAGAGATGCACACCACTATGACTTGCATACATGCAATACGACACCAAGGAGCACGTTTCTTCCTTTTAACAGTGCCAGATGGCATGGTTACGAAAAGAACGACATGGTTTACACCCTCATATGTGCAGCCAAAATCATGTCAAGTTGAAGCATGGTTCGATTTTCAGTGAACCTGAAGGCTTCTTAATTGCACACAGGACCGATCCATTGCAATAAAAAATTATAAGAAGCACATCCTAAAATAGAATGTAGCAGATGATCGATGTCGTTGATGCACCTCATCACATCATCGGCGGCTGCTCTACGCTGGCTGGTATAGAGTATACCAGTAGGCACAAGGATGATGCTGAGATCATCAATCAAATGTGGACTTCTGAATACTAGCGCGGTGTACTACAATTACCAGCCTACCAACGTGCTTGAAAATGAACATCATAAAATGTATTGAGATAGACGTATCTAAACCGATCGGACAATCTTGGCCAATCAACCCCATATTGTCTATGTCAATAAAATAAACCAGAAGGCCTACTTAATAGAGGTTGCTGTCCCGATTCGCCAATATATGCTAACTACCTAGGCTCAGGAAACAAACAAGTACGTATCGTTGGTTGAACAGATACGAATACTATTGGGACTAAAATGCGCGAGAATTTTGCCCGAGGTGATCTCTTCCACGGGAGTTTTTCCAAAGATGTTAGTAATGGCTTTGTAAGAACTGCAATTGAAATATCTCATTGCAAGAATACAAATACCGTTTATATGATATTTGATTGCAAAATCCGTATCTTGTAGACTGAGTTAAACCATACTTACTTACTTCGTTGGCCACACGAACCGAAGTCGGTTCATTGCCTCACTCTTTAGCCTCTTCCATTGGTCTCTGTTGCTAGCCATGTTCTCGTTGGCTCCCAGTGTCTCCAGGTCTTTCTTGACTCCATCCATCCACCTCAGTTTTGGTCTACCCAGGGGTCTCGTACCTTGTGGCTTCCCTTCTAGCACTGTCTTTACCATTTTCCCTTCTCTTCTCAGGACATGTCCCAGCCATTCAATTCCTCTGCTCTTTATTACAGCTGTCACATCGGGTTCATTAAACAGCGTGTGTATTTCAATATTTTTTCTTCTTCTAAAGATTCCATTTTCAGATACTGGCCCAAAAACTTTTCTTAATACCTTGTTTTCAAAAGTTATAATTTTTCTCTCCATTTTCTTGCTCAGTGTCCATGTTTCCGCCCCATACATTAATACTGGTCGCACGATTGTCTTGTAAATGCGGAGTTTCGTTGTTTTCGTTAATAGCCTGCTGGTAAATAGTTTATTCATTGAAAAGAGACACCTCTCTGCAGATTTTAGCCGGTTCATTACTTCCTCCTCCATGTTGTTGTTGGCATTGATTGTACTCCCTAGTTATTTGAAAGACCTAGTTTTCCTAAATTCCATAACTTCTATTGCCAGTACTCCCTCTGTTTCCTCTTCATTGTTTCTGGTTACAATCATATACTCTGTCTTATCTTGATTGATCCTCAGACCCACTCTTTGTGCTACTTCTATTAGAACTTTAGCTGTTATTTTTAGTTCCTCTTCCTCCTCCGCTAAAACCACAATGTCATCGGCAAACGCTAAGAGTTTCACTTCACCACCTACAATCGTACCTCTTCCAATCGAAGATTCTCTTTTTAGTGCTTTTTCCAAAACCAAGTTAAACAGGCTGGGCGATATGCAATCTCCCTGTTTGACACCCGTCTCCACAGTAAAACATTCAGATTCCCTGCCTTCAACTCTCACTTTACATTCCGTTTTCTCAATGCACATTCTTGTCAGCCCGATCAGTTTCGAAGGTATTCCCGATTCTTCCATTATCCTCCAGATGCTTTCTCTGTTGACACTATCATAGGCCATTTTGAAGTCAATAAATAGGCAGTATACCTTCTTATCAAATTCCCACGTCTTTTCAATTATCACACCTCTATTTGCAGTTTCAACACCAACTTTTGCGTTTGTGTCCCCTATCACCATTTTCATGTCGTATTGCGGCATCCCGTCGTATACTTGTTCAACCATTTCATAAAAGCAGTCCTTTTCCTCGTCGTCCTTTTCTTCTGTAGGGGCATGTACTGCGAGGATGGACATGCTCTGAAACCTTCCCTTCATTCTCACGTAGCATAGCCTTTCGCTGATTGCTTCATATTTAACCACAGCGTGCACTATTTTATTGTTGGCTGCTATTCCTGTTCCAAGTTGCCCTTTTGTTCCTCCAGTCCCACTGTGAAATATAGTGTAGTTCTCTCCCTTCTGTATGCCTTCCTCTTTCCATATGATCTCCTGTAAGGCAACCACATCCATATTATAATTGCTCAACTCCTCATCCAATGCCTTCACTGCTCCTGGTGCATTCAGCGTTCTGATATTCCACGTCCCCATCCGTAAATGTTTGTATCGTAGTCCTTGTCCTTTGCCATGTCCGTCAACATATGAATCCATCTCCGAGGCTTGTTTTGAGTGTTTCGTAACAGTCGCTTTTTAACAGGGTGGTTGTCGGCCCGACGCCCAACCCCCAACCAGGAGGGCCAGGATTTGTGTAGGGTTTACTCCCATAGGAAGACTGGCTTCACTTCTCTTTACAGAGGTCCCTCTACCCATGGTTTTCTGTTAGGGTTTGCCTTCCCCTAGCCTTTGGGGTGCGACCCTACCTGCAAGGCAGCAGGGGCAGCACTTATTTACTGGCGGTGCTTACTCGCCATGTCACAGGATCAGCATTGAGCTCGTATGGTATTTGTTGAGTGTATTCCTGCCATAGAATACCCTCCCACGCTTCCTTATCCTGTTAAACCATATTGATGTGAAATTAAGATAATAATAATAATAATAAATAAGGTAATGTAAGCAATTGAATTAAATTAGATGTCAATGCATTACAATGTGTATGATCATGTACTGTACCACATTTGACTGGGCTCAGAAGGTTGAATCGGGATAAACTTCTATTAGAATATTTCAAATTAACTTAGACGCCATGTTCGTTTCGTACTTAACAGATTTTTTAAAGTCGCATGGATGAACTTGTAGTAGTGCCTTCTATCACCGTACAAAATTTGAGAGTGATATCGGTAATAGTTTCGGAGATATAGAATGCCGGTGAAATATTTCGCACATCCGCCATGTTGGATAGGCGAGGCGTAATGAAATTTGAAGTTGCACGCTTGGGATTGGCCAAAATGGTGCTATAACTTTACAGAGCTTCATTGAAATCCCTCCAGCCGTTTAGAAGTTATTACAGAGCGACGCATACGGACAAAAGGTGATTTAATAAGCCTATATATTTTTAGCCTATTTTCAATTTTGAAAAAAAAAAGGCTTATGAGATCACCTTTGGCCGTGTGTGTGTGCGTGTGTGTGTGTGAGGTGTGTGTGTGTGTGTGTCCCTAATAAAATCTAAACGGCTGGAGCGATTTCAATGAAACTCGGTAAGTTCATAGCATCTTTCCCGGTGACCTCGACCGAGCCCTTCAAATTTTGTTACTTCTCACCAATCCAACATGGCGGCTGTGCGAAATATTTCACTAGCATTCAATATCTCCGAAACTATTACCGATATCGCCCTGAAATTGTGTACGGTGATAAAGGGCACTACTAGAAGTTCACCTATGAGACCTTCAAAAACCTGGTGACTACAAAACCAACATGGCGGCCAAGCGAAATTGAGACTTTTAAATAGACTTATCTCGCGATTTAACTATCCAAACGTAATGAAACTTGGTACAGCAAATCTTTATACACATTGTAATGCACTGGGGTCTAATTTAGTTCAATTGTTTATATAACCTCAAAATGGCGGCTGTTCGAAATATTTCACTGACATTCTATATCTCCGAAACTATTACAGATATCACCCTAAAATTTTGTACGGTGATAAAGGGTACTAATGCAAGTTTACCTATGTATATTTCGTAAGCCTGTAAAGTACAAAATGAACATGGAGACCAAGCGAATTTGAAATATTTTAATAGACTTTTCTCGTGATTTAACTCTCTGAGTGTAGTGAAATGTGGTACAGTAAATGATTTTGCAGATTGTAATGCACTGCCATCTAATTTAATTCAATTGTTTACATAACCTCAAGATGGCGGCTGTGCGAAATGTTAAAATTAAGTTTTTATTTCTTGTGTCGTAATCATGCGATCGAAGTGAAAGTTTGAATAATGAACCTAGGCAATAATTGTCCTTGAATGGTACATAACTATATGGCCTATAACAATCCTAAATGGCGAGCTTCCGAAATATTTAGACGGTTCTCAATATCTATGAATCTTTTACAGCAACCAAACTGAATTTTTTTATGTTCATAGAGACTATGAACATATGTTCACCTATAGGACTTTCAGTAACCTGGTGAGCACAAATCCAACATGGCGGCGACGGGAAGTATAAATATTTAAATGGACGTTTCTCGCGAATTAACTATCCTCGTGCTGTGAAACGTTGCACGTTAAATCGTTATACAAATGTTGATCCACTGGCGTCTAATTTATTTCAATTGTTTGCATAATCACAAGATGGCTGCTGTGCGTACTTTTAAAATAT
Organism: Meconema thalassinum; assembly: GCA_946902985.2. Classification (NCBI taxonomy): domain Eukaryota; kingdom Metazoa; phylum Arthropoda; class Insecta; order Orthoptera; family Tettigoniidae; genus Meconema; species Meconema thalassinum. The sequence goes on along the minus strand of OX336393.1, from coordinate 503,124,051 downwards.
CGTTTTTACTTCTTGTGTTCTAATCATGCGATTGAAGTTTGAATACCTCACTTACACAATAATCTTAATGTAATAGTACAAAAATAAAAATCCAACCTGGCGACCATCTGAAATATTTAGACGGTTCTCAATATCTACGAATCTGTTACAGCAATTAAACTGACATTTTGTATGTTGATAGAGGCAATTAACGTGAGCAGGATATATGAAAATAGACTTTAGTTCTTCACGGAACTACTTGTTTCATAAATGAAAATAGGCTAAAAATGCAACTTGAGTGTGTACAATAGTCCTTGCAATTATAGATGACCCCGGGGCTAAGCCGTGGGCGTTAAATAGCTCACCACGACTGCGTTGGAGAGCTCCAATAAGTGAGAAGATCAGACGTTCAAATCGCGGCGATGACAGCGGTTCATGAGTTCTCTCCAAACTTCCTCCAGGTAAATGAGGGGATAATAACTTTATTCATGTCTCGGGGAATCGACCATAGTAATCACAGTTACACACTTTACTACAGACACCAGAGAAACATAAGTTATCAGACGGATTGAACACACCAACGAGTACACGTGGGTGGTGATCAAGATGCTCCAACAACAACAATTGCAGAGGAAACCACAGTACGATATACTGCTCGAGTCTAAGCTGCGTGGACCTGAGAGGAATGTGCATCGCAGACTATGAGGTATGGTGGTGACGAGTGATGCGGTTTTTCGGTCCTTGCGTAGTAACAGAAGCAAATACATTAATCGGTGACTCAGTCACTCATTCCCAACGCCACACTGGTTTCAGAAAAGACCCATGTTAGCAGTATTGGAATAGACGAGAGTGTCAGGTAACACGGCGGGCTGTCGACAGGCTTCTCAATTCTCGCCTGCTCCTACCCTGCCTCTCCTCTTCATCCCGCAAGTTCACAGAGCTTGGAACTGAGCAGGTAGCTTATTCTGGCTTTACTGGTAAATTGCGTCACTAAAAGGTTATCTACATGACCTCGAGAGAGCCAGTGTTGGAGAAGATTCAACTCCGCGGGGAACATCATGATATTATTCTTATCGCATAAATACAGCATGACGTATGATGGAGTGCATCCTCTCCGCAATCAGGTAAGCCGAGCTGGCAAACTACACATATTAACATGCATATATATGTTGTTGTTTCTTTCTTCACAGGATTACCATAATAGTTTCTTTTAGCCCCGTGCACTTGTATGTGGGTGCAATGTGTCCGATACACTGTGCTATTGTGATCGCTCCATTAGTGAGTATACTTGTTATTGTGGTTAGGATTGGGGAAGGAGGCAGCCGTGGCCATAATATAGCAATCATCCCGACATTTTCCTGAAGTAGAAGTGGAAAACCACTGAACACCACTTCCAGTACAGGAGAGGTGGGAATCGAAATCACCTCTCAGCAGATCTGCCCCGTTTTGCTGTCACGATTAGCACTGTTGGCTGTCACCCCTGAGATGCGGGTTATAGACCACCACGTGCTGTATAGGCTAGCACTGTTGGCTGTCACCCCTGAGATGTGGGTTATAGACCACCTCGTGGTGTAGTGGCTAGCACTGTTGGCTGTCAACCCTGAGATGCGGGTTAGAGACCACCACGTGCTGTATAGGCTAGCACTGTTGGCTGTCACCCCTGAGATGCGGGTTAGAGACCACCACGTGCTGTATAGGCCAGCACTGTTGGCTGTCACCCCTGAGATTCGGGTTAGAGACCACGTGGTGTAGTGGCTAGCACTGTTGGCTGTCACCCCTGAGATGTGGGTTAGAAACCACCACGTGCTGTATAGGCCAGCAGTCTTGGCTGGTCACCCCTGAGATGCGGGTTATAGACCACCACGTGCTGTATAGGCTAGCACTGTTGGCTGTCACCCCTGAGATGCGGGTTAGAGACCACCACGTGCTGTATAGGCTAGCACTGTTGGCTGTCACCCCTGAGATGCGGGTTATAGACCACCACGTGCTGTATAGGCTAGCATTAATGGCTGTCACCCCTGAGTTGCGGGTTAGAGACCATCACGTGCTGTATAGGCTAGCATTGTTGGCTGTCACCCCTGAGATGCGGGTTATAAATCACCACGTACTGTATAGATTAGCATTGTTGGCTCTCACCCCTGAGATGCGGGTTATAGACCACCACGTGCTGTATAGGCTAGCATTGTCGGCTGTCACCCCTGAGATGCGGGTTAGAGACCACCACGTGCTGTATAGGCTAGCATTGTTGGCTGTCACCCCTGAGATGCGGGTTAGAGACCACCACGTGCTGTATAGGCTAGCATTGTTGGCTGTCACCCCTGAGATGCGGGTTAGAGACCACCACGTGCTGTATAGGCTAGCATTATTGGCTGTCAACCCTGAGATGCGGGTTAGAGACCACCACGTGCTGTATAGGCTAGCATTGTTGGCTGTCACCCCTGAGATGCGGGTTAGAGACCACCACGTGCTGTATAGGCTAGCATTGTTGGCTGTCACCGCTGAGATGAGGGTTATAGACCACCACGTGCTGTATAGGCTAGCATTGTTGGCTGTCACCCGTGAGATGCGGATTAGAGTCCACCGCGTGCTGTATAGGCTAGCATTCTTGGCTGTCAACCCTGAGATGCGGGTTATAGACCACCACATGTTGTATAGGCTAGCATTGTTGGCTGTCACCCCTGAGATGCGGGTTTGAGACCACCACGTGCTGTATAGGCTAGCATTGTTGGCTGTCACCCCTGAGATGCGGGTTAGAGACCACCACGTGCTGTATAGGCTAGCATTGTTGGCTGTCACCCCTGAGATGCGGATTAGAGACCACCACGTGCTATATAGGCTAGCATTCTTGGCTGTCAACCCTGAGATGCGGGTTGTAGACCACCACGTGCTGTATAGGCTAGCAGTCTTGGCTGTCAACCCTGAGATGCCGGTTATAGACCACCACGTGCTGTATAGGCTAGCATTCTTGGCTGTCAAACCTGAGATGCGGGTTAGAGACCACCACGTGTTGTATAGGCTAGCATTGTTGGCTGTCACCCCTGAGATGCGGGTTAGAGACCACCACGTGCTGTATAGGCTAGCATTCTTGGCTGTCAACCCCGAGATGCAGGTTGTAGACCACCACGTGCTGTATAGGCTAGCAGTCTTGGCTGTCAACCCTGAGATGCGGGTTATAGACCACCACGTGCTGTATAGGCTAGCATTCTTGGCTGTCAATCCTGAGATACGGGTTAGAGACCACCACGTGCTGTAGTGGCTAGTATTCTTGGCTGTCAACCCTGAGATGCCGGTTATAGACCACCACGTGCTGTATAGGCTAGCATTCTTGGCTGTCAATCCTGAGATGCGTGTTAGAGACCACCACGTGCTGTATAGGCTAGCATTGTTGGCTGTCACCCCTGAGATGTGGGTTATAGACCACCACGTGCTGTATAGGCTAGCATTCTTGGCTGTGAACCCTGAGATGCGGGTTGTAGACCACCACGTGCTGTATAGGCTAGCAGTCTTGGCTGTCAACCTTGAGATGCGGGTTATAGACCACCACGTGCTGTATAGACTAGCATTGCTGGCTGTCACCCCTGAGATGCGGGTTATAGACCACCACGTGCTGCAGTGGCTAGTATTCTTGGCTGTCAACCCTGAGATGCGGGTTATAAACCACCACGTGCAGTATAGGCTAGCATTGTTGGCTGACACCCCTGAGATGCGGGTTATAGACCACCACGTGCTATAGTGGCTAGTATTCTTGGCTGTCACCCCTGAGATGCGGGTTATAGACCACCACGTGCTGTATAGGCTACCATTGTTGACTGTCACCCCTGAGATGCGGGTTATAGACCACCACGTGCTGTATAGGCTAGCATTCTTGGCTGTCAACCCTGAGATGCGGGTTATAGACCACCACGTATTGTATAGACTAGCATTGTTGGCTGTCACCCCTGAGATGCGGGTTATAGACACCACGGGCTGTAGTGGCTGGTATTCTTGGCTGTCACTCCTGACATGCGGGTTATAGACCACCACGTGCTGTATAGGCTACCATTGTTGGCTGTCTCCCCTGAGATGCGTGTTTTAGACCACAACGTGCTGTATAGGCTAGCATTCTTGGCTGTCAACCCTGAGATGCGGGTTATAGACCACCACGTGCTGTAGTGGCTAGCATTCTTGGCTGTCACCCCTGAGATGCGGGTTATAGACCACCACGTGCTGTATAGGCTACCATTGTGGCTGTCACTCCTGAGATGCGGGTTATAGACCACCACGTGCTGTATAGGCTAGCATTCTTGGCTGTCAACCCTGAGATGCGGGTTATAGACCACCACGTGCTGTATTGACTAGCATTGTTGGCTGTCACCCCTGAGATGCGGGTTGTAGACACCACAGGCTGTAGTGGCTGGTATTCTTGGCTGTCAACCCTGACAAGCGGGTTATAGACCACCACGTGCTGTATAGGCTACCATTGTTGGCTGTCTCCCCTGAGATGCGTGTTTTAGACCACAACGTGCTGTATAGGCTAGCATTCTTGACTGTCAAACCTGAGATGCGGGTTATAGACCACCACGTGCTGTAGTGGCTAGTATTATTGACTGTCACTCCTGAGGCCAGGTTATAGACCACATCATGGTGTTGGGACTAGCATTCTTGGCTGTCTCCCCTGAGGTCCGGGTTATATACCAACTCGTGGTGTAGGGGCTAGTATTCTTGGCTGTCACCCCTGAGGCCCGGGTTATAGACCAACTGGTGGTGTAGATACTAGCATTCTTAGCTGTTACCCCTGATATCAGGGGTTATAGACCATCTCGTGATTTATGGGCTAGCATTGTTGGCTGCCACCCCTGAGGCCCGGGTTATAGACCACCTCGTGGAGTAGTGGCTACCATTCTCAGCTGTTACCCCTGAGATCCGGGTTATAGACCATCTCATGGTGTAGTGGCTAGCATTCTTAGCTGTTACCCCTGAGATCCGGGTCATAGACCACCTCGTGGTGTAGGGGCTAGCATTCTTAGCTGTTACCCCTGAGATCCAGGTTATAGACCATCTCGTGGTGTAGTGGCTAGCATTCTTAGCTGTTACCCCTGAGATCCAGGTCATAGACCACCTCGTGGTGTAGGGGCTAGCATTCTTAGCTGTTACCACTGAGATCCGGGTTATAGAACATCTCATGGTGTAGTAGCTAGCATTCTTAGCTGTTACCCCTGAGATCCGGGTCATAGACCACCTCGTGGTGTAGGGGCTAGCATTCTTAGCTGTTTCCACTGAGATCCGGGTCCTAGACCACCTCGTGGTGTAGGGGCTAGCATTCTTAGCTGTCTCCCCTGAGATCCGGGTTATAGACCACCTCGTGGTGTAGTGGCTAGCATTCTTAGCTGTTACCCCTGAGATCCGGGTCATAGACCACCTCGTGGTGTAGGGGCTAGCATTCTTGGCTGTCACCCCTGAGATCTGGGTTATAGACCACCTCGTGGTGTAGGTGCTAGCATTCTTAGCTGTTACCCCTGAGATCCGGGTTATAGACCACCTCGTGGTGTAGTGGCTAGCATTCTTAACTGTTACCCCTGAGATCCGGGTTATCGACCACCTTGTGGTGTAGTGGCTAGCATTCTTAGCTGTTACCCCTGAGATCTGGGTTCTCGACCACCTCGTGGTGTAGGGGCTAGCGTTCTTGGCTGTCACCCCTGAGATCTGGGTTATCAACCACCTCGTAGTGTAGAGGCTAGCATTCTTAGCTGTTACCCCTGAGATCCGGGTTATAGACCATCTCATGGTGTAGTGGCTAGCATTCTTAACTGTCACCCCTGAGATCTGGGTTATAGACCAGCTCGTGGTGTAGTGGCTAGCATTCTTATCTGTTACCCCTGAGATCTGGGTCATAGACCACCTCGTGGTGTAGTGGATAGCATTCTTGTCTGGCACCCCTGAGATCCGCGTTATAGGCCACCTCGTGGTGTAGGGGCTAGCATTCTTGGCTGTCACCCCTGAGATCCGGGTTATAGACCACCACGTGCTGTTGTGGCTAGTATTCTTGGCTGTCGCCCCGGAAATCCGGGTTATAGACCACATCGTAGTAGCAGCTTTCATTTTTGGCTGTTACCACTGAGGTTATAAACCTCAGTAAATTCCTTCACAATTCTTAAATCAAAGACTTCAAAGATATTTCAAATAACAGACGTACCAATACAATAACGTGTAGATGGACATAAGGCAAACAGTTTATTTTGAACTCCGAGTATTCCAAATGGTAGTTATTTCACCATCATATTAATAATAGCAGCCTAATTGTTGTTTGTATTTGATTTAGACAATAAAGAAGGAAAAGGAAGGAAGCTTCTAGTGTGACCGTTAGTCTCCAGATCATGAGCCTAGGAACCTCTATTTTATGTGGAATCCGAACCACAGGACGTGATATTTCACTTCGAATATCTCACACACTTTGGTCGGGAATAGAATCCGGTCTGCCTTGGTGAGAGGCTAGCAGCTTTACCTCTTTACCGTCACTCATCCATATATATTACTAGCAGAAGTACCCATTCTTCGAACGGTCTTCGGTATTAATAACCAGATGTTACCAATTGATCTACTGTTGCAATATTTAGGGGCTTGGGACCTGTTTGTTGGCAAAGAAAAATGATTAGCTAAAATGTGCTCTCAAATTAAATTTACCTAACGTGTTCTTCCTGGCGTGAAAATAAAATTGAAAACCTCGTAGACGAATCGCAATACACGCTACATACGAACTGACCCTAACCGTTGTGTCAAGTGCCCAACTACAGGAAGACCCCTATTATAAATTATAAAGGCTTGTGGTGCATGAAAATTCAGTTTTCGTCAGCCTCCAATAGCCCAAATTCCTAAAATCAGCAAAAAAAAAAACAGTCTACTATTTCAAATCAGGAATTTTGGAAAATAATGTTGCTGTACAACATATAGCACGTGTAAGTCGTGCGAAAAAAATCTAGGGTACTCCTTGAACCCCTTAAGCGCATTGATGAATTTTACAGTTTTAGTTGGTTCCGTGATAACCTTATAGCCATTTGCAACCTTTCACAGAAATGTAATAAATGGAGTGGCATTACTTATTCCATAAATAGATGGAAAGTTGGATGCCACCTCTTGAGATCCTTTTGTCATGGTTAGTGGCTTGCATTCCTTCTTTAGTTTATTAAATGAAATTAGTTTTCTGGGAATATCTAAGAAACTGTTGGGTTTAGAGCCTTAAAATATAGTTTTCGGGGACCCTTTACGGCGCTTGAGGGGCCACGAGTTTTTTTTCTGACACCAAGGATTTGAAAATGAGTTAGTCTCGTCGTTGTACGCCATCATAATGATAATAATTAAAATAATAGCAATAATAATAATATAACAATATAGGAATAGGGATATAATAGACCTTCCGTACCATACCCGCACGTGTAAATCGCGTTAAAAAATTCTAGCGTACCCCTTGACCCCTTAAGCGCATTATATGTATTGATGAATATTTCAGCTTAATTTGGATCCGTTATAACCTTATTGTCGTTTGAAAACGACATTAATTTATTAAGTGAAATTAGTTTTTTGGGAATATCTCGAAAAATGTTTTAGGGCCTTAAAATGTGGTTTTCGGGATTCTTCTAGGGCCCTCGAGTTTCGTTTCTCACATTGAGGGGCTGAAAATGAGCTTTGTGTCACCCTTCTACGCTTATTTCAGCTTGTATTTTAAGGGGGTAGGCCCCCTGTTATGAGAGGTACGGAGAAGAGTTACATCAATGATTAGTGTCGTGCCTCTGATGGATATCTGCATCATATTGTCCACAGACAAACAGACGGACAGACAGACAAAAAACATTTTGCGTGCATCCGTCACAAAACAGTCTGAAACGGGCAAATATGTCAAATTTCCGTGGAAATGCAGAAAAAACTGACGAACTTTCATTTTTATATAATAGAGAAGGGATATAATAGACCTTCCGTACCACACCCACACGTGTTAATCGCGTGAAAAAATTCTAGAGTACCCCTTGACCCCTTAAGCGCATTGCATGTAATGATGAATATTTCCGCTTAATTTGGATCCGTTATAACCTTATAGCCGTTTGCAAACCTTCACAGTAATGTAACAAATTGAATTGCTTTGCGTCTTACAGAAATAGATGGACCTCTGAGATTCAGTTGCCATGGTTACCGGCATGCATTCTTTCATTAATTTATTAAGTGAAATTAATTTTCTGGGAATATCTCATAAACTGTTGGCTTTAGGGCCTTAAAATGTGGTTTTCGGAGTGCTTCTAGGGCCACCGAGTTTCGTTTCTCACATTGAGGGGCTGAAAATGAGCTTTGTTTCACCCTTCTACGCCTATTTCAGCATGTATTTTAAGGGGGTAGGGCCCCTTTTATGAGAGGTACGGAGAAGAGTTGCATCAATGATTAGTGTCGTGCCTCTGAAGGATATCTGTATCAAATTTTACGTTGATCCACTCAGCCGTTCTCGAGTTATAAGGATACAAAAAATTGTCCACAGACAAACAAACAGACAGACAAAAATTTTATTTTTGCGCGCATCCATCATAAAACAGTCTGAAACGCGCAAATATCGCAAATTTCCGTGGAAATTCAGAAAAAACAGACAAACTTTCATTTTTATATAGAGAGAGATTCTACGCTTATTTCAGCATGTATTTTAAGGGGGTTGGCCCCCTATTATGAGAGGTACGGAGAAGAGTTATATCAATGATTAGTGTCGTGCCTCTGATGGATATCTGTATCAAATTTTACGTTAATCCACCCTGCTGTTCTCGAGTTATAAGGACACAAAATATTGTCCACAGACAAACAGACAGACAGACAGACAGACAAAAAAAAATATTTTAGCGTACATCCGTCACAAATCAGTCTGAAACGGGCAAATATGTCAAATTTCCGTGGAAATGCAGAAAAAAAAAACATTCATTTTTATATAATAGAGAAGGGATATAATAGACCTTCCGTACCACACCTGCACGTGTAAATCGCGTGAAAAAAATCTAGAGTACCCCTTGACCCCTTAAGCGCATTGTATGTATTGATGAATATTTCAGCTTAATTTTGATCCGTTATAACCTTATAGCCGTTTGCAAACCTTCACAGTAATGTAATAAATGGAATTGCATTGCGTCTTACAGAAATAGATGGACCTCTGAGATTCAGTTGCCATGGTTACCGGCTTGCATTCTTTCATTAATTTATTAAGTGAAATTAGTTTTCTGGGAATATCTCAAAAACTGTTGGTTTTAGAGCCTTAAAATGTGGATTTCGGGGGCCCTTTAGGCCCCCGAGTTTCGTTTCTGACATTGAGGGGCTGAAAATGAGCTTTGTATCACCCTTCTACGCCTATTTCAGCATGTATTTTAAGGGGGTAGGGCTCCTTTTATGAGAGGTACGGAGAAGAGTTACATCAATGATTGGTGTCGTGCCTCTGAAGGATATCTGTATCAAATTTTACGTTGATCCACTCAGCCGTTCTCGAGTTATAAGGACACAAAAAATTGTCCACAGACAAACAAACAAACAGACAGACAGACAGACAGACAAAAATTTTATTTTTGCGCGCATCCATCATAAAACAGTCTGAAACGCGCAAATGTCGTAAATTTCCGTGGAAATTCAGAAAAAACAGACAAACTTTCATTCTTATATATATAGAGATTATCAGAACTATTATTTGTTAGTGTTTTAGGTTATTGCCATAGTTAGTTCATTTGTGCCGATGATTGACGCAATGTAAGTCTGAAACATTCCACTGAACCATATTGGGTATTGGTTTTGGAATAAATGTATTGGCAGGGAGATGTAATCAATCTTTTAAGTACATAGTATACACAGAAGACGAACACCGGTTGCCATGGATACCATAGTGTCGGGGAACTGACGACGCTGACTCTAGATGGACCTCGAGCCCAAAACCATATCCATGTTCAAACGCCCATTACAATCTCTCTCACAAATTTATTTCTGAACAGGAGACTTGTCTTTCTATGACGCACGCTTGCATACTTCCCTTACCTCTCTTACCTTCGGTCAAACTCACAATGTCCTTGACTGAACTAACAATATTCCTGGTTCTCCCGGGAACCTCAGTTCGGGACCCCTGTTTTATACTATTGCAACGTTAAGTGTTCTCTTTCCAGGTTTTCTGGCACTTTAACAAGATTCATCGCAATGAGGATTATCATTGTTCTGGCAATACTTTCTGTCCAGGGCACTGCAGCCTCAGTGTGTTCCCCTGAAGAGGAATCCTTCAAATTCACCGTAAGGAGTAAGAGAAATTCTACGAGACATCGTCTTGTGGAGGTGAGTCTGTCAATTATACTTAATGTAGAGGGCAATAAAGCCTAGATATATTATCCTGAACAGGAATCATTCAAGTTCTTCTTGAGAAGTAAGGTAAATTCGGCCAATGAAAGTGTGTCTGTTAATTTTTCTACATGTACTGTAAATGGTAATTAGGGCTTTGCCTTAAAAATAGACGTAGCGCAATGTTTGCTATCCCTGCGAATTCCAGGCCAGGTGCACAGAATGTGTGCTGGTGAACCCAACTTGGTATCCTGAGACTAACCCGTGAAATATTAACAGCAAAAGTACTGAAAATTTCCTGCTGTTAATTTTTATAGTTGTTTCTTATCAGAGCTTTGATATCCTGGTCATCAGCACCTTGTATTTAATTCCTTTTAGAGGTTTCGGAGAGTTTGTTCATCAGCCCCTTTTAGTTGTATGTGTGTTGAAGCTATCTCATAACCTGTATTTATGTTCTGACTGTAGTAGTGTGAGTAACAGTATAAGGGTGCTCTGGGACTTCAAATAAGGAGCATGTCGATGTGGAGTTTTTCGGACAACCTGTGTTATTATGATACCTGTAGTTGTGTGTCTGATATTGAAGATAGAATTTGATGAAAGGCGGCCGCGGCCGTTATTTAGAGACCATGCCGACGTTTGCCTGGAATGGAAGAGCGAACTCCCGATAAATCACCTCTAGGTTAGCTCAGGGGGGAATATAACTCAGATATCCTCACGATGCTGTGAAGCCCCCTTTGTGGATCTCACACCAGAGTTAAGTGTCTTGGCAGAACCTGGATTCAAACTCCGGACTTCAGGATGAGCAGTCAACTATGAGAATGGTCTTAAAACATTCGTGGAAGACGAGAAACGTCGACAAGCTGAGAAGAGTGCAAGTTGTTAAGACGCCTCGGTGCTAACGCTATTCACAGCAATGGATGTCGACAGGGAGATGACACCTATGAAATACGAAGAATTACAAGCAGATGAGACATTTGAGAATCAAGAATTAGTATTTAGGGCTATAATTCCTAGGACCAGCCTCGGTGGTCAAAATCACTAACAGGCCTTGCTGGTGTCGGGAGACTGTGGGTTCGAATCGGACCTTGGCTGTCCTGAAGTTGGTTTCCCGTTGTTTACCATTTTCACCCCCAGGCAAATGCCGGGGTGGTTCCTTTCAACAACTCCAATTCTGACTTCCTTCTTAAATCCCTTCCCTGACCTTTCCTTAATTAGATCCGAGTTAGCGGTCGCACTCGGACTCGGCGAGGTGTCATTCCTCGACCGTCGCAAGGGCGGTGTCTGGAGCTGAACACTCTTTGTCAGCAGATACAACTGGGGATGGTGACAGGTGACCACTAACTGGGGCATAATGCAGAAAAGGTCGGGGAAGGGTGTGGGAAGGAAGTCGGCCAAAGACCTATTGAAAGGAACCGTAAGTAAGTAAGTAAGTAAGTAAATGTGTTAATAGTAAGTAAGTAAGTAAGTAAGTAAGTAAGCAATTGAGTAAGTAAGTAGGTAAGTGATTGATATTAACGAGCAGTTTCTGTTCAACAGGTTGATGTCACCAGCAATGCACCTCCATCTTCCAGTGACGATGGAGACATGACGTTAGATGTGAGCCATAGCCGGTCAGTGTGTAGTAAGGGTGAAGTGGTACACCTGAGGACTACAGTCGTAGGTAAGTTCAACTCTGATATTACTTGTAAAGTCTTCTCATTATTATTCACGGTCTTCGTCCTTCCGTTGAGGACTGCCAGAGACAACGTGTCAATTTCAATTTCTTATCCTTTGGTGCTTTGTACTCCTTTCTTTTCAGTATTCATTCATCATCACACTATATTTCCTTCTTCTCTCCTCCGACCTGTTTTGATTATATTTATTACTATCAGGTGCTCGCGGCTTCGCTCGCGATGAAGGCATAGAGGGTGGTGCAATTTTGAATATAATTGCTCTATTCTATTGCAGCAAACTCGGGTACAGGTGGGTCCGTGTTATTTCGGGACATTATGATACATACTGTTACTTATATTGATATGAGCTGCAAAGTGTCAATTTCATAGAGTTGAGAAAGTCTACCGGGTACAATGTTGCCTTATATGAAAACATTTGAAAATTACGTTTTTGGTTTTGCCATCTTCTGCTGAGACATAAAGATTTTGTTCAGGTTACTCGTGAGCGCGCCACATACAGATGCCCATAGAAACAATTGGTTTTGTATAAACGTTCACTTGATGCTGTTGCGCTTTGTTAATAGTAATTGCGAAGAGGAAACTGCACTCTTGCACACTGGAATGACAAATTATCGGAATATTTGGAATACGGGGAATTAAAAGAATTTTTCTTTAAGTTATACACGGTCTACTTTTGCCACAATTATTGATGATTTGAACTTAAACGTGTTGCTATTAATAGACCTATAGCTAATACATCTCTCACCTTGGCATCTGATGTACATTGTGCAGCCACTTCCAGTGTTACATCCCAGGGATTTTAATTCTCCAACAACCATTTTGCCTCACCTGCCTCTCTAAATATTGGAAATTCCTGATTATTTCGTTTTTAGAGTTTTTAGAAAGAGGTTGCCCTCGCACATGGTGTAGATGCAGTGTCATAGAAAAACATGAAATATTACAAACATGGACCATGTAATCTGTACCGAATGCTTCTGCAGATTTTACACCAGGCCAATTCTGAAGAGCAGTTCCATAAATTCAGATTTGCCAATATTTTATTGTATCGTTCCATGTGTAAAATATATGTACCCCAACATATAGAAGAATGCTTTCAAAATCATACCTTGTACAAATTTTGGAAAAGGTGGTGAGTGCGGATTTTTGAGGAGTGGATACTCGCTTGTGGAAATAAATTTCAGAACAAGTAGTTCCGTGAATAACTATACAGCCTAATTTCATATATCCTACCCATGTTAATTGCCTCTATCATACAACATTTCAGTTTGATTGTTGTGATAGATTCGTAGATATTGAGAACCATATAAATATTTCATATGGTCGGCAGGTAGGATCTTTATTTATGTACTGATACATGAAGATTATTGTGTAAGTGTGGTATTCAAACTTCAATCGCATTATTGGGACACAAGAATTAAAAACTAGATTCAAAAATTTCGCATAGCTGCCACCTTGTGGTTATGAAAACAATTGAAATAAATTACATGCCAGTGTATTAACATTTGTATAAGCATTTAACGTGCAAAGTTTCACTGCACTCGGATGATTAAATCGCGAGAAACGTCCTTTTAAATATTTGTAATTCCCGTCGCCGCCATGTTGGATTTGTGCTCACCTGGATACTGAAATTCCTATAGGTAAACTTATGTTTATAGCCTCTATGAACATAAAAAATATCAGTTTGATTGCTGTAAAAGATTCGTAGATATTGAGAATGGTCAAAATATTTCCTATGCTTACCATTTTGGATTATTATATGTATAGGCCATAGAGTTATGTACCATTAAGAGAAAATTATTCCGTAGCTTCATTATTCAAACTTTCACTTCGATTGCATGAATACGACACAAGAAATAAAAACTTAATTTTAAAATTTCGCACAGCCTCCATCTTGAGGTTATGTAAACAATTGAACTAAATTAGATACCAGTGCATTACAACGTGTATAAACATTTGCTGAACGACATTCGACTGCGCTCAGATGGTTATATCACAAGAAAAGTCCATTACAATGTTTCAATTTCGCTTGGCCGCCATGTTCGTTTTGTACTTTACAGGTGCTTGAATGTTACATAGATACACTTGTAGTAGTGCCCTTTATCACCTTACAAGATCTCGGTGATATCTGTAATAGTTTCGGAGATATTGAATGACTGTGAAATATTTCGCACAGCCTCCATTTTGAGGTTATGTAAACAATTGAACTAAATTAGACGCCAGTGCATTACATTGTGTATAAACATTTGCTGTACCAAGTTTCATTACGTTTGGATGGTTAAATCGGGAGAAAAGTATTTTTAAAAGTCTCAACTTCGCTTGGCAGCTATGTTGGTTTTGTAGTCTCCAGGTTTTTGAAAGTCTCATAGGTGAACTTCTAGTAGTGCCCTTTAACGCCGTGAAACATTTCACGGTGATATCTGTAATAGTTTCGGAGATACTGAATGCTGGTGAAATATTTCGCACAGCCGCCATGTTGGATTGGTGCAACAATAAAATTTGAAGGGCATGGTCGGGGTCGGCCAGAATGGTGCTATGATCTTACCGAGGTTCACTGAAATCGCTCCAGCCGTTTAGAATTTATTAGGTGGGGGGACATACACACGAATCACACACACACGGACAAAAGGTGATCTCTTAAGCCTATTTTTTCATAAAATGAAAATAGGCTAAAAATAGACTGGTTCACAATTCTGTAAGTGTACATTGAGGTATGTGACGGCGGGGTGCCTTAGTGTTACGGAAACTCTAATAGCCACCACGCATCTTCGTTGCCACTGATATAACGACCAGACTGATAGGCTATGTTTATACTTAACTAAACGGGATTTGTGAGCCCTGTGTTTATGCAATTGAACGCAGCTTGATCGTTACCTTTATAGTTCTTCGACACGTGTGTATGTCACTGATCTCCTCCTAAACGGCTGGACCGATTTTGATGAAATTTATTATGTATATTAGAGTGGTATGTTAGTATGGTTTGGATTCACAATTTGACCCGGTAGGTGGAATGAACACATTTTTAGAACCTCAATTTACACACAATTTTAGAACCACAATATACAGTTAAAACATGCGTCATGGGAACCGCTGGACTTGGTGAAAGCTGATGTCTTTAGACTGTTTGACTCTGCACGTTGAAGCAGCCTGGTCGCAACCTGTGCAACTACCGCCATAACTTACACTCCGACCGGGGCGGAAAGTTATATTTTGTACCATAGGTGGCGGTGATGTCGAATTCTTCTCTTTGTCTCTGCTCGTTGGAGCGTTTCAAAAAGGACCCGTATGCGTTCATATACCATTCACCCGATTGCCATGAAACTTGGATGAGATGTTGAGTGCACTCCAGGGAAGGTTTTAGGCTTAGTTAATCCATTTTACAATAGATAGCACACGAGTAGATTCAACAAATGAGCGACGACGCACGATGCGTTTCAACAAGGTCCCGTATGAGTTCAAATACCATTCATCCGATAGCGATGAAACTTGGGTGAGACGTTGTGTACACTCCAGGGAAGCCTTCTGGCTTAGTTAATCCATTCTTTTATAGGTAGCGCACGAGTAGATTCAAGGAATGAGCCCATGGGAGTGGCACAGTATCGAACCCATATCCTTGTATGTCAAAAAGGAAGAATTAATGCAGGTTTTAGAACGGAGTTCTGAAGTTAGTTGAGGAGGAATACAGCATCATATTGCGTGACGCATGGATAAGTTGTGCAACTCAACAGAGCAGGACCACAGCTGTGGGATGATGTCATGAACAGTCATCGGAGACCAGGTTACGCGCCCGATAAAAATAGATTTGAAAATATTCCATTGAGTAGAGTGAGATATAGTTTCGGAAAAAGCCCTTACTCAACAGAAAAATGGCAACGCCGCATCAAGGGAGGAGTCATGAAATAAGAGAAATAATTAAAATTGAGCCATTTGCGGGCATTAAACTGAAGAAAGGATTACGTCAATGTTAATTATCCATGGAAAGAGATCTTTTAGAGTGGATAAAGTTAAGAGTAATTGTACAAGAAAGAAGTGCATAATCAGCATTGCGTAGTCGGTGAATTCCCGAACCAGGAGCTTGTGGTAGGGGACAAAACGAAGACACCGCCCACGTATTAGAGGAGCTCATTTTAATTAATATTAAAGATTTGTACGATCGATTCTTGGAAACTTAGATATTTTTGAGACATTGAAAACCTCAGCTTTTCGGAGATATTTTTTTAACATCGTACGACGATTATTTTGGAAGATGGTTGTGGAGAAGTTCGGAAATTTATTTATTTTTACCAGAATCAAATATATAGGCCATGAGCTCAAGGGAAATCATGCAGTAATCATCAGACCACGTACGGTCGTGCTGTTCCACAGCGCAGGCAGTCTTATTCAGTCCGATGGGACTCGAATCTGTATCACGACGCGGAAGTACTCTTGAGGGAAGTACTGTCCAGCATTCATCAGTGTCGCCGCGCCGCAAAACATCGAAGTCCTTTTTCAAAAGAAAAAGTATCGTCAATCTTCGAACAGTTAATAGTCTACGGACTTAGGCCAAGTTTTAAACTTTGAGCAAAATACGTTAGCCGGCGAGGGTAATCAAAGCCCAGACACTAATATTGAAGTTATATCGTAGTATCTCGATAGTATACGAGACATCATTAAAGAAGTGAATCTCTAAACGTTTTTCCCAGTGCGTTAAATAACCACGGTAGGTCAAACATAGCAAACACCTAATTTTCCTGAATTGAGGAGGTTAACGTGATAAGTGGCGATAGAGTTAGAAGTCTACAAAGAGGCATCAGTAGCCACGTGTAATTACAGGGAAGTATTCCATCAAATAAAGACAATAGTCGTCAGAATTCAATTCAGACGCGAAGTACTAAGACAATTGTCGAGCACAGTAAAGTGAGTACAGCGACTCCAGGGGTAAACGTAAACCATAGACCGTTTCCCATATAAACAATTGCATACCGGAAGAGACAATATTATCGTGCAGTAACCTTAAGTAGGAGAATATTCGTAGCCAAGGAGGGGAAATTAGTACGAGACTGTCATTATCCAAGTAGGAAGTAGGAGGCAGCGGTCGAAACTTGCACCCCTAGGATCTGGATTGAAAAGAACTCACGTGTGTGAGGCAGTGTTAGATGCCACAAAGTGAAATTCAGCGTGTAAATATAATTATTAGTGAAATTTATATTTTAGTGTATGTGAAATAATGGTGTAATCCCTCATATCAATCTAAATGTTTTAAATATGAGTAAACTAGAGGGAAATTTATTTAGTGATAAAATGAGTGTCACCATGGTGTGAGAAATTTGTGTGGGCAAAATGTTGCTCAACTGGAATCCGGACAGTTTGGCCGGATAACTCATGTAAGTAACACCAAATGTTATTATGTTTTGGACTCAGGAAGCTCGTGTAACAATAGTAACCTTGGAGAAAGAATTCTCCAACATTGAAAATCAGGGATGTAAAAACTGTGTAATAATGAGAAGTGCGGGATCTAATAATTAAAATAATAATTACTTAAATGTAAATGTGTAATCAAAGAAATGGTATTCAGTGGAATACCAGTAAATGGAAAAGAATAATGTTATTTAAAAGGCAAGCAGGATAATAATAATAATAATAATAATAATGAATAAGTTGTTAAATTAATGAGCCGTTATGTGCTGAAATAATAATAATGTAGTGAATGAACAAATTATTGAATGGATATTTAAATATGGGCCGTTATATGCTGAAATAATAATAATGATAATGATAATTATTGATCCAGTTGTGTTCTTGTAAATGAAAAGTCAAGATTGCGTTAAAGGCAAAACTATTATTTTTGGATGGAGAAATTAATTATGTTGGAATAAATATTTGGCATTGAAAGGCATCACGAATGTATTGAATTGTCGCCAATGAGCGCTTATATTATTAATTGTCACGCTATAATGCGGTGAAATAATGCCAGGAGATTATGTTTGTAGGGATCAGCTGGACAGAGTAATTGATTATGTGTGTGTGTTTCTTATGACAAACTTTGAAGGGTGCTAAGTTTACAGTTGTTAAGCGCGGTATTGCGTGCGAATACCTTTCCATAAGTCGCTATTATTATTCGGACGAGTGGTCAGATACCCTCGCTCCATGTGTTAGCCCTAAGTCCTCAAAATTGGAAATGTCCTAGAGGCTGGCCAGAGAATCGAACCGGAGTTCTCTTACGTCGAAAGCCCCTTAATTATTATTGGTTTTATTGAGTCCTTACTTGCCAGTGATAAAGCTCCGCAATCATAATTATACCTGAGCCACAGAAATCGGTCATTAGAACCTCATAGTGTTTTGTTAAATGAAAGTGATGTGTGCCTTTCCAAGTCTTAAGAAGTCATGCTTGTTTGAAAGCAGTTGTAATGCACCGTCTAGGAGGGAGGAAGTTATTGACTCTCCCTCGCTCGTCATAAATGAAAGCCTCGAGGGTCTTGACTTGTTCTTAATGGAGGCCACTGTTGAGATAGGCCAGTAACAGAGCCAGACCCTGTCTGCGGTCTGTCGTTATATGAACCTTTAATAGACCGGTAATCTGTACCGAGTTTTGCTATGATTATTTATCCTTAACGTTGCGTTATAGATCCGCATTTCATGAATAATTAAATTGTCATTTGAGGCAATAATGGAAATCCCTTTGTATTGTTGCATTTTATATGTTATTGTTCCCAAGTAATTGTTGGAAATATCAGATAGCTAGGAGTCTACTTTGAGTTGAGTAAATCAGTAGTTTCCAAAGCTTGTGGTACATGAGTTTCCCGAGGACAAATGCAATATGGTAGTGTTGGAAAGAGAGATGATACAGTGTGAATATCATGTGGTACCCAAATAAATGGTAATTGTTGACCATTTTTTATTAACATTAACTCAAATTTATAATGATATTCAAGTTAAGGATATTTAGTGTTTTTGAATAGATAATTCTATGTAATAATTTTTACCCAAACTTTTAGAGCTCGTTTTGAGTAGTTTTTGTAGTGATGCTAAATGGAAGTGAGAGCAATTTTGATATTTTTCTTTTAGGTTCAGTGGAACCTCAGATATTGACTTTTATAGATTAATGTTGTATTTGTTCCTTGTTCATTAGAACAAGTGTGAAGCTTATTCAGTTTACTGTCTGTGTTTGTAGCGCCTAATTTTGTTAATTAAATAGTTTTATAGGAGGATTTTGAATTTCATTTCATTGAAGTGTTATCCTAAGCTTGATCCTATAATGTGTGAATCACTCAGTGGGAGGACGTTCTATGCCCCGAATATATAAGACTGAGCAGTTGGACAGTGATTTGCATATTTCTTGTACGCAAGGGCACAATACCATTCATCGATTGCAATGAAACTTTGATTAGTTGTTGTGTACACTTACGTGATGGTGTCTAACATAGTAAATCCATTTCACGGGAGGTTGCGCACGAGTAGATTCAACAAATGAGTGACGACGCGCGAAGCGTTTCAAAAAGGTCCCGTATGCGTTCAAATACCATTCGTCCGATAGCGAAGAAACTTGGGTGAGCTGTTGTGAACACTCCAGGGAATGCTTTTGGGCCAGTAAATCCATTTTACAATAGGTAGCGCATGGGTAGATTCAACAAATGAGTGATGACGCGTGAAGCGTTTCAACAAAATCCCGTAGGCTATCTACTATATATTTGCCAAATACTACTCAGGCATTCATCACGAAATCTCAGAAACCACCGAACGGATTGGAATGAAATTTGGTATTCAGCTTCCTCAAGGGCCGTAGGTGCTCGCTAAGAAAGTTTGTCAAAAAATTCACTTGGGATCATGGTCAAACCGCGAAAACCGCGATTTTACTATATATTTGTCAAATACCACTCACACATTCATCACGAAATCTAAGAAACCACCGAACGGATTGGTATGAAATTTGGTATGCAGCTTCTTCATGGGCCGTAGGTGCTCGCTAAGAAAGGTTTTCAAAAAATTCGATCGGGATCATGGTCAAACCGCGATTATATGAACAGCTTCAATAATGCCTAAGTCTAATGTTGCCGGACAATGCCGGTTGCATCACGTCGGCCCTACGAGTGTTCTGGTGCTTTGCAAGCTGGTCAGGAGTTTGAGAAAAGGGATATTGTACTCCACGGCAGAGATAGCAGGTTGCTTCGTTTTAGTGAAACACATCGCGCGTATGATGCTCTGCAATATCCGCTTATGTTCTGCCGTGGAGAAGAACCCTACTGCATTAATATCCCTCAACGTCACAACAGCACTCAAGCACTTTTGAAGAAGACCGTGTCTGCCGCTAACTTTTACAGCTTCAAAATATTTGAGCGTGAGGGTGATAATTCTTATCTTTTGTTGTGTCTTAATCTTCTCAATCAGTTCCTGGTTGATATATATGCAAAGATTGAGACAGCGAGACTACTTTGGATTCGCATCAATTAGAAAACGTTGAGAAGTGAGGAATATGAGCACCTGAAGGACGCAATGAGTAAATCTGACAACCGTTTGTCAGATATTTTTAAAATGGTCGTGTTGACGTCGACTTTCACTGGAGGCCCGCGCTATATGCATGAACGCACTCAGGATGCTATGACTTACGTGCCATTTTGGACGTCCTGATCTTTTTATAAACCAAACCGGGGAAGATGGGTATCCCAAATATCGCAGGCTGCCCACTTCGGAGGGTGGGGTTTCTATTATTTTAAAGGGAGTGAAAATTGACAATAGCTGGGTGGCAGTGGCGTAGCCAGAGAGGGGCCCAGATTCCCCCCCCCCCAAATAAATCCAGAAATTGGGGTGGGCATAAGCCTTCATATTTGCATATGGCTCAAATAAATTTAGAACCTGCAACGAAATGAACAATTGGTGCCTCAGTGCCGGGGATACAACAAAATGATGATGACAAAAGTCTACCAAGAAATTAGGAGACTGCCAATCACCAAGAGACCTCTCTGGAGGGGGCTTGAAGCTTGTCAGCTTACACTCCCTTGTCAGCTTTTAATATCAATTTCCTAGAAACAGCAGTGTTTAAATATCCCAGGCTACAATACTGGTGCAGAGTGGTTGATAGTCGCCACCGTGTGAATTTACGGTGGTTGTGTGTCTGTGCGAAAGGAGAGATGCAGTTTGTAAGTGGTAGTATTGGGGAAGAGTCGAGGGTTGCTTGACGGTTGCTCTTTTATTTCTTCTTTTTGTCACATTAGCGAGTGTTGAAGATCGACTGCTTTGTCATAAAGAAGGCAAAACTGGATACATCTTCGGTAAGTTATGAAAAGTTTTTATTTTAGGTGTAGAAAATTGAAGGCCCCATTTCATTATATAGGCACAGCTTTTACAAATAATTGTCTCTGCACGAGAAAGAAACATTGCTCACTGATAGAATGTAAAGTTATTCGATTTTTTTAAAGATTCGTATTTATTTATTATTATTTAAACAAAGGGTGTTAGAGTTACCTCTGAATACTAATAATAATCAAAAAGATCACGGACACCATCCGTAAGAGAAGGATGGTTTTCTATGGCCACATTGCTCGTATGAGTTCGACAAGGTTGAGCAATAGGATCTTCAGTTTTCTTCTTAACAAGAATACCAACGCGGCGCGGTTCACCTAAGTAGAAAAAGACCTGCGTGAAATGGGAATAACCCTGGAGGATATCCAGAAACGTGTACCACTAAAATCGAAACTCCAAGAACATCATGGATTCCAAGAAAAGCCAAAAGTAAAACCTGCAAGACATGGACTAAAGCGAGGAAGGAACAGCATAGAAAACGAATGCGGGAATACTGGGCGAACGTTAAGGCCCAGGAGCAAATACATGGAAAAGGGCAGTTGAAATAGCGTGGTTCGTAGATGGCCGAAACGACACCAAGAATAATAAACAAGAATGACTTCCACAGCGACCGTTAGGCTTACCTGAAAACAGCACTGTATAAATTAGACTGACAATAATAGACCTAAATGTTCTGCAACGTACCTTCTTTGTTTGATGCCTATATGAGTGTCCCTTCTCCCTGTTTTCTACTACTGATGTTTTTCTTTTTGGACTTCTTCATTCAATTAACTAAAAACATTTCTGGTAAATAAACTATTTAAAATACACCAAGATTTAGTACGGTATTAATGTAAAGAACATTCTGAACTGAAACGTGTGAATATGCCATAATAGTAGTATTCTGATAACTGATAATTAAAAATCTGAGCGACAGAGACAAATATAGGCCTTGACACTGACACAACTGTGAGCTGCCTCAAAACAAAGCAACGAAGGGCGGAATTCAGACAGACTTGAACAGACCGAAGATGTTTGTCCTAAGCTAAAAATGAACCCTAAAGTACTTATAATTTGAACAAGTAGTTCCGTGAAGAACTATATATCCTATTGGTCTACTTTAAAAAAAAATACCCCGCCTATGAAAAGGAACGCCATGTTGGATTGTTCTGTATGTAGGCCATAGAGTTATGCACCATTAGATGAAGATTATTGCGTAGGTTCATTATTCAAACAACCAACAGTGGTAGCTACGCTCGCTAAAGCGCAGCGTTAAATCTCGGAGCCAAGCTCTCTGCTGACTCAGTAGACGCGTGGGTTCGAGTCCCACCGTCGGCCGTCCTTGCATTGGTTTCCCGTGGTTTCGCATATTCAACTCCAGGCAAATGCTGGGACGGCACCATCTGACAGGCCACAGCCGCTTCCTTCCACATCATTGCCCAGTTTCATTCAACTTCATCCATTCCATCTCTCATCCCGACACGAAGGTCGCCCACAGGTTTCGACTAGAAAAACCTGCACTCGCCCTATCAGGAGGTCCAACAAAAAAAACCACTTCGATCGCATGATTAGGGCACAATAAATAAAAACTCAATATTAAAATTCCGCACGACCACCATCTTGGGGTTATGAAACAATTGAAATCAATTAGACTTGTATGAACATTTACCGTGCCTAGTTTCACTGCACTCGGATAATTAAATCGCGAGTCAATTCCATTTAAATGTTTCAAATTCGCTTGGCCATCATGTTGGTATTGTGCTCACCATGTTATTGAAAGTCAACTTATATTAATAGCCTCTATCAACATTCAAAATTTCAGTTTGATTGTTGTAATTGATTCGTAGATATTGAGAACCGTCTAAATATTTCGGATGGTCGCCATGTTCGATTGTTATGAAAATTATTGCGTGGTTTCATTATTTGAAATTTCACTTCGATCGCAAGATTAGGACACACGAAATAAAAACTTAATTTTAAAATTTCACACAGCCGCTATGTTGAAGTTATGTAAATAATTGAACAAAATTAGATGTCAGTATATTAGAATTTGTATAAACATTTACAGTTTCACTGCGCCCGGATGGTTAAATCGCGTGAAATATCCATTAAAATGTTTCAAATTCGCTTGGCCACCATGTTCGGTATGTACTTAACAGGATTTATGAAGTTGCATAGGTAAACTTGTAGTAGTACCCTTTATCACTGTACAAAATTTAAGGGTGATATCTGGACTTCCGGTGAAATAATTCGCGTGGCCGGCATGTTGAATTGGTGAAACGTATCAAAATATGAAAGGCACGGTCGAGGTAGTACAGTAGTATGCGCTTACAGAGTTTCTTTGAAATCGCTCCGGCCGTTTAGATGTCATTAGGTGGGGGAAAACACACGCACACAGACACATGGACAAAATGTGATCTCATAAGCTCTTTTATTTCCATAAATGAAAATAGGCTAAAATATATGAAGTCCTGCAGTAATAGATGAGGACCTAATGGGCCCCCTCCAAACTAAAATCCTGGCTACGCTACTGCTGGGTGGTACCCTATAACCCCGTCCTATGTCTTTTATGGTAGTGTGTTCAATACATCCAATAGCTGTGTGTTCGACCTTAACGGGCTCCACTTCTCCAAATAAACCAGTCAGCAATTGTAAAGCTAATACAAAAATTACGTTACAATATATCGAAGGGTTCTGATAATATTGTTAGTGAAGTACTTAAACTAGGAGGTAGGGCAGTGGCACGATACTTATTAGAAGTGATGTTTAATGTGTCCATAAACAATGCGCAAATCCCGGATGACCGGAAAAGAGCTACGGTAGTCCCAATATTTAAGGGAGGGAGCAGACTTGAATTGGGCAACTACAGGCCGGTTAGTCTTACGTCCATCGTTTGTAAACAGATGGAGCATCTCATTTGCGACTACTTGAGGGAACAGTGGGAAACATTATCATGGTTTAATGATAGGCAACATGGATTTCGGAAAGGTTACTCATGCGAGAGTCAGATGCTATCACTTTTTCAAGATATTAGCGAATCGTTAGACGATGGAGTTTCAGTCGACGCCGTAGTTATAGATTTTGCGAAGGCATTTGATGTCGTGCCGCATGACATGCTACTCCATAAATTAGCTTCGACGAAGATTGATAGAAGAGTAATTTTATGGATCCAAGAATTTTTGACGGGTCGTTCCCAGAAAGTGAAAGTTGACGGCCGATTCTCGGATGAAATTACCGTAACGTCGGGTATCCCTCAGGGCAGCGTAATCGGAACTTTGTTATTTTTGGCGTTTATAAATGACTTACCAAATGGGATTTGCAGTGACTGTCGATTGTTTGCGGATGATTGTGTAATATATCGAAAGATACATGACTCACAAGACAATGCAGTACTTCAAGATGACCTGAACCTGGTCTATAAGTGGGCGATTGAAAATAAAATGAAAATAAACACAAGAAAATGTAGTCTAATAAAATTCGGGAAAGTGCGAAGGCAAGATTTTCAATATAACATTGGCTCGGAAATGCTTGTAGAAGAAGATTCTTGCAAATATTTGGGCGTTCACGTAAGAAATGATATGAAATGGAGTAGTCATATAGGATGTGTAGTTTCTAAAGCTTACAAATCCCTGCACTTTGTAATGAGGGTATTGAAAGGAAGTAGTACCTCTGCTAAAGAATTAGGATATTTGTCACTTGTAAGACCTATTCTTGAATACGCCTCGGCGGTTTGGGATCCATATCAAGTAGGGCTCATAAATGAGTTGGAAATGGTACAAAGAAAGGCCGCTAGATTTGTGCTCAGTGACTTTAATCCCAGGAGCAGTGTGAGCCGTATGTTAAAGAAACTTGGGTGGGAATCACTTGAGGCTAGGAGGATGAAGTCTAGACTCTGCGCTATGTACAACACGTATACAAATCAACCAGCATGGGGTGAGCTTAGCACACGTATGGAAAAGCCTACTTATATGGGTAAGAGCGATCACCCTTTCAAAGTTAAGGGCCGACCACAGCGAACAAATTATGGTAAATATTATTTCGTAAACCGTGCCATTGATAATTGGAACTCTCTACCTGCCGCAGTCTTAGAGCCTTTTCCAAAACATATAGGTGTGTTTAAGAAAAGACTGAATATTTGTGTAAATACTCCAGTTTAATTGTTAGTGAATTGTTATGTACAATTATTTATTTGTCATGTATATCTAATTTGCCACCGGGGGACACACCCCCAATTGCAAATAAACGAATGAATGAAAAAAATGAATGAATGAATGAATCTCGCAACTTCTCAGCTCATATCAATGTTGAGTATGTAAAGTTGTACATTTGCAAGTATGTTAACAAAGGTTTCGACCAAGCTACTTTTAGCATCGGAGAGTTTGACGAAGTTGCGAGATATGAATCAGGACGCTACATCAGCAGCTCAGAGGCGGCTTGGCGCATATTCCGCTTCCTCATACATGAACTCTATCCTTCGGTCATGCAACTTGGCGTCCACCTTGAGAACGGCCAGCGGGTTTACTTTAATGAAGACGAAGTTCGTGACCAGTTTAATAGCCCTCCAAACACAACTCTTCTTGCTTTCTTCGAACTATGTCGATCCGATAAATTTCCTTCAACACTTTTATATTGTGAGGTTCCATCCTATTTCGTTTGGAAAGGTAAGAAGTTCTGGAGAAGGAAACAAGGAAAGCCATTTCCAGGCCATCCTGGTGTGAAAAAAAGTCCTCTCGGCACGCCGGAAGGCGGAGGTAGATTTCACAGGACAAACTTGAGGATAGGCGAAAATAGGCAGAATATCCAGGTTTTCGTAGAAGGATCAGACCTCATTTATTGCGAGAAAGTATTTTATAATTGGAGCTTAATTAACTTTGTTTTTCGTCATTTTAAGCATATTTTAAACATTTTATTGTCTTATGGGGACGGTAACCTTCTTGTCATTTGGGGTCCATTTTTATACTTGTGGTCACACTGTCCTTATGCAAGGTTTCGTCGACACTGATGTGTAACTATGTAACGGTCTGTTACTTCTTCACACAAAATTATATATCCCGCAGAGGTTAGGTTGGTTCCTCAGTTTATGGGCTGCGACAACGCGGTCATGTAACACCGTGTACTTTGGGTGAGTGTAGAATCTGTCTGATAAACGGTGTGAATTGTGATGGCCGTATTAGTCTGTAATTCAGGTAAGGACTGCAGACGGTCAATTTCAAGCAGTAGTTGCTAATGTTGCTACCATATAATACCGTCAACGACACCTAGCTGTGAACTTGGCTACTAGATGCCACCGCAACCAGCAACTCGCAACGAACGTTGGAACTTCCCCTCCAAAGGAAAGCATACTGAGGGATTTTTAGCGCTCTTAGAAAATCCGACGACTTCGGCCGGCTTTGAACCCGCGACCTTGGGCATAGACGTTCAGCATGCTACCAGTTACGTCACCGAAGCCGCTTCACACTTAGTCATATGGAAATCTAAATCTGATCTCGTGCAAGTGCGTTGTCATGGCAACGTCTGATGGCTCATCCCTCAACAATTTAGTATTGTTGCCATGGCAACCTCTGATAGCTCTTGGCATTTTCTTATAATTCCGAAATATTTTTCTCATCCCTTGGCGTAATGGTGGGTCATATCAAAAATTATTTCGGACAAAGGTTTTAGGTAATTATTAGGGTAATATTGTCCATTTTGTAC
This sequence comes from Meconema thalassinum, assembly GCA_946902985.2. Classification (NCBI taxonomy): domain Eukaryota; kingdom Metazoa; phylum Arthropoda; class Insecta; order Orthoptera; family Tettigoniidae; genus Meconema; species Meconema thalassinum. The sequence continues at coordinate 503,097,145 of OX336393.1, read as the reverse complement.
GGTTTTGATATTGTGCCTATTAAGAGAGATATGATTAATGTTTCCCGAAAAAAACACTTTTTCCCACCCCTTTGGTCAATGGTTGGTGCTATAAAAAAACTCTTCAAACATCAATTTTTGGGCTTTATCCAAAACATAGTATGAACTTGGAACGGATTCGATATTTCACATATTAAGAGAGTTATAGCAATATTTCACTTTTTCGAAAAAGCCCTCCATTTTCACCCCCTTCGACCGATTTAGCCCAGTAACGAACTCGACCGAGAATTTACAGGTATACATATTCGGTAAGAAATTCAAAGTGATTGGTGCAAAATTACGGCAGTTATCGTGTCCACAGGAAACTGATATACATATATATATATACATAATTTATATATAAACTTTTGAACTGACGGTGGTTTTGGGGTCTGGGGGATGTGAAACGCGAAGATATGTCGAAATTTTCCGGAAGTCGAAACATGGTACCCATTGCAATTGTTAGCTTTCTAATGAAATCTACCTAAAAGATCAGGACGCAATGGCAGAGTTTACACCGTTCACCCTGGTAATGCCGAGTGCTACTACCTCCGCCTCCATTTACATAAAATCCCTGGCCCTCAGTCTTTTACTGACCTCAATACCGTGGCAGGGGTGGTTCAACGAACATTTCAAGCGGCATGTAAAGCACTTGGCATGCTAGAGGATGATGCGCACTGGGACCGCACACTAGAGGAAGCGTCCTCCACCGACTCTCCCCACAAGATACGCGAGCTGTTTGCCATCTTACTGGTGTTATGTCAAGTGAGTGATCCCAGCATGCTCTGTAGATAAAGTACTGTAAACATTTCAAATTATAATTTGTACTAAAAACTTGGAAATTATATCTTACATTTGTAGAAACAATAACCTTAAATTTCTTGACACCAAAATCTATAAACATGAAAACATATAAACTAGGAAAAAGCATTATTAATCCTTATTTATATTATAATATTATGAAAGTTTGTTTGTGTGTGTGTGTGTGTTTGTGTGTTTGTTACCACTTCACACTAAAACGGCTGGATGGATTTGGATGAAATTTGAAATGGAGATAGCTTAAACCCCAAATTAACACATAGGCTACCTTTTATCCTCATATATAAAGCTCAATGTTCGTAGTTAGGCCCGATGGCACAAATCTACACCATTTCACCATTCTGGACCAAATTTTACATACTTACCCTCTGATATCCGACAAGTAACACTTTCCACTTTAAATTTCATGCAACCCTCTCCATTCCCTGCATTTAGGCCCTTTGGCACAAATCTACACAGTTTCACCGATCTGAACCAAAATTTCCATTCTTACACTTTGGAACTCGAAATGTAACAATGCCCACTTGAAATTTCAGACAGCCCACTGCATTCCCTACATTTCGGCCCTTTGGCACAAATCTACACCGTTTCACCGATCTGAACCAAATTTTACGTACTTACCCTGTGGATTCCTGCAAGTAACACTGTTCACTTGAAATTTCGGACAGTCCTCTCCATTCCCTACATTTAGGCCCTTTGGCACAAATGTACACAATTTCACCAATCTAAAGCAAATTTTACATAATGTAGCCTACATCAGCGGCCAAGATGAGAGATATTTGCTACATGTTGACGTTCAAATCATCAATAACTGTGGAAAAATTACACCCTGAATAGCTTAAGGAAAAATACTTTTTAATTCCCTATATTCCAATAGGTTTGCCATTCCATTGTGCAAGAGTGCAGTTCCCTCTTCATACAATATTCACAATTACTATTAACAAAGCGCAATGACTCGCACTTAACAGCAGCAGGTGTACATTTAGAGAAAACCAGTTTTTGCCATGGGCAACAGTATGTGGCGTGCTCACGAGTATTCAGACAACAACATCATCATGTCTCGGCAAAACATGCCAAAACCAAAAACGTAATTTTAAAATATGTTCACATAAGGTAACTTCGTACCCTGTATACTTTTTAAACTCTATGGAATTCCCATTTTGTGGCTCATACTAATATATTGTAGGCATCAGAATATTCCAAATTTAAATGGAACTACCCAGCCGAGATTGCTGTAATAGAATAGACCAATTATCAGAAATAATGCATCATCCCCATTGTCTTCATCGCGTGCGAAGCCGCGGGTACCTACTAGGCTGAGTCTACCCCCGTTCCAGTCCTGAAACCAGAAATTAATTTTCTTGGCAGAGCCAGGAATCGAACCCGGACCTCCACAGGAACAGCCAAGAATGCTAGCCACTACACTAAGAGGTGGACTCTATAAGGCTGGTCTTGATTGTGCATGATCAATCAATAATTACCTAATAATAATATTAATGATAATAATAACTATATTTTATAATAATAATAATAAATATTCGATGTAGCGAGGTTACACGGCTGACCTTTCCCTGTGACGTCATCCACGGTCTCAGGGCGTGGCGGCCATCTTGCGCCTTAGCCCCTGGCCCAGCTATGACTCTCCCTCCATAAGAATAACATAGGGGGGGGGGGGGGTTGCGCGCGGCGGCCATCTTGCGCATTAGCCCCTGGCCCAGCTTCGTTCTATTGTATCTTCTGAAGAAACCTGCTATCTCTGTCGTGGAGTGCAATATCCTTTTCTCAAACGCCTGAGCAGCCTGCAAAGCACCAGAACACTGGTAGGGACGACGTGATGCAGCCCGCATTGCCTGGCAACAATAGACTTAGGCATTATTGAAGCTGTTCATATAATCGCACGAAGAGGTTCAACAAAAGATGGCGCGCGAATCGTTTCAACAAAGTCCCGTATGTGTTCATATTCCATTCATCCGATTGCGATGAAACCTTGGTAAATCATTGGGCTCAGTCCATGGAAGGTTTCAGGCTTAGTAAATCTATTATACAATTGGTAGCGCATGATTAGATTCAACAAATGAGTGATGGCACACGAATCGTTTAAAGAAAATCCTTGCGTCCATATGTCATTCATCCGATTCCGATGAATCTTTGATGAGTTGCTGTGTACGCTTACGTGAAGATTTTTAGCTTAGTAAATCCATTTCTCAGCTGGTAGAGCACGAGTAGAATCAACAAATGAGTGCCAGCGCACGAATCATTTAAACAGCATCCCGTATGCATCGTATGTCATTCATCCGACTGCGATGAAACATTGGTGAGTTGTTGTACACGCTCCCACGAATGTTTCTATATTAGTAAATTCATTTCACGATAAGTCAGAGGCAGTTAACGGAAATTGAAAAAAATATATATTGTGTAACCAAAAGCACTTCAAGAAACAAAATTACAATGCCAACAATTTCTTTGATTGGCATTGCAACGCATGCCGGGTACAGTTTGTTTATTTTTATATATACGGCATATAGATAGGAGATATTTTAAATAGCAGAAGTACCTGTTCTTCGCCTGGATGATAAAGATATTTACATGATTGTAATGCCATGTCTTAGAAGACGCTATCCTACACTTTTTTTAGGTTACGCTAGCGCTCTGCTAGGTAGCAACGGCACAAAACTGAATCACTCATGATGGAACGATATTCGCTTCTCTTAGTAAGTTCCGTTCTTTAACATTTTCGTAATTGTAGTTCTAAACCATGGAAAGTTATTTACTCGTATTAGCCTACTTTCGATTTTTGCAAAAAATGAAAGTAGACTTATCAGACCAACATAGGGCGAAAAATTGTGTGTCCGTCTGTGTGTGTGTCTGTGTGTCTGTGAGTGTGTGTAGTCTGAATGTCTGTCCCCCCTATCAATTCGAACACGGTGAAACCGAATTGAACGAAATTTGGTACATTGGTGGCACTAGCAAACGACACCTAAGTTTTATATCGCCGCCATCTTGATGGAAACGTAATGGCCGCCTCCCAAATGTTCAAAGCTTTAATCAAATTACGACCAACCTAATAATCCGATCTATACCAAATTTTGCATTAACATATATTTATATGACGAGCGTCTTTTGACTAAACTACAAGGTCATCAGTCCAATAGTTTACAGTTGGCGGCCATGTATGTGTGAAAATTGATTCCCCCTATCAATTTAAACACGGTGGAACATAATTTAAAGAAATTTATACAGAGGTAGTAATAGCAAAGGGCACCTCAGTGTCATGTTTTATATTGCCGCCTTCCTGACGGAAACGTAATGGCGGCCACCCAAATGTTAAAGGCTTAAATCAAATTACGACCAACCTAATCATCTTATCTCTACTAAATTTTGCAACAATTTGTATGGTGGACATCTGTTGACCAAACTACAAGGTCATCAGCCCAATAATTTGCAGATATCTGCCATTTATGTGTGCAAATTCATTCCCCCTATCAATTTAAACACGGTGAAACCGAATTGAACGACATTTGGTACAGAGTTAGCACTCGCAAAAGGAAACTCATTGTCGTGTTTTATAACGTCGATATCTTGACGGAAACGTAATGGTGGCCACCCAAATGTTAAAAGCTTAAATCAAATTACGACCAACCTAATAATCTGAACTCTTCCATATTTTTCATCAACATACCAATGTATGGGAAGCATATTTTTACCAATCTACAAGATCATTAGCCCTATAGTTTGCAGATGGCGGCCATGTATGTGTGCAAATCGATTCACCCTATCAATTCAAACACGCTGAAACCGAAATGAACGAAATTTGGTACAGAGGTAGCACTCGCAAGGGGCCCCTCAGTGTCATGTTTTATATCGCCGCCATCTTGACGGAAACAGAATGGCGGCCATCCAAATGTTAAAAGCTTAAATTAAATTACGACCAACCTAATCATTTGATCTCTACCAAATTTTGCAACAACATACATATTTTTTGGAAGCATCTTTTGATTGAACTACAAGGTCATCAGCCCAATAGTTTGCAGATAGCGGCCATGTTTGCTTGCAAATCGATTCACCATATCAATTCAAACACGGTGAAACCGAATTGAATGGAATTTGTACAGAGGTAGTACTAGCAAAGGGCACCTCATATTCATGTTTAATATCCGTATAGCGCGTTGTATTTCAACAAACTAATACAACCAACATTCAATTATACTCCTTGAAAAGGATAAAGAGTTATAACAATACCCATGCATTTAGGAGAAAGTAGGCTATATGTTCTTTACTGAACATCTTGTTTTTATTTTCAAATTATATCTTAAATGAGGGATGACCGTTTGTATTTCTGATGTTCTTATCGTGTTTATACACCTAGGCACATCTTGAAAAAGATAACACTAGGTAATAAATGGATCGGCATTGCCTCTTACAGGGATTGATGGAAAATTGGGATGTCCCGTCTTGAGCTACTATTGCGATGGATACGGAATTGCCATTAGTTCATCAGTTTCTCAGAGCAAATATAGTTTCCTGGGAATATCTGTGATTTTTGCTTTTAGGGCCTTAAAATGTGGTTTATACATATATGTGATTTTCCATATCCTGAAAACACAAAAAGAACAAGGCGGCCAAGTGATTTTCAAATATTTCGAATGACTTTTCTAGCGATCTAATCACTCGAGAGCAGTGATGCTAAGAACAGCGAATCTTTATTCAGATATTATTATAGAGACATCTCATGATCAATTGTTTTCAAAAATTCAAGATGGCATTAGTTCGAAATTTTAAAAACTTTTTGTAAATTTATTAAACGCACCCTATTCAAGCGATTGAAGAGGAGATTCGTATGTTAGGTTATTTTAATAATCAATATCTAGTGGCAATAAGTTGTGTTATTTACTTTTCGTAAATCATAGAAGCCGTGCATATGACTTATCTTAAATTAAACTTCCGTGATGCTTTACAGAAAGATGCCAACTGGCGGGGGGAGTCTTATTCACCGATACTGCAAGTTATATATTCTAGCGCATACTTTCTCAATGCAATGGTTTTAGTGGAGACAGAGGTCGTGCATCTAAAGCTATTTATTATACATCACATGGAAAATCCTTTTAACATTTTGTGAAGTTTTAAATGGAAATGACCAGTGGATTGTAAGAAAGTAGGCTATTTAGTTCTTCATGGATCTGTTTGTTTTCTTAACACTTGGCCATCAGAAGCTCCCACTTCTGTGGATTAATTTTCTGGGCGAAATCACCTTGTAAGTCAGAACTTTACGACGGGACTTCAGAAACAACCCGTCCTAATATCTGAAGAAACAATTGGGTTATAGGAGCACTATGTTGTCATGGATCCAAAATATATCCGTTGCACTATTCCGTTTTGTTTGAAGAGACCGAATTACACGAAGCAAATCGCACTTGGCGGGGAATTCAATCAAACAATCGTAGCAACCATGTTTAAGTCTCTGAAACTTTGCTCAAAATGGCTTAATGTCGTTGGGAATGGCCTGCTAACACTCGATTGTTAGTTCATCCCCATGATCAGAGGTACATAATTTGCATACCTAATTAAATAATACCTTAATGAATGAATTAATTAATTGAATTTCTGTTTTAGCCCGGGAAATTTTACCTCGAAGTGATGACTACGAACTGTTCCCTGGTATTGGCTACTACAAGATGCACACCACTGCTCAACTGTGGGAGGATGCCCGTGAAACCTGTATCAGTGAAGGCGCGCATCTGATCGTCCTTAACTCAGACACCGAGGCTGAAGTTGTGAAAGAATTCTTCTCGAGAAAACCGACAATCACAGGAGCTTCCGATAAAGGTTACATCTATGCTGGTTTTCATGATAAATACAGTGAAGGCAACTTTGTCACGGTTACAGGTATGTAAGGGTTTTCACCCCCTCCACCCCTTGACTTTCACTTTCCCTGTTATGTCGAGCATCACGGTAAACCACTTCCTGGATGACTGAGGTAGGAATCGAACCCGACTCTTCTCAGTTTTATCAGACGAGGCTGAGTGTACCCCGTCCCATACCTCGGACACGAATTAAATCTATTAGCATGGTCGGGAATCTGGGTGACAGTCAAGTACGCTAGCCACTACGCTTCGAGGGGGCATGTTTTGTAGCCTTAGGGTACTTATTGAGGCTACGGTCACAAAGTTCCTGAGTTGGATTCCAGGTTCTGCTAATACAATCTTGCCTAAGTGTCGTACCGGTATATACACAGCCTCGTGAGGTAATAACAGAGGACATGGTGGCTCTCCGTGGTTCCTTGCTTCCCAAACTTAGCGTCCACACGATACTACAGACCACACAGTAGTCAGACACATTCTGTTGTAGTTGTTGTTGTTCTTGATTCTTTAGGGCCATTTAGCTCCGAGTACTTGGGTGAGTGCAGAATTTGTCTGATAATAAGTGTTATTGTGGTGGCTGTATTATTGTGTGTATTTGTAACTCAAATGAGGATTGGGTAGGAGATGGTCGTGGACCTAGGAACCGTCCCAGTATTTGCTGCGAGTAGAAGTGGGAAATCACGGGAAAAAACTGAGGTAGCAATAGAACCCGTCTTCTGTAAGTTTTGCCTCACGAGCTTGAGTGTACCCCACTCCAGCCGTCATACCAGAATCCAATATCTTGACAGAGCGGAGAATCAAACCCGGTCCTCCACTGAGACATAATAATAATAATAATCTGCGTTTTTAGAGCCGCCAGGGTGTCGGAATTTCTTCCCGAAGGGGTTCTTAAACGTGCCAGTAAATCTACTGACACGGCTCCCTCATATTTGCGCCACCTCAAATGCCAGCTGATTGCGCAAATACCGCTGTAGCAGCCGAGGCCACTAGCCACTGCGTAACGAGGGGGACCAGACATGTTTTACACACACCAAGTACATCGAGCTGGAATGGAAAATAACATCAGTTTTGGATATACGTTTTTAATCAAACAAACGGTATTAGGAGGATGTTGTGGTACATCGTGGCACATGCAATGCTTTCTCTTTACTTCCGAACCTGACCTCACCCTTGCAACCTACTGGCGTTTCCACATATGACGCAATGGGAGTCCGATGTTTCAAAGTAAAATAAAAACAAATTTTCGGTCTTCTTATCAGATCAGTTCAGTCTTGTTTAGTGTTGTAGGTGCAGATTCCTGCAAGATGCCTCCAAGATCTACGTTTACTGTGTTTGAGCTCAGATTATCGTGAGTGACGTTTGCTTTTTTAATCTAGAAGCCGAGAAGCTAGATGAAAAGCGGTTTACGATTTACCAACGAACAGCTGATGGTCTTGGAATATCTCCTTGGTCTGTAAAACGTGCAGTGAAGATGAATAAATAAAATCACATAAAAAAACATAAAATCTACTGCGGCAAAGAGGAGACGACTGTCAGGACGACCTCACATTTTTATAGATCAATTTACTATTGGAGTTATTAGACGTACCATTCACAGCTTATTTCTGGAGAAAATGTTCCCAACAATTTCAAAAATAAAAGAGAGACTCGAGCATTCAATGACAGATTTTCCACAAATGTCCCTTGAAAAACATTGGCAAATTGTATACAGCATCGGATTTCGATTTGAAAAACTCAATAAAAAACCTATTCTTATGGAATCGTTATCGATCGCAGCCTCTAGACACGCGTTTAATTGCAAGGTGACTTAAACCAGGGTGTGAGAGTATGTCCACCCCTAATTATTCCCGTTTTCAACGGGGTTGGGGATGAGATGCGATGAAAGGCTATGTACCGGGTGGTTTTTACGGCCGGATGCCCTTCCTGACGCAAATCTCATGAGAGAAGTCATTGAGAGTTGAAATGAATGACAATGGGCAAGGATGTGGAAGGAAGTGGCCGTGGCCCATCAGAAGGTGTTATCCCAGTATTTGCTTGGAGTTGAAAATGGGGAAACCACAGAAAATAATTTCAAGAACGGCCGACGGTGGGGCTCAAACCAAACTCTACCGTGTCCACAGATAGCTTGTCCCCGTGGCCTTGCGCTGCGCGTTAGTGAGTGTAGCTACCGCTGTTGGTGACTTAAACCGATGTATATAATTATTGTCACTTGATAAACGCAAATGAAAAGAACATTAAAAAACTTAAAATGCGTAAACATTAGCCGTTATGACAATGGTAATAATTAATATCCGTGTTGACTGATAGTATTTTCTTGTCAAACACTAAAGAATGTTGTTTAATCACAGTATTAAACGTAAATGTTTCGGAATATCAGTGAATCCATCATCAGAGTGAAAAAATTCATGAATGTCATAATTTACTCATTTGAAGGTTAGAAAAAGCTATATCTAGACACTTGACTTGTCTCATACTCCAACTAGAAGTTGACATTGCATGAGAAGATATTTTTGGCAAGTCAATTGATAATCATTTCACCTAGAAGGCAACAACCAACAAGTAAGAAACATCTTCAGTTCATTTTGAAGGTTAGAAGAGGCTATATCTAGACACTTTACTTGTCTCATATTCCACCTAAAAGGCAACTATAAGAAGATATTTTTTGGCAAGTCAATTGATAATCATTTCATACTACGTACATATATGATTTTCCACACTTTATGGTCACATGAGAATCAGATAGTCTACAGAGTGAAGTATCATTTTGAAGTTTTTGACTTTTTTGACAGTATTTGATTACGTTTCCTTTCTCGAAAAATGTTCATATTGAAACGATGATTTACATATCATTTTATATATCTACATTTTACGAAAAGAGAAGTGTATATTATTCGATATATTAATAGAATATCAAAATAGCATTTTAAGGTATTATTCCATTTGCATGTCAATTAGTATATTTGAATGTTTTCATTATTTTAAATTTAAAACTCTTTTGTAAGGTTATCCACTTTCTTGATACTGTTAATTAGTTTTTAAGGTCTAGTTTTTTTTCACGCTGATGATGGAATCATTGATATTCCGAAACATGTACGTTTAATACAGTGATTAAACCACATTCTTTAGTGATTGACTGGGTGGCTTTAATAAGATAGTATTAAAAACTTAACGATAATCTAAAAGTGAAAAGCAAATTATAGCTGCTATGGAAGTCCAAAGCGCTCATGAGAAAAGCTGATGGGAAATTATTTTCAGGACCTCTTAATAACATTTGTTTGAATTAATTCAGTTAATCATAAGTTATTTTTAAATAGCGAAGGGAGCTGCCCATACAATTCCGAGTGAGGCGCGCCATGACGCGTGGTTGTGCTCCATCTCGGAAACGCTGTACAGCTTCCCCGTATCGGCTAGCTGCTGAACCATGCCTTATTCTGCCGTAAAAATACAAACCGATATAAAATAAATGAATTAATTTACGTATTTCACAGTCATGTATAAGGATGTATAAGGATTACAACGCGACCAAGAACGCAATTTTCCAACAACCCCGGGCCGAGAAAAAGTTACCTTACAAAAATGACAACAATATTGTTCTTTGGTAACACTAAATTTTGAAATTAATAACTCAGTTATAGAACATTCCTAGGTATATTGCATTAAAATTTGGAATCGATTTGAGGACGGGTTTTTGAGAAACTAATTCTTAATTGTGGCTCATTGTTGAAACACGCTTAAAAACTGGCACTTTTTGTGTTCCAACTGCGATAAAAAATATTAAAATATCAATTAAAAATTCCAAACCAACATGAACTAATGTAGCATAGAAATGATGATATTTTTGGAATTTATAAAGGCCTATTCGTTACTTCACAAACAACCTTCAACCTCGAGAGTACATAATACTTGGGTTGACAGTAATAATCTACAAAGTGACGGAACAAGAGCCTTATCGAGAAACAGTTTCATTTTCAGGACTACAGAATGTTCGTAGAGACTGGTTAGTATGGAGTGATACAAACCAATACATATTTATTTTTCCTTGCAGAATACTGTACCGGTCAAATTTTAGGACCACATAAGGAAATCATGGTATGTCACCTAAAACCTAAACTTGTGGCTCTATATCTCTGCGATTTTTTTACTGATCTCTTACATCAGATAGAATATATACGTCCTGAATTCGTTCAATTGGGTGGGCCAAGTATGTTTTAACTGTTGGAAGTCACACCAAAAAAATCACCATTTTCAGAGGTATAATGTATTGTATATTCCAACTGATTGCAGGTTTTGCCATCAATTTTCTCTTTGAGACTTAGCAATAGTTGCGGATCATTTTGGTATAAATATACAAATTCCGAACAATTACAGGACCTCTATTTTTTCAGGTTTATACATACTCAAGCCAGCGCTAAAATGGTCGATGTACTGATGAAAACAAAATAACCTCACGGCGAAATCCCACAAGCCAGAAATCTGCGCTTGGATGCCATGTGTTGAGTGAAAGTGGAACCACTAGACACGACAAGTTAGAAGTGGTTAGGTAGCAAGGATGCCTTACGACAAGCGTGATAAAAACAAGGGAAAATCGGCCATTTTAGCGCTGGCTTGAAAATTATAAACACGCTCAAAAAGGTCATGCACTTTTTGGAAATTTGAATGTGTAGACCAAAATGATCCCCAACTATTGCTAAGTCTAAAATAGAAACTTGGTGGCAATACCTGCAACCAGTTGGAATATAAAATACATTATACCTCTGAAATTGGTGATTTTTGGTGTGACCTTCCAACAGTTAACGTCTACAATACTTGGCCCAATTGAACGAAATCAGGACGTTTAATTTCTATCAGATGTAAGAGCTCAGTAAAAAAATGGCAGAGCTCTAGTGCTACAAGTTTAGGTTTTAGGTGATATATCATGATTTCCTAAACTTTTGACCGGTACTGTATATGGTCGCAACCCTGAGTTCCATGAGTCAGTTTTAGTTAACGATGAAGGCTGGAAAAAGACCATTCTTGGCTGTATAATAAGCTGCCAGCTCATGAATGAAGATGATTAGAAAGAAGACTTCACCACGGAAGTAACATTCAGTCTCAATTGAATTTTGAAGTTGTCTCGAAAATGAAATATTGGAGGGGTTTATTTCACACGATTATGTCTGTTTCTTTATTTCTTGGCGACTAGCTGCATGGCTCAGCGGTAACGTACTCGCCAGTTGTTCCCATGGTTGCGGGATAGAATCCAGGCGCAGTCAGCTCACATTTGAAGATGAACAAATGTGAGGAAGCCATGTTAGTAGATATACAGACACGTTAAAGATCCCCTTTGGGTTAAAATCCGGTCCCCTGGCGTCTATAAAAGCCGCAATAGAAGGGATGTAAAACCAATAACATTAACAGCACTCCCGTTGGAACGCTTATGAACAGATTTTTCTTTTTCCTCATTCTATGTGTCCGCATTCATAATGGACGGCGAATTTCTTGCTACAGTATTCAATACAAAATAGAATTATTCTCAAACCTACTCAATCATTGTTTTTCAGTCTGGCATGACTAAAGATAATCAAAGAGTCTCATGGTTTCTACCGTACTCACATTGTGCTAAATATTGACTCACTGGCTCTCATCCTCCAGCGGAATTCCTGGGTCGATTCTCTGCATGTGAACCTCCAGTTTCACTTGAAGATAATAATTCAAAAATGGCCATGCACTTCCGCAATACACTGCATTTAACATGTGCTTTTGAACGATGGTGATGAGCAACCATGTGCTTCTGAGATATCACTTACTTTCGGTTCAATCGCAAATCTTTGCATTAACAAATTAAGTGCGCTGGTGATAATTCTTCACTGTTAATGTTATTTGCCAATGATTAAGCACTTATATAGAATATTTCACTGCTTCACATATTTTAATGAGCAACCCTGTGCTTGTTACAATACTGTGATACGTGATGACCTCATTGTTCCGCCCCTTAGAACAGCAATAACTATAAATACGTTAACAGAAAAAATCGCTATTTTCACCAATAGACAATGACTAATGCCTTCATTAATTCTGACGGTATTCACCTCGTGATAAAATGCACGTTTGTTTAATCTCACACGGTTTAACTAACCGGATCATAACTGATAAAAATCAGACTTCACCTCAAACACGTCCTGTTACAAAGTTGAGTGATTGTGTCGAGCTCCGACTTCCTTCTGCATAGTCCTGCTGCGTGGATCAAAATGTTTATATATATAGAATATAGAGTTCTAAGTACTGTAATGTCTGCCTGAAGCACGGAATAATAATAATAATAATAACAACAATTTATAATTCATTTCTAAAAGTTGATGGAATTATATTTAAGGTCTAATTTTTGTATCACAGTCTGCAATAATAATGTTCCGGTTTGTCTCCAGAGTAGCATGTTGGTTACTGCAGGTCGATCTCGAATCTCTGCACTTCCTTGATAATACTTTCAAATTCTACTTCCAATTTCGATGTTGTGACGTTTTGATGAACAGGCTCAATATGTCCGAGATAACTTGATGTACCCTGTATTGTCACATTTGCAGTGTGAGCCAATCCAGTGGATCTCAAAATTGCAGGAAAGTGTTTTAAAAAGAATTGTCTTATGTTTCAGGTGTTTCCTTATCCAAAACCGGATATACGAAGTGGGATAATGGACAACCTAACGGAAAATCCGATCAACAGTTTGGTGGAATTAATTCAGAGGGTCTATTGTATGATATACTCACAGGCTGGAAGCTTCCTTTCGTATGCGAGCAGGAGCTTTAGAAATGACAATGTATTGTAGATTATTAGTCAGTTGAAATATATAATTTATGTCAATTTCATTGTATTATGGCAAAATAAATTTGCAATCTTATCTCGTGTGGGAGACAGTACATTTTAAAATAATTGCAAGCACTAACAAGGCATGCACTTAAAGTACTGTAAGTACTGGAAATTTTGAACAAAATGGTGACTTTGGCTATCATGTTTTATTTCCGTGGCTTCTACAAACCTTCCACAAGTATTCTACAGATATCCCATTACTGTTGAAGGGTTTGCCGTAGCGTGGCATCAGTTTGTGATTCCCGTCTTATGGATGGTTTCCGTCTGGGATGAAAGCGATCCTTCCACACTTGAGACCAATATCTGACCAGACTTCAGAGTCGGTGGGCCGAGGATTGTCGTGAACCTTTCAAACCTTCATAAAACTGCGTCAAATAGACTTGACCTTCTCTCACGGGCGTCTTCGTCTCACTAATGTATGCAGCAAGACAGCGAAACCAAACAACAATCAAACAATTAAAATAAATTGTGCAACGAACCGGGCTACAAATTTCTTATGAAAAAATCCATTGTATGGAGAGACGACCAGAAAATAACTTACCCTTATTACCACAATACGATAAAATAACACAAGTCCACCGTTTTAAATACCTTAGTGAAATCATGCAGTCCTTGGAACTAAACCGAATCGTCAATGACAAAGAATCACCGAACTACAGAAGGCCTACAAACTAATATGGGCTCACTACAACAAGAAGTACATCTCGCTAGTCACAAAATTAAGACAGTATACAACGGTGATTCTTCCGGAGTCAACTTACGCAGCCTAAATATTGGTGATCGACGGTCATTTCAAATTAAGGATATAGAAAAAGAGGAAATAAAAATGCTCAGAACGATTTACGGGACAGTTAATAATAAAAGTATTTGGATGAAGAGACCTTAAAACGAATTATTTCTTTATTTTTGGTTGAGGTTTGCCCACTCTTCAATACTCGAACCTTCTCTTATTACATTTTTCACCTCATTATGATTGTTAAGCTTTGTATATTAGCAGCCTTGTAAGTCGAGGAAGCATAAGATCCACACGATAACGGACGTAATCAGAAAACGCCGATCACAGTTTTATACACACATTTACAGGATGGAGAATTTCAGATCGGCGAAGAAATTGCTCAACGTTATAACACAGAGTAAGTGTGGGACGGAGTGGCTGACAGAAGTTCAGAGGGACGTACATCAGGTCAACATACAAACTTTCGAGGACCGCACCGAGTGCCGGAATAAAATGAAAAATGTTAATTTTGAGCATAGATCATCACGACAGCCTGAAAGATAATGGACAGCTGAGCGGGAGAAGGAGTATTCTGAAAGGATGAAGAGATTTTGGAAAGAGAAGTGGGAAAATGCCTGAAGAGGAAATCATGTATTCATGTTTAATCGGTCTCCTAAAGGCAAACAATCGATTAAATAATAAATGGCTGATAGAAGTGCACAAAGAACTGCTGGAACTGGGAGTTACGGAAAAGGACATAAAAGATCAAACGTCTCTCAGGAGTATATTAAAGCAAGTAAAGTTCCAGGAAAAAACCCCAAGGAGGAAAGCAGGTGCCCTCTGGACAAAGGAGAGAAAAGAACAACACAGCGAGAGGATGCGTGACTACTGGGCAAACATCAAGGTCCACTCCAAGCAAAATAGTTGAATATCGTGTTCCGTAGTTGGCCTATACGGAACAAGAAGAAGAAAATACATAAATAAATAATTAAATGAATAAATGAATAAATAAATAAATACATAAATACATAAGGAAATAAAGAAACAAGATGTACAGCAAAGAACACATAACATCATCATCATCATCATCCGAGTCCAACTCCAGTCCCCCGGGTGTTGTAAACTAGCCTCTTCCACAGCTGCCTAACCTTCCACTTCTCCTGCTCCATCACTTCTGCCAGATCCAGTTCAATGTTACATATGTCTTGTCGGATTTGGTCCATCCACCTCCTTCTTTGGCCTTCCAACCAATCTAATACCGTGAAGGTTCTCACCATCTCCCTCTTGGCAGCTCTATCCATGTCCATCCTTTGCACATGGCCAAACCATCCTAATCTCGACTTGTGTATTCGCTATACTAATGTTTCCGTTACAGTTAGTTCTTGCATAATTTTGAAGTATCGGATTTTATCTCTTCTAGTCTTCTGGAGAGATGTTCTCAAATATGTCATTTCACATAACCTACTTTCTCTTAAATGTGTGGGAATATTTGTCCTTATCAAGGAGTGGACTATATTTGAACGCTCGTTGTAGTAGTTTGTTGAAATACAACGTGTACGTTTTACTATACTAATGATTTTCGTTATTTCCAATCTTTACGGAACTTACCGGACCTATTACCGACTGCGTAACTCAATGTGGTACTATTGACGATTGGTTGTTCTACACTGTTACATTTTTTTTTCGTGTAGCCTCCTGAGAGGCCGAGAACAGGTCTTTCTAGTCGACGCCCGTGGGCGACCTGCGCGTCGGGATGAGAGATGAAATGGATGAAGATGAATGAAACTGGGCAAGGATGTGGAAGGAAGCGGCCGTGGCCTGTCAGAAGGTACTGTCCTAGCATTTGCCTGGAGTTGAAAATGTGAAACCACGGAAAACCATTTCAAGGACAGCCGACGGTGGGGGTCGAACCCACGCGTCTACCGAGTCAACAGAGAGCTTGGCCCCATGACCTAACGCTGCGCTTTAGACCGCGTAGCCACTACTGTCGGTAGTGTTACATCATACAGTAGGCTTTGATCCTAAAGACTGTGTCACACGACACTCGTTGGCATAGAAGCCTTTGCCAGTACGGGTATACACGCTGGTATAGACACGTCTATTGCCGTGCGATTAGTACCTTCTAGGCTAGGTTCTGCCTTCCATGATAGCTTTTATGCAACTCACGGAATTTAACAGGTGCAATTTTTCCCTTCAGTGAATATATCACCATGAAATTATCGTTTCTTTAAACGGCAGACAACACAGAACGTGTTATATTATTATTATTATTATTTTTTTTAATTTGCGAATTGACCACTTCGGATCACGCTACAATTTCATTTTTTCTTTGCCTGAAGTTTCCTCTTCCTCCAGTACTCCTTCATATGGGCGCTATGCTGTTTCTTCTGCTCATCCGTCCAGGCTCTTCCCTTCTTTGTGGTTCTTGTGACGTGAAACCCTTCCAAATTTTGAATTATGTACCGAAATGTTTCCCTGTTTGACATCTGAACTTCCTGGATGTTGGAATTTTCGAGATCTTTTCGAACTTCCTTAATCCATGTCGTTGTTGTCTTCTTGTTCCACAGGTAGTCGAATAACTGTTTGGTTAGTCTAGTTTTGTCCATTCTGTACAAGTGTCCGAGAAACGATAACCTCCTCTTCTTCATGGTCTCTGAGATTCTCTCCACATTTTTATAGACTTCATTGTTGCTCCGAAGTTTCCAGCCGGTTTCAGTCTGGACTGGGCCCATGATTTTCCGTAGTATTCTTCTTTCTAGGATCTCTAGCATCTCCAACTTGTAATTCATCGAGAGGCATTCGCTGGCATACAGGCATTTTTTTTTTACTACCGTGTTGTAATGTTTTAGTTTGGCATTCCATGAGATGCATTTCTTGATGTAGATGTTTTTATTTAGCCCATAAGCTCTTTCCATTTTTGAGATACGATCTTCTACAGCAGCTTTCTCTAGGCCGTTCTCTTGTATGGTTTCACCGAGGTATTTGAACTTTTTCACCCTCTGAATCCATCCAATCTCTGTTTCAAGGAATTGTGGTCCATGTTTGTCATTCATCATGAACTTGGTCTTCTCTTTCGAGATCCTAAGTCCTGTCTTGCTAGCGATCTTTTCTAAGAGGTTGATCTGTATGGCCGCTTCTTCTAGGTTCTCTGAAAGTATCGCAAAATCATCAGCGAAAGCCAAGCAATTGACTTTGATTCCTCCCGTTTTTCGTCCTAGGCAGATCGGGGCTATCTCTTGATTTTCAAGTTCGGAATTCCAAATTCTCACAATCCTCTCGAGGACACAGTTGAATAGTAATGGTGATAATCCATCACCCTGTCGCACACCTGTCTTGATTTCAAATGACTGAGACAATTCTCCCATGAACTTCACCTTAGAAGTTGTGGCTGTTAAGGTTTCTCTGATAATATTGGCCAGTTTGGTTTTGACTCCAAATTCTCTAATGATCTTATCTAGGGTCCTTCTGTCCACCGAGTCGAAGGCTTTTTTGAAGTCAATGAATGAAACCACTGTACTTTTGCCGTTCAGCGCTCTGTGGCGAATTATTGATTTCAAATTTAGGATTTGTTCGGCACAGGAGCGGCCTTTCCGGAACCCACCTTGGTATTCTCCAAGTTGCTTATCTAGGATTCCTTTTATTCTATTCAGAAGTATCCTTGAGACGATTTTGTAAGTGACTGGGAGTAGCGACACGCCTCTGTAGTTGTTAACATCTTGTTTGTTCCCTTTCTTATGGAGTGGGTGGATCAGCGCTGTTTTCCATTCGTCTGGTAGCTTTTCCGTCTCCCATATTTGTTGGAAGATATGGTGCAGGTCGTCTAGGATTTCCGGTTCTGCCCACTTCAACATTTCTGCTGATATGGAGTCTTCCCCGCTTGCCTCGTTGTTCTTGAGACTTTTCAGGGCTTCCTTTATTTCTTCTTTTGTTGGTGGCATATCATCTTCTGAGTTTATAGGATGAGTCTGAAATTCTAGTTTGTTGGTTAGAGGCGGGCAGTTGAGGAGTTTCTCAAAGTATCTGGCTAATATATTGCAGTTTTCTTGATTGGTCAGTCCAATTTTTCCTTCTTCGTTTTTGAAACTTATACTTGGAATTTGGTATCCTCTAAGCTTGTCCTTGAAGGTTTGGAAAAAATCTCTGGTGTTATTCTTAGTGAAGTCGTCCTGGAGGTTTTGTAACTTTGCATTCTCAAACGATCGTTTGGTCCTGCGGAATACCCCTGATGTTTCTTTCGTTTGGGTTCTGAATTTTTCCAAATGTTCCGTATCTCTTGAACATTTCCATTTTCTCCATGTGTCGGATCTCTTTTCAAGTTCTTTCTCACATTCTTCATTCCACCAGATTGTACGTTTCCTCTTTGCCAGTCCGAATGTTTTCTTAGCGGCTTCATTGATCTTTGTACAAAGATGTTGCCAGGTCTTTGTTCTAGAAGAGCGGATTTCTTCTCTGAAGTTATTTATAATATCTCCATTGATGTTCATTCGATTGGTGTTGTATTTTTTCAACTTAGGTGGATCCTTCTTTTGTTTTGGTGGAAGAAAACGTATTTTAACTTTGGAGAGATAGTGATCAAAGTCAAATTTACCATTTCTAATCACTTAAACATTCATCACCTCCCTTGTATTTGTCCTTGATATTGCTACATGGTCTAATTGGAATTCTCCTAGGTTGGGATTTGGAGATACCCATGTCTTTGCTTTTCTTGGAAGTTTCCGAAAATGAGTCGACATGAGATTCAACTGGAAGATTTTGCAGAGTCCAAGGAGCCGTTCGCCATTCTTGTTTGTCCTCCTGTGTGCTGGATAGTCTCCTACTATATCTCTGTATTTTCTTTCTGTCCCTATTTGTGCGTTGAAGTCTCCCAGAAGGATTTTTACATGGTTCACAGGAATCCGAGCGATTTCTGTTTCTAAGAGGTCCCAGAAGTCATCGACTTTCTGTGGGTTCTTCTTGTTGTCTTCGTTGATAGGAGCATGGCAATTTATGAGAGTATAATTCCTGTTTTTGCACTTGATTGTCAATAGGGATAATCTCTCAGATTTAGATGAAAAGTCTGTGACACTATCCACTATGGTTTTGTTTATGTAGAAGGCAGTCCCAAGGAGAGGGGTGTTAGCCATTATCTTTATTGCTGGCTTTCCTTTGAATACTCTGTAGTGCTTTATATCCATGATGTGGTCATCTAGGAATCTGGTCTCTTGTACAGCCAAAATCTGGATTTGTTGGTCGTCCAGGAGCTTTTCCGATTCTTTCTGTTTTCCGACTCGCAGGAGAGAGTTGACGTTAATGGTCCCGATGAAGTATTTCCTCTTGAATTTCAATTTGGAAGGTGTTTCAAGACGCTCCGACTCATCTTGTATGCAGGTGGTGGGACTCCCCAGAATCCTAGGTCCCGATGCATTGCCTACTGCAATGGTGGATTTCTCTTTCAAGTTACCACCTGGGGTAGTGCTCTCATTTAGCGACATTTCCATTCTGCATATGAAATTGTGTTGTGTAGGTGTAGGAAATAAAATTATTATTATTATTATTATTAATAATAATCTGGGGTAAAAACTGTGCTATTTGAATTCTAATAGTTACCACGAATAGTATCCATCCATGGATTTGAACAGAAAGTAGGGGGAATACAAATTTAAACATGAGAAGAAAACACATTTCCCTATAAATGTTTATAATTTGATTGTTCCTCGTAAATCATGAGAATAGGAGCACATTGAGCACTTGCTGTACGAGGTAGCGAGGATATTACATTATATATGAATTGCAGCCAATGACCATAGCAGGGTGTTTTAAATGAAAGCCGTGGGGTCCCAGCAAGTTCAATTTCAAGTAGTTCCAGCTTTGGCCACCAGATGCCATAGTCACTGACACCTAGCGGCAAACGTTGGAATTTGATAGAGAGTTTCCAATCAACCAAATATAACGTACAAATTTTGCTACACACAATCAATTTTAGTGGTAGGCTCTTTCACATGCCATAAATCTACAGTATGTCCATGGGCCCGCCGGCTTTACTTCCCCTCCGATGGAAGGCCTACTGAAGGATTTTAACGCTCATAAAATCCGAAGATTTCGACCGGGTTTGAACCCGCGATCTTGGGCAGATCAGTTTAGAATGCTACCGGCTATGCCACCGAAGCCACTAGGGAGGATATTATAAAACAATGAAAAGGAAGTAAATATTGCCGCTCTTGGATAGCCTTGAAGCCGGGATCTTCAGGTCAGTGGGCAGGCGCGATGCCACTCGTACACCGTAAGTAAGTTTCTATGTTAATTGTTGCACATCATAACCTGTAGGCTAGGGCTAAATATTCAATGATTTCAGTGATATATCTTACATATTGAGTTGAATGCATTATTTCAGTGTCTGGCATGCTTTCAACTTTATTAAAAGCCAGTTTCCCGCCCGTTTTGCGTTGATAATGTGAATCAACTGCACATGTTACTCTCAAAAGACAACCCTCCTCCATATTTGATTTCCTACATCTTTCTCCGCAAATAGTAGGCCTAGTGCTACTATTAGTGGTTTCGGGCGGTAAGCTAGCAGATGTCGCTAGTTGTCCCTTATTTAGAATCCCTGCACCCTCTTCTATTCCATAGATTCGCATCACCATAACCTCATTTTGAGGCATCCATTTCCAAAGGGTTCCTTGTCCAAGAAGTGAAATTGTTGGGAAAACGCGGAAAACGTTTATCAGACTTACTGCTTATCGTATGCTAAATATATTTGCTCACTTATTCTTCTTCTTCTTTCTTCGATTCGGCCAACTAGGGACCACGTCAGTTCAACTGTCTCTTCTTCCGAGCTTTAACTACCGCCCAGTGTTCCCGCATTCGTCTCCGGTGTTGTTCTTTTCTCTCTTGGGACCACACCTTCCCTGTCTTCAGCTTCGGCTTTTCCTGGAAACCTTTGTGCGTACGTAGTTTTTCCTGAAGTGGAACACGCTCCTGGATATCGTTAGGGGAAATTTCCATTTCACGTAGATCTTTCTCAACTTCCGTGAACCATGCCCCTTTGGTTTTCTTATCCTGAAAGTACGTCAATATCCGTTTTGATATCCTGCCTGGGCTCATTCGTGTCACGTGGCTATAAAAGACAATCCTTCTTTTTCGAATCGTGTCACTGATCTTCTCCACGTGCTTGTATAATTCGTGGTTGTGACGCCTTCTGTACTCGCTGTTTTCTTTGATAGGACCCAGGATTTTCCTCAAAATCTTCCTTTCTTTCGCCTCTAGTTTTTCCATTAGACCTTTCTTGTTCATTGTTAGAGTCTCTGCCGCATACAGAGCCTCTGGTCGAATAACAGTGCAGTAATGTCTAATTTTGGCGTTTAAGGATATCGATCTCTTATTGTAGATGTCTTTAGTCAGGTTGTATGCCATTTCCATTTTATTAATGCGTGACACGAAGGCTTCTTTCTCTGATAGGTTAGGCTCTATCCATTCACCGAGGTATTTAAACTTTTCTGCCTTCTGAACTTTTCCTAGTCCGACCTCCAGTTCCCTGGGCGCTGATTTTATGTTTGTCATGAATTGTGTCTTCTCAAAGGAGATTTGAAGCCCAGCCTTCAGTGCTTGATTTTTCAGTTGGTTAAGTTGTTCTTCTGCCGTATCAATGGAATCTGAAAAGATCACTAGATCATCTGCAAAGGCTAGACAGTCGATCGTAAGATTCATATACTTGAACCCTAGCCTTACCCCATTTTCTACCCTTGAATTTTTCATTTCCTTCCGCCATTCTCGGATGACCTTTTCTAAAACACAGTTGAAGAGTAGAGGTGAGAGTCCGTCTCCTTGCCTCACTCCTGTCCTGATTTCAAAGGCATCGGACAACTCTCCTCTGAACTTCACTTTGGAGCTGGTGTTGGTCAGGGTTTGCTGGATAATTGATTGTGTCTTGTTATCTAAGCCAAACTCTTCATGGATTTGCAATAGGGTGGTTCGATCAATTGAGTCGTACGCTTTTCTAAAATCAACAAAGGTCACCACGAATTCCCTGTTCCTGATTTTCAGATATGAAAGGTCGGACTTCAGATTCATAATCTGCTCAGCACATGACCGTCCCTTTCTGAAACCCCCTTGGTATTCCCCCAGTTGTGGATCGATTTGTTGTTCCGCCCTATTCTGTAGAGATTTTGAGAGGATCTTGTAAGTTATTGACAGAAGAGAGATGCCACGGTAATTGTTCACATCGGTTTTCTCCCCTTTCTTATGTAGTGGATGAATTACGGCAGAGGTCCATCCACTTGGGAGTTTTTCGCTCTCCCAGACCTCTTGAATAATTGCAACAAGCTTGTCGATTGCCTTTTCCCCTGCATGTTTCCACAGTTCAGCAATTATCAAATCTTCACCCGGTGCCTTGTTGTCCTTCAGCTCTTGGATTATCTTCGTGATTTCAGCCTTTGTAGGTGGGGACGAATCGGGGTGGATGTTTGGATTTATTTCATAAACGAAAGGGGTCACTGGAGCCTCACAGTTGAGGAGGTTTTCAAAATAACTTGCTAGAATCTGACAATTATCTTTATCAATGTGAGCCAATTTCCCGTTGGAATCTTTAAACTGTAGACTTGGGGGGTTGTATTTGTTCAGACTGTGCTTGAAGGTTTTATAGAAGTTACGTGTGTTATTTTTCTGGAAGTCTTGCTCATTCTGTACCAACTGTTCCCTATTAAACGTACGTTTCACGCCACGGATGGTTTTTGATGCAGATTTTCTCGCGTTTAGGAAGTTGACCCTATTCTCTTCATTTTTGTGGCAATTCCATTTCTGCCACGCAACCTGTCTTAGCTGAACTGCTGTATCACGTTCATGATCCCACCAAGGATGCTTTCTTGATTTTGTGAGTGGGACAGTCTCCTTTGCAGTTCTGACTATAGCCTCTTGTAATTGTTCCCAATTCTCTGGATTTAAAGTTTCCAACTTGTGGGTGAATTCTTGGTTGCTCCTTAGCTTGTCTCTGTCAAACGTATCAGTTTTTCTTGGAGTAATCTTCTTGTTATTTCTTGGAATTAGTCTAACTTTGATTTGCGAAAGGTAGTGGTCCGAGTCTAAGTTGCCACTTCTCAGAACCTTCACGTTCTGGATCTCTCGTTGCGCTTTCCGTGCAATGGCGACATGATCAATTTGAAATTCACCAAGGTTGGAGTTTGGAGAAATCCAGGTCTTCTGTTTTCTGGGTAGGTGTTTGAACGCCGTTGACTTTAGGACCAGATTGAATGCTCTGCATAACTCCACAAGCCTCTCTCCATTACGATTAGTTCTCCTGTGAGCTGGGTAGTTTCCAATAATCTTCTGATATTTTCGTTCTTTGCCAAGCTGGGCATTGAAATCCCCTAGGAGAATGATGGTATGTTTGTCAGGTACCTTTGAGAGGATATATTCTAGCTCCTCCCAGAATGCGTCTGTTCCTTCCGGGTCCTTCTTATTCGCCTGATTGATTGGCGCATGTACGTTCACCATTGTATAAACTCTATTTGTACACCGAAAAGAAAGAGTTGAGACTCGGCTGTTAGGGGATGTGAAGTCCACAATCGAACCCAAAATCTTCCTGTTGACAATAAATCCTGTACTTAAGTGTGGGATGGTTTTTACTACACGTTTACCGGTCTTGCCTTTGAAGATTCTATAACCTTGTGACTCGAAGCACTGTTCATCCGTGAATCTTGTTTCCTGAATTGCAGCGATCAATATCTGATATCGGGACAAGACATCAGTAACCTGTTTGAGTTTGCCGATCTTAAGAAGTGAGTTTGCGTTGAAAGTAGCGAAGAAATTCCGGCGTTTGTGACTGATCTTTCCTGGAGTCTCCGATACCTCCACGCATGTCTGCGCAGGCTTCCCAGAATCCGAAGGCCTGCATGCTTCACTCAAGGTGAAGGTTGATTGGTTACCACCTGGGGTAGTAGCTTCTGCTGAATTTTTCTCCATGCTTTGAACAGTTGAAAAACTGTAGATTGGGGTCAATGATATTTCACACTTATTACTATTAATCATCGAAGACTTTTGGAGGAATCACAGCATATAGAACCCAATGATTCTTTAAAATAAAAAATATAACTTGGACAAAGTGCCGTTTGGAACTGCAAGATTGACAAGGGTCATTTTGGAACAGTATGAAATGGACAAGGAAGGTTTAGTTTCGGTATGAATTAAAACACTTTTTTAAGATAAGATTAAGAATAATTATTGATGTGATGTTAGCTAATTTATTCATAAAACTGGAGAATAGATTACACATGGACAAGGGTCACTTTGGAACTCAGTATTACAGCTTGCTTACCCTCGCAATGGGACAAGGAACCGTTTGCTATTGTATATTATTATGTCTGCCATATTGGATTTCTGGCTTTGGACAAGGGCCACCTTGGAACTGCATAGGATATTCAAATGCAATTTTCGAGGCTTTTGGGTCGTTTTGGAACTGTAAGACAAATATAAATCAGTAGATCATGTACAGAATGCCATTGATACCAAAACATGAATTTTTCATATAGGTGGACGAGGATCCGTTTGGAAATGGATGCCTCTTTTGTAATATCAGCTTATGCTTTTTCCTACTGTCTACGTCACATTTCACTGCTATAACACCTGCCCTAATAACACTCATCACCTGATAAATGCTCTCCTTGTCTATCCTCCTGCATTCGCGATATTCACTAAACCTCTGAGAGCACATTCAGGTCGGAACTAGCTTGTATCCAAACTCGCTGGCAATTTATTCTTCAGACAGTTATTTTAAAATGTGATCTGTAATAAGAGCGTGGCCATGGGCAGAAGGCCAGGGATTTGCAAAGGCACCCGTTCTACCTCAATAATTCCTGGGCTGTGATTATATCAACTGTGCATACTCTCACATAGCAGGGTCTTCTAGGTAAATACGATAGGCACAATCTATGATCAAACCCAACTGCTCACTGGCCAAAATGTCAGCAGAAAAACGCCAATATCATTATATTCCCTTATTGCGTGTTTAGTGGCAACTTCAAATGGAATTCCACCAAACACAACTGCACTTATATAGCGGAGGTGTATGAAACTAACAATAACATACGACACCATTTGAGGAAACACAAATTTTCCTTCCGACATTTAATGTGGAGAGCTGACCTATTTGTGTTGCAAGAGCGAAATATACGAGAGGGGAAACGACTGTCTTGCCGGCCCAATCAGTCGAGACGGAACATTGTCATCCGCCATCAAAATCTGGTTTCAACAGCCCAGACTGCTAATTGAATATATATATTTCCCTTTGTAAAATATAAATTTAAATATATATTTTCCATTGTAAAATGCACAATGTAACGCATAATTTTATAACATATGGGTAGTTGTAAAAGAATAAATATAAAACATTTAAGTGGAAAAAAGCAACCCTACCTTGATTTGAACCCTGAGCTGATCGGGTGACAGACCTACGCTCTACAACTGAGCTACATATGTCCGTAGTACTTCTGTTTTATCAAACGACTTAGATAAAGCGTGTTAGCAAATAATTAATTGGAAAAAACTATCTTTTCAGTGAAGCATACCTTCATTATAAACCATTTCATCCAAAATGTATATTACTTCTATCGGTAAGCTATATTGCATGCAACATACTCCAACTACTGAAATATAGGCCAGGTACGAGAGTTCATTTATGTCACGCTACAGTATAATATTATAATATGAAACTATAATATCCATCGATTTACGTCCTCTAGGATGGCCTTACCCACTGTTTGTTCGATAATCGGGAATGGTAGTTCTTAAGTAATGGTTTATAATGCTTGCATGATTTACACGGCCATCATCTTGAAATGGTACGGCTGATGAACTAGTTGGCCAAAAAGTAACAATAACAATAGTAATTTATTTTGCGCAAGAAATACTCCTCTTTATGAAGTTATTGATGAAACTGATAAGACATTCTCACGACTACGACTTGCAGACATGCAATGTATGTATGCATGTCTACCCCTTATTATTCCCGTTTTCCAACGGGGTCGGGGATGAGATGCGATGGAAGTCTTTGTGTCGATTGTTTTTACGGGCGGATGCCCTTCCTGACGCCAACCTCATGAGAGGAGTTAATGAGAGATGAAATGAATGATGGTGAATGAAACTGGGCAAGGATGTGGAAGGAAGCGGCCGTGGCCTGTCAGAAGGTACCGTCCAAGCATTTGCCTGGACCATTTCAAGGACGGCCGACGGTGGGGCTCGAACCCGCGCGTCTACCGAGTCGGCAGAGAGCTCGGCCCCATGACATAATGCTGCGCGTTAGCCAGCGTAGCCACTACTGTCGGTACTTGCAGACATGCAATACGACACCAAATAGCACGTTATTCGTTTGAACAGTGCCAGATGGCTTGGTAACGAAAAGAACTACATGGTGGACACCCTCACAAGTTCAGCCAACATCATGTAGGCCGATCATTGTCGAACTTATAGTTAAGCATGGTTCACTCTTCAGTAAAACTGAGGGCATTGTAATTTCGATGCAGGTCCCTGTCATTGCAATAAAAAATTATAGAAAGTACAACCTTAAAGAGAATGTAGCAGATGATCGATGCTGTAAATGCACCTCATCACATGATCGGTGGCTGGTATAGAGTATACCAAGAGGCACAAGGATGCTGCTAAAATCTTAAATCAAGAGCTAGCTGTATAATGTGGACTTCTGGATACTAGCGTGGTATTCTACAATTACCAGCCTGCCAACGAGCTTGAGTATGAGCATCATATGTATTCGGTTAGACCTATTTTAACCGACCAAAAAATCTTGGCCAATAGACCCGATATTGTCTATCTCAATAAAAGGAACCAAAATACCTATTTGATAGACGTTGCTGTCCTGATTAGCCAATATATGCTAATTACCCAGTCTCTGGAAACAAACAAGTACGCACCGTTGGATGAAGAGATACGAATACTATGGAGACTAGAATGCGTGACAATGTTGCCAGTGATGATCTCTTCCATGGGAATTTCTCCAAAGATGTTGGTAATGGCTTTGTAAGAACTACAATTAGAATATCTCATTGCCAGTGTTGGATACCTGTCACATTATTAGGTAATTTGTTCCATAGTAAGACATCATATTTGTTTGCGAAATCCGCATCTTGTAGACTGCGTTAAACCACATTGATGAGAAATTAAAGATAATGATAAATGGAAATATAAAACTTAAGTGTGTACAATAGTCCTTGTAATTGTAGAAGACCCTCGCGCTTAGCCGTGGGAGTTAAATAGCTCACCACGACTGCGTTGCAGAGCTTCAGCAAGTCAGAGGATCGGAGGTTCAAATCCCGGCGATGACAGCGGCTCACGAGTTCTCACCACATTTCCTCCAGGCAAATGCCGGGATAGT
Organism: Meconema thalassinum; assembly: GCA_946902985.2. Taxonomy (NCBI): domain Eukaryota; kingdom Metazoa; phylum Arthropoda; class Insecta; order Orthoptera; family Tettigoniidae; genus Meconema; species Meconema thalassinum. The sequence continues at coordinate 503,069,538 of OX336393.1, read as the reverse complement.
AACTTAGTTCATGTCTCGGGGCACCGACCTTAGTAATCACAGTTACACACATTACTACAGACTCCAGAGAAACAAAGGTTATCAGACGGATTGAACACACAAGTACACGGGGGTGATGATCAAGATATTCCAACAACAACAATTGCAGAGGAAACCACAGCACGATATAGCTTATTTTATCTGTCAAATTCCGCCACTCGAAGGTTATCTCCATGACCTCAACAGAGCCAATGTTGGAGAAGATTCAACTCCGCGGGGAACATCATAATTATATTCTTATCGCATAAATACGGTATGTCGTATGATGGGGAGGCATCCTCTCTGCAATCAGGTAAGCTGAGTTGGCCAAGAACTCATATTAACTGTCTCGTCTCATCAGAGAAGGTGGATATAGTGGCTCCTGTTATTGTTTCCTTCTTCAGAGGATTAGCAGCATTGTGACACTTAGCCCATGCGCTTGTATGTGTGTGAAATGTGTCCAATACACTGTGCTATTTTGGCTACGATTATTGGCTGTCACCCCTGGGGTCCGGGTTATAGGCCACCTCGTGGGGTTGTGGCTAGCCCTATTGGCTGTCACCCCTGAGGTCCGGGTTATAGGCCACCTCGTGGTGTAGCGGCTAGCAATATTGGTTGTCACCCCTGAGGTCCGGGTTATAGACCACCTCGTGGTGTAGTGGCTAGCACTGTTGGCTGTCACCACTGGGGTCCGGGCTATAGACCACCTCGTTGTGTAGTGGCTAGCACTATTGGCTGTCACTCCTGAGGTCCGGGTTATAGACCACCTCGTGGTGTTGTGGCTAGCACTATTGGCTGTCACCCCTGGGGTCCGGTTTATAGACCACCTCGTGGTGTTGTGGCTAGCCCTATTGGCTGTCACCCCTGAGGTCCGGGTTATAGGCCACCTCGTGGTGTAGCGGCTAGCAATATTGGCTGTCACTCCTGAGGTCCGGGTTATAGACCACCTCGTGGTGTAGTGGCTAGCACTATTGGCTGTCACCCCTGAGGTCCGGGTTATAGACCACCTCGTGGTGTAGTGGCTAGCACTGTTGGCTGTCACTCCTGAGGTCCGGGTTATAGACCACCTCGTGCTGTAGCGGCTAGCAATATTGGCTGTCACTCCTGAGGTCCGGGTTATAGACCACCTCGTGGTGTAGTGGCTAGCACTATTGGCTGTCACCCCTGACGTCCGGGTTATAGACCACCTCGTGGTGTAGTGGCTAGCACTGCTGGCTGTCACCCCTGAGGTCCGGGTTATAGGCCACCTCGTTGTGTAGTGGCTAGCACTATTGGCTGTCACCCCTGAGATCCGGGTTATAAACCACCTCGTGGTGTAGTGGCTAGCACTGCTGGCTGTCACCCCTGGGGTCCGGGCTATAGACACCTCGTTGTGTAGTGGCTAGCACTATTGGCTGTCACCCCTGAGATCCGGGTTATAAACCACCTCGTGGTGTAGTGACTAGCACTGTTGGCTGTCACCCCTGAGGTCCGGGTTATAAACCACCTCGTTGTGTAGTGGCTAGCACTATTGGCTGTCACCCCTGAGATCCGGGTTATAAACCACCTCGTTGTGTAGTGGCTAGCACTATTGGCTGTCACCCCTGAGATCCGGGTTATAGACCACCTCGTGGTGTAGTGGCTAGCACTGCTGGCTGTCACCCCTGGGGTCCGGGCTATAGACCACCTCGTTGTGTAGTGGCTAGCACTATTGGCTGTCACCCCTGAGATCCGGGTTATAAACCACCTCGTGGTGTAGTGACTAGCACTGTTGGCTGTCACCCCTGAGGTCCGGGTTATAGGCCACCTCGTGGTGTAGTGGCTAGCACTATTGGCTGTCATTCCTGAGGTCCGGGTTAAAGACCACCTCGTGGTGTAGTGGCTAGCATTGTTGGCTGTCACCCCTGAGGCCCGGGTTATAGATCACCTCGTGTGTAGTAAATTCCTACACAATTATTAAACCAAAACCTTTAATAGTACATTATGCAACGAGCCTATAATGGCTATAATTAAGACACGAGTATTTTAAAAAACGAGCGTAGGCCTATGCGAGTTTTATAATTTCCATACGAGTGTCTGAATTACCATTATAGGCGAGTTGCATACGACTGTTTATGTTCGACGATAATTATAACTTTATAATATGTTTTAACATAAATATTCATAATATCTGTTCAGTCACTGGAATGTTGTGATCGGGTGCTGCGGTGAGTAGTATATCTCTGTTTTCGAAGCTCTCTGGACAACCGACGCATGCGCTCTGTGTGCTTAAATGACATATGTTCAGATTGTGTATTCAGCAAAACTGTCACCGAAGTCGTTTCAATACAACGCGCTGTGTAGAAATTGGATTTGAGGATATTAAGGTACAGTGCTATTTCTTGTCTCATATTCACAAGTTTATTTACGCGAACATATGGACGGTGCACTTTCGGTAATTTATATAGACATGTTGGATTTCGAGCGCATGCGCGAAGGTATCCTTATCTAATTGGTCACACAACTGTTTCTTGAGCTCTGATTGGTGGGAGAAACTGTTTCATAACGAAAAATAGTGTTATAATGAGCCTCAGTTTTCTGACACATAACAGTTAGGGTCGAACATAAAACTATTTCAAGAAACAGAGGAACCAATGCATTGTTGTAGATGGACATGAGACAAAAGAATTAATTTTCAACTCGGAGTATTCCAAATGGAGGTTACTTCACTCTCATATTAATAATAACATTCTAATTGTTGTTTATATTTGATTTATACAATAAAGAGGGAAAAGGAAGGAAGCTTTTAGCGTGACGGTTAATCTCCCGATCATGAGCCCAGCGAACACCATTTTATGTGGAATCCGAACCACAGGCCGTGATACTTCACCTCGAATATCTCACACCCTTTGGTCGGGAATAGGAGCCGGTCTGCCTTGGTGAGAGGCTAGCAGCTTTACCTCTTCACCATCACACATCCATATATATTATTATCGGTACTATTATTTGATAGTTTTTTAGGTTATTGCTATAGTTAGTTTATTTGGGCTGATGAAGGACGCAATGAAAGTCTGCAACATTCCACAGAATCGTTTGGTGCTTTTCAGTCGGTCAACACGAATGTACCAAAAATATCTGGATTATGCCCTAATCCTGAAATAAATTAAATGAGATTAATAAATATACTAGGATGACCAGTTTTGATCGTCAAGCGATCATCATCAGATCCATTACACTTAGGCTATAACATCTATGTTTGAGAATACAGGTGAAAAATATTTACAGTATGTACAATTATTTAGTTGCAGTATTGGTAATGCAACTGTCAGTGTATGCTAAATGTAATATATCTAATGATAGGTGAAATGCTAAAATGGCGATAGAAATCCGGAGTTTGTCTGTTTGGGGTGATTATACGGTTGTAAAAAATCAACTATGGTTATACTGTAATAATACAGGCTGATACATATCCGGTTGTCTTCCTGGCTGGAACTTCGAGCAGTTTTGTGTTCACCCTAGCACCAGTTGTGGTCGCTGAACCTGGGTGTTAACTGGACGAAACTGGGTTTTCCTTTCTTCCACCTTTGTTCTGTCTGAGGTCAGTGCAATGTTTATTTGTGTGACGTTGCCAAATCTAGATTAGAATGTATGTTATTGAATACAGGAAGATCTACAACTATTAAAGGACCGTGGAACTGTCTTCGCCACGCGTGGACTAAAAAACCATTCGAAATAAGCGCTACCCCCCGGTCTATTGAAGACGTCCCGGCACCATTAATACTGCCGCGCCTACCGGCCAAGGTTTATTGCAGAAAAAGTACATAGTACACCTGATCCAGATAACATTTACCTATAAACCAACGCTATCCCCCCCCCCCTTTTATCTAGCTTGCCTGTATCGCTAAGTAGTGTCTTGTTTCCGACAGGGTGTGTTTTTAGTGGAGTGAAAAGGGGTGAACTCTCCATAAAAGTGTGTTCATTTAGATTGTTGGGATTGTTTCGTTTGGCTAGGTGGATCTCGATGAATTATTTTTAGGTCAGTCTCGATTTTAGTAAAGCTGTGCCCCGTGTCACACATATGTTCGCATACGACTGAATGTGTTCCGTATCTTATCGCATTCCTATGTTCATTATAACGTGTGTCTACTCGTCTTCCACTCTGTGAAGGGGCAGATGACCTCGTAGTTCCGCCCCTTAAAACAACAATAACTAACTAACTAACTTCCACTCTGTCCAATGTACTTAGCTTGACAATCAGTGTCTTGGCATGTAATAGAATATACCCCTGACTTTGTTTATTTAGATTACTAATTTGCAGGTGCCTACCGGTTGTATTGTTCGCTGTGAATGCTATTTTTATGCCTTGCATTTTGAAAAGATTAGTGATTTTATATGTGATTGTATTCACATAGTTGAAGCGCGCAAATTTTTTCTCATTACTGTCCGGTTTGGGAATAGTTTTGTCTTTATTTTTATGTTTTGGCTATAATTTGGTCTATTTTGCTTGCCGGGAAATTGTTTTCCTTTGCTATTTGCTTAATGGTTCTTATTTCCTTATTCTAGTTGTCTTTTGACATGGGTATGATTAAAGCCCTGTGCACCATTGAGTTGAACCCCGCTAATTTGTGCGTACTGGGGTGATTAGACTGATTATCGATTGCATGCGAGGTTTGTGTGGCTTTCCGGAATATGGAATATGAAAGTACGTTATATTTACGTTCAATGGTTATGTCGAGATAATTTATTTTTCGGTCTGTTTCGAACCCCACAATCATATTAGGTATGAATTTGGAATAAATGTGTTGACAGTCGGATGTAATCTATCTTTTAAGTACATAGTATACACAGATGACGAACACCGGTGGCCATGGATACCATAGTGTCGGGGAACTAGATGGACCTCCAGCCCAAAACCATATCCATGTTCAAACGCCCATTACAATCTCTCATACATATTTATTGCTGAACGTAAAGCTTGACACCTTATAGAGGAGACTTTTCTTGCAATGACGCCCGCTTGCATACTTCCCTTACGTCTCTTACCTTCGGTCAAACTCGCACCGTCCTTGACTGAACTAATAAAATTCCTGTTTCTCCCGGGAACCTTAGTTCGAGACCACTGTGTTATACCATTGCAATGTTGAGTTTTCTCATTTTAGGTTTTCTGGAACTTTAACAAGATTCATCGCTATGAGGATTATCATTGTTCTGGCAATACTTGCTGTCCGGGGCACTGCAGCCTCAGTGTGTTCCCCTGAAGAGGAATCCTTCAAATTCACCGTAAGGAGTAAGAGAAATTCTACGAGACATTGTCTTGTGGAGGTGAGACTCTCAATAATACTTAATTTAGAGGGCACTAAAGCCTAGATATATTCCTCTTAAGGGGAATCATTCAAGTTCTCCGTGAGAAGTAAGGTAAATTCGACCAATGACAGTGTGTCTGTTGATTTTTCTTCATGGACTGTAAATGGTAATTAGGGCTTAGCCTTAAAAATGGACGTAGCGCAATGTTTGCTATCCCTGCGAATTCCGGACGAGGTGCACAGAATGTCTGCTGATCAACCCAACTTGGTACCCTGAGGCTAATCCGGGGAGTATTAACATCAAAAATACTGAAAATTTCCTGGTGTTAATTCTTATAGTTGTATCTTCTCAGGGCTTTGACATCGTGGTCATCAGCACCTTGTATTTAAATCCTATTAAAGGTTTGGGACAGTTTGTTCATCAGCCCCTTTTAGTCGTGTGTGTGTTGAAGCTATCTCATAACCTGTATTTATGTGCTGACTGTAGTAGTGTGTGTAACTGTATTAGGGTGTCCCGGCCCTTGAATTAAGGAGCACGTCGATGTGGAGTTTTTCGGACAACCTGTGTTATTATGATACCGGTATTCGTGTGTCTATGTGATATTGAATACAGAATTGGATGGAAGGCGGTCGGGGCCTCTACTTAGAGACCATACTGACGATTGCCTGGAGTGGAAAAGCGAGTCCCCAATAAATCACCTCTAGGGTGGCTCAGGCGGTATATAACTCAGTTATCCGGACGATACTGTGAAGCCCCCTTTGTGGACATCACAACAGAGTTATGTGCCATGGTAGAACCGTGATTCAAACCTGGGACTTCGGGATGGGCAGCCAACAATGAGAGTGGTCTTAAAAACATTTGTGAAAGATGAGAAGCGTCGACAAGCTGAGTAGAGTTCCAGTTGTTAAGACGACGCGACGCCTAACGCTATTCACAGGGAGATGACAGCTCTGAATACACGCAGATGAGACGTTAGAGAATCAAGCATTAGTATTAAGGGCTATAATTCCTAGGACAACCTCCGTGGCCGAAATCACTAACGTGCCTCACTGGTATCGGGAGAGCGTGGGTTCGAATCCGTCCTTGGCGGTCCTGAAATTGGTTTTCCGTTGTTTACCATTTTCACCCCCAGGCAAATAACGGGGTGGTACTTTCTAACAGCTCCATGGCTGACTTCTTTCCTAAATCCCTTCCCTAACCTTTCCTTAATTATACCCAAGTTAGCGGTCGCATTCGGACTCTGCGAGGAGTCATTCCTCTACCGTCGCAAGGACGGAGTCTGGAGCTGAACACACTTTGTCAGCAGATACAACTGGGGATGGTTATTATTATTATTAAGCGTATGGAATTTTACAAAATGGACAAGTATATACAATATTATACAAAAACCTGCAAAGAATACATGGTACTAAGTAGTCACATGGATATCCAAATTATTTATCCATTGAACTAGGGATACTGAGACATCAGCAAGGTATTTCTGGTCTCCACCATAAGCACGCAGAGGGCATTCGTCCATTATGTGATGCATGGTCTGGACCAATGCACCACAGTCACATGCTGGAGAGTCCCTGAAGCCCCACTGGTGAAGGGAGAATGCAGATCTTCCACAATTAGAGCGAAACCTCTTTAGTGATTACCACGTTCTTCTTGGCAAACTGAAACCACCGGGGGGGGGGGGCATGGTTTGGATTAAAGAGGCTTGGCCACTCCGGAGCTGTACGAAACCATTGCTCTTTCCATTCCTCTTTTAAATTGAAACCAGCATCCATTAGATTCTGGGATGGTGGCAGGTGACCGCTAACTTGGGTCTAATGCAGAAAAGGTCGGGGATGGATGTGGGAAGGAAGTCGGCCATGGACCTATTGAAAGGAACCGTAAGTAGACTAAGTAAGTACGTGTTACTAAGTAAGGAAATGCGTTAGTAAGTAAGTAAGTAAGTAAGTAAGTAAGTAAGTGAGTAAGTGATTGATATTAACGAGCAGTTTCTGCTCAACAGGTTGATGTCACCAGCAATGCACCTTCATCTTCCAGTGACGATGGAGACATGACGTTAGATGTAAGCCATAGCCGGTCAGTGTGCAGCAAGGGTGAAGTGGTACACCTGAGGACTGCAGTCGATGGTACGTTTAACTCTGATATTATTTGTAAAGCCTTCTCATTATTATTCACTATCTTCGACCTCCCGTTGAGATCTGCCAGAGACAACGAGACAATTTCAATTTCTTATCCTTTGGTGCTTTCTCCTCCTCTCTCAGTATTCATTCATCACCGCACTGTGTTTCCTTTCTCTCTCCTCGGACCAGTTTTTATTATATTTATTACTAGCAGGTACCCGCGGCTTCGCTCGCAATGAAGACATAGAGGGCGGTGCAATTTTGCATTTAATTGGTCTATTCTATTACAGCAATCTCGGCTACAGGTGGGTCCATTTTAATTCCGGAAATTATGATACATAAAGTAACCTATATTGATATGAGCTGCAAAGTGTGAATTCCATAGAGTTGAAAAAGCCTACAGGGTACGATGTTGCCGTATGTGAAAACATTTGAAAATTACGATTTCGGTTTTGCCACCTTCTGCTGAGACATAACTATTTTGCTGTCTGGATACTCGTGAGGACGCCACATACAGTTGCCCATGGGAACAATTGGTTTTGTCTAAACGTAAACTTGCTGCTGATTGCGTTTTGTTAACAGTAATTGCGAATACTGTTTGAAGAGGGAACTGAACTTTGCAAACTGGAATGACAAATCTATCGGAATAATTGGAATATGGTAAATTAATAGTATTTCTCCTTAAGATATTCATGGTGTACTTTTCTCACAATTATTGATGAATTGAACGTCAACGTGTTGCTATTAATAGTCCTATAGCTAAAATATCTCTCACCTTGGCCTCTGATGTGCATTGTGCAACCTTTTCCAGTGTTACATCCCAGGGACTGTTATTCTCCAACTACCCTTTTGCCTGATTATTTTGTTTTTAGAGATCTTTGAAAGAGGTTGCCCTCGCACATGGTGTTGATGCATTGTCAAAGGAAAACATTCCATGTTAAAAACATGGACCATGTAACCTGTACCCAATGCTTCTGCAGATTTTACACCAGGCCAATTCTGAAGAGCAGTTCCTTAATTTCAGATTTGCCAATATTTTACTGTATCGTTCCTTGTGTAATATATCTGTACCCCAACATACAGAAGAGTGCTTTCAAAATCATACCTTGTGCAAATTTTGGAAAAGGTAGTGAGTGCGTTTATTGGCGGAGTGGATACTCGATCGTAGAAATGATTTTCTGAAAAATAGACTGGTTCACAATAAATGCTGTAAGTGTACATTGAGGTATGTGACGGCGGTGTGTGATTAGTGTTACGGAAACTCGAATAGCCGCCACGCATCTTCGTTGCCACTGATATAACGACCATACTGATATGCTAAGTCTATACTTAACTAAACTGGTTTGTGAGCCATGTGTTTATGAAATTGAACGTAGCTTGATCGCTACCTACAGTATAGATTCAGAATTCTTAAAGAGCAAAAGTACCTGTCCTTCGCCTCGATGTTTAAGATTTTTACATTATTGTAATTTCAAGTTTTAGAAGGCGCTATACAAACCTTTTTAGGTTACGCAAGGGCCCTGTTATGTAGCAACAGCACTAAACTGAATCTCTCGTGATGGAACGTTATCCGCTTCTCTTTCTAAGTTCCGTTATTAAACATTTTCGTTATTCTAGTTCTGAAACATAGAAAGTTATTTATGTTTATCTTTAAATTACAGTATGATATCCTGAAAGAGGGGTGACCGTTTGTATTTCTAATGTTCTTATAGTGTTTATAAACCTAGATTTTTTTAGTGTATGGCTTTTAGTGCCGGGAGTGTCCGAGGTCTAGTTCGGCTAGCCAAAGTTAGTAGCTGCTTCTAGTCGGACACCCATGGGATGAGCTACAAGTACCGTCGCGTGTGGAGTGTTGTCTGGGGAGGAAAGTGTGAATGTAAGGACTAGGAATTGGAAGGTAGCAGCTGTGGCTTATAGTTATCGACCAATCCAGGCATTTCCCTGGAAGGAAGATGGGAAACCACAGAAAACCATCTTCAAAGTTGCCGGCGTGGGAATTCGAACCTTCTCACCTCCCAGATGTGAGCGACTGCCTGCAGCCACGCCGTAACTCACCCGGTATAAACCTAGGTAGGCCTATATCTTGAAAAAGATAATAATAGATAATAAATGAATTGGCATTGCCTGTTAAAGGGTTGGATTGCAACTAGGATGTCACGTCTTGAGCTACTGTTGTCATGGATACGATCTTGCCATTAGTTCATTAGTTCATCAGTTTATCAGAGCAAATATAGTTTCCTAGGATTATTTGTGAAACTGTTCGTTTTAGGGCCTTAAAGTGTTGTTTTATACCTATATGTGAATTTTCAAATCCTGAAAAACACAAAAAGAACATAGTTGGCAAGTGATTTACAAATATTTCCAATGAATCTTCTAGCGATATAATCACCCGAGAGCAGTGGATGCTAAGAAGAGCGAATCCTTATTCAGAGTTTAGTATAGAGACATAATTGTTTTCAAAAATTCAAGATGGTATCAGGTCAAAATTTCAATACCTTTTTGCAAAATTTACCTCACGTACCCTGTTCAAGCGATTGAAGAGATGATTCCTATGTTAGGTTATTATAATAATTATGTGACTTACTTTTCGTAAATCATAGAAGACGTGCAATGACTTATCTTAAATTCAACTCCCGTGTTTCTTTACAGAAAGATGCCAACTCGCGGGGGGAGTCTTATTCACCGATACTGCAAGTTATATATTCTGGCACATACTTTCTCAATGCAATGGTGTTAGTGGGGACAGAGGTCGTGCATCTAAAGCTATTTAGTATACATCACATGGAAAATCCTTTTAATAGCCGGGGGAGTTTTGAATGGAAATAGTACATTACGCAACGAGCCTATAATGGCAATAATTAAGACACGAGTATGTTTCCATACGAGTGTCTTAATTACCATTATAGGCGAGTTGCATACGACTGTTTTTGTTCGACGATAATTGTAACTATGTTATGTTCGAACATAAATATTCATAAATATCTGTCGAACTTCGCCAGTCTTGTGTACCGTACTGAACAGAGCGAATGGGACGGAGAGAATACCTTCTATTTGATCATGGCCCCCTCAAATACTCCACTATGACACTAGCCACGGAGTGAAATTTAAAATAGGAGGCCGTGGAAGTCAGCGCAGGTGCAATGCTATCCTTACCTAATTGGTCACTCAACTGTTTCTTGGGCTCTGATTGGTGGGAGAAACGGTTTCATAATGACAAATAGTGCTATAATGACCCTCATTATCATACAGGTTTCTGACATAGGCTATAATATTTACGTTTCGACTTTGTCGAACACAGAGACCAGTAGGTTATAAGAAAATAGGCTATTTAGTTCTTCATGGATCTGCTTGTTTTCTAAACGCTTCGCCATCTGCGGCTCCCACTTCTGTGATAACGAATATGCACGGTCCCCTTGTAAGTCAGAACTTTACGGCGGGACTTCAAAAACTTCCCGTCCAAATATCTGAGAAACAATTGGGTTATAGGAGCACTATGTTGTCATGGATCCAAAAGATATCCGTTGCACTATTCCTTTCTGTTTGAAGAGACCAAATTACACGAAGCTAATCGCACTTGGCGGGAAAATCATTCGTAGCAGCCATGCTTACGTCTCTGCAACTCAGCACAAAATGGCGTAATGACGTTGGGAATGGCCTGCTACCACTCGATTGGTAGTTCACCCCCATGATCAGAGTTATGTACATTTGCATACTAAATCATTATGTTTGAATTTCTGTTTTAGTCCGGGAAATTTCACCTCGAAGAGATGACTACGAACTGTTCCCTGGTATTGGCTACTACAAGACGCACACCACTGCTCAACTGTGGGAGGATGCCCGTGAAGCCTGTATCAGTGAAGGCGCGCACCTGATCGTCCTGAACTCAGACACCGAGGCTGAAGTTGTGAAGGAATTCTTCTCGAGAAACCGGACAATCACAGGAGCTGATCTTGCAGGTTACATCTTTGCTGGCTTTCATGACAAATACATTGAAGGCAACTTTGTCACAGTTACAGGTATGTAAGGGTATTCACCCCCCCCTATCCCTTGACTGTCACTTTCCCTGTTATGTCGAGCAACCCGGTAAACCACTTCCTGGATGACTGAGGTAGGAATCGGACCCGCCTCTTCTCAGTTTTATCCCACGAGGCTGAATGTACCCCGTTCCATAATTCAGACACGAATTAAATCTATTAGCAGAGCTGGGAATCGCAGTGAGAGCCAAGAATGCAAGCCACTAAGCTAGGAGGTGGCATGTTTTGTGGTCTTAGGGTAATTATTGAGGCTACGGTCCCAATGCTCCTGGGTTGGAATCCAGGTGCTGCCAAAACATTCTAGCCTAAGAGACGCAACGGTACATACCACAGCCTCGTGAGGTAATAACAGAGGATAAGGTGGTTCCTTGCTTCCCCAACTTAGCGGCCACTATAAATACACACACTACTACAGACCTCGCAGTTGTCAGACAAATTCTGTTGTTGTTGATTCTATAGGGTCATGTAGCCCCGTGTACTTGGGTGTGTTTGGAATTTGCCTGATAATCTATGTTATTGTGGTGGCTGTATTAGTGTGCATATTTGTCATTCAGATGAGGATTTGGAAGGAGTCGGTCGTGGCCTTACGTTAGAACCCGTCCCGGTATTTGCTTCGAGTAGAGATGGGAAATCACGGAACACCACCGAGGTAGGAAGCGAAGCAGTCTCCTTCTAATTTGGCCTCACGTGGAAACCACCTCCAGTGCTATATGACCACCTGGATGCACCTGCTTTCACCGGTTCAACGTTTGACAATTAATACGGGGAAGGGTTAATTGTTGTGCCTTTCGGCATAAATTCCACGAGAACCACACCCACCATGTCAAAAAACACTGTCACCATTACCTTCGTTCGTTGTGGTGATGTGGTGTGCGCCCATTCCATTCGACGCGAGGTGGCAGCAGAGAAAGAGAGACAAAAGCTTGAGACACATCCCAGACATTCTATGTTCATCCACAAGGTGACCACTCCTCACCTAAGATACAGGAAGAGAACAGTACTCCTCCATACCAAACCAGACTTTCGGCGTGAGTCACTCTGTAAACAAATAGTACCAGAGGGGTTTACCCCTAAAGAAGAACTGAGCAGTGGTAGTTATTTCCCTTATACCTCCTGGAGGTCCTTAATCCGGATGATATATTATATTAACGTATGGCCTCGGGTGCCGGGTGCAAGCTTTGAAATTTGACACCCAGAGGGTATTTTGCATGTCGAATTTCGTTGTTCCTTGAATCACTATGAAAGTCAAGGAGAGTAGGGGGGTAAGGCGGTTTCTAACGCACCCATTTTATTTGTACCCGACTGTACATGTTAAAATAATTAATATTTCTCGAACGCATGGTCCGATTTTGACAAATGAGGTGTCATTGGACTCAGGCAGACGGGGGCATTGCTATGGACCATGTATTATATTTTTCAAAAATTTTTAAAAAATTTTTGTTTTCGAAAGTTGGTGATAGTTTGAAAACTAAACATGATAGAACGTTATGCCATGGCCCAAACGAATGGTCTTTATGACCTTTATTTTCTATAGTAAAACTTTTTTATTTTTTTACAATTTTTGAAAAAAGTGTAATTTTGAAATTCCTATATTTTGCTCTTTACGGGAATGTAGGTGTCGAAAAGGTGAAATGCTGGAAACATGTTTTTTGGGGGGGAAAACCGTGATTTTGAACTTTTTGCTATATCTCGCGAACCAATCATGCTAGAGGCGTGTTCGACTGGTCCAAGGACTCGGGGTGACGTCCTCTTTGCTATGGATCACTCGTTATATTTAAAAAAAATTGGAAACTCGATTTTGGGGTAAACACGTGTTTTTTTGTGATTTTTGCCGATATCTCACGAACCAATAACGCTAGAGACGTGTACGAGGTGTCCTAGGACTCGGGATAACGCCCCCCTTTCGAGTGTGGTAGATATTTTTTTTCAAAAAATATTCACAAAGGGACTAACGCCATACACGTTGAAAAAAACTGTTTTTTTTTCTTTACCTGTTTATAATGTCCATGAAGTGTGGTGGTTGAGAGAGACGATACTGCTGGGTGTGTGTTTCAACGAAACCGTCGCTGACCATGGTGGCTGTGTTCAATAAATCAATTGCTATTTCGGCGGGTCGGTGTATGACAGAGCGAGCGTGCGTTTTCTGATATTTTACCTTTAACGTGTAAACGGTGATGAGAACTTGGTTCTATGTTGGTCGAAGCGAGTAGAGAAAACAAACTTGCCGAGGAGCAAGAGGTGAATGTCATTTGAGCTTATTGAAAGGCGTTGATCTGACTTGACAACAGGTGCAATGGAAAAATGACCATGACGCTTCAAAGTGAAATAATCTGACCATTGTGGTGGCAGGGAAGAGCGAAAGGCATGTGAACATGTGTGAAACCACATGCACGCTAAACCAGTGACATCCTGTCTTGCTTCGTACGTGACAAAATGCAAGTCCATGTGAAATTTGATCTACCGCAGGTGTTCACCTGGACGTTATCTGTCCACGTGCGCGATAACTGTTAACAAGTTACATCCTGTTTTGCTTCGTACGTGACAAAATGCAAGTTGACGTGAAATTTGATCTGCCAAAGGTGTTCACCATGGACGTTAGCTGCCCACGTGCCTGATAACAGAATGTTCAAAGCGTGGGAATCGCTGAATCAGTAAAAAGTATGATGCAACTTGTGGGAATGATGTCACAACCAATAGATAGGCAAGAGCTGCAAACAGCAGTGGTGGGAGGTGATGGGAGGGAGAGGGGGAGGGGTAATGTATGAGAGAACACAGGTGGAAAGAGAAAGAAATATGTGGATCTGAGGACTGTACACACAGAGCTATAGGTGGTGTACAACATGTGTGAATAAATAAATTAAAAATTGCACAGGTTCACACAACATGTAATTTATTGATCCAAGAATTAAACGTAGAGTTAAACCCTAACCATTTGACATAGAGTTTATTTCCTTTTTGTTTCAACACTTTTTCCACAAGATAATGCTGAGGAAATGCTGTTTTCTGAAGTTCATGGAGATAAAATCTACCTTTTATGGCTTATGAATTTCCCCAAAAAGACCCAAAACAACAAGATCATGGACTTTTGCTTTTCTTAATATATTGCAAACCCATAATGTAAGATGTTTACTGTGAGTGATGAAATCTAGCTAGGTAAAGAAAGAATTATTGTAGGATATATGTATGGTGACTGACACGTCTTTGACCATTGGAACTTGTTTTCAGATCTGACTGTAGTACATAGGGAGTATAGGTTGTAGGCATGGATTGACAAACGGTGCACACAAAATTCAATTTATCGATTCAAGAATTAAGAGTAGACTATCATTAATTAATTGGTTAAAGAGTGTAGCTAAAAATAAAAAAATGGTGACTACATTAAACTAAACTGAACCAAGTCGAATCAAACCCAACTGAACCAAACCAAGCCTAAAGCAAACCAAACCTAATCAAGAACAAGCCAAGGGCTTAAGTGTAAAACTTGTGGGGGAATGCAGTCATTGGCAATGTCCAAAGGAAGGGATAACGCTCTACCTCTAGAGGGTAAGGTAAAGCTAGCGCATGGAGCTAATGCATATTCCCAAGTACATGAACCACACACACACACACAACTATCCTATGCTGTTTTTATGAGTTAACTGTTAAAACTTACTCAGTGGTTACTGAACAAGATGGTCGCTACACACAACAAGCTTTAAATACTTGAGGCTAATAATCTATACACACACACACACATGCATGTTCTAAACTAAACTGTCTTGCTGGTAGTGCTCACACAGTAGGCAAATGACAGAAAAGCTTGGCTAACAGAAATGCAATCATTTTCGTTTGTCTAATGTTACCAGCTAACCATTACATGCTATAGTGGTGAGCACATGTGCCTCTTGCACTGGAGATCGTAACTTGATTTCTAGCTCTAAGGCCTAGAATGAATCAAACTAAGAAAGAAGGGTATGGTGACGCAGTGGTTAAACTGTTAGCCTTTCACTAAGTTAGACTAGGGTTTGATTTTAGGTTAATATACATGTCATAAACAAACAAACAAACAAACAAACAAACAAACAAACAAAAAAGCAGAGATAATGTTTAAAACTGATTACACTTGTCTCTTTTCAAATTATTACTTAGATTGCAAATACAAAGGTGGACTGGGTTTGATATACAGTTAATGCTGCCTATCGCATACTAGCCTGTAAGAAAGCCAAACAAGCAAAAGGCGTAGGTAGAGCAGTGGTAAAATCGCTATGTGTAGAGAACTACCTAACGGTTTTATGAACTGGCAATGGTATGTCGCATAAACAGTGCAGGATACAATCCAGCAACCATAATTTTTATCTTGTGGAGCAGAGAAAACATATATATATAGAGAGAGAGAGAGATATAGAAAGCTTGTGTATGTATGGGTAGCATTGGTTGTTTGACCAGAGAAAATACGATGAGGTAGGGTGGGGAGAGGGAGAATTAACACATATATGAATGAATGGTAAATAGTATTTTTGTTTTTTTCAATAGTTTTGTTTTTCAAATGCAGTGGTAGATAGCCGTTATTTTGTTAAACATTCTTACTTGCAGTAGTAATAAGACTCTATGGTTCTGCTAACACATAGATAGACTGTATTATTGCCATGGTCAAGCACTCACATTAAGATCATTTACAAAATCATAAAATGAAAAATAAAAAATCTTGTTTTGGAAATATCGTTTTTCAACATACACAAAATAAATATATAAAAAATTTGTAAACAGCAAAATGGAAAATCCATGGTCAAGCACTCACATTAAGATCATTTACAAAACCATAAAATGAAAAATAAAAAATCTTGTTTTGGAAATATCGATTTTTTTCAACATACACAAAATAAATATATAAAAAAATTGTAAACAGCAAAATGGAAAATCCATGTTTCCATATAGACAAAATTTAAAAACCTTAAACGGACATTTAAGAAAATATATGCAAATGGGAAATTGACAAATGTGTAAATATGAAAATGGAAAAATCCATGTTTCCATATCATGAAATTGAAAAACATCAAACTGTCATTTAAAAAAAATGCAAATGGAAAATTGACAAATTGCAATGTGTGAAATGTGAAATTGAACAAATGGCTATCATTATTTAAAAAAAAAAAAGAACATGGTGATCTATGGTTGAGGTGTGAATCAAACCCTCTCTACTTATTTGGACCACCCGAGACTGAGTAGACTAGTTTTAGTTGTCATACCGCTTTTAAAAGTTTGTGTTAAATCTAGGAATTGAACCCAAGAGCTTGTAGGGGAGATCCAAGGTTATAATATGTTAAACAGATAGCCTTGAATGTAGGGTGTGGTAGCTATATAGAGATGAGACGTTTCGCTCTGGGGAGGGAGGCATGGAGATCTGCATCAAACCAGTCAAAAGACTGACGACTCAAACAACAACATGTAGAGCTCACCAAAATAATGTTGAGTAACGGTAAATGTTAGTCAACGAACAGTAATGCATTACTAAAACCCATGACACGATACCTAAGAGCTTTTCTAAAATTATTTTAAAATACCTTTAACCCTATATTAAACACCCAGTTCACAAGACTCATAACTGCAATGTTATGGTCAAACAAAACAAAATCTATATTTCAAAACAAACAAGTGGTTTAGTCAATGTATACTGGAAAAAGTTTTATAAACACTCAAGTCCACAAAATTAATTAAATTAGTAACTGTCAGGTTGACCGAGTGGTTATGGTGTTTGACTTAAGTTCAAATTTTCTGTACAAGAAAGCAAGGGTTCGAATCCCTTACCTGATATAACTATTGCCTCAACATGGCTTGACCACACTGTATTATTGTGTACTCGGTACACAAACCATAGATAGAGTGTATTGTTTAAGGTCACTCTCTTTGCGAACATAGTCAGAGACTGTTGATGGTTAACAATTGCATTAATAGTGGGACATAGGGATAGCAATTAAGAAAAACAGACAATACACATACACTATTTTTATTTATTTAATGTAAGTACTTGTACAATAGTTATATACAAACTACAACTCTCTTTTGTCTATAACTATCTAGTCCTTTTCGATCCACTTGCATATCAAGGGCAGATGACTTTGTAGTTCAGCCCCTTAAAACAACAACAACAACACTACTTCTTGCATAGTCTGTGATGTTGATGACTCTTGAGGCGTGGAAGATGGATACAACATAACTTTTACAACAGGGGTTAAACGTTGCTCAACAAACAATGCATTATTTTGAGTAGCAACATCTTTCTCTTGTACTAACTTTTTAGCATTCTGATGATTTTTTTGTCAACACCATCAGTGTTTTGTCTGGAGCACTACATTGATGATCACTCACACTTAAAACCACACCATTTCTACTTTTCATATTGCCTCGACATTTTGTTGACCTCTGTTTTGAGCATTGCCAGAATATTATTCCTTTTACATTTTGTCGTCTATAGTTATAAGAGTAGCCTTTATAGAGTAAACATTGTTTACCTCGGTTAGTTGTAGTAAGTTCCAAAGTAGTAACTAACCTGTTAGTATGATTTGCACACTACAAAGGTTATCTCTGTTCTGGTAATAGAATTATTTAGCGTTGGCTTTTATATTTAATATGTACAGTTTAAAGTGATAGAAAAGTGGTAGAAACGTGGTAGCAAAGTGGTAGACAATTGGTAACATAGTGGTAGAAAAGTGGTAGCAAAGTGGTAGAAAAGTGGTAGCAAAGTGGTAGAAAAGTGGTAGAAAAGTGGCAGAAAAGTAGTAGAAAAGTGGTAGCAAAATGGTAGAAAAGTGGTAGCAAACTAGAAAGGTGGTAGAAAAGTGGCAGAAAAGTAGTAGAAAAGTGGTAGCAAAGTGGTAGAAAAGTGGTAGCACACTAGAAAAGTGGTAGCAAAGTGGTAGCAAAGTGGTAGAAAATATTACATGTATTGTTAAGAAATAGTTTAAGCGGTTACATGGATTCATTACACTATAATTTTAGCATTACGAAGCTCATTTTCTATATCCTAAAGTTCTTCCTCATATTTAGTATGACCGGCCTGTTTACAGGTATGCAAGTACTGAAGCCGCTGGATTAGCTTAATGGGATTGTTCCAGTAAACAAATTTAACAAATGATTTTTTTGGGTGTAAACCATTATCATCATCATCATCATCATCATCATCATCATCATGGTTATCATCATCAATATAATTATCATCAATATAATCAACATCACTATTACTATCTAATCCTTTTTGTTCATCTTGCAATGCAACAACCTTTGGCATAGTTTGTGTTGTCTTTGATAGTGTTAGAGGTTTCTTAGACGTTAACGACTGTCCTAACATGTCTTTTTCAGGAGATAATAAATGCTCTTTAACAAACAAAGCACTATCTTGAGCCACACTATTTTTTTCTTGGTCTTGCCTTTTTACGTTTGTTAGAGTATTTTGTCCATTTAAATGAGTATTATTTTGAGATTTACAATGATGATCGATTGAAATAAGTATGTTGGAGCCTTTTGTCTTAATCATTCCTCGACACTTTTTAGATCGTTGTTTCGAACAGCACCAAATAACAGTTCCATTTTTATTAGTTCTTTTTACAATATATGCATATCCTTTATAGTAAGCACATGGCTTACCATAGCTAGTCGTTGATACTTCCATGTCAACTGTTAAGCATAAACTAATCTCTAGTAAAGTTAACTCGATATTAAAAATGATTGTTTGTAGTATGTGCAGTTTAAAATAAGAGCAAAAGTGGGAGTCAAATGGTAGAAAAGTGTTAGCAAAGTGGTGGAAGAGTGGTAGCAGTTTATAGTAGTCATGATCTTTTTTTTACCAGAATGTGATTTGAGTAAATGTAATTTCCAATCCTTAGCAGTGAGTAGTCAGTTAGTCTTGGTTCAGACAAGCGAAACAGTTCTCCAATGAATCAGAGATCAAGATTTTCATTATGGAACAGTTGTGTAACCAATTAGGTATCGGTACTTGATAGCTTTACACATGAACAAAAATTCCAACATATCTGACATGAATTACATGATTTGAAAGTTGACAAAGAATATCCAATCAACCATTGTAGTTACAATGTCAAACACACAAAGACAAAATCAGCATGAACTTTTAAGTTACAGGAAAATTCTATGAAATAGACTATGCAGGAAATTTGGAAATACACATCAGAAGTTTGCAACATCATCCTTCTAGCCTATATAAATTATCGACATGGAAAGTGTGCACTGTCCCTAACATTAAACCAATTTATCAATAACACAAGTCAACAATCAAAACATTTTGTGTTGAGTCTATCATTTAATGCATATATTCAGTCTACATTGAACAGTAACAAAAAAACGCCATTCATAATTAATTAAGTTTGCTTTAATTCTTTATGTAATGATATATACATATTTAAAGTTTTGGCTGACTGTTCAGGGTGAATCGACTTTGAACACATAAGAGAGGGAATATTTTAAGACTTAACCTCAGCTCACCTAACATAACCTAAATTTACCTAACCTAACCTTGTCATATAGGTAATAAACGGGTCAAGCTATGCTTTCGACTACCAAGTTTCAGCTACTTTTCAAGGTTACTCTCCCGAACATTGCCGGAGACTGCTGATAAACACCTATGTTCCCTCGGCGGCGGCGCGCAACGACTTACATGACGCGCTTCCCCCTTTTCATTGATCCCTGTTGATTTGTCCCTTTGGACTGGTCCCTGTTGACTAGCCCCTTTTGGACGGGCCCTTTTTGAATGGAGTCATTTTTGACAGGTCCCTGTGGACTGGTCCAAAGGAATCAGCCTGTCCACAGGGACCCGTCAAAAATGACTCCATTCAAAAAGGGCCCGCCCAAAAGGGGCTAGTCAACAGGGACCAGTCCAAAGGGACAAATCAACAGGGATCAATGAAAAGGGGGAAGCGCGTCATGTAAGTCGTTGCGCGCCGCCGCCGTGGGAACATAGGTGTTTATCAGCAGTCTCCGGCAATGTTCGGGAGAGTAACCTTGAAAAGTAGCTGAAACTCGGTAGTCGAAAGCATAGCTTGACCTGTTTATTACCTATATGACAAGGTTAGGTTAGGTAAATTTAGGTTATGTTAGGTGAGCTGAGGTTAAGTCTTAAAATATTCCCTCTCTTATGTGTTCAAAGTCGATTCACCCTGAACAGTCAGCCAAAACTTTAAATATGTATATATCATTACATAAAGAATTAAAGCAAACTTAATTAATTATGAATGGCGTTTTTTTTTGTTACTGTTCAATGTAGACTGAATATATGCATTAAATGATAGACTCAACACAAAATGTTTTGATTGTTGACTTGTGTTATTGATAAATTGGTTTAATGTTAGGGGCAGTGCACACTTTCCATGTCGATAATTTATATAGGCTAGAAGGATGATGTTGCAAACTTCTGATGTGTATTTCCAAATTTCCTGCATAGTCTATTTCATAGAATTTTCCTGTAACTTAAAAGTTCATGCTGATTTTGTCTTTGTGTGTTTGACATTGTAACTACAATGGTTGATTGGATATTCTTTGTCAACTTTCAAATCATGTAATTCATGTCAGATATGTTGGAATTTTTGTTCATGTGTAAAGCTATCAAGTACCGATACCTAATTGGTTACACAACTGTTCCATAATGAAAATCTTGATCTCTGATTCATTGGAGAACTGTTTACGCTTGTCTGAACCAAGTCTAACTGACTACTCACTGCTAAGGATTAGAAATTACATTTACTCAAATCACATTCTGGTAAAAAAAGATCATGACTACTATAAACTGCTACCACTCTTCCACCACTTTGCTAACACTTTTCTACCATTTGACTCTCAATTTTGCTCTTACTTTAAACTGCACATACTACAAACAATCATTTTTAATATCGAGTTAACTTTACTAGAGATTAGTTTATGCTTAACAGTTGACATGGAAGTATCAACGACTAGCTATGGTAAGCCATGTGCTTACTATAAAGGATATGCATATATTGTAAAAAGAACTAATAAAAATGGAACTGTTATTTGGTGCTGTTCGAAACAACGATCTAAAAAGTGTCGAGGAATGATTAAGACAAAAGGCTCCAACATACTTATTTCAATCGATCATCATTGTAAATCTCAAAATAATACTCATTTAAATGGACAAAATACTCTAACCAACGTAGAAAGGCAAGACCAAGAAAAAAATAGTGTGGCTCAAGATAGTGCTTTGTTTGTTAAAGAGCATTTATTATCTCCTGAAAAAGACATGTTAGGACAGTCGTTAACGTCTAAGAAACCTCTAACACTATCAAAGACAACACAAACTATGCCAAAGGTTGTTGCATTGCAAGATGAACAAAAAGGATTAGATAGTAATAGTGATGTTGATTATATTGATGATAATTATATTGATGATGATAACCATGATGATGGTGATGATGATGATGATGATGATGATGATAATGGTTTACACCCAAAAAAAATCATTTGTTAAATTTGTTTACTGGAACAATCCCAGTAAGCTAATCCAGCGGCTTCAGTACTTGCATACCTGTAAACAGGCTGGTCATACTAAATATGAGGAAGAACTTTAGGATATAGAAAATGAGCTTCGTAATGCTAAAATTATAGTGTAATGAATCCATGTAACCGCTTAAACTATTTCTTAACAATACATGTAATATATTCTACCACTTTGCTACCACTTTGCTACCACTTTTCTAGTGTGCTACCACTTTTCTACCACTTTGCTACCACTTTTCTACTACTTTTCTGCCACTTTTCTACCACCTTTCTAGTTTGCTACCACTTTTCTACCACTTTGCTACCACTTTTCTACTACTTTTCTGCCACTTTTCTACCACTTTTATACCACTTTGCTACCACTTTTCTACCACTATGTTACCAATTGTCTACCACTTTGCTACCACGTTTCTACCACTTTTCTATCACTTTAAACTGTACATATTAAATATAAAAGCCAACGCTAAATAATTCTATTACCAGAACAGAGATAACCTTTGTAGTGTGCAAATCATACTAACAGGTTAGTTACTACTTTGGAACTTACTACAACTAACCGAGGTAAACAATGTGTACTCTATAAAGGCTACTCTTATAACTATAGACGACAAAATGTAAAAGGAATAATATTCTGGCAATGCTCAAAACAGAGGTCAACAAAATGTCGAGGCAATATGAAAAGTAGAAATGGTGTGGTTTTAAGTGTGAGTGATCATCAATGTAGTGCTCCAGACAAAACACTGATGGTGTTGACAAAAAAATCATCAGAATGCTAAAAAGTTAGTACAAGAGAAAGATGTTGCTACT
This sequence comes from Meconema thalassinum, assembly GCA_946902985.2. NCBI lineage: Eukaryota > Metazoa > Arthropoda > Insecta > Orthoptera > Tettigoniidae > Meconema > Meconema thalassinum. The sequence goes on along the minus strand of OX336393.1, from coordinate 503,046,803 downwards.
CAAAATAGTGCATTGTTTGTTGAGCAACGTTTAACCCCTGTTGTAAAAGTTATGTTGTATCCATCTTCCACGCCTCAAGAGTCATCAACATCACAGACTATGCAAGAAGTAGTGTTGTTGTTGTTGTTTTAAGGGGCTGAACTACAAAGTCATCTGCCCTTGATATGCAAGTGGATCGAAAAGGACTAGATAGTTATAGACAAAAGAGAGTTGTAGTTTGTATATAACTATTGTACAAGTACTTACATTAAATAAATAAAAATAGTGTATGTGTATTGTCTGTTTTTCTTAATTGCTATCCCTATGTCCCACTATTAATGCAATTGTTAACCATCAACAGTCTCTGACTATGTTCGCAAAGAGAGTGACCTTAAACAATACACTCTATCTATGGTTTGTGTACCGAGTACACAATAATACAGTGTGGTCAAGCCATGTTGAGGCAATAGTTATATCAGGTAAGGGATTCGAACCCTTGCTTTCTTGTACAGAAAATTTGAACTTAAGTCAAACACCATAACCACTCGGTCAACCTGACAGTTACTAATTTAATTATTTTTGTGGACTTGAGTGTTTATAAAACTTTTTCCAGTATACATTGACTAAACCACTTGTTTGTTTTGAAATATAGATTTTGTTTTGTTTGACCATAACATTGCAGTTATGAGTCTTGTGAACTGGGTGTTTAATATAGGGTTAAAGGTATTTTAAAATAATTTTAGAAAAGCTCTTAGGTATCGTGTCATGGGTTTTAGTAATGCATTACTGTTCGTTGACTAACATTTACCGTTACTCAACATTATTTTGGTGAGCTCTACATGTTGTTGTTTGAGTCGTCAGTCTTTTGACTGGTTTGATGCAGATCTCCATGCCTCCCTCCCCAGAGCGAAACGTCTCATCTCTATATAGCTACCACACCCTACATTCAAGGCTATCTGTTTAACATATTATAACCTTGGATCTCCCCTACAAGCTCTTGGGTTCAATTCCTAGATTTAACACAAACTTTTAAAAGCGGTATGACAACTAAAACTAGTCTACTCAGTCTCGGGTGGTCCAAATAAGTAGAGAGGGTTTGATTCACACCTCAACCATAGATCACCATGTTCTTTTTTTTTTAAATAATGATAGCCATTTGTTCAATTTCACATTTCACACATTGCAATTTGTCAATTTTCCATTTGCATTTTTTTTATGACAGTTTGATGTTTTTCAATTTCATGATATGGAAACATAGATTTTTCCATTTTCATATTTACACATTTGTCAATTTCCCATTTGCATATATTTTCTTAAATGTCCGTTTAAGGTTTTTAAATTTTGTCTATATGGAAACATGGATTTTCCATTTTGCTGTTTACAATTTTTTTATATATTTATTTTGTGTATGTTGAAAAAAATCGATATTTCCAAAACAAGATTTTTTATTTTTCATTTTATGGTTTTGTAAATGATCTTAATGTGAGTGCTTGACCATGGATTTTCCATTTTGCTGTTTACAAATTTTTTATATATTTATTTTGTGTATGTTGAAAAACGATATTTCCAAAACAAGATTTTTTATTTTTCATTTTATGATTTTGTAAATGATCTTAATGTGAGTGCTTGACCATGGCAATAATACAGTCTATCTATGTGTTAGCGGAACCATAGAGTCTTATTACTACTGCAAGTAAGAATGTTTTACAAAATAACGGCTATCTACCACTGCATTTGAAAAACAAAACTATTGAAAAAAACAAAAATACTATTTACCATTCATTCATATATAAGTGTTAATTCTCCCTCTCCCCACCCTACCTCATCGTATTTTCTCTGGTCAAACAATCAATGCTACCCATACATACACAAGCTTTCTATATCTCTCTCTCTATATATATATATGTTTTCTCTGCTCCACAAGATAAAAATTATGGTTGCTGGATTGTATCCTGCACTATTTATGCGACATACCATTGCCAGTTCATAAAACCGTTAGGTAGTTCTCTACACATAGCGATTTTACCACTGCTCTACCTACGCCTTTTGCTTGTTTGGCTTTCTTACAGGCTAGTATGCGATAGGCAGCATTAACTGTATATCAAACCCAGTCCACCTTTGTATTTGCAATCTAAGTAATAATTTGAAAAGAGACAAGTGTAATCAGTTTTACACATTATCTCTGCTTTTTTGTTTGTTTGTTTGTTTGTTTGTTTGTTTATGACATGTATATTAACCTAAAATCAAACCCTAGTCTAACTTAGTGAAAGGCTAACAGTTTAACCACTGCGTCACCATACCCTTCTTTCTTAGTTTGATTCATTCTAGGCCTTAGAGCTAGAAATCAAGTTACGATCTCCAGTGCAAGAGGCACATGTGCTCACCACTATAGCATGTAATGGTTAGCTGGTAACATTAGACAAACGAAAATGATTGCATTTCTGTTAGCCAATCATTTCTGTCATTTGCCTACTGTGTGAGCACTACCAGCAAGACAGTTTAGTTTAGAACATGCGTGTGTGTGTGTGTGTATAGATTATTAGCCTCAAGTATTTAAAGCTTGTTGTGTGTAGCGACCATCTTGTTCAGTAACCACTGAGTAAGTTTTAACAGTTAACTCATAAAAACAGCATAGGATAGTTGTGTGTGTGTGTGTGGTTCATGTACTTGGGAATATGCATTAGCTCCATGCGCTAGCTTTACCTTACCCTCTAGAGGTAGAGCGTTATCCCTTCCTTTGGACATTGCCAATGACTGCATTCCCCCACAAGTTTTACACTTAAGCCCTTGGCTTGTTCTTGATTAGGTTTGGTTTGCTTTAGGCTTGGTTTGGTTCAGTTGGGTTTGATTCGACTTGGTTCAGTTTAGTTTAATGTAGTCACCATTTTTTTATTTTTAGCTACACTCTTTAACCAATTAATTAATGATAGTCTACTCTTAATTCTTGAATCGATAAATTGAATTTTGTGTGCACCGTTTGTCAATCCATGCCTACAACCTATACTCCCTATGCACTACAGTCAGATCTGAAAACAAGTTCCAATGGTCAAAGACGTGTCAGTCACCATACATATATCCTACAATAATTCTTTCTTTACCTAGCTAGATTTCATCACTCACAGTAAACATCTTACATTATGGGTTTGCAATATATTAAGAAAAGCAAAAGTCCATGATCTTGTTGTTTTGGGTCTTTTTGGGGAAATTCATAAGCCATAAAAGGTAAATTTTATCTCCATGAACTTCAGAAAACAGCATTTCCTCAGCATTATCTTGTGGAAAAAGTGTTGAAACAAAAAGGAAATAAACTCTATGTCAAATGGTTAGGGTTTAACTCTACGTTTAATTCTTGGATCAATAAATTACATGTTGTGTGAACCTGTGCAATTTTTAATTTATTTATTCACACATGTTGTACACCACCTATAGCTCTGTGTGTACAGTCCTCAGATCCACATATTTCTTTCTCTTTCCACCTGTGTTCTCTCATACATTACCCCTCCCCCTCTCCCTCCCTTCACCTCCCACCACTGCTGTTTGCAGCTCTTGCCTATCTATTGGTTGTGACATCATTCCCACAAGTTGCATCATACTTTTTACTGATTCAGCGATTCCCACGCTTTGAACATTCTGTTATCAGGCACGTGGGCAGCTAACGTCCAAGGTGTACACCTGTGGCAGATCAAATTTCACGTCAACTTGCATTTTGTCACGTACGAAGCAAAACAGGATGTAACTTGTTAACAGTTATCGCGCACGTGGACAGATAACGTCCAAGGTGAACACCTGCGGTAGATCAAATTTCACATGGACTTGCATTTTGTCACGTACGAAGCAAGACAGGATGTCACTGGTTTAGCGTGCATGTGGTTTCACACATGTTCACATGCCTTTCGCTCTTCCCTGCCACCACAATGGTCAGATTATTTCACTTTGAAGCGTCATGGTCATTTTTCCATTGCACCTGTTGTCAAGTCAGATCAACGCCTTTCAATAAGCTCAAATGACATTCACCACTTGCTCCTCGGCAAGTTTGTTTTCTCTACTCGCTTCGACCAACATAGAACCAAGTTCTCATCACCGTTTACACGTTAAAGATAAAATATCAGAAAACGCACGCTCGCTCTGTCATACACCGACCCGCCGAAATAGCAATTGATTTATTGAACACAGCCACCATGGTCAGCGACGGTTTCGTTGAAACACACACCCAGCAGTATCGTCTCTCTCAACCACCACACTTCATGGACATTATAAACAGGTAAAGAAAAAAAACAGTTTTTTTTTCAACGTGTATGGCGTTAGTCCCTTTGTGAATATTTTTTGAAAAAATATCTACCACACTCGAAAGGGGGGCGTTATCCCGAGTCCTAGGACACCTCGTACACGTCTCTAGCGTTATTGGTTCGTGAGATATCGGCAAAAATCACAAAAAACACGTGTTTACCCCAAAATCGAGTTTCCAATTTTTTTAAATATAATGAGTGATCCATAGCAAAGAGGACGTCACCCCGAGTCCTTGGACCTGTCGAACACGCCTCTAGCATGATTGGTTCGCGAGATATAGCAAAAAGTTCAAAATCACGGTTTTCCCCCCAAAAAAACATGTTTCCAGCATTTCACCTTTTCGACACCTACATTCCCGTAAAGAGCACGACGAGACGAAAAAAACGAATCCAAGCACGCCTTCCTAGTATGACTCCTTCCATTACAAGGTCGCAGGGGCTCACCATTTGCTTTTGGAAGCAGCTCTCTCCTCATCCCACTACTTGCAAAACACAATTTTTTCCTCTAGAGACTTGAAATTTATATTGGGGGTAGGGGGCATAGGGACCATTAATTTACGTCAAACAAACATTTTTGTAAACTTTCTAGTTTCCAAAATATAGGAATTTCAAAATTCACTTTTTTCAAAAATTAAAAAAAAATAAAAAAGTTTTACTATAGAAAATAAAGGTCATAAAGACCATTCGTTTGGGCCATGGCATAACGTTCTATCATGTTTAGTTTTCAAACTATCACCAACTTTCGAAAACAAAAATTTTCAAAAATGTTTTGAAAAATATAATACATGGTCCATAGCAATGCCCCCGTCTGCCTGAGTCCAATGACACCTCATTTGTCAAAATCGGACCATGCGTTCGAGAAATATTAATTATTTTAACATGTACAGTCGGGTACAAATAAAATGGGTGCGTTAGAAACCGCCATTCACAATATTCACAAAGGGACTAACGTTGAAGGAGGTTAGATATTTAAACTCCTTGAACACTATAGCGCTTTCTAGTTGAGAAATGAGAAACTTTGTGTTGGCGGAAACTCCCGAGATTAATTTTTCCATTATGAACACGGCCTACTGAATTCAAAGGGTTCTTTGACATGCCACCATCGTATAACATGCGTGTCGTATTTTTGCCGCCTTTCAAAAATCACTTACCACGGCCAGGAGAGAACCTGCAATCTTGGGGTTAGTAGACCGACACGTTATCCACTCACCCACCGTGGCAAGCTAATCCGGATGATAACAGGAGTGTCTAAGTGTGGTAGCAACCTTGTGAAGTGGGGATATGCAGAAGATGTGACTGTGGAGAAATAATCTAGTCTCCACAACACCTGCTCATGTGCCAAGACCTGAACGACACCTGCAGCAAGGAAGACCTTATGTTGGCCACAGACCGAGGGATAAGAGCTGGAGAGTTCTGGAAAGGAAGGATTTAGTGTCTCTTCCGGACACGGAAATATAAAATATAATACTAACATGCGTTGCAACGACAATCAAAGAAAGTGTTGGCGTTGTAATTTTGTTTCTTGAAGTGCTCTTGTATACACAATTCTTGTTTAAATTTCCCCTAACTGCCTACAAACTACCGTAAAATGGATTAACTAATTTAGAAACATTCGTGGGAACGTCCGCAACAACTCACCAAAGTTTCATTGCAATCGGATGAATGGCATATGAATACATACGGAATTTCATTTATACGATTCGTGTGCTGTCACTCATTTGTTAAATCAACCCGTTCGCTACCTACTATGAAAAGGATTTACTAAGTTAGAAATCTACACTTAAGTGCACACAACCACTCATCAAAGTTTAATCACAATCGATGGACGGTATATAAACGCATACAGGATTTTGTTGAAGCGCTTCAAGCGTCGTCACTCATGTGTTGCATCTACTCGTGCGCTAAATATTGTAAAATGGATTTGCTAAGCCTGAAACCCTTTGCCATTTTCCCTTTGATAATAATAATAACTTGTGATGGCATTTATTTAAATTGAAGGTTTTAAATGCGATAACTTTTGTTTATTGTGAAATAGAAGTTGAAATTTATAAACAGGTAGAATGAGTTGGTAACTGAAGGTGAAATAAAATCAATTTTGAGCTCAGTAAAATTTTCCAAGAAAAAACAATAAACGAATATCAAAAGAAAACAATAAGGCAGGTACTTATATGTATAAATCTAGGGCAGAATTTATAAAGGCCAGGAAATGATGACCATAATAAATACATCTTTTCTTATAAATATAAAATTTGGGAAAACGCAGAGTGGTAAGAAAAATTATTACAAAGAGAACAAGAAGTTCCGTGAAGAACTATACAGCCTACTTTTCATGCCAATGATTATTCTACAGAATATGAACCTATCTAGAATAATGACGAAATTAAGTTGGTAATATCGAAATATCTACTTAGTTCAAAATATACCTGGTATAATGTAGCCTAATAGAGCACTACAGTTGGCAGCCCTGGTGACTGAATATATTCTTAGTTCCATCTCTTAAGGTACAGAATACAAAATTTGGTTGAAGTCCAATGGACGTTACATGCAGTTAGACACTGGATCTATCAGCACGCGTAAAAGCATGTTGCCAACAATACCATGCGTGTGCTGGTCAGAAATTATCTGAAATATTATGATATCTTGTTGTGCCAATTTTGGATGAAATCCATTTGTTAGTATAGAAGTTACATGTATTTTAAAATTGGACATATCAGCAGGCATAGAATCATGTTGGCAGCACTGCCTTGTATTAATTACTCCAAATTAATCTACAATGTCAGGTGCTATACGTGTGCAAAGTGTACAGCTGTTGGCTTGCTTACTTTCTGATATATTGATATTAGGGCAAAAAATATAGACACCATTTATTAACAGTTGGCAGCCCTGATTGCTCTTAAGAATACTCACAGTCATATCTGTTATGTTACACATAGCACATACGAAATTTGGTTGAAATCCAACTGACAGTATAGAAGTTAAATGTATTTAAAAATTGGTCCTATCAGGAGTCTTAGAATCATGTTGGTAGAACTGACGTATATAAGTTACTCCAAATTAATCTAAAATGTCAGGTAATATACATGAGCATAGTTTAAAGCTGTCGGCTTGCATACTTTCTGATATATTGGTATTTGGATAAAAATATAGAGAGAGCAATTATTAACAGTTGGCAGCCCTGGTGGCTCTTAAGAATACACTCAGTCATATCTGTTTATGTATACATATTACATACAAAATTTGGTTGAAACCCAATTGATAGTGTAGAAGTTATATGCATTTAAAAATTGGACCTATCAAAAGGCTTAACATTATTTTGACAACACTGTCATGTATGGCCTCCTGGAAATTAAACTGAAACAGTATTATCTACATGTGTGCCAATTTTGGAATAGCTCCCATGTACACCTTCCAAGATATCCAACATGGAGCTCACATTTCTAGTGCGTTTTTTAGCAGTTGGTAGCACTGACATCTTTTTCAAATATGGGCCTGAGATATTCCGGTATACATCTTTACTCATACTAAATTTGGTTTCAATTGCTGCAGCCGTTTAGGAGTTGATAGGGGGGGACACACACACAGCCAGACAGACAGACAGACAGGCAGACCGACAGACATACATTTTCCCGGATCGATCTCATAAGTCTACTTTTTCCTCATTTTTGCCAAATGTGAAAAGTAGGCTAAATATATTTAAAAGTGTTTGATGGATAAAAAAATATAGCCTAATAGATGAAGTCAAATATAATTGTTTAGTGTGTGAATATAATTGTCAACACTGAAGTTTGGTGAGGAGGCCAGATGGGTCGTCCATGAGGGCTTTGAGTCCCATTGTCTTGCGCACACAGGGATATGCGTGTGTGTCATGTGAATGTTTTTGAAGAACATATGGGCTCTGAATTGTAAAAGAAGGGTAAAGCATTATTAGACCGCTCCATATTTCAAGTCTAATCCCACTAAATCTGTCAGTTTCAAAAATAAAATTTTCCTCTGGATCAACTTCAATTTTCCAAACCTGATGCCTAAATATTTGAACAGTATGAGTTTAGATTTTGAGGAACCTGACCTAAGAAAAAAAATTGTTGGAAAATGCAAAGATTAACAAGATAAATAATTAAATATTTATATTTTGTGCTTTGAGTATTGATAAAAATATTTTTTCTTTTGATATGAGCAGTTAATATTCACCCTATAAAAAGTAAAACCCTGTTATAAATAAAATTCTAAGAGAATTATTGAAATAATTTAAAAAATAATAATAATAATAAATTCCGAGAATTTTATAATTTAAATTTTTGTGAAACATTGCACAGATTTTCTAAGTGAGAAAATGTTGTAGCAAGAAACTCAGTCATCTGAGAATAAATTGCAACAATTGTGTTGTTAATAACAAATAAATGTCAATTATGAATAATAAATTTCAAATGATGAAATTCTTATTTTTGAACATTGTTCATTTGGAACAAAGAGACTTGTAGATAAATGAGATATAATTTAATTTTCAGTTTGATGGAAATTTCATAAATTTTGTTTATTGCTGAAACAAAGTTTTTGAAAATAATGACCTTATTAACATCCGACTTTGTTAAGCCGAATCTTAATATGGGGTTCATAAGACAGAGTTAGCAATGAATCAACAGAATAATATTTCAATATATATATATATAGTTTTTTTTTTTTGAAAAGAGGAAAACAATGAAAAGTGTATAAATATTTTTTTTCAATGTCTTCAACGAACGACGAATCTTCGTAATGTGCAACGAGATATGTAAATACACACATCAAAAAAAGTTTTGCATCACCTCGGTTCCAAGAGTTCCGGAACCGTTAAATACAAAGGGAATAGAGATCAACACAAACAACATTTCAGCTCGTTTTATTGCTCATGAGACCCACACATTGCATGTTGTACCATCATACAGCTAGACTTTCAGCATTTGTGGTCCAGATTGCAGTACACACCACTACCTCTAATACCCAGTAGCACGTCCTCTTGCATTGATGCATGCCTGTATTCGCCGTGGCATACTATCCACAAGTTCATCAAGACACTGTTGGTCCAAATTGTCCCACTCCTCAACGACAATTCGGCGTAAATCTCTCAGAGTGGTTGGTGGGTCAAGACGTCCATAAACAGCCCTTTTCAACATATCCCAGGCATGTTCGATAGGGTTCATGTCTGGCGAACATGCTGGCCACTGTAGTCGAGCGATGTCGTTATCTTGAAGGAACGCATTCACAAGATGTGCACGATGAGGTCGAGAATTGTCGTCCATGAAGACAAATGCCTCTCCAATATTCTGCCGATATGGTTGCACTATGGGTCGGAGGATGTCATTCAGGTATCGTAAAGCCGTTTCGGAGCCTTCCATGACCACCAGTGGCGTACGTCGGCCCCACATAATGCCACCCCAAAACATCAGGGAACCACCACCTTGCTGCACTCGCTGGACAGTGTGTCTAAGACGTTCAGCCTGACCAGGGTGCCTCCAAACACGTCTCCGACGATTGTCTGGTTGAAGGCATATGCGACACTCATCGGTGAAGAGAACGTGATGCCAATTCCGTGGGGTCCATTCAGCATGTTGTTGGGCCCATCTGTACCGCGCTGCATGGTGTCGGGGTTGCAAAGCTGGACCTCGCCATGGACGTCGGGAGTGAAGTTGCGCATCATGCAGCCTATTGCGCACAGTTTGAGTTGAAACACGACGTCCTGTGGCTGAACGAAACGCATTATTCAACATGGTGGCATTGCTGTCAGGGTTCCTCCGAGCGGCAATCCGTAAGTAGCGGTCATCCACTACAGTAGTAGCCCTTGGGCGGCCTGAGCGAGGCCTGTCATCGACAGTTCCTGTATCTCTGTACCTCCTCCATGTCCGAACAACATCGCTTTGGTTCACTCTGAGACGCCTGGAAACTTCCCTTGTTGAGAGCCCTTCTTGACACAAAGTAACAATGCGGACGCGATCGAACTGCGGTATTGACCTTCTAGGCATGGTAGAACTACAGACAACATGAGCAGCGTACCTTCGTCCTGGTGGAATGACTGGAACTGATCGGCTGTCGTACCCCCTCCGTCTAATAGGCCCTGCTCATGCATGGTTGTTTACATCTTTGAGCAGTTTTAGTGACATCTATGAACAGTCAAAGGGACTGTATCTTTGATACAATATACACAGTCAACGTCTATATGCCGGAGATCTGGGAACCGAGGTGATGCAAAACTTTTTTTGATGTGTGTAGGATGAATCACTCGGACTCTTTAATGAAAGTGATTATCAAGTGTAATTATGTAAAAAATGTGTTTTTTTAATTTTGATATCACATGGACTTTGACTTCTGATTATCAATTTTTGCGAAGTGGTGAATGATAGGAATGATTGTGTTGTTTGTGTTTTGAATTTTTTGGCCAGTCAAAGTCAATTTTAATTATCAATAAATTGAGATATTTTAAGAAAGTGTGTGTTTCCAAAAATAATTTCACTCCTTACCTACTTGAGAATTACCGAAATCAGGGATGCCAGATAGACCTAATTATTGCCTAGATAGACCCTCAGATAGATTTTCTCGTGCTTATCTGATTTCGTTTTTTTTTTTTTCAAAATGTGGTCATTTGGATCCTGATCCAAACGGGCACAGTATATACTAGCAGAAGTACCCATTCTTCGAACGGTGTTCGGTATTAATAACCAGACGTAATCAATTGAGCTACTGTTGCAATGGTTAGAGGCTCGGAACCTGTTTGTCGGCAAAGATAAATCTTTTTTTCTTTTAGTCGTTTACCCTCCAGGTTGGTGGAACCCACGGACTCAGCGAGGGAACTCACCACTACCGCCGCTACGGGCAGTGTCCTAGAGCTGGGAACATCGAATCGGAAGGGATACAACTGGTGAGGTGGGATTGGCACCTCGCCCAGGCGGCCTCACCTGCAAAGCGAACAGGGGCCTCATGAGGGAAGGTAAGGGATGGTTAGGATGGATAGGCAAGGAAGAGGGAAGGAGGCGGCCGTGGCCTTGAAGAAGGTACCATCCCAGCATTTGCCCGAAGACGAAGTGGGAAACCACGGAAAACCCCTTCGAGGATGGCTGAGGGGGAATCGAACCCCCTCTACTCATTTGGGCCACCCGAGGCTGAGTAGACCCCGTTCCAGTCATCGTACCACTTTTGAAATTTCGTGGCAGAGCCGGGGATCGAACCCAGGACCTCCGGGGCGGCAGCTAACCATCCTGACCGCTACGCTACGGAGGCGACTTAAAATATACTCTGAAACTAAATTTACCTAATGTGTACTTCCTGACGTGAAAATAAAATTGAAAACCTCGTTGACGAAACGCAATACACGTCAAATAAAACTGACCTTCACTGTTGTGTCAAGTCCCCATCCAGAGGAAGACCCCTTTAATAATCTATAAAGGCTTATGGTGCATGAAAATTCAGGGTTTTAGCCTCGAATGGCCCAAATTCCTAAAAGCAAAAAAAAAAAAAAACTATTTCAATTAAGGAATTTTTGAAAATAATGTTTCTGTTTGGAGATATAATAGACCTTCTTTACGACATATCGCACATTTATGTCGTGAGAAAAAATCTATCGTACCCCTTGACCCCCTTAAGCGCATTGATGAATTTTACATTTTTAGTTGATTCAGTAATAACCTTATGGCCATTTGCATACATTCACAGAAATTTAAAAAATGGAGTGGCTTTACTTCTTGCAGAAATAGATGGAAGTTGGTTGTCACCTTTTGAGATACTGTTATCATGGTTACTGGCTTGCATTCCGTCATTAGTTTATTAAATGAAATTAGTTTTCTGGGAATATCTCAGAAACTCCTGGATTTAGAGCCTTAAAATGTAGTTTTCGGGGAAACTTTGTGGCTATTAGGGGCACCGAGTTTTGTTTCTGACGCCAAGGGGCTGAAAATAAGCTTTGTCTCGTCGTTGTAGGCCGTAGTATAATAATAATAATAATAATAATAATATAACAATAAAAGGATAGGGATATAATAGACCTTCCTACCACACCCGCACGAGTAAATCGCGTGAAAAAGGTATAGGGTACCCCTTGACCTCCTAAGCGCAATATATGGCATTGATGAATTGTACAGCTTAATTTGGTTCCGTTATAACATCATAGCCGTTTTGCAAACTATCTCAGAAATGTAACAAGTAGTTCCGTGAAGAACTATACAGCCAATTTTCATATATCCTGCTCATGTTAATTGCCACTATCAACATACAAAATTTCAGTTTAATTGCTGTAACAGATTCGTAGATATTGAGAACCGTCTAAATATTTCATATGGTCGCCAGGATGGATTTTTATTTTTGTACTATTACATGAAGATTATTGTGTACGTGTGGTATTCAGACTTCAATCGCATGATTAGAACACGAGAAGTAAAAACGAGATTTTAAAAGCACGCACACCAGCCATCTTGTGATTATGCAAACAATTGAAATAAATTACATGCCAGTGGATCAACATTTGTACAAGCATTTAACGTGCAGCGTTTCACGGCAATCGGATAGTTAATTCGCGAGAAACGTCCATTTAAATATTTATACTTCGCGTCGCCGCCATTTGGATTTGTGCTCACCAGGTTACTGAAAGTCCTATAGGTGAACATATGTTCATAGTATCTATGAACATAAAAAAAATCAGTTTGGTTGCTGTAAAAGATTCATAGATATTGAGAACCGTCTAAATATTTAGGAAGCTCGCCATTTAGGATTGTTATATGTATAGGCCATAGAGTTATGTACCATTCAAAGACAATTATTGCCTAGATTCATTATTCAAACTTTCACTTCGATCGCATGATTACGACACAAGTATAAAAACTTAATTTTAAAATTTCGCACAGCCGCCATCTTGAGGTTATGTAAACAATTGAATTAAATTAGATGGCAGTGCATTACAATCTGCAAAATCATTTACTGTACCACATTTCACTGCGCTCAGAGAGTTAAATCACGAGAAAAGTCTATTAAAATATTTCAAATTCGCTTGGTCGCCATGTTCGTTTTGTACTTTACAGGTTTATGAAATATACATAGGTAAACGTGTAACAGTACCCTTTATCACCGTACAAAATTGCATGATGATATCTGTAATAGTTTCGGAGATATAGAATGTCAGTGAAATATTTCGCACAGCCGCCATTTTGAGGTTATGTAAACAATTGAACTAAATTAGACTCCAGTGCATTACAATGTTCATAAACATTTGCTGTACTAAGTTTCATTACGTTTGGATAGTTAAATCGCGAGAGAAGTCTATTTAAATATGTCAACTTCGCTTGGCCGCCATGTTGGTTTTGTAGTCACCAGGTTTTTGAAAGTCTCATAGGTGAACTTCTAGTAGTGCCCTTTATCACCGTACACAATTTCAGAGCGATATCGGTAATAGTTTCGGAGATATTGAATGCTAGTGAAATATTTCGCACAGCCGCCATGTTGGATTGGTGAGACGTAACAAAATTTTAAGGGCACGGTTGTGGTCGCCGGGAATAGTGCTATGAACTTACCGAGTTTCATTGAAATCGCTCCAGCCGTTTAGATTTTATTAGGGACACACACACACACACACACACACACACGGACAAAAGGTGATCTCATAAGCCTATTTATACAAAAATTAAAATAGGCTAATAAATGGAATTGTATTGCGTCTTACAGCAATAGATGGAACTGTGAGATTCCGTTGCTATGGTTACCGGCTTGCATTCTTTCGTTATTGTATTAAATGAAATTAGTTTTCTGGAAATATCTCAAAACCTGTTGGATTCTCACATTGAGAGGTTGAAAATGAGCTTTGTCTCGCCCTTCTACGCCTATTTCAGAAAGTATTTTAAGGGGGTATGCCCCCTTTTATGAGAGGTATAGAGAAGAGTTACATCAATGATTAGTGTCGTGCCTCTGAAGGATATCTGTACCAAATTTTACGTTGATCCACCCAGCCGTCTCGAGTTATAAGAGAACAACTTTGTCCACAGACAGACAAACAGACAGACACACATAGAGACAGAAGACAAAAAAAAAAGTATTTTCGCGCGCATCCGTCATAAAACAGTCTAAAACGCGTAAATAACGCAAATTTCCGTAGAAATTCAGAAAAAAACAGACAAACTTTCATTTTTTTATATATAGAGATAAGATAAGATAAGATATATCGATGGTCTCTTTGTTTCGGGGGTGAAGTGTTGGACGACGAGGAGGTGAAAGTCGCTGCATCAAGGCAGGAATCGAAAAGTTGTTTGCCCATTACAAGGAATGTTTACATTCTCTTGCGTACTACGAGGAAAAGTGAACTTACATTGTATGTTGTCATAGCCATGTTTCCTATGTGTATGTGGATTAATAAAGGACCATAACTGGGAAGGTACCGTAACTTACTTTTTGATTGACCATCGTACCTTGCAATAGAATGAGATTAATTCTGAGATATGTTCTGGACAGTGATTCTTCATATAAAGTATTGGAGAGGTTGTTGAGTGCAATTAGAAAACTGGGAGAGTCAGATGTCGATGCCGTAAATAAGTTTAAAAAATCCACTTAAAATTTTCAAAAATGACTGTAATAAATGACCTAAAAATTGAAGAATGCACCATAAAATGGAGAAAATTATCTCATAATAATATTCCTAAAATGACATCTTAAGCTCAAACCTAAAAGTCATTCAAAATAGATTTCTAGCACTTAACAAAAGGTTTATGTTCATAGCTACTACCTTCTTCTTAACTCTGAGAGACGTAACTCACTCATATAAAACTGTGACATGACTAAATTGCAAAAAAAAAAGACCTTAGAAGGCTGATTTCTCTAAAATATGACCAACAAGAAGTTCCGTGACGAACTAAAGAGCCTACTTTTCTTAAAATTTAAGATTCATGCCAATGATTAAACTAAATGGATCTATCTAGAATAGTGACGAAATTAAGTTGCTAATATCGAAATTTCTAATTAGTTCGAAATACTGTATACCTGGCATAAAGTAGCCTAATAGAGAACTACAGTTGGCAGCCCTGGTGACTGAGTATACTCTTAGTTCCATCTCTTAAGGTACAGAATACAAAATTTGGTTGAAGTCCAATGGATAGCATGGACGTTCCATTCAGTTAAACATTGCATCTAACAGCGCGCGTAAAATCATGTTGGCATCAATGACCATACATATATTGGTCAGAAATAATCTGAAATAATATTATCTATTGTTGTGTCAATTTAGAAAGAAATCCGTTAGTTAGTAGAGAAGTTGCATGCATTTTAAAATTGGACCTATCAGCAGGCTTAGAATCATGTTGGCAGCACTGGCGTAGGCCGATATTAATTACTCCAAATTAATCTAGAATGCCAGGTACTATACGTGCGCAAAGTTTAGAGCTATTGGCTTGCATACTTTCTGATATATTGGTATGAGGGTAACAAAAATAGAGACAGTATTTATTAACATTTGGCAGCCCTGGTTGCTCCTAAATATACGCATAGTCATATCTGTTATGGTACACATAACACAGACGAAATTTGGTTGAAATCCAAGTGATAGTATAGAAGTTACGTGTATTTAAAGTTGGACCTCTCAGCAGGCTTAGAATCATGTTGGTAGCACTGACGTATATAAGTTACTCCAAATTAATATAGAATGTCAGGTACTATGCATGTGCATAGTTTAAAGCTGTCTGCTTGCATACTTTCTGATGTACTCGTATTTGGATAAAAAAAAAATAGGGAGAGCATTTATTAACAGTTGGCAGCGCTGGTGGCTCTTAAGAATATGGTCATTCATATCTGTGTATGTACACGTAGTACATACGAAATTTTGTTGAATTCCAATTGATAGTGTAGAAGTTATATGCATTTAAAAATTGGACCTATCAGCAAGCTTATAATCATTTTGGCAACGCTGTCATGTATGGCCTCATGGAAATTATACTGCAATATTATTATCTATACGTGTGCCAATTTTGAAATAGCTCCAATTCATACCTTCCAAGATATCCAACATGAAGCTCAAATTTCAATTGCGATTTGTCAGCAGTTGGTAGTACTGACATCATTTTCAAATATGGCCATGAGATATTCAGGTATAGATCTTTAGTCCTACCAAATTTTGTTTCGATTGCTCCAGCCGTTTAGGATTTGTTAGGTGGGGACCCACACACAGCCAGACAGACAGACAGACAGACAGACAGACAGACAGAAGGACAGACAGACAGACAGACACACATTTGCCCGATCTCATAAGTCTACATTTTCCTCATTTTTGCAAAATGTGAAAAGTAGGCTAAAAACTCTACCGAACTTTAAAAAAATGCTCTTAAAATGGGAAAATAGCAAAAAATGCGAAAAGATGCAAAATAAAAATGAAATATTTGAAGATGGGGTGACCCGTCCGTTGTTTCTATGTACTTCAGCATTGTTTTAGACAGCTCAGTAAAAAAGATGACATGTCATCAACAACCGGGACCTAGTCTTTACTAATAGGATTTTAGATAAGCACAATATATGAAAATGGAGCTTATATGGCTGGTGCATTCAATGGTGCTCAGTGATAAAAATCCTTTTGCCACGTTTAAATTTGTGCGCTGCTGAATGCTGTGCCGATACAATTCTTTTTTAAGTATTGTTCAAAAAGAGTATAACTTATTTTCAAAAAGTCCTCAGACATAGGAGATAGGGAATAAAATACGGGTTTTCCTTACGTGGCCTATCAAAAACCAGATGGTCTACTCGTAATGACCGTGTTAAACCATTAGGCCAGCATATATCACTCATCAAGAATGCATTAAGTGAATGCAGGAATTTAAATCTCCCAGCTGAGTGTCAAACGGAATTGATGGGAATAGAACAATGCCTTGAACCATTTGAATGCACTTTGATGGCGACCGACTGGTTTAAAATTCCCTCAGCAATTGACCTTGGCAACTAAGGTCTGCTAGCTCGTGATGTAACTCTTGATGTGGAGGTTGATAATATTCGCAAAAAAATCCAGGAGCTGAAATAACTGCGTGATAAATGGGATCACTTACCGAGGTGTGCACATTATTAGATAATAATTTAAAAATGGCCATGCACTTCTGCAATACGCCGAGTTTAACATGTGATTTAGCACGATGGTAATGATCAACCATGCTCTTCTGAGATATCAGTTCAATCGCAAATGGTTGTATTAATAAATTAAGTGCGTCAGTGATAATTCTTCACTGTTAATATTATTTCCCAATGATTAATCACCCAAATCGAATATTTCACTGCTTCAAAAATTTTAGAGCAACCATGTGCTTCTTACAATACCGTGATATGTTAACACAAAACAAATCATCGAAAAATCGCTATTTTCACCAATAGACAATAACTAATGCCTTCATTAATTCTGACGGTATTCACCTCGTGATAAAATGCACGTTTGTTTAATCACACACGGTTTAACTAACCGGATCACCACTGATGAAAATCAAACTTCACCTCAAAAACGTCTTATCACAAGTTGAGTGACAGCGTCGAGCTCCAACTTCCTTCGGCATATTCTTGCTGCGTAGATCAAAAATGGTTATATAAATAGAATATTATAATGTGTGACTGAAGCTTGAAAAAAAATAACAATTATAATATTTTATAATTAATTTCTAAGATTTTCATGGATTTATATTGAAGGTCAAATTATTTTTATCACGGTCTTCTAATAATAATGTTCCGGTTTATCTCCCGAGTAGCATGTTGGTTACTGCAGGTCGATCTCGACTCTCTGCACTTCCTAGATAATAATTTCAAATTCTAGCTGTCGACTTCCAATTTCTATGTAATGATGACTTAATGAACGGGCTCGACATGTCCGAGACAACTTGTTGTACCCAACATTGCAACATTTGGAGTGTGAGCCAATCCAGTGGGTATCAAAATTGCAGGAAGGAGTTTTAAAAGAAATTGTCTTATGTTTCAGGTGTTTCCTTATCCAAATCCGGATATATGAAGTGGGGTGCTGGAGAGCCTACTGGAGGACCCGATCAACTGTTTGGTGCAATTAATTCCAAGGGTCTATTGTATGACGCAAGCAAAATCCGGAAGCTTCCTTTCGTATGCGAACAGGAACTTTAGGAATGCCAATGTATTCGAGATTATTAATCAGTTGAAATATATTTTATATTAATTTGGTTGTATCATGACAAAATGAATATGCAATCTTATCCCGTGTGGGAGACAGTACATTTTAAAATAATTGTAAGCACGTACGAGGCATGTTCGTAAAGCAGTGTAAGTACTTGGAATTTTGAATAAAATAGCGACTTTGCCTGTCATGTTTTATTTGCGTGGCTTCTACAAACCTTCCACAAGTATTCTACAGATATTCCAGTATTGTTGAAGGGTTTGCCGTAGTGTGGCATCAGTTTTTGATTCCCGCCTTATGGAATGTTTCCGTCTCGGATGAAAGCGATCCTTCCACACCTGAGACCAATATCTGACCAGACTTAGAGTCGATGGGCCGAGGATTGTCGTCAACATTTTAAACCTTCATAAAACTTCGTCAAATGTACTTGACCTGCTTTCACGGGCGTCTGTGTCTCACTAATGTATGCAGCAAGTCAACCGAAGTAAATAAACAAACAAGCAAATAAATTAAATTGCGTAAAGAACCGGACTACAAATTTCTTATGAAAAAGCCCACTATATGGAAAGACGGCCAGAAAATAGCTCACCTTTATTACCTCAATACGGTAAAATAACACAAGCCCCCCATTTTAAATAACTTGGTGAAATCATACAGTCCTCTGGACTAAAAACAATCGCCAATGAACAAAGAATCACCAAACTACAGAAGGCCTACAAACTATCGTGGGCTCACTACAACAAGAAGAGCATCTTGCGAGACGCAAAATTAAAGCACTATACAACGGTGATTCTTCCGGTAGCAACTTACGCAGCCGAAACAATGGTGATCGACGGTCATTCAGATATTAAGGATATAGAAAATCAAGAAAGAAAAATTCTCATAAAGATGTACGGCGCAGGTAATAATAACGGTATTTGGACGAAGAGACCTTCAAACGAACTCTACCAAAAGATCCACATGATAACGGACTTAATCAGAAAACACCGAGCACAGTTTTATACACACATTTACAGAATGGGAAACTTCAGAACGGCGAAGAAGTTGCTCAACGTTATAACACAGAGTAAGTGTGGCACGGAGTGGCTGACACAGGTCCAGAGGGACCTACAACAGGTCAACATAGAACATCTCGAAGACCGCACCGAGTGCTGGAAAAAAATTAAAAAAAGTTCAGTTTGAGCATAGACAATCACGACAGCCTGAAGATGGACAGCTGAGCGGAAGAAAGAGCATTCTGAGAGGATGAAGAGATTTTGGGCAGAGAAACGGGAAAACGCCAGAACATGAAATCATGTATTCAAGATCACTCGAGAGACCTCGGTGGCGTAGTTGGCAGCATGCTGAGCTTCTATGGCCAAGGTCGCGGGTTCAAACCCAGCTTAAGTCGTCAGATTTCTTAAGAGCGTTAAAATCCTTCAGTATGCCTTTTTCGGACGGGAAGTGAAGCCGGCGGCCCCATGTCACAGATCTATGGCGTGTAAAAAACCTTACACTAAGTAAACTTTGTAGGTTCCAACGTTCATTACCAGGCGCTGGTTGTAATGCCATCTAGTAGTAGCCAAGTTTACAGCTAGGTGTCGTGGACGGTAGCATTTGGTAGTGAAAGTAGGAACTACTTGAAATTTTCGCCAGCAATCCTTACTTGAACTAAAAACAGCTAACACGCACTAATGTAGCCATCACAATTAACACCGGTTATCAGACAGATTCTACACACACCTAAAGTACAGGGGCTACATGACTGGGTTGTCGCAGCCCCTAAACTGAGGAACCAACCAACCTTTATTCCTTTTTATTTTCAAACGCTCTCCTAAAGGGGAACAGTCGATTAAATTACCTCGTAGTTCCGCCCCTTTAAATAACAATAATTAACTAACTCGATTAAATTAAATAAATAAATTAATGCATAAATATAGAAGAAACAATACGTTCAGCACGGAACACACATTATAGACTATATTCTCTTAAATGTGTGGGAATCCTTATCAAGGAGCAGACTATTGAACGTTCCTTGTAGTAGGTTGTTGAAATACAAAGTAGTGCATTGTGCGTTATACTATACTAATAATTTGACGATAACCGACTGCGACGTTTAGTCGTCAGGCACCGTGGCTAATTGGTTACCATGATAGGCTTTGATCCTAAAGCTTGTATCACACGACACTCGTTGACATGGAAGCCTCTGCCAGTACGGGTATACACGCTGGTATAGACACGTCTATTGCCGTGCGATTAGTACCTTCTAGGCTTGGTTCTGCCTTCCATGATAGCTTTCATGCAACTCACGGAATTGAACAGGTGCAATTTTTCCCTTCAAAGAATACATTTCCGTAAAATTTTCTTTTTTAAAACGGCGGGTGTGAGAAAAGCCCTTGCTATATACAGTTAAAAGAGAACGTGTTTTTTTATAATTATTATTCTGGGGTAAAAACTGTGATACAGTATTTAAATTCTAATAGTTATCACAAATAGTATATATCCATCGATTTGAACCGAAAGTAGGGAGAATGCAAATTTAAACAAGAGAAGAAATTAAATGTCTCTATAAATGTTTATAATTTAAATCGTCTTTGTAGATCATGAGAATAGAACCACAATGAACACTTGCTGTACGAGGTAGCGAGGATATTACATTATATATGAATTGCAGCCAATGGCCATAGCAGGGTAATTTAATTGAACGACCGAGAGCTCCCAGCAAGTTCAATTACAAGTAGTTCCAGCTTTGACTACCAGATGCCATTGTCACTGTGTCAGTGACAATGGCAAACGGTTGCACTTCATAGAGAGATTCTAATCAACCAAATAGGCTATAACGTACAAATGTGGCTACACACTACATATTGTAGTGGTAGGTTCTTTTACATGCCATAAATCTACAGTATGATATGGGCCCGCTGGCTTTACTTCCGCTCTGAAGGAAGGCATACTGAAAGGATTTTAATGCTCTTAAAAACCCGACGCCTTCGGCCAGGTTTGAACCCGCGATCTTGGGCATAGCAGTTCAGAATGCTACCCACTACGCCACTGAAGCCGCTAGGGAGGATATTATAAAACAATTAAAAGGAAGTAAATATTGCCGCTCTTGGAGAGCCTTGAAGCCGGGACCTTCAGGTCAGTGGGCAGGCGCGATGCCACTCGTACACCGTTTAGGTACATTTCTATGCTAATAGAAATATATTGAGTTGAATGCATTCATTCTGTGTCTGGCAAGTTTTCAACTATATCTAAAGCAAGATTCCCGCCAGCTTTGGGCTCATAATGCGAACCTACTGCAACTCTCAATCGGCATCCCTCCTCCATATTTGATTTCCTACAACTTTCTGTGCACATACTGTGCTTCGTTCTCCTATTAGTAGTTTCGGCTGGTAAGCTAGCAGATGTCACTAGTTGTCCCTTTAGTAGAATGCCTGCACCCTCTTTTACTCCATGGATTTGCATCTCCATAGCCTCATTTTGTAATATTATCTTTCCTACTGCGTCAAATTTCATTACTATAACACATTCCCTAATAACACTTAATAAATGCTCTTCTTGTTTATCCTGATGAAGCCTCCTGCATTCGCGATATTCACTAAACCTCTGAGAGCACATTCAGGTCGGAACTAGGTTGTATCCAAACTCGCTGGCAATTGATTCTTCAGAAAGTTCATTTAAAATGTGATCCGTAATAAGAGCGTGGTCATGGGCAGAAGGCCAGGGATTTGCAAAGGTACCCGCTCTACCTCAATAATTTCTGGGCTGTGATTATATTAACACTGCTTACTCTCACAAAGCAGGATCTTTCTAGGTAAAGACGATATGCACAATCTGTGATCAAACACCTCTGCTCACCCGCCAAAAAGTCTGCAAAAAAACTATGTTCCATTATTATGTGTTTAGTGACAACATTAAATGTTATTCCACCAAACACAACTGCACTTATATAGCCGAGGTGTAAGATACGAACAATAGTGTGATATTGACCACATCGTTTGAGGAAACACAAATTATCCTTCCGGCATTTAATGTGGAGAGCTGAGCTGTTTGTGGCGCAAGAGCGGAATATACGAGAGGGGAAACTATTGTCTTGCCTGCCCAATCAGTCGAGACGGAACAGTGTCATCCGCCATCATAATCTGGTTTTAAATGCACGGACTTTCAATTAAATATATTTTTCCATTGTAAAATGCACAATATATTTAATTATATAACATATGAGTAGTTGTAAATCAATATAAAATAATTCTAGTGAAGAAACCAACCTACCTGGTTTCGAACCCTGAACCGATCAGGTGACAGCCCAAAGCTCTTGCACTGAGCTGCAGATGCCCATAGTAATTCAGTGTTATCAACCGACTTAGATAAAACGTGTAAGCAAATAATGAATTGGAAGAAACGATTTCTTCAGTGTAGCATACCTTCATTATAAACCATTTCATACAACGTTTATATTATTTCTATCAATAAGCTATATTGCATGCAACATTCTCCAACTACTGCAGTATAGTGTTTTAGATCCCTTAGTTGGGGGTAGTTAGATCTAAAACGGATGTGTTATTGTGCTGATTTGGAGAGTGATTCCTAGAGGGGGGGGGGGGGGCAGCTTCCGTAGCTGGGTAAGCTGACCAGTGTAGAGTGTTGTTTAGTGTTAGGATGCTAGGGGATGCTCCTATAAAGACGTAAGTGTATTCCAGGGGATGAACCTCTGTGTACCGGTCAATGTACTAGCCTCCCAGCTGGTTGGAGAGAGTTATATAACAATCCTGCTTGTGTCAGCTATGCTGGCGGTTTGCAGCCAGCGGTCGCATGTGAGAGACACAATAGAACTTGAGCCGGCGATTACAAGCTACTGTTGTCACGCTTACTCGTGGCGGGAATCAGGAAAGGCGTTAGGACGTAAAGAGGCGTGTAATTAGTAAGACAAGTGTAGTGTACTGACCAAGTATTTATTGGTCAGTGATGTATGAAATTGTATGTCCCTTTTAGGGGAATGTAATAAATGTTATAAGTTTAAGTGTACAAGTTTGTGGGGTAGGTTACAAAATATAGGATCTCTGAACACTGCTGACTCACCTGATGATAACAGCTAGGGCCTCCGGCTGACACACTGTATGACTGATAATCGAGAGAGAGCTGTCCTCCTTAAGGCCTTCCTCTTATAGGCTTTGGTGTTGTACTGTCAGCATTCCATTGGCATAGATGCCCCAGTTAGTTATAGTGTAGCTGTTTATGGTGTGATGCAAGTGTTTGGCAAGCCTTCCAGGCTGGTTAGCTGCCCTTGCTGTGTGAAAGATGTTGTTCTGGACTTATGAGATTTGCCAGTTAGGGGTGGTTTTAATAGATGATGGAGGGTGGCTTCCAGGGGGTGCAACCCCGTGGGGGCCTGTACAAGCCTCTTCCTCTGTTTAGTTCGCGTCCCCGCGAACGGGAACGGAACGTGAAGTTGGGGTGTCGTCGTAGTAGGTCGTAGTGGAATCTTCCTTGTGTCTGATCTTCGTTTCTTCTGTTCCGTGTAGAGGTGGTGATGTCGTGTTGATGTAGGGATGTCGTGTAGATGTGAGAGATCAGTTCGTGTTCAGAGGGGTGGGTTTTGGGATATACATATACATTTGACATTTTAAAACAGTGCATGAGGAAAAAAATTTTGGCATTTGCAATATATAAAAATTTCCACAAAAAAATACATGGTTTTAAACATTATGTGATATATTGTTGTGCAGGGAGGAAAAAACCCAGGGCTGGACGGTTGATTGTGCCGTCCGCCTCTGTCTTGGGGAAAAAATTGCTCCCTGCAATGTGAAAGATGGAAGAAGTAGAAAAAAATAGGTGTTCCAGGGTATAGGTTAAAGGAAATATTTAAAATATGTTTATTGTGTTGGGATAAAACGGAACACCTTTACAAATTGGGACGTTATAAGAAAGAAAATGAAAGAAACAAATCATAATCATGGTGTACATGTGTTTGACAAGAATATGTGTGTTCACAATGTGTGGCATCATAATTTTGTGTGTAGTGCCTTTGAACAATACTGCCGTATTTTGTATTACATTATATTACATTATATACTTAAATCTATCTATGTTAATTATTAATTATGCTATACCTAGACGGCCGTGTCTATTGGAACTTGCGTGCACGCTACCTTTTGTATTTAAGTGCCGTTCCACGGCAAATCCTGTCCGGCCGTTTCCCGGTGTAGCGTAGTGGTCGTGCCGCTGATATATACCCTTACTTTGTGAACCATTCCCTGTGGGCGAATGCCTTCACACTTGACAGTGAGAGCCGCCACCACAGATCGGTTGCGCCCTCATTGCCGTATTTTGCGTCGCATCTTTGACGCCTTGTGTTCTTTATTTATGTTGATCTGTCAGCAAGCCTGATACCCCACAGGTATCAACCCTGCTGTTCAGATTTCTGGAGTGTAGCTGTAAAAAAAAGGAGGTGTATGTGTTGGGTTGTGTGTGAGGATGAATACGAATTGTAAATACAAATTAGTGCGCAAAGGTGGTACACAATAATATCATGGCACAAATAACATGCTGCTGCTGTATGGCAGTGAAATCATAGTCACCAGTGCCATATTCCTGGTGACGACGCCTGAAAAAATGGAGAGGTTAAGAAAACATATGAATATTGCATATCGGCTACTGTGTCAGTGTGTTCACTGGCTGAAGCTCTTTTTCCCCTGAAAAAATAGCATGATTAGTGTTAACCTGTGGCCACTATTACTGTCATGTTCTCTTTACACATGATTGTGTTATTTGATGTATGATCGGGCTTACCCTACACGGTGCCGTAATGATTTTTCTTACTCTCAAAGTGTTTATATTAGTCTTAATTAACCTAGTTAATCTAACTTAATGTATTATCGGGCTTACCCTGGCAATGAATTTGAGTCGCCAGGTGCCGAGATTTTATCTTAATCTAACTTATTATAGTGTGTTATCGGGCTTACCCTGATGACGGATTTGCGTCGCCATCAGGTGCCGAGATCGTTACCTTAATTATGGTAAGTAAAAAAAATGGTTGCAATTTATAAGCCGAATGGGTGGCCTTACTCTATTGCCGAAATATGCTGTGCTGTTATTTAGCAACAGCGGTTAGTAAATTTGCTTAATCCTAAGTTGCGTGTCAAATGCAACTGTCTTACAGCTAAAATTTGACCAGGGCGATCGCCTGAGGCAATTTACTTCCTCAGATCACCACCCGTACGTATTCTAGAAACACCGGTTGTCTCTAGAACCGCCAGATTCCGTCCCCTTAATACTAGTTGTCGACGCTTATGCTAATGATTATTAATTAGTATTAATATAGTCGCAGGCGGTTTACGGTGCCTCTAAGCAAACCGTCTCACCCGCTGTATTTACCTGCTCATTGCCGTTGCCTTTGCATATGTTGTTGTTGTTGGGTCTGCCCACTTTAACCCCTGTGAGTTGCTCGCGATGCTTCTCATTTAATGCCCTTGGCTGCCCGATGCGTCACCATTTATGTGGGCATTGGACATCGTCCAATGGCATAATATCATCCGGGAATTGAGCGTCCGGGTCCTCTTCACCAATGTTGGCCGCAATAATAATCATCCGGGAATTGAGCGTCCGGGTCCTCTTCGCCAATGTTGGCCGCAATAATAATCATCCGGGAATTGAGCGTCCGGGTCCTCTTCGCCAATGTTGGCAACAATAATGCTTCACTCCCGCGCATAGGAGTCTCGCTTCTCGCTGTAGAAGCCCTACTTACTTATATTTAACTAAAAGTCTAGTCCTAGTTTGGTCGTCCCTAGGGTCAACTCCTGAGTCCGGCGTGGAGCTGGCTATTTCTCCCTCCAACCTCAGAAAGTCTCCCCTGCAGGTCTTGGCTTCGACGACCGTGGCACATAGTGGGTGTAACATCTCTTCGTCTTAGGGGCAGGCTAGGCACACCTAGGATTCCGAAGTTTGCCCGTGCCAGGCCATGAATGCTTCAACCTTACGTGGTTCGTCTTTTTGGTCTAGTCGTTAAGTTAACTAGGGTAAGGCTCATCATCGCCTTACCCGCTCTGCTCCAGTGTGGTGCCTCGGGCCTCCTGCTTGTGTCGTTATCACCAATCAGCATGTTATCAGATTCCTTTTGTGTTATATATATATAAAAATATAGTGTAACCTGTAAATAATTTGCTGTGTATGAAATGTAAATTTTTTCAAGTGTTTTGGGGTTGTAGAAACTTCGAAGTGCATAGACTACTTTAGGTCTACTGTGCTATGTCGGATTTCCTGCTGTAATGCTTTGTTGATTTTCCTGGAGGCGTTAGTAGGGTTTATGGCGCTAGGTTCCCTGTTATTAGGATCCGGGGGTATTATCCGTTGAATAGGCTTGAAGCAAGGTAGGAGAGGGTTGCGCATCTTTGGGCTTCATGTAAATGGTGGCCTAAAGCCGATGATGCTGCTGGGATGCTTCTACAATGAGTGGACGGGGGTAGGTATTTTCCGGGATTGCAAAAATATAAAAATTCCATGCAGGAGTAATACTAATGATAACCCAGGTGTGTGGGTGGGATATTCCATGCATGTATCTGGATATGAGGCGTATCCGCACTCATCTAAGGATAGGTATTGGTCAGTGTAAAATAATATTATGTCCCTTTCATGCGGGATTATTTAATAAAAAAGAATTGTTAATATATAAATTTGGCCTCATCTCTTACTTGGAGATGCGCATTACGCATAATTGTCGTTTTCCGACACACCCCTAATACTCAGGTGTTAGCATTGGGAACCAAGGCGTAGTAAGCCCTCTCTTTAAACGCATGAAGTCTATCAACCCCGATGTATATTTTGTCATGTAGTGTAGCTGTTTTTATCGTGTCTGTATGTCTGTGTTGGTTAATGTTGTAATTGGGAAGGTTATGGAAGGGGAGTAGTGTAGTAAGATGGTAGCCTGTGGGTGGTATATTGGTAATCCCGCTGGGATTGTCCACCTATGCCCCTGTCATCCTCCCTTTGTCCATGTCTGCTTTCTATCCGCTTCTTGGGATAGTAAAGTGTGGTGACGCTGTGACGTCACAACCTAATCTGGTCTCCCATTTGTAGTGTTAATGTAGCAAGTGATCGTGGTGTGCCTGGCCATGTCCTGATAGCCTGTAATGATTTTTTAGAAATAAAATCGAGAAAAGAAGTTATTAGGGGGGAGGTCTTGTTTCCTCAGAGCCCCTGTCTGTATTTGCCCCTGATTAGTGAGCGCGTATGTATGGGACTATGTTCCGCTACCCCATGCGGGCGGGAGGCCTGTTATCGGCTAAGTCCTATCGTGTATCGCGTGTCTGAGTGTCAGATGGCGCGTGCACCTTGTCAACATCTTTGTAGATATGTCCCTGTGGCCCTAAGGTAAGTCCGGCTTATTATGTCTGTACGTTGCTAAATGTCACCACTGTTGTAACAGTGCTGAAAAATGTATGGCATTATAATTGGTCTGTGTTTGTGATTTCATGATCACTGCCGATATAACAATAGTGTCTGTCGGCAGCAGTGTTGCAATGCGGTGGTCTCTGCAAGTCAGTATTTCGTTATGTTATGTTTACATTTGTTTGTGTGCATGAAGTCTCTGACATTGCGTAGGTCGGCTGACGGAACGTGAATTTTTGCGAACGTCGGCATGTTGTTATTGCTTGAGATTCCGGGAGTGCCAGTGTGCTATTCTGTCCCGCTTTTATTAATCGATGTTATGTGTACACTGCTTTCGCAAGACTTTGTTTAGTGTAACCATGTGTAATCCATGTCTGGGAAGTCTATTGTGATCCCCTTGGAGGTTACCGATAAAAAAAAACCTCCTGTGTCTATAGGCATGTGTCTGACCCAGTTATTTACTTATCTGTGGCCAACTTCAGTGTAAT
This sequence comes from Meconema thalassinum, assembly GCA_946902985.2. Taxonomy (NCBI): domain Eukaryota; kingdom Metazoa; phylum Arthropoda; class Insecta; order Orthoptera; family Tettigoniidae; genus Meconema; species Meconema thalassinum. Next base: position 503,018,583 of record OX336393.1, on the reverse strand, counting down.
TGGGCGTCTGGATTTTTGTTTCCCATGGCGTCCAATTTTTGCTGGGATTCGGACCCGTGATCATGTAATTCTCCGTGTTCTATGTCTGCGTTGTGTTTTTGGGATTTAGGTGTCCCCAGTGTGGTTTTTTGATTGTGTCTTTCGTACTAAAAATTCCATTGGTTAGTTAGTTTTTGGTACGAGTGTGGTGTGTGGTTATGAGTTCGGACCCGGCTTGCTTTAAGGACCTGGTATGACGATATCTATGCCGTATATACCATGGCACATGTATCGTGTATTTGAAATGCGCAGATGAGAATACGCATTCCTGTGAAGAGTTTGTGTGTTTTTGAATTCTCCTCGTAGTGTAATTTGGGGAGTTATAAGGTTTTGGATCTGACGTGAATGATGGCGTTTGTTCCAGTTCAACCTGGAGTGGTCTTAGTCTGTCTGTATGTGTGAAGGTCGCCCACGCGGAGCGTGTTATCGCTGAGCGCGACAGTATTGAATTACAATGGCGTGTGCACTCACTTGTTAGTTGTCTGGCTCCGTTCATGTTTCCGGCACGTGTATGTGTGTCTGGGCCTGAGTGCTATCTCTGTAGTTGCGAGTAGGGCTTTTCGTAATGTAAAAGAACCTTCCGCTAAGTACCTTTGTGTTCCCTAGTTTTGTGTTAACTGTAAGCGTGGGTCGAGTATATCCCTATTAATGGTACTAAATGTCGTTATGCACGAGTGTCTCCGGGCCGCTAGTCGCGTGTTTGGTGACTAGGTGTCGGAGGTGATTTTGTTGTTTTCCGCTTATGCATATCTGTTAGTGGAACTGTCCCTTACTTTCCTATCCTGCAACTGGATAGCTACCCGACCTTACATTCCAGGTATTCAGAAGGTTGCGGGTTTGAGACCGTCTCTAACCAGGATAATTATTTCTGGTGCCATTCAGGCTTGTGTCTTCTGGATAGTTCTGCCAAGTGTTGGGGTCGTATCCCGGTGCGGTCAGCGAGGTCCGAAGGCTATTTCTTGGCCTTCTTTCCACGTCTGCCAGTGGGATCACTTCCCTTCCTCTTGGCAGTGTTTCCGCCTTTACGTGTGGGTGTGGGAGCTTTGCAGGTGTGATATGCCTTCATACGGCGGGCGTGAATAGTGTCTTTAATGAGCTTGCGTCCATGGCGCACGTTAACGATACAGTTTAGGTCAGATACCTTCCTGCAGACTTTGAAGGGACCTGACCAACGTGGCAGGAGGAACTCAGACACATTTTTCTTACGGGCGGAATTGGAAACCATAACCAATTGCCCGGGTGTGTATTCCACGGTCTTCCTATGCCGATCGTACCGTTCTTTTTGATTCTTCTGCGCCGCGGCTATGTTCTTTCTAGCGTTCATGCGAGCTATCTGCAAGTGCTCTAGCCGGGCGGCATTGTCTGTGTGCGTGTCCTGTGGGATGCATATGTTGTCTATGGGAATTCTGGGCGTGTATCCGTGCAGTAGGAAGTGTGGAGAGTGTTTTGTAGCCGTTTATATGGAAGTGTTATAACTAAAAGTTAAGGGCTGCAGATAATCATCCCAGTCTGTCCCTGCGTCCCCTGTGAATTTAGCCAGGGCTATTCCAAGTATTTTATTCATACTCTCCGTGAGTCCGTTGGTTTGCGGGGAAAACTCGTGGTAGTGTATGCCTTAATCCTGAGTATCTCCAAAAACTGTTGGAGCACTCTCGAGGTGAAAATAGTACCTCTGTCGGATAGTAAGGTTTGGAATAGGCCATATCGTGTAACTATGTCAAATAAGAATTCGGCTATGCTGTTCGTGTCTGCTTTGGGAACAGCCTTCGTAATCATGTATCGGGTGAGATACTTGGTGGCGACCAGTATATATTTGTTGCCTTTCTGAGATGTCGTAATAGGGCCTTTGACATCTATTCCGACTCTGTGAAATAGCTCTCCTACGGGAATTGGGTTGAGCAGTCCATGAGGCTTGCCAGGCCTTGTTTTGAATCGCTGGCAAGTGTGACATGTCTTTACGAAGGTGTCTATGTCGGCCTTCATGTTTACCCAATAATACTTGTCACGGATTCTAAGGTATGTCTTATGCGTACCCAAATGTGCCCCTGCCAGTGGGCTATTGTGGTGTCCGATCATTATATTCTCTTTCAATGACTCCGGAACCGCTATGGGTGCGTTATCGTGCATGGCTGTGGGCTTAAATTTCAGTACCCCGTCTTTGTCTAGGAAAAATCGCCTAGACAGCCGTGCTGTCTTGGAGTCCACGTTATCCAAGTTTTTTAGTGCCAATAGAATCTGTTTCATGTACGGATCACTTTCTTGCTCCTGTTTGATGTTAATCACCGTCAGGGCAAAAGTGGGTATGTCGTCCCAGCCGTGGTCCTTACTGTCATCCGGGGGATCGGCTACTGGCAGCCTAGACAACCCATCTGCGTCTAGGTGTGTAGCGCCTTTCTTGTGTTTGACCACGAAGTTATATTCATACAGGCGGAATATAAACCTGTTGAGCCGCGAATTTGGGTTTTTAAATTTGTCCCAAAAAAGCAAGCTCGCGTGGTCAGTCACTACCGTGAACTGGATACCATAGAGGTATACCCGAAAGTAGTTCACTCCCCACGAAAATGCCAGCATTTTCCGCTCCGTGGCAGAGTATCTAGTCTCAACGGCCGTTAGTTTCCTGCTAGCGAAAGCGACGGGCCGTATGCGCCCTTCTGCGTCTTCCTGCAATAGGGCCGCCCCCAGCCCGTGCTGGCTGGCATCCACATGTAGAAAGGTGGGGCCTATCACTATGGAAGTGTTGCAATAATGGTGGTGAGGTCAATAGTTGCTTCAGTGTGTTGAAGGCATCTATGTGTTCCTGTTTAATGCTGAAGGGCGTCTTTTCCCGTGTGAGCTCAGTTAAGGGGTGGGCGATGTGCGCAAACCTGTGGATATACTTGCGATAATACGAGGCCAGGCCAATAAAACTGCGCAATTGTTTCAAATTTGCGGGCATTGGGATGCCCGTTATCGCGTCAGTTTTCGCTGGGTCGGGAATAATGCCCTCTCTGTTTACAATGTGGCCCAATATGTTAATCTGCTGTCTGGCAAATTGACATTTCACAGGTTTAAGCCTTAAATTGGCCTCTCTGATCCTTGCGAAAGCCTCCCCCAAATGTACGATATGTTCGTCGAAGGTATTGGAGAAGACCGTTATGTCGTCCACGTAGACTAATACGGAACGCCATTTTAGGCCTGAAAATGTCTTATCCACTAGCTTTTGAAAGGTTTGGCTGGCGTTACGGAGGCCCATTGGTAACCTTGTGTAGGTATATAGCCCGTTCTCTGTAACGAACGCCAGCTTGTGCCTGTCTGGTTCATAGACGGGGATTGAATAGAATCCACTATAACAATCCATCGAACTGAACCAGCTAGCTCCGCCAAGGGCGTCCAAATAGGTGTCTGCCCTTGGTAGTGGATAACTATCATTTTCGACTAACTTATTGAGCCTACGGTAATCAGTACAAAATCTGTGGGATCCGTCCCGTTTTTTGGTCAGCAGTACTGGAGAGCTGTAACTTGAAATAACGGGGACAATGACTCCTGCCTCGAGCATCTCCGTGATCTGAGCGTCGATGGCGTGTCTCTCCTTCTGGCTCACCCTGAAAGGAGGCTGGTGTACTGGCCGGTCACTGGTGAGTGTGACGTGGTGTTCGATGAGGTCTGTCACAGCGAGATCCTTCATCGAATGGGCAAAAATATCCCTGTTGGCCTCCAGGAGCTCCGTGAGCCTTTTATTTTGCTCCGGAGTCAGGTCCTGTCTGTGGTTCTGGTTGGCCGCCTTATCTGTGTGTGTGTGTGTTGGCTGATAGTGTGTAGTGCAGAGGCCTGGTGCTCGTGATTTTCTCGCTCCGCTCGAATCCCATCTGTATTCCTGGTGTATATCATGGGATGTGTGGTGAGCCTCTGGTCGTGCTTTAAAAGCATCTGACCGCTAGCGAAATTTATGCTAGCCTCATATTTAGCGAGGAAATCCATGCCAATTATGGCTGACGCAGAAAGATGTTCTATAACGAACATGGGGTGTGTTGTGGCAAAATGGTCTAGCCTAAGATGTATGTTTGCCACCCCCGCGTTTTCTAGCGTCTGAGCATTGGCCGCTACCAGCCGGATGTCACCCGTGACATCGTGTATTTGGGCTTCGGTAACGTGTCTTCTATTTACACAACTTACCGCTGCCCCAGTGTCAATTAGGGCCTGCACTCTGTGGCCATTTATGGTGGCGTGTATCGTGAGGGCCGATACCTGAAATCCATTGCCCTGCACCGATGTGTTATGTAGGATGTATGTTGTTGTTGTTGCTACCGGCGTAACATCTGTACTGGGAAGGCATGGAGCTGGCCGCTTATCGTAACTGGCACGCTTGGCCTCTAGGCTTGCTTCCTGTCCCGAGTGCTTTGCCTCGGTCAGCAAAGTGCGCTCACCAAGTACATTGCCAGCTCTCTTAATCGCTCGCGCTGTGGAAATAGAAGTCTGCTGGCGAACGTTTAGTGCACTGACCGTTCCCAGCTTTTGTGTAGGCGTACTGTTGTTTCCTTCCTCTTGGGAAGGTGGGTCTGCGAATGTGACCCTGAGCTTGCCCTTGTTACCCCGTTTTTTGTTCCAGGCGGTCGCGAGTTCGACTCCTGTTGCTGGCTTCCCAGTGCCGAGTGAGCTCGCGTCCTGCGCCTGTGTGTGGTCACTTCCCATCCTGCATTGTGGTGTAGGGGATATGGTTTTCTGTTTGGAGGGTGTGGGTTTATTCTCAGTCTGTTTGTGCGTAATTATGAGGGGTGTATAATGTCCCGCCTTAGGGTTCCCTGTAAAGAGTATGTGCAGGTCCCTGCCAAATCCCGCAGTGGTAAATAGCGGGGGCGAGTGCACGTCAGTGTATACGTGGATATTGGCTTTAAGCACCTTGCCGAGAGCGGTCACCTCTACGGCACTGGCATAGGTGCCGTCCCTACCCATGTATTTTCTGTAATCCGCCCCGGTCTGGAATGGGTTTTCCCGCTCGTCCGACACAAAGTCCCGGTACTCTTTCCAGTTGGCCAGGATGTGTTTGACCGTTTCCTGCCTGTATTCCTTATGATGGTCCTCGTTATGCCGAACCAGGAAGCTAATAGTCCTAAACAGGCAGTTGCCGTCTCCTTGTACGGGGTGTGTCTGGAAACGGCCCGGGTGCGGATCGTCAGCCTTAGCTTTGGCTGGGTGCTTCTTCCCCTTACTCTTATGAGTTTGCTTGGGGGAAGGGCCTCTCTGGTGTTGTGTTGGGGGAGGAACCTCAGCCGCTTCATCAGCTGGCCGAACCTCCCCGTCTAGGCGTTTTTTTGGAACGTAGGTGTGCGCCTTCCTGTACTGTGTGTGCGCCCCCCCTCGGGGTGGCTGCGCCAGCTCCCCGCCTGCGGTGTGTGGCTAGGTGTGGGGAGTATTGCCCCCCTGTCTGTCCGGCGGGGTGCATTATCCCTGAACTCCCTCGGGTGTTCGTCGGGGAGGGGGTAGTTTTTCGGGCCCTTTGCGTATGTGTCTGTATTGTCCCGTCCTCTTGTAGGTTTTCTAGCCTGTCGGTTATTGCCCGGTGGTCCGTTGTCCTGTCTCCGCCAGGGTGGGGTGTATGTCTGCTGCTGCGGGGGCGGGTTTTCCCGTCGATTCCCCTTTTCCCTGTATCGGGAGGATGCATACCCCTGTCTGGCCGGGGGTGGGTTTCTTCGACGGTCCCCATTTCCCCTGTACTGCGGGGGTGCATAGCTTTGCCTGCGTGGGGGCGGGTTCTCCCGATATTCCCCATTTCCCCTGTACTGCGGGGCTGCATAGCCTTGCCTGCTTGGGGGTGAGTTTTCCCGGTACTCCCTGTCTGCCCTGTATTGTGGGGCAGCGTAGGCCTGTCTACTTGGTGGCGGGCTGTTTCGTCAGGGGATTTTGTGCTCGTACTCCTCAGGGTAGTACTCCTGTGTGTACGGGGATGGTGGTCGCCGTGAGGGGTATGTTGGCTCTATGTCCGTGTACGATACCGGTGAATACCGAGGAGGGTAGTGTGGCCTATCCTGTGGGTGAGGTGTTGTTGGCCGCTGTGGAGGGTAGTAATTTTCCTCCCTCCCGTAGTGTCCCCTTTCAGTGTACCCCCTATCCCTTTCAGGATAGTAGCGCTCTTGTGTGTCTACCTGTTCATCCCTTAGCGGTCTCCCGCCTGCTTGGATGGCAGCTATGGTCAATTTCTCCATCCTGTCCACTAATTCGTCCATTTTATGATTAGTGTCGTCTTTTTGTGTCTGGAAGTGTTGATCCACGGCTTTCTCCGTAGCCTTTTCCGTGATCTTTTTTCCCTCCTCAATGGTCTTTATGTTGTTCAACATGTGTTGGACCGTGGGGTTGTTCATAATACACAACTTGTCCACTATGGATGGTCTGAGGCCCTGCATCAACAGCTTGACTTTCTGTTTGTTCGTCATAGCTGCGTTATATTTGTCACACATTATCAACTTTACGTTGATGTATGCTTGGGCGCTTTCCTTAGGTCCCTGTGACCTCTGTCTAATTTGGTCGTACAGGTCGTCATCATCTGGTATGAGCTAGAATTCACTTTTCAACAATAAAGTGATCTCCTCCCATGTGGCAGCTTCTAGTGTGTCCTCATGGAGCTCATACCATGTCATGGCCGCCTTTGTGAGGTATGCAGGAAGGAGCCGTTTTCTGACTTCCTCGCTCCAACCATTGATCCGAGCCGTTCTATTGAAGGCCTTGAGGTATTCCTCGGGATCCTGGCCTTCCCCCGTGAACTTTGTGGGGTGGATCATGGGATATTCAGTGTGTCTGTTCATTTCGTTTTCAGCTGTCTCTTGTTGGCTGTGTAGTGATTGCGATCTGTCTATGTTGTTCGCACCGCTATCGTGAGCCGAGGTGTTTGGGTTACTCAGACGGGAATTAGCCTCGCTTCCCGTGTACGACACTTGTGTTATGTTACCAGGTGGCTCGTCACCTGATATGTCGGTACTGATTGATGGCGTGTTGTCGTACTGTGTGGATTTGACTACGTGTACAGTCCTGTCTAAATCCTGTTTCACAGTTTCCAGAATAGTGTGGATGTCTAGAACTGCCTCTGTCGTGTGATTATCTGACTTAACAGTGTCTGTCTCTAGTAACTGCGTAATGCGCTCGAGCAGATTATTAGTCTTCTGCTCTGTGATTTGCAGTTGCTGCAACAATAGGGGGTGGAGTGTTGGCAGGCAATCTACTTCACTAGCGCTGGATATTGGTGATTCCTGTCTGTGTTCACTGGCCTGGGATCGTGTAAAGTGTATAACTTGTGTTGCCGCTGCAGAGTGTTGAGCGCGGATCTCTGATGTCTTGTATTCGAGGTCCCTAAGAAGTTGTACTGCAGTCTGGTCAGTTATTAAGTCACTGTTCTTAATTTTTAGCTTCGGCAGGAGTGGAGTTGTACTAGCCGACAAATGGTGCGCAAAGTCTCTTAGTGTGGTTCTAAATGTGGACATTTAATTTCCACCGACTTTGTACTATGGGGCGGATGGGGGTGGTTGTAATAATACAAACTCCTATGTAATAGAAAAAAAAATTGTGACGTAATATGAAATAAAAAAAATAATCCTAGTCTCGCTTGGCTGTATGCCGTACGGGCCGTTTTGACCACGAGAACTCGTTGTATGAGCCCTTTGTCTACTGTGCGTGGTACCCGGCCTCCACCAATCTGTTTTAGATCCCTTAGTTGGGGGTGGTTAGATCTAAAACGGATGTGTTATTGTGCTGATTTGGAGAGTGATTCCTAGAGGGGGGGGGGCAGCTTCCGTAGCTGGGTAAGCTGACCAGTGTAGAGTGTTGTTTAGTGTTAGGATGCTAGGGGATGCTCCTATAAAGACGTAAGTGTATTTCAGGGGATGAACCTCTGTGTACCGGTCAATGTACTAGCCTCCCAGCTGGTTGGAGAGAGTTATATAACAATCCTGCTTGTGTCAGCTATGCTGGCGGTTTGCAGCCAGCGGTCGCGTGTGAGAGACACAATAGAACTTGAGCCGGCGATTACAAGCTACTGTTGTCACGCTTACTCGTGGCGGGAATCAGGAAAGGCGTTAGGACGTAAAGAGGCGTGTAATTAGTAAGACAAGTGTAGTGTACTGACCAAGTATTTATTAGTCAGTGATGTATGAAATTGTATGTCCCTTTTAGGGGAATGTAATAAATGTTATAAGTTTAAGTGTACAAGTTTGTGGGGTAGGTTACAAAATATAGGATCTCTGAACACTGCTGACTCACCTGATGATAACAGCTAGGGCCTCCGGCTGACACACTGTATGACTGATAATCGAGAGAGAGCTGTCCTCCTTAAGGCCTTCCTCTTATAGGCTTTGGTGTTGTACTGTCAGCATTCCATTGGCATAGATGCCCCAGTTAGTTATAGTGTAGCTGTTTATGGTGTGATGCAAGTGTTTGGCAAGCCTTCCAGGCTGGTTAGCTGCCCTTGCTGTGTGAAAGATGTTGTTCTGGACTTATGAGATTTGCCAGTTAGGGGTGGTTTTAATAGATGATGGAGGGTGGCTTCCAGGGGGTTCAACCCCCTGGGGGCCTGTACAATAGGTCAGGCACGAGAGGTCAGCTGCCATCTTGTCACGTGACCGAGGCGGCTCAGTTCTTTAAAGTCAGTGCTACAGTATAATATTATATATAATGTGAAGTTATAATATCCAACGAGTCACGTCCTTTAGGATGGCTTTAGCCACTCTTTGTTCGATAATCGGAATTGGTGGTCCCTTAAGTTACAGATTATAATGCTTGTATGATTTATACGGCCGCCATATTGAAATGTTACGGCTGATGAACTAGTTGGCCGAAACGTAACAATAATTATTATTTATTTTGCGCTATAAATACCCTCTGTATGACATCATTGTTGAAAGTGATAAGACATTCACACGGCTACGACTTGCAGACATGCAATACGACACCAAAGAGCACATTACTTCGTTTGCCAGATGGCATGGTTGCGAAAAGAACTACATGGTGGACACCCTCACATGATCAGTCAACATCATGTAGGCCGATCATTGTCGAACTTCCAATTGAAGCATGGTTCGCTCTTCAGTGAAACCGAGGACACAATGATTCTGCTAAGATCGTAAATCAAGAGATAATTGTAAAATGTGGACTTCTGGATACTAGCGTGGTGTACTACAATTACCAGCCTGCCAACGTGTTTGAATATGAGCATCATATGTATTGGGATGGACCTATTTTAACCAACCAGAAAATCTTGACCAAAGGGACTCGATATCGTCTATCTCAGTAAAAGAAACCAAATGACTTACTTGATAGACGTTGCTGTCCCGATTAGCCAATATCTGGTAACTACCCAGAGTCATGAAACAAACAAGTACGCACCGTTGGATGAAGAGATACGAATAATATGGGGACTAAAATGCGTGAGAACTTTGCCAGTGGTGATCTCTTCCAGGGGAGTTGTTCCAAAAATGTTGGTAATGGCTTTGGAAGAACTGCAATGGAAACATCTCATTGCCAAAATATAGAAGGCAGTGCTGCTGGATACCTGACATATTGTTAGGTTACTTCTATCACAGTAAGATTCACATGATATTTTATTGCAAATTCCTTATCTTGTAGACCGAGTTAAGCCATATTGATGAGAGTATGTTATTTCTCCCCTAGCCACCATTTTGGTTTTGAAGCAGCCGCTTGATACTGACATTTTGTGATGTTGTAAGAATAATATCAATTGATGAATTTGCTAAAACTACTCCAGTTAATCCACCAATGATGAATAAACGAATCCTAAAGCTCATAATAATGAAGGTCTATAATTGAATTGTGTTCCATGAAGAGTAGCAAGTCATCTGATAATGCATCTGGCGTCTCTAAAAGTCTCAGCAGTTAAAAGGGACGTAAAACCAAGAATATTATTAATATCTGAAAATCCTCTAAAGTTAGATTCATGGGCGAACTGTCTGAATGTTTTGAGATCAGAACAGGGGTCCGGTAGGGGGATGGTCTCTCGCCCCTGTTGTTCAACTGTGCACTTGAAAAAGTTTTCGGAAACGCAAATAGCCCTGGGGTTCACTCAGTCTACACCAGAAATGAGTACTAGGGTAAATCCTAGGAGCAGAGACGGCCGGGCGTGGAGCTGACAACTCCATCCCATCTAGTGCTAGCCTCTACCTTCCGCTACTCCCAGGCCTGTACGGAGTAGGATTGCTTTTTACTTGGAAAAGTTATGAGAGAATGGAATGCGAAAACAGGAGGGGGAATACGTCTAGGAACAAAAAACAAAGGAATCACGACTACTGTCGACCAAAGTATTATGTGTACTCGAGTTTGAAGGTTGTTTGTTAAGTAACCAATAGACCTACATAAAATCCAATACCATCAACATTTTCGTCGTTCTATTTTACGTTAGTTCATGTAGGTTTGGATTTTTTAATTTATATTTTAATATCTTTATCGCAGTTGGAACACAAAAAGTGCACGTTTTTAAGCGTGTTTCAACCATGCGTCACATTTAAGATTTATTATCTCAAAAGCTCGTCATCAGATCGAATCCAAATTTTAACACAATATACATTGGAATGCTGTATAACTGGTTTATTAATTTAACAATTTTGTGTGTCCAAGAAACAAAGTTGTTATCATTGTTGTAAGGTAACTTTTTCTCGGCTTGGGGTAGTTGGAAAATGTAGTTCTTGGTTGCGTTGTAATCGTTATACATCAAATAGTTATGCTGTATGACTGTGAAATACGTAAATTAATTCACTTATTCTATATCGGTTTGTATTTGTACGAGGAAATAACACATGGTTCTCCCGCTAGCCGCTCCAAGAAAAGCTGTACAGCGTTACTGAGATGGAGCCCATCACTTCCGAGCGAGACGCGCCATGATGCGTGTGGGCACCATCTCGGCAACGCTGTATAGCTTTTGCCAGAGCGGCTAGCTAGTGAAACATGTGTTATTTCCCCGTAGAAATACAAACCGATATAAAATAAGTGCATTAATTTACGTATTTCACAGGCATACAGCATAACTTTTCGATGTATAAGGATTACAATGCAACCAAGAACTACATTTTCCAACCCCCCCGAGCCGAGAAAAAGTTACCTTACAAAAATGATAACAACTTTGTTTCTTGGAAACACACAATTTTGAAATTAATAAACCAGTTATACAACATTACAATGTATATTGTATTAAAATGTGGGTTCGATCTGATGACGGGTTTTTGATATAATAATTTTTAAATGTGACGCATGGATGAAACACGCTTAAAAACGTGAACTTTTTGTGTTCCAACTGCGATCAAAAAATATTAGAATATAAATTAAAAATTCCAAACCTACATGACCTAACGTGAAATAGAACGATGAAAATTATGATGTTATTGGATTTTATGTACTGTAGGTCTATTGGTTACTTCACAAACAACCTTCAAACTCAAGTGCACATAATACTTTGGTCGACAGTAAGTGTTTGGCCTTTGCTGACGACTTGGCGCTGCTCGCAGAAACATGGGAAGGAACCAAAGAACAAATCACACAATTACAAGAGATGGTGGGGGGAAAATAGGACTTAAGATTTCCTTTGAAAAAACGAAAATGATGTCAAATAGTTTGGATGTGCCCAAGAGAGTTACAGCAGGAGCTAATAAATTCGAGGTGGTTAATAGCTTCAAATACTTAGGAGAATGGGTCGACTGGAATAACCTTGAAGGAAGAACAAAGGAGGCGAGAAGAATTAAAATGGAACTAGCCTTCCAGAAAACCAAAGATACATACAATAAGGAAACCCTCTCCTGGAACACTAAAATCAGGCATTATAACAGCGTAATTAAGCCAGAGGCACTCTTTGCAGCAGAAACACTAGCCTTGAAAAGACAAGAGCAAATGGAAAAATTGGAAATCAAAGAGAGAAAAAGTTTGAGGAAGATCATAGGTTCCAAATTCCAAAATAACAAACAAGTTTTCTATAGCAACGACTTCCTGTATGTGAAGTCGGAGAGTCTTTCAGATACCATAAGGAAAAGTAGTATTGATTTCTATGGACACATCTACCAGAAGAATCCTGCCCGAATAACGTAGAAAATCTTTGACTCTTTTCCAAAAAGAAGATCAATCCTAATTGGTTTACGGAAGTGGAAAAGGACCTGCGAGAGCTTCAGATAACTGAAATCATGTTGATGAATGGTACAGCCAAAACCGTGACCAAAGACAACACCAAGAAGTTCCAAGCCAGAGCCGTCTCCAGAAAGCCGATGCAGATATCACAAGAGGAAAGAAAGAGGAGATCAGATAGAATGAAGAAGTATTGGGAGAAAAGGAAAGCACAAGCATCTAAGAAGTGATTGATCTGACGTACCCCAAAGTGGGTCATTCGAAAAGAAGAAGAAGTAAAAGATATCACTTGAGTGTGTTCAATAGTTCTTGCAATTGTAGATGACCCCGGGGGCTTAGCCGTCGGCATTAAATTGCTCACCACGACTGCGTTGGAAAGCTTCATCAAGTGAGTTGGGGGATGACCGTTGCTCACGTCCGCAGTTATAACCTAAAAATTACCCTGCACAATATTACTGGAGCCAGCCCGGGTGAGTTGGCCCTGGTCGTTACGGCGTGGCTGCTGGCAGTCGCTCACAACCGGGAGGCGAGGAGGTTCGAATCCCCCCACCGGCAACCTTGAAGATGGTTTTCTGTGGTTTCCCATCTTCCTTCCAGGCAAATATCGGGGTTGGTCCCTAACTATAGGCCACAGCCGCTACCTTCCGATTCCTCCTCCTTACATTCACACTTTCCTCCCCAGACAACACCCCACACGTGACGGTACTTGTAGCTCACCCCATGGGTGTCCGCATAGAAGTAGCTACAAACTCTGGCGAGCCGAACATGTCCTCGGACACTCCGGGCAATAAAAGCCATACGCTAAAAAAAAACTGGAGCCAGATAATCCTTGTGATCTCCTGGCATATATCACATTGCCAAAATGGCCAAAAGTCAAAGAAACGGGCCTTTTAATTACCATCCATACAGAAATCTGAGTCCAAACATTAGATTGCGTCAACAGAACATCGAAGGCATTAGTAGAGCCAAATGCCATCTCTTACGTAAGATCTTGGATGATAACAGAGTTGATGTACTTGCGGTTCACATCATGTTGAGAATGTAAACCAATTCTCCTCAAGAGGTAAAATACCTGGTTTCGATCTCTTAGGTGCCACGTATGATAAGGTTTATGATGTGGTAACATATGTACGGAGCAGTATAGAAAATACATACCTCCTTTGCATTAATAACACTGAAAACACCCATTAAGATGTCGTGTATAGATTATTATGTGTGTATATGGACTATATTTGTATTTGTGCAATGAGATTCCAAAAGGTAAATAAATAATAAATCAAGTGTGTTTATCGGAGGTTCAAATCCCGGCGATGATAGCGGCTCATGAGTTCTCCCCACATTTCCTCCAGGTAAATGCCGGTATAAAAACTTAATTCATGTCTCAGGGCACGGACCTTAGTAATCACAGTTACACACATTACTACAGACACCAGACAAACATAGGTCGTCAGTCGGATTGAACACACTAGTACGCGGGGGGGATGATCAAGATGTTCCAACAACAACAACAACAACAACTGCAGAGGAAACCACAGTACGATACAGCTTATTTTATCTGGCAAATTGCGTCACTCGAAGGTTATCTAGATGACCTACACACAGCTGGTGTTGGAGAAGATTCAACTCCGCGGGGAACATCATATTTATATTCATATCTCATAAATACAGCATGACGTATGATGGAGAGGCATCCTCTCTGCAATCTGGTAAGCTGGCTGTCACCCCTGAGGTCCGGGTTATAGACTACCTGGTGGTGTAGTAGCTATCATATTTGGCTGTCACTCCTGAGGTCCGGGTTATATACCACCTCGTGGTGTAGTGGCTATCATATTTGGTTGTTTCCCCTGAGGTCCGGGTTATAGACCACCTCGTGGTGTAGTAGCTAACATATTTGGTTGTTTCCCCTGAGGTCCGTGTTATAGTCCACCTCGTGGTGTAGTAGCTATCATATTTGGTTGTTTCCCCTGAGGTCCGGGTTATAGACCACCTCGTGGTGTAGTAGCTAACATATTTGGTTGTTTCCCCTGAGGTCCGGGTTATAGACCACCTCGTGGTGTAGTAGCTATCATATTTGGTTGTTTCCCCTGAGGTCCGGGTTATAGACCACCTCGTGGTGTAGTAGCTATCATATTTGGTTGTTTCCCCTGAGGTCCGGGTTATAGACCACCTCGTGGTGTAGTAGCTAACATATTTGGTTGTTTCCCCTGAGGTCCGTGTTATAGTCCACCTCGTGGTGTAGTAGCTATCATATTTGGTTTTCACCCCTGAGGTCCGGGTTATAGACCACCTCGTGATGTAGTAGCTACCATATTTAGTTATTTCCCCTGAGGTCCGGGTTATAGACCACCTCGTGGTGTAGTAGCTAACATATTTGGTTGTTTCCCCTGAGGTCCGGGTTATAGACCACCTCGTGGTGTAGTAGCTATCATATTTGGTTGTTTCCCCTGAGGTCCGGATTATAGACCACCTCGTGGTGTAGTAGCTAACATATTTGGTTGTTTCCCCTGAGGTCCGTGTTATAGTCCACCTCGTGGTGTAGTAGCTATCATATTTGGTTTTCACCCCTGAGGTCCGGGTTATAGACCACCTCGTGATGTAGTAGCTACCATATTTGGTTATTTCCCCTGAGGTCCGGGTTATAGACCACCTCGTGGTGTAGTAGCTAACATATTTGGTTGTTTCCCCTGAGGTCCGGGTTATAGACCACCTCGTGGTGTAGTAGCTAACATATTTGGTTGTTTCCCCTGAGGTCCGGGTTATAGACCACCTCGTGGTGTAGTAGCTAACATATTTGGTGTTTCCCCTGAGGTCCGTGTTATAGTCCACCTCGTGATGTAGTAGCTATCATATTTGGTTGTTTCCCCTGAGGTCCGGGTTATAGACCACCTCGTGGTGTAGTAGCTAACATATTTGGTTGTTTCCCCTGAGGTCCGTGTTATAGTCCACCTCGTGGTGTAGTAGCTATCATATTTGGTTTTCACCCCTGAGGTCCGGGTTATAGACCACCTCGTGATGTAGTAGCTACCATATTTAGTTATTTCCCCTGAGGTCCGGGTTATAGACCACCTCGTGGTGTAGTAGCTAACATATTTGGTTGTTTCCCCTGAGGTCCGGGTTATAGACCACCTCGTGGTGTAGTAGCTATCATATTTGGTTGTTTCCCCTGAGGTCCGGATTATAGACCACCTCGTGGTGTAGTAGCTAACATATTTGGTTGTTTCCCCTGAGGTCCGTGTTATAGTCCACCTCGTGGTGTAGTAGCTATCATATTTGGTTTTCACCCCTGAGGTCCGGGTTATAGACCACCTCGTGATGTAGTAGCTACCATATTTGGTTATTTCCCCTGAGGTCCGGGTTATAGACCACCTCGTGGTGTAGTAGCTAACATATTTGGTTGTTTCCCCTGAGGTCCGGGTTATAGACCACCTCGTGGTGTAGTAGCTAACATATTTGGTTGTTTCCCCTGAGGTCCGGGTTATAGACCACCTCGTGGTGTAGTAGCTAACATATTTGGTGTTTCCCCTGAGGTCCGTGTTATAGTCCACCTCGTGATGTAGTAGCTATCATATTTGGTTGTTTCCCCTGAGGTCCGGGTTATAGACCACCTCGTGGTGTAGTAGCTAACATATTTGGTTGTTTCCCCTGAGGTCCGTGTTATAGTCCACCTCGTGGTGTAGTAGCTATCATATTTGGTTGTTTCCCCTGAGGTCCGGGTTATAGACCACCTCGTGGTGTAGTAGCTAACATATTTGGTTGTTTCCCCTGAGGTCCGTGTTATAGTCCACCTCGTGGTGTAGTAGCTATCATATTTGGTTTTCACCCCTGAGGTCCGGGTTATAGACCACCTCGTGATGTAGTAGCTACCATATTTAGTTATTTCCCCTGAGGTCCGGGTTATAGACCACCTCGTGGTGTAGTAGCTAACATATTTGGTTGTTTCCCGTGAGGTCCGGGTTATAGACCACCTCGTGGTGTAGTAGCTAACATATTTGGTTGTTTCCCCTGAGGTCCGGGTTATAGACCACCTCGTGGTGTAGTAGCTAACATATTTGGTTGTTTCCCCTGAGGTCCGGGTTATAGACCACCTCGTGGTGTAGTAGCTAACATATTTGGTGTTTCCCCTGAGGTCCGTGTTATAGTCCACCTCATGATGTAGTAGCTATCATATTTGGTTGTTTCCCCTGAGGTCCGGGTTATAGACCACCTCGTGGTGTAGTAGCTAACATATTTGGTTGTTTCCCCTGAGGTCCGTGTTATAGTCCACCTCGTGGTGTAGTAGCTATCATATTTGGTTTTCACCCCTGAGGTCCGTGTTATTGACCACCTCGTGGTGTAGTAGCTATCATATTTGGTTGTCACCCCTGAAGTTATAAAACGTAAGTAAATTCCTTCTCAATTCTTAAATCAAGAACTCTAAAAATATGTCCATAAACAGAGGAACCAATACAATGACGTGTAGATGGACATAAGACAAACAGTTCGTTTTGAACACGGAGTATTCCAAATGGTAGACGAGTTATTTCACTATCATATTAATAGACTAATAGCGTGACACGGTGGGTGAGTGGATAGCGTGTCGGTCTACTAACCCCAAGATTGCAGGTTCTCTCCTGGCCGTGGTAAGTGATTTTTTTTTTGAAAGGCGGCAAAAATATGACACGCATGTCATACGATGTTGGCATGTCAAATCACCCATTTGAATTCAGTAGGTTGTGTTCATAATGGCAAAATTAATCTCGGGGGTTTCCGCCAACACAAAGTTCCTCATTTCTCTACTAGAAAGCGCCATAGTGTTCAAGGAGCTTAGATATATAACATCCTTGACTTTCATAGTGATTCAAGGAACAACGAAATTCAACATGCAAGCTACCCTCCGGGTGTCAAATTACAAAGCTTGCACCCGGCATCCGAGGCCATACGATATTATTATTAATAGACTAATAGCAGCCTAATTGTTGTTTATATTTGATTTATACAATAAAGAGGGAAAAGGAAGTATGCTTCTCCCTATCATGAGCCTAGGGACCTCCATTTTATGTGGAATCCGAACCATAGGACATGATAATTCACTTCGAATATCTCACACCCACTATAGTAGTCGGGAATATAACCCGGTCTGCCTTGGTGAGAGGCTAGAAACTTGACCACCTCACCCTCACGCCGCCATTAGGCTAGGTATTGGTTGAGGAATAAGTGTATTGGCAGTCGGATATAATCTATCTTTTAAGTACATAGTAAACAGAGATGACGAACACCGGTTGCCATGGATACCACAGTGTCGGGGAACTGTCGATACTAACTCTAGCTAGACCTCGAACCCAAAACAATATCCATGTTCAAACACCCATTCCAATTTCTCACACAAATTTATTTCTGAACGTAAAGCTTGAAACCTTATACAGGAGACTTGTCTTCCAATATCACACGCTTGCTTACTTCCCTTACCTGTCTTACCTTCGGTCAAACTCGCAACGTCCTTGACTGAACTAATAAAATTCCTGGTTCTCCCGGGAACGTCAGTTCGGGACCACTGTGCTACACCATTGCAACGTTAAGTGTTCTCTTTCCAGGTTTGCTGGCACTTTAACAAGATTCATCGCAATGAGGATTATCATTGTTCTGGCAATACTTGCTGTCCAGGGCACTGCAGCCTCAGTGTGCTCCCCTGAAGAGGAATCCTTCAAATTCACCGTAAGGAGTAAGATAAATTCTACTAGACATCGTCTTGTGGAGGTGAGTCTGTCAATAATACTTAGTGTAGAGGGCACTAAAGCCTAGATATAATACCCTGAAGAGGAATCTTTCACATTCACCGTTAGTAATGACAAACCATCGTCTTGTGGAAATGAGACTTATAAATGGACGTAGCGTAATGTTTCCTGTCCGTGCGAATTCCTGACGATGTGCACCGAAACGAGGTTAATTAGTGCAATATAAACGAAAAATATACTGAAAATTTCCTGATGTTAATTTCTATTGGCTAGTTGTTTCATTTCAGGGCTTTGATATCACGGTCATGAGCACCTTGTATTTGTTGTTTAGAAGTTCGGGACATTTTGATCATCAGCCCCTTGTAGTTGGGTGTGTGTGTTGAAGTTATCATAACCTGTATTCATGTGCTGACTGTAGTAGTTTATGTAACTGTATTAGGGTGCACCGGGACTTGAATTAAGGAGCTATCCCGGCATTTGCCTTGAAGGTGTATGGAAAAACGTGGAAAGAACCATATTCAGGATGGCGGCAGTCAGCGCCGGGATTCCAACCTACGATCTCCGAACTTGATGCAATTCCCCTGGTGGCACAATTTAACGAACACTGTTAAGCCCCGGGGACATCTTCTACTAGTGTGAGTGGGTGGATGTCTATGTGGAGATTTTCCTGTAGATTTCCTGTATCTGATATTGAAGATAGAATTGGATGGGAGGCGGCCGTGACCTCTACTTAGAGACCATACCGACGTTTCCCAGGAGTGGATGAGCGAACTACGAATAAATCACCTCTAGGTTTGCTCAGGCGGAATACAACTCAGTTAGCCTTACGATGCGGTGAAGCCCCCTTTGTGGACCTCACACCAGAGTTATGTGTCTTGGCAGAAACGGGATTCTAACCCGGGACTTCAGGATGAGCAGCCAACAATGAGAATGGTCTTAAACACATTTGTGGAAGATGAGAAGTGTTGACAAGCTGAGTCGAATTCCAGTTGTTACGACGCAACGACGCCTAACGCTATTCACAGCAATGAATGTCGACAGGGAGATGACATCTATGAAATATGAAGAATTACAAGCAGATGAGACATTTGAGAATCAAGAATTAGTATTTAAGCCCACAATCCTAGCACCAGCCTCGGTGGCCGATATCGCTAACGTGCCTTGCTGGTATCGGGAGAGCGTGGGTTCGAATTGGACCTTGGCTGTCCTGAAATTGGTTATCCGTTGTTTACCATTTTCACCCCCAGGCAAATACCGAGGTGGTTCCTTTCAACAGCTCAAATTCTAGCGTCCTTCTTAAATCCCTTCCCTGACCTTTCCTTAATTAGATCCGAGTTAGCGGTCACACTCGGACTCTGCGAGGAGTCATTCCTCTACCGTCGCAAGGACGGTGTCTGGAGCTGAACACACTTTGTCAGCAGATACAACTGGGGATGGTGACAGGTGACCACTAACTTGCTAACTTGGGCCTAATGCAAAAAAGGACAGGGAAGGGTGTGAGAAGGTATTCGGCCATGGACCTATTGAAAGGAGCCGTAAGTAAATAAGTAAGCAAGTGAGTAAATGTGTTAGTAAGTAGATAAGTAAGTGATTGATATTAACGATCAGTTTCTGCTGAACAGGTTGATGTCACGAGCAATGCACCTCCATCTTCCAGTGACGATGGAGACACGACGTTAGATGTGAGCCATAGCCGGTCAGTGTGTAGTAAGGCCGAAGTGGTACACCTGAGGACTGCAGTCGTAGGTAAGTTCAACTCTGTTATTGTTTGTCGCCTTCTCCTCCATTCATCACCGCACTGTGTTTCCTTCTTCTCTCCTCCGACCTGTTTTGATTATATTTATTACTATCAGGTACCCGCGGCTTCGCTCGCAAGGAAGACACAGAGGGCGGTGCAATTTTGCATATATTTGGTATATTCTATTACAGCAATCTCGGCTACAAGTGGGTCCATTTTAATTCGGAAAATTATGATACATACAGTAATTATATTGATATGAGCTTCAAAGTGTCAATTCCATAGAGTTGAGGGAGTCGACAGAGTACGATGTTCCCTTGTGTGAAACGATTTTGTTGCCTGGATACTCGTGAGCACGCCACATACAGTTGCCGATGGGATAATTGGCTTTGTCTAAATGTACACTTGCTGCTGTTTGCGCTTTGTTAATAATAA
This sequence comes from Meconema thalassinum, assembly GCA_946902985.2. Lineage (NCBI taxonomy): Eukaryota > Metazoa > Arthropoda > Insecta > Orthoptera > Tettigoniidae > Meconema > Meconema thalassinum. The sequence goes on along the minus strand of OX336393.1, from coordinate 502,998,579 downwards.
TTGCGAATACTGTTTGATGAGGGAACTGCACTCTTGCACACTGGGAAGACAAATCTATCGGAATAATTGGAATATGGGGAATTAAACGTATTTTTCCTTAAGATATTCAGGGTGTGCTTTTCTCACAAATATTGATGTTTTGAACGTCAACATGTTGCTATTAATAGACCTAATATCTCTCACCTTGGTCGCTGATGTACATTGTGCAGCCTCCTCTAGTGTTACATCCCAGGGATTGTTATTCTCCAACAACCATTTCGCCTCACATGCCTGTCTAAATATTGGAAATTCCTGATTATTTTGTGTTTAGAGATCTTTGAAAGAGGTTTCTCTCACACATGGTGTAGATGCAGTGTCAAAGGAAAACATTCCATGATACAAACATGGACCATGTAACCTGTTCTGAAAGCTTCTGCAGATTTTACACCAGGCCAATTCTAAACAGCAGTTCCTTTTTCGCTCCTTGTGTAATATATCTGTATCCCAATATAAGCTTGCCACGGTGGGTGAGTGGTCAACGTGTCGGTCTACTAACCCCAAGATTGCAGGTTCGCTCCTGGCATTGGTAAGTGATATTTGAAAGGCGGCAAAAATTACGACACCATGTTATACGATGTTGGCATGTCAAAGAACCCATTTGAATTCAGTAGTCCGTGCTCATAATGGCAAAATTAATCTCGGGAGTTTCCGCCAACACAAAGTTCCTCATTTCTCTACTAGAAGGCGCTATAGTGTTCAAGGAGCTTAGATACCTAACCTCCTTGACTTTCATAGTGCTTCAAGGAACAACGAAATTCGACATGCAAGCTACCCTCTGGGTGTCAAACAACAAAGCTTGCACCCGACACCGAGGCCATACGATATTATTATTATAGCCCAATATACAGAAGAGTGCTTTCAAAATCATACCTTGTGCAAATTTTGGAAAAGGTGATGAGTGCAGTATTTGGCGGAGTGGATACTCGCTCGTAGAAATGATTTTAGAAAAATAGACTGGTTCACAATATTCTGTAAGTGCACATTGAGGTATGTGACGGCGGGGTGCCTTAGTGTTACGGAAACTCCACGCAGCTTCGTTGCCACTGACATAACGACCAGACTGATAGGCTAGGTCTATACTTAACTAAGCGGGATTAGTGAGCCCTGTGTTTTTGAAATTGATCATAGCTTGATCGCTACCTTTATTTATTTATATTTATACGGCATATATATATTCAGATACTTTTTAATAGAAGAAGAACCTGTTCTTCGACTGGATGATAAAGATATTTACATGATTGTAATTTCAAGTTTTAGAAGGGGCTATCCTGCACTTTTAGGTTACGCTAGCGCTCTGCTATGTAGCAACGGCACTAAACTGAATCACTCGAAATGGAACGACATCCGCTTCTCCGTTCTTAAACATTTTCGTTATTGTAGTTCTAAAACCTAGAAAGTTATATATTTCTATCATTAAATTACGACATCTTGAAAGAGGGATGACCGTTTAGATTTCTAATGTTCTTATCGTGATTATACCCTTAGTCATATCTTGAAAAACATAATACTTCATATTAAATTGATTGGCATTGCCAATTGGAAAATTGGATGTCACGTTTTGAGCTACTGTTGCCATGGATAAGGACTTGCCATAAGTTCATCAGTTTATCAAAGCAATTATAGGTTTCTGGGAATATCTGTGAAACTCTGGATTATTGGGCCTTAAAATGTCATTTGTACATATATGTGACTTTCGAAATCCTGAAAAATACGAAACGAACATGGTGGCAAAGTGATTTTCATATATTTAAAATTATTTTTCTAGCGATCTAATCATCCGAGAGCAGTGATGCTAAGAACAGTGTATCTTTATTCAGGGTTCAGTATAAAGACATCAGTCTCATGTTCAATGATGTCAAAAATTCAAGTTGGCATCAGTTTGAAATTTTAAAATCTATTTTAAATTTATTTCACGCACCCTATTCAAGTGATTGAAGAGGAGATTCGTATATTAGGTTATTATAATAATCAATATCTAATGGCACTAAATTATGTAGCTTACTTTTCGTAAATCATAGAAGCCGTGCATGTGACTTATCTTAAATTAAACTCCCGTGATGCTTTACAGAAAGATGCCAACTGGCGGGGGGAGTCTTATTCACCGATACTGAAATTGATATATTCTAGCGCATACATTCTCAATGCAATGGCGTTAGTGGAGACAGAGGTCGTGCATCTAAAGCTATTTAGTATACATCCCATGGAAAATCCTTTTAACTGTCGGGGGAGTTTTAAAAGGAAAAGACCAGTAGGATATAAGAAAGTAGGCTATTTAGTTCTTCATGGATCTGCTTGTTTTCTAAATGCTTGGCCTTCTGCAGCTACCACTTCTGTCAGTGATGACGAGTATGCACGGTCCCCTTGTAAGTCAGAACCATACAACAGTGCTTCAAAAAACTTAATCATTATGTTGAATTTCTGTTTTAGCCCGGGAAATTTTACCTCGAAGAGATGACTACGAACTGTTCCCAGGTATAGGCTACTACAAGATGCACACCACTGGTCAACTATGGGAGGATGCCCGTAAAACCTGTATCAGTGAAGGCGCGTACCTGATCGTCCCGAACTCAGACACGGAGGCTGATGTTGTAAAAGAATTCTTCTCGAGAAAACCGACAATCACAGGAGCTGAATCTCAAAGTTACATCTTTGCTGGCATTCATAATAAATACAGCAAAGGCAACTTTGTCACGGTTGCAGGTATGTAAAGGTTTTCATAGCGGTGTTTCCTCTGTGTATGTGTATTAAAAAGGCCATAACTGGGAAGTGTATCTTACTTTCTGATTCGCCATCGTGCCTTGCAACAGAAGCTTATGCTACTCCTGTTACATTGCATAAAGGATGAGATTAATTCGGAGTTATATTCAGGACTGTGATTATTTAAAGTATTAGAGAGGTTTATAAGGGTTGTTGAGTGCAATTAGAAAACTTAAAGAGTCATTACTAATAGAATTAGATAAGCACAAAATATGACAATGAAGCGTATATGGCTGCTGCATACAATGGTGCTCAGTGATAAAAATACATTTGCAACGTTTACATTTATGCTGTGTGAATGCTATGCCGATGCAATTCTCTCTTTTTTGTTATGGTTCAAAAAACGTATAACTTCTTTTCGAAGAGTCCTCAGACATAGGAGATAGAGAATAACATAGGGGTTCCTTGCGTGGCATATCAAAAAGCAGATGGTCGACTCATGTTGACCATGTTAAACCATTTGGCCAACACATATCACTCATTAAGCATGCAAGAATTTAAAGCTTTCAGCTGAGTGTCAAACGGAATTGATGGGAATAGAACGATGCCTTTAATCATTTGGATGCACTAACCGACAGCAGTGGCTACGCTGGCTAAAGCGCAGCATTGGGTCATGGGGCCAAGCTCTCTGCTGACTCGGTAGACGCGTGGGTTCGAGCCCCACCGTCGGACGACCTTGAAATGGTATTCCGTGGTTTCCCATTTTCAACACCAGGCAAATGCTGGGACGGTACATTCTGATAGGCTACGGCCGCTTCCTTCACTCATCCTTGCCCAAATTCATTCATTTTCATCCATTCCATCTCTCATACCGACGCGCAGATCGCCCACGGGCGTCGACTAGAAAGACCTGCACTCGGCCTCTCAGAAGAACACACGACAAAAAAAATGCACTATGATGTCAACCAACTGGTTTAGAATTCTCTCAGCAATTGAACTTGGCAACTAAGGTCTTCTTGTTTGTGATGTAACTCTTGTTGTGGAGGTTGACAATATGCACAAACGAATCCAGGAGCTGAAATAACTGCATGATAAATGGGATCACTTACTGAGGTGTGTAAATTATTAGATACTAATTCGCAAATGGCCATGCACTTCTGCAATACGCTGAGTTTAACATGTGATTTTGCACGATGGTAATGAGCAACATGTGTTTCTGAGATATCACTTAATATCAGTTCAATCGCAAATCATTTCATGAATAATTAAGTGCGCTTGTGATAATTCTTGACTGTTAATGTTATTTCCCAATGATTAAGCACTTAAACCAAATATTTCACTGCCTCAAATATTTTAGATCTAACATGTGCTTCTTACAATACCATGATACGTTACACAAAACAAATCGTCGAAAATTCGCTATTTTCACCAATAGACAATAACTAATACCTTCATTAATTCTGTCGGTATTCACCTCGTGATAAAATGCACGTTTATGTTCGACCCTAACTATTATGTGTCAGAAAACTGTATCATAATGAGCCTCATTATAACACTATTTTTCATTATGAAACAGTTTCACCCACCAATCAGAGCTCTAGAAACAGTTGTGTGACCAATTAGATAATAATAATAATGATGATGATAATTGTTGTTTTAAGGGGCCTAACATCTAGGTTATCGGCCCATCCAATTAGATAAAGATACCTTCGCACATGCTCTCAAAATCCAACATGTCTATATAAATTACCGAATGAGCACCGTCCATATGTTCGCGTAAATAAACTGGTGAATATGAGACAAGAAATAGCACTGTACCTTAATATCCCCAAGACCAATTTCTACACAGCGCGTGGTTTTGAAACGACTTCGGTGACAGTTTTACTGAATACTGGAGCACAATCTGAACATATGGCATTGAAGCACACAGAGCGCATGCGTCGGTTGTCCAGAGAGCTTGGAAATCAGATATATACTACCCACCGCAGCACCCGATCACATCATTCTAGTGACTGAACAGATATTTATGAATATTTATGTTAAAACATATAATAAAGTTATAATTATCGTCGAACATAAACAGTCGTATGCAACTCGCCTATAATGGTAATTAAGACACTCGTATGGAAATTATAAAACACGCATACGCTCGTTTTCTAAAAAAAATAGGCCTACTCGTGTCTTAATTATAGCCATTGTAGGCTCGTTGCATAATGTACTATTGTTTAATCCCACACGGTGTATCTAACCGGATCACCACTGATAGAAATCAGACTTCACCTCAAACACGTCTTATCAAAAAGTTGAGTGATAGCGTCGAGCTCCGACTTCCTTCGGCATAGTCTTGCTGCGTAGATCAAAAATGGTTATACAAATAGAATATTATAATGTCTGCCTGAAGCTTGAATAAATAATAATTAAAATATTTTATAACTAATTTCTAAGAATTTGATGGAATTATATTAAAGGAGTGAAGCCTCCGTGGCTTAGGCGGCAGCACGCCGGCCTCTCCCCGTTGGGTCCGCGGTTCAAATCCCGGTCACTCCACGTGGGATCTGTGCTGGACAAAACGGAGGCAGACAGGTTTTTCTCCGGGTACTCCGGTTTTCCCTGTCAACATTTCATTCCAGCAACACTCTCCACTATCATTTCATTTCATCTGTCATTCATTTAATCATTGCCCCAAAGGAATGCGTCAGGCCTCGGTAGCCGGCACAGTTCATATCCTCGCCGCTAGATGGGGGCTTCATTCATTCCATTCCTGACCCGGTCGGAGACTGGAAGAAGGCTGTGGATTTTTCATATTAAAAGAGTACAATTTTTAATCACGGCCTCCTAATAAATAATGTTCCGGTTTGTCTCCAGAGAAGCATGTTGGTTACAGCAGGTGGATCTCGACTCTCTGCACTTCCTGGATAATATATTAATGGCATGTTAAAGAACCTTCCGCTAATTACACCTGTGTGGAGCTAAATTATATATAGCTTAAACATTTGACTAACGTTCTTCCTACGTTCGTCGTCAAGAGCCGACTGCAGTTGCATCTGGTAACTAAGCTCTGAACTAGTTAGTCGTTGACGGTGGCGTTTGTCGGCAAAACTAGGAACTACTAGAAAACAATTCAATGTCTGCAATCCTTACTTGAATTAAAAACAGATACACACACTAATAGAGTCACCACAATTAACACCGGTTATCAGACAGACCCTGCAATAAAGCGGGATTAATGCTGGAAGATGATGATCAGACAGATTCTACACACACCCAAAGTACACGGAGCTACATGACTGCGTTGTCACAGCCCCTTAACTGAGGAACCAACCAACCAACTAGATAATAATTTCAAATTCTACTTCCAATTTGGATGTCATGATGACTTAATGAACGGGCTCAACATGTCCGAGATACCCAATATTCTCACATTTGGAGTGTGAGCCAATCCAGTGGGTCTCAAAATTGCAGGAAGGTGTTTGAAAGAAATTTGTCATATGTTTCAGGTGTTTCCTTATCCAAATCCGGATATATGAAGTGGGATACAGGAGAACCCACCGGAGTGCCAGATCAACTGTTTGTCGCAATTAGTACAAAGGGTCTATTGCATGACATACCCGCAAGCTGGAAGCTTCCTTTCGTGTGTGAACAGGAACTTTAGGAATGACAATGTACTGTAGATTATTAATTAGTTGAGATATATTTTATGTCAATTTGGTTGTAAATAAATATACAAACTTATCCCATGTGGGAGACATTGCATTTTATAATACAGTAGAACGTCGTTTATCCGGACTAATTGGGACCGAAAGTGTTCCGAATAATTATTTTTCCGGATAATCAAACATGCGTTTATTTCATAGGAAAAAAAACCATGCACAGTACATTATGGTGATAACCACCAAGCTTCTCATTTAGCTGCAACACATTCTCACATAACAAAAGTCCAGAAATGGGACCTCCCTTACTTCTTGTCTGAATTAACCATAAGTACGCCATTTCTTCCAATTTTTCACCCGTGTTTTTTTTTCTCTTTTTAGACCCTTCTTCACTATCTAACTTCGATGCATAATTCAGAATTTCACCTTTTCGGTTCTTCAAATCACAATATGTGCATTTTCCAACACTGTAAGTTTTACTTAGACTGCACACTCTTATCTTTATCCAGTTTATTGATCTCCACCTCCTTCTCAATCGATAAAACATTGCGATTTCCGTTTTTCTTATTGCCACTCGTAGAAGCCATTTTCACAACGTAATACAGTACACTCACATATTGTTAGTTATTGTTGTTTTAAGGGGCGGAACTACGTTGAAACATTATAGAGTAAACGGTAGGAGACAATAATTGAAAACGAGAACCGACTCACTACTGTAGGCAGCGCGCACTTCCGCATCACAACAGCAAGCTCCATCTTGTTTTGTTTTTTCGCTCGTCCGGATAATTGACGTTCCGGTTGTTTGACGTCCGGATGAACGACGTTCTACTGTAATTGCAATAATTGTTCCTAAGGTACTGTAAGTACTGGTAATTACGAATAAAAATGGTGACTTTGGCTGTCATGTTTTATTTGCGTGGCTTCTACAAACCTTCCACAAGTGTTCTACAGATATTCCATTGCTGTTGAAGGTTTTGCCGTAGTGTGGCATCAGTTTTTGATTCCCGTCTTATGGAATGTTTCCGTCTCGGATGAAAGCGATCCTTCCACACCTGAGACCAATATCTGACCAGACTTCAGAGTTAGCGGGCCGAGGATTGTCGTGTACATTTCTAATCTTCATAAAACTGCTTCAAATAGACTTCACCTTCTCTTACGAGCGTCTGTGTCTCACTAATGTATGCAGCAAGTCAGCGAAACTATCTAACTAACTATCTATCTAACTAACTAACCTAACCAACTAACTATCTAAATAACTGATTAACTAACTGACCAACCAACTATCTAACGATCTAAATATCTAATTAATTAAATAACTTACCAACCAACTAACTAACTAACTAACTAACTAACCATCTTACCAATCAACTAACTAACCAACTAACTATTCAACTAACCAACTTACTAACTACATAAATAACTAATTAACTAATTAACCAACCAACCTACCAACTAAATAAATAAATAAATGAATTATAAATTATAAATAAATTGTTAAATAATTAAATAAAAGAGAAGAGAAAAACAAATCTCTTAGCTACCTGGCGTAGATCCAATTAGAATCGTTTAGGCAGTTTATCATCCAATGTCCACCTACCAATGAAAGTAGAACACCATTTGGTATTCTGTGGCGTATATTTAAATATGTTGGTCTTGTAGTTGCTCAAGAGGAATTGTACTGTATGTACTCTGCCACCCTGCGCATAATGCCCTCTTCTACGGCCGAGAATCAACGCCTCGATCTTTGAATGATCAAGTGGCAACTATCACCGATCCAACGATGGTAATAATAATAATAATAATAATAGTAATAATAGTTTACAATAACTCTTGTAATTGTAGACGATCCCACGTCGTAGCCGAGCACGTTAGAGCGTGCACCACGACTGCAGTAAGTTCGGGTTCGGAAACCGGCGCGGAGTTTACTGCGACAATCCTGAGTGTGATATTTCTCATATTAGGGCTTTCTAAGTGATTGATTCAAGGCAGTAGGTTCCGGAAGTCATTCACTGTCCTCAAACCAGCAATACTGAAATAATAATTAGCAGTAGTTGTACTTACTCTTTGAAGGTTCGATGGCGTTAAACTGAAGGAAGTCAATGACCTGAAAACAGAGAGAAGCTTCATGTAGATGTAATTATTGATATTACATTGGTAATAGGGCCTTTGTGACATGACGGCCATGTAACCCTATGAACTATGGTCTGTGTGGAATCTTTCTGATTTATTTACATATAGCGTATGGCTTTTAGTGCCGGGAGTGTCCGAGGACATGCTCGGCTCGCCAGAGGCTGTAGCTGCATCAATGCGGACACCCATGGGGTGAGCTACAAGTCCCATTCAATTTCAAGTAGTTGGACCTTTCGCTACCAGATATCACTGACACCTAGTGGTGAACGTTGGAACTTTGATAGAGCGTTTCAACGAAATCTAACCTGCAAATGTATCTTCACACAAGTTTAATTAGTGGAAGGTTCTTTTACATGCCATAAATCTATGACATGGGACCGCCTGATTTAATTCCCCTCCAAAAGAAGGTATACTGAACGATTTTAACGGTCTTGAATATCCGACGACTTCGGCTGGGTATGAACCCGCGATCTTGGGCATAGAAGCTCAGCCACCGAAGATGCTATCTTTCTGATAACCTATGTCATTGTGATGGCTGTATTAGCGTGCCGTTGTTGATTTATTTAGGTGCTTTATGACATCGTTGTCATGTAGCCCTTTGTACTTGCGTGGACGGAATTCTTTGTTAGTATAAATCGTCTTTATAACAGTTGGTTGGTAAACACACACACACCGCTATCCTATAATGCAGCTGTAGTAATAAACAGGTTAAAGGTTCCGCCTGATCAATACTTTTTATTAAATATGATCTCTGGGTGGTCATTGGTGGGATATACTTCGAGGCCTAATTATTAGTTTTGGCCCCTTCATCAGCCGATATCAATGAACACGACACAAGGTAATTGTTTAACGTACCACTAAAAAGTCCCATATCACTAAATCTGATATGGTGCACCATAAAAATAGATTGAAATTGAACGCCTAAAGTAACACAGGTAGCTTAGTGGATTTTAGAAACAAAACTACCAATTTCGGAAACGCAAATAGCCCTGGGGTTCACTCAGCCTACACCAGAAATGAGTACCAGGGTAATTCCTGGGAGCAAAGACGGTCGGGCATGGAGCTGACAACTCCATCCCATCAAGTGCCGATGTCACAAAAAGTGGAAGCCTCTACCTTCCACTACTCCCAGGGCTTCCATGGTTGTACGGAGTTGGATTTGCTATAGAAGGTACACTTTATACCATTTTTTTTCGCTATCGTTTTACCCTCCAGGGTTGTTTTTTCCCACGGGCTAAGCGAGGGATCCCACCTCTACCGCCACTGAGGGCAGTGTCCTGGAGCTTGAGACTCTGAGTCAGGGATACAACTGGGGGTGTGTGACCAGCACTACGCCCAGGCGGCCTCACCTGCAAAGCGAACAGGGGGCCTGATGAAGGGATGGGAAGAGTGGGGCGGTTAGGCAAAGAAGTGGGAAGGACACGGCCGTGGAACCGTCCCAGCCCGAAGACGAAGTGGGAAACCACGGAAGACCAATTCGAGGATGGCTGAGAGGGGAATCGAACCCTCATTTGGACCACCCGAGGCTGAGTTGACCCCGTTCCAGTCCTCTTACCACTTTTCAAATTTCGAACCCAGGACCTCCGGGGCGGCAGCTAATCATGCGACCACTTTATAAATCACGTTAATTTCTTGTTTTAAGTTTGCCAATCTGCTCAAATCAAGAAAATCAGGGTAAATGTAATAAATTTAGGAGAACTCGCAAACGTTCCAAACCTGCGGAGTTTAAATGGAGCAATAATGATCTAAAAGCTCCAAATTAAAACACCACTCGAATATTTCAAATTATTCTTTGATGAATAAGTTGTGCAAACAATAATAATGTTTACCAATCAGTATGCTGCAAAGAAGAAACAAGTTCGTGATGTGTCTAATGCTGAAATTTGGTCTACTAACTTTGACAAGGTCAGCCCCAGAGAACATCCTCCCTCAGACAAGCTTATAACCACGAAATGGGTGGGATTGGTCGAACTGATGAAAATGTGTCAGTTTACAGAGTGTCAATCAGAGGAAAATAGTGGTATTGTCCCATATTAGCACATACTATAGACTTGGCAGAGCAAAATGCTTCGCAGCCGTATCGCAAAGGTGGTGGTAAAAAGTGACAGTCAGTCTGAAAGACTAGACTTTGTATAATTTTAAATGCTACGAATGCTGAAAAAGAGAGAAAGGCTGGAGGCTTCTCGCTTCGCTGGAAGCCAAAGACTCTTGACATGTTAGAAAATTAACTCCATAATACTTATCTTGCTTATCTTGTCTCAAATCACTCACGAACGGCAAGTGCAAACCAAGGGCAAAGCAAGGTCAAGCGCGCGGGATGCCATCACGCTCACCAGAGCGCGCGGGGACGCGCCCCTTCCATCCAGTCTGAAAACACTTATAGTGGGCGATGTATTGAAGATAAAGATATGCTCTCCCGGACTTTTTTGTAGAACTTTTCATGCTGACCAATTCTTACGCGCATAGTATATTGATATTTTTAACGGTTTGCCCAGCGTAAGCTTAAGAAGCGCACGGCCGCCAAGTTTGTTTTCGACTTTTTCACTCAAATCGTTACTGCTTGGCTTCCTTTGATCATACATAAATTATTTTCTACAGAATCTTTCCTCGAGATATCCTTTACAGAATGGTAAAAACCGCATCAAAATCCATCCAGTGGTTCTCGAGATTTCCCGTGACATCCAAGAATCGGGGATTTTTGTCTTATACTAACGAAGTAGAGATTGTCGGGGAACACATGCACCAAGCGGTACTATGACGTCACACACCTCAGTGCATCTGGGTACATTTCGTCCCGTCACCGTAACGTAACGCCAGACCCCAGCGTAGCGACGAAGTCGACAAGATCATTTAAAATGATAAAATGACCACTTGCACTTTAGGAGTGTAACTAGATCTCTCTTGGCATCCAATAGAAGAATGAGCTCTGCCTAAGGACGTCCATCTGCAAAAAGGAAAATGGATGTCCATCACGATGGAATACTTCTCAGACCTTCCCACATATGCCTACACAAACAAGAAGAAAAAACAACTCCTTTGCAAACACTGCTCGAAAAAAAGCACTACAAGGTGCATAAAATGTGACTGTGCTTTGCATGTTTCTTGCTTTGTAGTATTTCATACAAAGGTGTAACCATTCAATTGTTGTTTTCTTAAATAGTTTTAGTGTATAATAAAATTTTGTTGTATTTCATGTGATAAAATATTTTGCTTTATGAATATTATGAATTAATTCACATGGATTTCTAATGAATTAATTTTGGTAGTGAATATCCCTGACATCCTTCTGGAAGGATGTCTGATTTACGGAAAACTAGACATGGTACGTAATTAAAACCACTTTTTCTGGCCTAATCACAACTTCAACAGCAGATCTTCATGGAACAAACACAAATTTAAACGAAAAAAAATCAGGGTTATCTGGGTTGACAGTAAAATTTGCAAACCAAATAATGTACATTATTATGAGTCATTGTTGGTAACAATGCGGCTTTAGTGGCTTAGTTTGTAGCAAGCTTAACTGCTGTGCCCAAGATAGCGGGCTCGAACCCGGCCAAAGTCGTCAAATTTTTTAAGAGCGTTAAAATCCTTCAGTATGCCTTCCTTCAGAGGGGAAGTAAAGCCGGCGGTCTCATGTCATAGATTTATGGATAAGAAGTTTGAAGCAATTGAAATGTGGCTGTATCGTCGCATGCTTCGTATATCGTGGACCGACAAGGTGAGAAACACCGAGGTGCTGGATCGGATCGGCAAGGAGATGGAGGTGCTCTGCAACATCAATCGACAGAAGCTACAATATTTTGGTTGCGTAATTCGAAATAACAACTACCGACTCCAGCAGCTAATCATGGAAGGCTGGATTGAAGGACGGCGCAGACCAGGGAGGAGGAGGATCTCCTGGCTCAAGAATTTGCGGGAATGGTTTGAACATGACTCAGCATCTCTGTTTTGAACGGCTACCTCGAGGCAAGGGATTGCAATGATGATCGCCAATCTTCGACGCGGAGACGGCATATAAAGAAGAAGAAGAAAAGATCCTCCCACAGACTAAACTTGTGTGAAGCTAAATTTCTAGGTTAGATTTCGTTGGAACGCTCTATTAAAGTTCCAACGTTCACCACTAGGTATCAGTGACGTCTGGTGGCGAAATTTGGAACTACTTGAAATTCAACGGAACTTGTAGCTCACCTATGGGTGTCCGTTTGAAGCAGCTACAGCCTCTGGCGATCTGAATTGTCCTCGGACACTCCCGGCACTAAAAGACATATGATAATTAAATAAATAATATGAAATACTTTTTACAAGATTTTTACTCACATATTAAAAGAATTCGAGGAAGAAATAACAGGCGGTGGGTAGAAAGTACCCCCTCGATGGTATTCTTAGCGTAAAGGCCTCAAAACTAAGATGAACAGACAATAGGCTATGTCAAGAGAAATATTTCGTGATTACTACATCTTGAAATACGTGTGGCATAGCAATATTCCTTTGCGGACAGATGGTGCTGCCAATTGCGGCTACATTTGGAAGCTAATAGACACACGTAAGCCAAAGTTCAATTCCATTAATGAGCAGGAGTTCTACAGCCGCCAGAGAATGCGATCAAGATGGCAGTGGCTGATATAAGACGAAATATCACGAGTCATAAGTGCATTGCTAGTGCCCCTGACGCACCAATTAAACGAAATGTCAAACCAAGTGTATACGAGGGCTGGTTTTTTCTTCAAGTTCCAATGGACGGTATAAAAATAACAGATTGACATACCAAACTGAGTTTACTACTAAATGTTTGCGTGTTTTATTCTTCTGTCTCAACACAACCGCCAAAACGATTGAAACATTTGTCGTATCGTTACACCAGCTTTCCAATGCCCACAACAAAATATTCTGCCGCCACTTAGGTGGGTACTTCTGGACAGTCTCCTGAAGTTTTTCCTTTTTGGCGAGGCATTGCCGCCCAACCATACCATCAATTCTCGAAAAAGGTGAAAATCATTCTTTACTGGTTTGGACTAAACGGCAGATGGTCAAAAACTTCACACTTGAATTCTTTGTTAAAAAGTCTATCGTAACGTTGGTACAGTGCGGTCGTGAATGTTTTTCACCTTTTTCGAGAATTGAAGGGCGGCAACGCCTCGCCAAAAAGCAAACACTTCAGGAGACTGTCCAGAAGTACCCACCTCAGTGGTGGCAGAATATTTTGCCGAGGGAATTGGAAAGCTGGTGTAACGATACGACAAATGTTTCAATCGTTTTGGCGATTATGTTGAGACGTAAGAGTAAAACAATCAAACATTTAGTAGTAAAATCAGTTTGGTATGTCAATCTGTTATTAGCCTACTTTCGATTTTTGCAAAAAATGAATGTAGACTTATGAGATCAACACAGGGCGAAAAAAAGTGTGTCTCTCTGTGTGTGTGTATGTGTGTGTGTGAGTCTGTGTGTGTGTGTGTGTGTGAGAGTGTGTGTACTCTGAATGTCTGTCCCCCCTATCAATTCGAACACGGTGAGCGCAAATTGAACGAAATTTGGTACAAAGATAGCACTAGCAAAGGACACCTCAGTGTCATGTTTTATATCGCCGCCATCTTGACGAAAACGTAATGGCGGCCACACAAATGTTCAAAGCTTGAATCAAATTACGACTAACGTAATCATCCGATCTGTACTAAATTTTGCAGCAACATACCTCTATGGAAGGAGCATCCTTTGACCAAATTAATAGGTCATCAGCCTAATAGTTTGCGGATGGCGGCCACCTTTGTGTGAAAATCGATTCCCCCTATTAATTCGAACACGGTGAATCCGAATGGAACGAAATTTGGTACAGAGGTAGTACCAGCAAAGGGCACATCAGTTCCATGTTTTATATCGCAGCCATCTTGACGGAATCGTAATGGCGGCCACACAAATGTTCAAAGCTTAAATCAAATTACGACTAACCTAATCATCCGATATCTACCAAATTTTGCAACAACATACCTTTATGGAGGAAGCATCCATTGACTAAATAAATAGGTCATTAGTCTAATGGTTTGCGGATGGCGGCCATCTTTGTGTCAAAATCGATTCCCCCTATTAATTCAAACACAGTGAAACCGAATGGAACGAAATTTGGTACAGAGGTAGCACTAGCAAAGGGCACCTCAGTGTCATGTTTTATATTGCCACCATCTTGACGGAAACGTAATGGCGGCCACACAAATGTTCAAAGCTTAAATCAAATTACGATTAACCTAATCATCCGATCTCTACCAAATTTTGGAACTACATACCTTTATGGAGAGAACATCCTTTGACCAAACTAATAGGTCATTAGCCTAATATTTTGCGGATGGCGGCCATCTTTGTGTGAAAATCGATTCCCCCTATCAAATCGAACACGGTGAAACCGAATGGAACGAAATTTGGTACAGAGGTAGCACTTGCAAAGGGCACCTCAGCGTCATGTTTTATATCACCGCCATCTTGACGGAAACGTAATCGCGGCCACCCTAATGTTAAACGCTAAAATGTAATTACGACCAACCTAATAATCTAGTCTCTACCAAATTTTGCAACAACATATCTTTATGTGGTAAACATATTCTGACCAAACTGCAAGATCATCAGCCCAATAGTTTGCAGATGATGGCCAAGTATGTGTGCAAATCGATTCCCCCTATCAATTCAAACACGGTGAAACCGAATTGAACGAAATTTGGTACAGAGGTAGCACTGGCAAAGGGCACCTCAGTGTCATGTTTTATATCGCCGCCATATTTACTGAAACTGAATGACGGCCACCCAAATGTTAAAAGCTTAAATCAAATTACGACCATCCTAATAATTTGATCTCTACCAGATTTTGCAACAACATGCCTTTTTGTGGAAAGCATCTTATGATTGACTACAAGGTCATCAGCCCAATAGTTTGCAAATAGCGGCCATGTATGTGTGCAAATCCATTCCCCATATCAATTCAAACACGGTGAAACCGAATTGAATGAAATTCTTTTCAGATGTAGTACCATCAAAAGGCACCTCATATTCATGTTTAATATCCCTATAGCACGTTGTATTTCAACAAGCTACTACAACCAACATTCAATTATACTCCTTGAAAAGGGCAAAGAGTTATAACAATACCCATGCATTTAGGAGAAAGTAGGCTATATGTTCTTTACTGAACATCTTGTTTTTATACAGTCCATCGTAACTTGAAAAAAAAAACATCCCTCATATTTAATGCATCGTGAAACTTATACGAGGTATGCACAGGGAGAAAGGGATGCTGACAACAGAAATAACATGTTATGACCTTTACACGTAAGAAGAACCCAATCACATTTGTTTATGGAATTGGACCTCAGTCATTGCAAACAGTAAGCGAGAAGAAAGATCTAGGAATCTTGTTTGACCGAGAGCTTGCTTTCACTTGTCATGTGCAAAAGACAGTCGGGGATGCTTACCGCATGTTAGGGTTTATAATAAGAAACACTAAGCCATTCATTAGGACCAGTACTTGCATAAAACTTTATATTGCCATGGTGAGATCCAAGCTCGAGTACGCCAGCCAAGTATGGAGTCCCTGGCAGAAAACATGCATTAAATCCATTGAGCAAGTTCAAAAGAAATTCCTCAGATATTTACACCTCAAAATAACGGGCAATTACCCACACATGGTACCCTACGGTGAACTTTTGTTGAATTTCGGCATGACTAGTTTGGAGTCTCGAAGGCAAGTGAATGATATGAAATTCCTTTATAAAGTTATTAACGGTCAAATTGATAACTCATTTTTCCTATCGCTCCTAAATTTCAACATCCCTCGCTTTACTACAAGATCAACTATAACATTCAAAATTGATATAACCAATACTACTTCACATAATAATTCACCTGTATGGCGGCTTTGCAGTATTTACAACGATGCGGTTCGTGTAAACTGGAAACTAGATTTCTGTCTCTCAATTAAACCGTTCTTGGAAATTATAACCCAGTCACTCTAATTCATACTTGAAATAAAATTATCACACAAAACAGAATCAACAATGTATATATGTGGATAGGCCTGTACCCTAGTTATCAATGTTACCTTTTAGTTTACGATGTAATAATTTCAAAACCTGCTTTTTATATATTTGACATAAGGTAAAATTTAAATTTAGTTTTTATATTACCTTTAGATTGAGCTTTTTACTACTATGCATTTCATTCTGGGTTAACTTCCTAGTTTTAATAATTACATTTAGATATTAATACTTAATGTAGAAATATCAGAAAGTGTATTTTACTGTGTAGGTGCACTGTTATTGGGGCGCACACTGAGCCCTGTTGTGTACCGTCAAGAAATAAATAAATAAATAAATAAACATACGTGATTAAATGGCAATCGTAGTCTTTAATCTTTATTAATTAGTTGAATTTAAAATTAAAATGGGGGCGTGTTGGCTCAGCGGTCAAGCTGTATGCCTCTCACCAAGGCGGACCGGGTTCGATTCCCGGTCACTGCATGTGAGATTTTCGATGTGAAATGCCATGTCCTGTGGTTCGGATTCCACGTAAAATGGAGGTCCCGTGGCTTATGATCGCGAGATTAACGGTCACGTTAAACTACAAGCTTCCTTCCTTCTAAAATTAAAACTTACTCTTTTAAAGACTGGGCTATGTAATTTTTCATATATTTACATTTTATTTTACCTACAGATGGAAGTGACCCACCTGTCCCTCGCAGCTACCCTGGCGACCGAAATTAATGCGTGGTGTTGCGCGATCTTACAATATATGGCCGCGTGTTTAGTTGGTAATAGAGCCACGGGGAGTGCTAGCTACTGCATCTAATATTTCAAGGCCCTCTCCTCCCGGAGGGAAGGCGTTATCAGAGCCGGCTGCGCGCCATCAAGTCACGCTAGGCCTTCTTAAGCCTGCGAGAGTGGACAAAATGATTTATAATGGATGTGATCCTAAAGGTTACGAGAGTTAAACTAAATTTTTAATTGCGACACTTTTAAAATTTCTGACTTTGAATTATTCACTGAGTAGAAACACGTATGGTTTAATCTGAGTACAGGATGTTTCCTAATTTCTGAGCCTCTTTTTCTAGTACGCTAGAATGCAGAGTGGCGTACATACAGCTGAACAAATTATGAATGATATAATTATTCGTTTGAAATAGAATGATATTCCAGAGATTAGAGGTGATGCGGTTATGAGATGAACGCACGATCTACAGGGCCATTATGCGTGTGGGCGCCAGTAAACACGGGAAGCGGGCGTGCGTACCCGGTTCAGCCGGTGGTTGGCGCGCACTTTCACACTTTTACCAAACATGTTCAATAATGTGTACTTACAGTGCTCATAGGCGATGCTGAAAATGTCCTCCCGCTCTTGTAACACACACCTGACATCTTCTGATGAAAGAATGTCTGTCAACTCTTTTATTATTTACGGAGCCTGTTTCCTTGAATCGTTTAGCGAGCCTCCTAATTGTACTGGCATTAGGCAAAAGTCTTCCTGGAAACTTGATTCGAAATTTTCGTCTCGTTTCAGAACAAGATTTTCTGTTTTTCATACACGAATTATGGATATGGACACGTTCGCGCAATGTGAATTGGTGTCTAGGCATGACCAACAATCACAGTAATCACAATACTCACTAAACGTGCAACAATAACGTCTTAGCCTTGCAGATACACGTCCATATTAATGACAAAACACGTGTGAACTAACGATATTTTGATGTTTAGCACTAGCTTGGTGCCACTTGGCAACCACATGTAATGTTTTATGTTTTCCTGAAGTACCGTGGTGAAACCACTATAAACCTTTCTACCGGGAGGGCGCCATCATGTTCAATTACCATATGCACATCGAAATATACATGTGACCAAACTTACCATAATATACCTCGGCTATACAGATTCTTGGAGCTCGGCCCGTGGGGAAACTTATGCTTCCAACCAGAATGATATTTACCAAGAGAGGATAGGGGTCGTCTTATAGTTAATTCTAAATACTAGGAGGAAATACGCAGAATAAGTTTAAGGAATTTACTTTCACGACATTACTAATAGAAGAATATATATTAAACATAAGAAAGGAAGATTTAATGAAGTTACGTTTGACGAGGTGTCAAGATGCAAGAGACGACGGAGACATTACGTTAAGATTATTCCAAAAGCTGAGAAATTACATTTAATGTGCCGTAATCAAAAATTTAAATAGTGTACAGAGAAATACTTAATTTTGTCGTAAACGCTCACCAATGCTGGATTCTTCTGGTCTGCTTTGCTTGATACAAAGCAATGCTGCAGTCTGATGCTGGATAATGTTGCCATATGAACACGGCCTACTGAATTCAAATGGGTTCTTTGACTTGCCAACATCGTATGACATGGTGTCGTAATTTCTGCCGCCTTTCAAAAATCCATTCACTGCTAAAGTCTGTTCGCCGAGTCAAGATAGTGGAAGTAAACACAATTGTACACGTGATTGCAGGGCTGACCGCAAGGGGCGCATAGAGCTGTGACTATTGAACGTATGCCATCTTCAGTACTGTGTATAGCCTACATGTGAAGGTTACATGCTACAGCGCGGTTTATTTATTATTCGCTTATGTATTCATTTAATTAATTAATTAATTAATTAGTTCTTAACTGCTTATGACAGGCAACAGTACACAGTGCAGCAAGTGTTGTCTTTTCTAGGGCTTCGGCATGACTAATGATCTCGGAGCTTCTTGGCTACCCCTGTCCGCAGAGCTGATGACGTGAACTGGGCGAGTTTCCCTGTCCCAGTAGCCAGGGGCACTGTCTCGACTCTGCGAATAGACTTTAGTGCTGTTACCTGCCGTCTGTACGGGGTTAGTGCACGTTAACGACGAACATAGTCGGGGGTCACATTAATGTGACTGGACAGTATTAGGATAATACTATCTGAACTACAAACATCACATTCTCAGCATAATTGTTTCATTTCTGCAAGTTTCGAAATAGGAAATTATTTTCACGTCACATGTATTCAGGGCAGAAAAAATATGTATACTTATATCCGAAACACCATGTATACACATACAATTTGATATTGATCGCTGACATGAGATAAAGGGACCTGTAATGGGATACCCATTCATTTGGTCCCCGGTCGCTCACTAACTCGATGTGGTTTGAACTCAATTTCTCGTCGGGATTGTCAGGATAATACATGACTCGTAATGTGCGACCGTCGCAGTATCGATACTCCCCACCCACACCGGCCCGCACCCACCCAGACACACCCACAACCAGGGCCGTTATCCCAGCGCCAATGCAATATGACGTCAAGATTGCTGACTGATTGATTATTTATTTTAGGATTAAATTCGTAGGGCAAAGTAGACTACATAATCCGCTCTCGTACATAAATAATCTGAATACGAAGTATTTATTGCGGCCAATGGCCTTGAAATCGAAAAAATTACAAAGATTTTATACATAACTTGGTCAACCACAAATATGCGCCATTACAACACAGTTGTTTTGCCTGAAGCCTTGCACGCGGCAGAAACCACAGTCATTAGAGGAATGACGAGAATTCATGATATTGAGAAACAGGAACGAAAAATTCTTAGGAAAATCCATGGCGCAGTTTTCCGTGATGGAATTTGGATCAGGAGACCAACAAAGGAACTTTATGAAAATACAGACACCAGTATAGATAAATTTTGGAAGAGACGCCTGCAGTTCAATGGACACATAGGCCTATATAGAATGGATGAGATCAGACACACTCAGAAGATTTTCAAATTCGTGAATGCAAGTAAATTAAAGACCAGTTGGGTAAAAGAAGTACATGAAGACATCAAATTACTTAAAATCTCTGATGACGACATTAAGGACAGAAAGCAATTTTGAAATAAAATCAGAAACACGAATATTGTACAAGTCTCTTGGAAGGACACATCAGGAAAAAATGGACCGGGGAAAGGAAGAAAAAGCACAGTGAACTGATGAAGAGGTTTTGGGAATAAAAGGATAGAGGAAGTGAAGCTGTGATTGGATCAAATTCACACACTCTCCTGATGGGAAATAATTATCGTAAATAATAATAATAATAATAATTCTAACAAGGACATTACTACTTTCTTCATGTTCTGGCATGTTTCCTCTCACAAATGGTCCCACACAACTCACAAACACAAGTCATATCCGGGTCATGATAGCTCTTGTTAAGGCAAGGGCTTGTGGGGAAAGCCGTGAACTGTGAACCGGGTCATGGCGTACCTTAGGTCATATCCTTCTCTGTTCTATTCCAACGTCTTCATTGCGTCTGTCGTGTAGAAGTCCTCCCACGTATCGGCTTTCTTGTCTTGTAGTTCCTGCAGGAAGTCCTGGTATGGTCACGTGAACGGTAGCATCAGTCTCAGTCAAATCCCCTGTTACAATATCGGACACTTTTTTCGAAACACCCTGTATAAGTGGGATATATGAAAATATGCTATTTAGTTCTTCATGAAACTACTTGCTTTTCCTTCATATTAGTCTGCAGTTAAATCGAGGGAAAATAATAGTGTTCAGTATCGCTTGCAGGATATCCTTGCAGTGCATTAGTACGATACTGGATGCAAGCAGAGGAATATCGACCCTCTTGATAACAACGTTAATTGGACTGCATAAACAATAGTATTAGGGGCAGCTGATTCACCTGGTGTATAAAGAACGGTTAAGTGTGTGTTTCGCAAAACTCAAGCTCTTACAAGGTGCGATTTGAGCCAAAATCTTCCAAATCATCTCAATAGTACAGAAAGAACCTTGCATTTATTGTAAACTCAATGGAAATATAATTTACTTGTTTATAAAGTGCTTTTCAGAAAATAAACTAGACGATAGTCACTGGCAGAATTGTACCACCTCGAGCCCGCATAACAGTGAAGCATGCGTGGTCTATACACGTGGGGGCGCCCGCAAGTAACCGTTCCTACCAAATGACTATTGAAAATGATGATGATAATTGTTGTTTTAAGGGGCCTAACATCTAGGTTATCGGCCCCTGATGGTTTGGGTGATCGTGAAGATGAAAATGAAAAGCGAACTTAAAAACTAAAACTAACTACTAACCTACATACTAGAAGAAGAAATGGAAAACTAAAGGAGAATAAGGCAAATAAAAGGACAGAAGGAAAAGAAATGCCCTCAACCCTCGGAGAAGGCGGATTGAGGGACTTGGAAGGAAGGAGAGCCATGAAAGGCAGATAGGAAAGTGAAGGAGGAGTGGGTCCGACCCAAAGGTAAGGGAAAAAAGGGGGAAACGGACCCAGCTCAGGAATCCCTCGGGGTCGCCAACTCCCGAACTCACCAGCCGTGAGCCCCTGAGGGTTGACTAATGAAAAGAAAGAGAATTACCCACAATAGTGATTTCATAAAAAATGACAATTTAAACAAATACGATAGCCCCTGTGAGAATCGTGTCGCGTTGAACCCACATAACAGTAAAGGCAAGTGCGTGGTTTAGCAAATGCGCGATTTCTAGCATAAGCCATTCAGTTAGATTTAAAAGACTACACATAAATTAATCTTCCTTAATCCAAATGCACTTGACACATAATCATCTTAAATTATCAGCCGCCTCGTCGTGTAGTGGCTAGCATTCTTGTCTGTCACCACGGAGGCACAGGTTCGATTCCCGGATCTGACAAGAAATTTAATTTTGTTCTGAGGGCTGGAAAGGGGTAGACTCAACCTCGTGATGCAAAACTAAGAAGAGGTGGGTTCGATTCCTACCTCGAGATATGACATGATTTTAGTTTTAACGAAAATTATTGCTCGAAAATTTGATGATTTTCAATCGGTCAACACGATTTTTCCCAAAAGAGATGGGTTATTCCCTAATCCTGAAAACATTCCATGAGCTCAATAAATGTTATTTTTTCCAGGATTCGGGAATAACCCATCTCTTTTGGGAAAAATCGTGTTGACCGACTGAAAAGAATCAAACGTTCGTTTTATAAGGCAACACATTATAATGACAAGTATTGTGTTTTTCCACTTTTTGGTATTTGTTACTATGTTTATAAGTCTCAATCCCATTTTATGGATGGCACCACTGTAACAGAGCCAATAAGCTCTAAGCGTAGCCGTGGAAATAAAATGAATCAACCAATCAGAGAGCGCTATTATAAAGGAGCTTCTTAGCTCTGAGCGTAGCCGTGGAAATAAAATGAATCAACTAATCAGAGAGCGCTACTATAAACGAGCTCATAAGCTCTGAGCGTAGCCGTGGAAATAAAATGAATCAACTAATCAGAGAGCGCTATTATAAAGGAGCTTCTTAGCTCTGAGCTTAGCCGTGGAAATAAAATGAATCAACCAATCAGAGAGCGCTACTATAAAGGAGCTTATAAGCTCTAAGAGTAGCCGTGGAAATAAAATGAATCAACTAATCAGAGAGTGCAACTATAAAGGAGCGTATAAGCTCTAAGTGTAGCCGTGGAAATAAAATGAATCAACCAATCAGAGAGCGCTACTATAAACGAGCTCCTAAGCTCTAAACGTAGCCGTGGAAATAAAATGAATCAACTAATCACAGAGCGCCACTATAAAAGAGCTTATAAGCTCTAAGTGTAGCCGTGGAAATAAAATGAATCAACCAATCACAGAGCGCCACTATAAAGGAGCTCCTAAGCTCTAAGCGTAGCCGCAGAAATAAAATGAATCAACCAATCAGAGAGCACCACTATAAAGGAGCTAATAAGCTCAAAGCGTAGCCGTGGAAATAAAATGAATCAACCAATCAGAGAGCGCTACTATAAAGGAGCTAATAAGCTCTAAGCGTAGCTGTGGAAATAAAATGAATCAACCAATCAGAGAGCGCCATTATAAAGGAGCTCCTAAGCTCTAAGCGTAGCCGTGGAAATAAAATGAATCAACCAATCAGAGAGCGCCACTATAAAGGAGCTAATAAGCTCTAAACGTAGCCGTGGAAATAAAATGAATCAACCAATCACAGAGCGCCACTATAAAGGAGCTAATAAGCTGTAAGCGTAGCCGTAGAAATAAAATGAATCAACCAATCACAGAGCGCCACTATGAAGGAGATCCTAAGCTCTAAGCGTAGTCGTGGAAATAAAATGAATCAATCAATCACAGAGCGCTACTATAATCGAGCCAATAAGCTCTAAGCGTAGCCGTGGAAATAAAATGAATCAACCAATCAGAGAGCGCCACTATAAAGGAGCTCCTAAGCTCTAAGCGCAGCCGTAGATATAAAATGAATCAACCAATTAGAGAGCACTACTATAAAGGAGATCCAAAGCTCTAAGCGTAGCCGTGGAAATAAAATGAAGCAACCAATCACAGAACGCTACTATAATCGAGCCAATAAGCTCTATGCGTAGCCGTGGAAATAAAATGAATCCATCAATCAGAGAGCGCCACTATAAAGGAGCTCCTAAGCTCTAAGCGTAGCCATAAAAATAAAATGAATCTACCAATCAGAGAGCGCCACTTTAAAGGAGCTAATAAGCTCTAAGCGTAGCCGTGGAAATAAAATGAATCAACCAATCAAAGAGCGCCACTTTAAAGGAGCTAATAAGCTCTAAGCGTAGCCGTGGAAATAAAATGAATCAACCAATCAGAGAGCGCTACTATAAAGGAGCTAATAAGCTCAAAGCGTAGCCGTGGAAATAAAATGAATCAACCAATCAGAGAGCACCACTATAAAGGAGCTAATAAGCTCTAAGCGTAGCCGTGGAAATAAAATGAATCAACCAATCAGAGAGCGCTACTATAAAGGAGCTCGTAAGCTCTAAGCGTAACCGTGGAAATAAAATGAATCAACCAATCAGAGAGCGCTACTATAAAGGAGCTCCTAAGCTCTAAGCGTAGCCGTGGAAATAAAATGAATCTACCAATCAGAGAGCGCCACTTTAAAGGAGCTAATAAGCTCTAAGCGTAGCCGTGGAAATAAAATGAATCAACCAATCAAAGAGCGCCACTTTAAAGGAGCTAATAAGCTCTAAGCGTAGCCGTGGAAATAAAATGAATCAACCAATCAGAGAGCGCTACTATAAAGGAGCTAATAAGCTCTAAGCGTAGCCGTGGAAATAAAATGAATCAACCAATCAGAGAGCACCACTATAAAGGAGCTAATAAGCTCTAAGCGTAGCCGTGGAAATAAAATGAATCAACCAATCAGAGAGCGCTACTATAAAGGAGCTCGTAAGCTCTAAGCGTAACCGTGGAAATAAAATGAATCAGCCAATCAAAGAGCGCTACTATAAAGGAGCTCCTAAGCTCTAAGCGTAGCCGTGGAAATAAAATGAATCAACTAATCAGAGAGCGCCACTATAAAGGAGCTAATAAGCTCTAAGCGTAGCCGTAGAAATAAAATGAATCAACCAATCACACAGCGCCACCATGAAGGAGATCCTAAGTTCTAAGCGTAGCCGTGGAAATAAAATGAATCAATCAATCACAGAGCGCTACTATAATCGAGCCAATAAGCTCTAAGCGTAGCCGTGGAAATAAAATGAATCAACCAATCAGAGAGCGCCATTATAAAGGAGCTCCTAAGCTCTAAGCGCAGCCGTATATATAAAATGAATCAACCAATCAGAGAGCGCTACTATAAAGGAGATCCTAAGCTCTAAGCGTAGCCGTGGAAATAAAATGAAGCAACCAATCACAGAACGCTACTATAATCGAGCCAATAAGCTCTAAGCGTAGCCGTGGAAATAAAATGAATCTATCAATCAGAGAGCGCCACTATAAAGGAGCTCCTAAGCTCTAAGCGTAGCCGTAAAAATAAAATGAATCAACCAATCAGAGAGCGTTACTATAAAGGAGCTCCTAAGCTCTAAGCGTAGCCGTGGAAATAAAATGAATCAACCAATCAGAGAGCGCTACTATAAAGGAGCTCCTAAGCTCTAAGCGTAGCCGTGGAAATAAAATGAATCAACCAATCAGAGAGCGCTACTATAAAGGAGCTCCTAAGCTCTAAGCGTAGCCGTGGAAATAAAATGAATCAATCAATCAGAGAGCGCTACTATAAAGGAGCTCCTAAGCTCTATGCGTAGCCGTGGAAATAAAATGAATCAACCAATCAGAGAGCGCTACTATAAAGGAGCTAATAAGCTCTAGGCGTAGCCGTGGAAATAAAATGAATCAACCAATCACAGAGCGCTACTATAAAGGAGCTCCTAAGCTCTAAACGTAGCCGTGGAAATAAAATGAGTCAACCAATCAGAGAGCACCACTAAAAAGGAGCTAATAAGCTCTAAACGTAGCCGTGGAAATAAAATGAATCAACCAATCAGAGAGCGCTACTAAAAAGGAGCTAATAAGCTCTAAACGTAGCCGTGGAAATAAAATGAATCAACCAATCAGAGAGCGTTGCTATAAAGGAGCTAATAAGCTCTAAACGTAGCCGTGGAAATAAAATGAATGAACCAATCAGAGAGCACCACTAAAAAGGAGCTAATAAGCTCTAAACGTAGCCGTGGAAATAAAATGAATCAACCAATCAGAGAGCGCTACTATAAAGGAGCTAATAAGCTCTAAACGTAGCCGTGGAAATAAAATGAATCAACCAATCAGAGAGCGCTACTATAAAGGAGGTAATAAGCTCTAAGCGTAGCCGTGGAATTAACATCAATCAACCAATCACAGAGCACCACTAAAAAGGAGCTAATAAGCTCTAAGCGTAGCCGTGGAAATAAAATGAATCAACCAATCAGAGAGCACCACTAAAAAGGAGCTAATAAGCTCTAAGCGTAGCCGTGGAAATAAAATGAATCAACCAATCAGAGAGCGCTACTATAAAGGAGCTCCTAAGCTCTAAGCGTAGCCGTGGAAATAAAATGAATTAACCAATCAGAGAGCGCTACTATAAAGGAGCTCCTAAGCTCTAAGCGTAGCCGTGGAATTAACATCAATCAACCAATCACAGAGCGCCACTATAAAGGAGCTTATAAGCTCTAAGTGGAGCAGTGCAAATAACATCAATCAACCAGTCTTCCATGAACTGCTTTTCCGTGGTTTCCCCCCTTCTACTCCAGGAAACTGCTGGGATGTTAACTAACGTAAGGCTACGGCCACTTCCTACACAAGTCCTACCTTGATTACAAATACACATCCTAGTACAGACTACACAGTGGCGTAACTTCTACACTCACCTAAGAACATGGGGCTACATGACCACTTTCGCAAACTTTCTTAAACCCCAATCCAAGAATCATGAATATTATTTAAGTACAGACATTACCATTACGGGTCTTACTTCTCGTAGCCTAGACTCGAACTCAATTGATTCATGTTAACAATGGAAGTATCCGGTAGGACAGGTCGAAACCTATCTTGATACTTTGTGGACGCAATCGTTGTACTATAAGAGGACAACGTGCGGAAAATCAGCCGCCAGATTGAACTGCAAGGCTCCGAGAGCATGTGGCGAATCTCTCATATCAATGGGAGGTAGCGAGTACCGTACATGTTGGAATGGACAGTCCTGACCGTCCAAGCACTCAAGGCCGGTGGGAAGGAGCCGCACGCCCCAGTCAGCATTTACGCCCAGCCTCGCTACTACTCCGAGTGCCACAGGGATGTCCAGCTCCTCCGGCCGTCATGCCTGCGTACCAGGATGTCAGGAGCCCTGCAGTTCAATTTGGTGGCTGATTTTCCGCACAGTGTCCTCTTATAGAACAACTATTGCGTCCACAAAGTTTCAAGATAGGTTTCGACCTGTCTTACCTGATATTTCCCATGTAACTATCATAATGAATATATTCTCAACCGTCTCTCTTTATCCATAACCATTAGGAATAGTGTACAGCCTCCCAGGGGTATGCACCCCTTGGAGACCATCCCCCCGTCATCTGCCTAAATCTCCTAACGGGCAACCCTTGGAAAGCCGGGACAACATCCATAAACGTAGCAAGGACAGCTTGCCACTCTAAAAAGCAGCTCGGTCCTTGCATAATGGTTACACATAGCGACATACTATTAACTGGGGCAGCAATGCCAATACATTGCTGACAGCATAGCGCCGAAGAGTATAAGAAGGCGTCTTAATCAGGTCAAGGGATCTCTCCATTATCAGTGCTTCAACGTTACGGCCGGAGGCCACGCCAGTGTCATCAGAGGTGAGTCAGTCGTGTTCAGACATCCTGCTTTTGTAACCTTTAACCCACAACTTGTACTTTACATTGTGAACATAATTACGTTCCCTACAAGGGACTCATACTTCAGAAATACAGACCAATAAACACTTGGTCAACACATCACACTAGTCTTACTGTCCATACGCCTCTTTACATCCCAACGCCCTTCCTTATTCCCGTCGCGGTTAGACGTGACAGACGGTAGGCTAATAGCGCTAGCTCAGCTACCATTGTATTTCTCGAGACGGCCCGGCTGCCAGCAAGCAGCGCGTGCCACTTGGCTGACACGAGCAGATACAGTTAGATAATAAGCAGTCAGCTGAGCGACCAGCGCAGTGACCCTTGTATTGAGTCACATCCCCTAAAAGACTACTACATTATTTATAGGAGCGCCCCCTAGTTCCTAACACACAACAACACTCTACACTGGTCAGCTTACCCTGCCAAGGGAAGCCACCCTTTTTAGGCACAGCTTTATAAATTAGTACAATAACTCTTCCTTTTAGATCCACCCCCAAATAAGGGATCTAAAACACTGGTGGAGGCGCGGAGTACCGTAACGTTGTTTTAGAACAACGCCCTAGGGGTACAAACAACGTATCCCTGCGGTCAAGACGGTCCTAACCGCACGCAGCCAAGCGAATAGTGAATTTTTTTTCCCCAGACAGACAACACCGTTTTTGCTCTAAAACTAGCTATACAGTGGAAATTCTTACTAAACCAACCCCCCCCCCGCCCCAGAAAGAACCAAACGGATACGAAAATACACTGTCACACACGCACAGATTTTTTATTTTTTTTCAGTCGCATATACTTCAGGCAAAATGGCGCCTCATGCAGAGATTGCAAGCCATACAGGCAGTAGGGGTACGCCAATATTATTAGCATTATTGTCCAGATGCCAGAGACATATACAAAGCCGGCAAACGCAAATACGGGCACTCCAAAC
This sequence comes from Meconema thalassinum, assembly GCA_946902985.2. Classification (NCBI taxonomy): domain Eukaryota; kingdom Metazoa; phylum Arthropoda; class Insecta; order Orthoptera; family Tettigoniidae; genus Meconema; species Meconema thalassinum. The sequence goes on along the minus strand of OX336393.1, from coordinate 502,970,000 downwards.
AAAAATCGGGGCAATACAGGGCAAACAGCCATACACTCCGTCAGAGGGTAGGACAGCGCGATTAAGATGCGCACATACGCTCTTGAATCACATACATGAACACCTCAATAGGATCCACATCCAAAGGCACGGAATACACGGCCAGTTGATCACCACACAGGGTCCCGTAATAAATAATGCAACCCTCGAGAGGTTGAGGGTGCACTACGCGACTTTACACGCTCAGTACAGGGAGTTAATTCGCGAGCAAGCGCTTCTCAAACTAGCGGCTACAAAACTATACAGAACACAGAAACATTAATACAGTAATTTGCAAACAGGCCATATGCCTCCACAGGCAGTACGCCCAAATTTGGGGCGGACATAAGGAACTCCGGGCTCACTAGGCCATTTTTTTTGAGTTCATGGTAGGGCCACCAGCCCAGCCGAGAGAGGACATAGGCGTAGATACGCTAACTCAACAATTTGCGAGGATGTCCCTCTCGCCATGTACTGCCACACATGGGAAGGAGGTCACCATGGCTACAGTCAAGAAGACGGCCAGGTTAGGCTCCAATAGGCTAAAACACAAAGTTACACGAACACATGTCCTTCAGCTCCGGATCGGAAGGCAATTTTGCCAAACCGAGGGGCAGAGCCTAGAACAACCCCCTCGGAACAAAGAGACGAGAGGGAGTTGAAGCCAGGACTCTCAGACACACATAGCATGACAGAGAGACAACGGGACGTAACCACGTCATGGGCAGACGACATAGAACCCGTCCCACTACACATAAAGCCTACATACACCCACACAGATAGGCTAACGCAATGGCAGGGGTCTGACGTGGCCACAGGCCGAAAAGCGGTCAGGCTACACGCCACCACATTGCAGGCCAGACACAAGCCATTAAGCGACCTTTACCGCCAGTTCAAAGGGCAAATTTGCCAGAACGAAGGCGAACACCGGTATTAGTCCCTCAGGATGCGCGATACACGCACGCACATCGGGACCAGACACTACCACACAGTACGACAATACACCATCCATCGGCACAAACATAAACTGCACATTTTTTTTCTCTCTTTCTCTATCTACCATCTTTCACGTATATGCAGTGCAACTTGGCTAGATCAGAAGTGCATGATTCAAAATCCTTGTTTTTTGTTCGCCCCTGACATTTTTTCTCTCAGGCCATCAATGATTATTGGTCGGAGTGGTTATCACCACAAATTGAATAACGTAAAGTTTCTAATATCCAAAGCCAAGTAGAAGCCCATCAGGCGAGCTACGCGGCTTAAAGCCGGAAAGAGATATTTTGAACATAGCGTAAGCATCAAATCACACCATAGAGCTTAAGCGAGTCTTTCTAAGCAGAAATGACTAAATGTTCTATGTTCCGGTTCAACAGTTGGATAGATTCTTTGGTAGCGGACAAAAGCCATAAGCGTGGCAAGAATTAAGAATCGCAAACCAGTTTTCAAAAATTTCGGTGAGGTGTGCTTTAACCAACTGAAAAGCCCAATTGCACACCGGGGCAAGACACTGTCACTTTGTTGGGTTATGCCGGAACATTTAGCACAAATTGTGTATAAATATATAATGGCTCAACGGACAATACATATTTTACTTTTGAAAAAAAAATATATTCAATGCCAAGGTAAGATTATAATTGCTTTGGAGTGGAGTTTCGACTCCCATAGTGCACTGGCTTTGCTCGTGACGTGGATACACAGCTATCAAATACGTCTTGCAATGGCCTTCCCGATGTGTACTAGACAGTGTCGGTAGATTCCCATGAGATGTAACCAGATTACTATAGTGCTAACGTCACCTACTAGGTGAATAGTACGATCGGGACCTACTTACCATTTTTCAAGCATTTTTTTTTCATAGTGGTTACGACACAATTTTGGCAGACTATCGCCATCGGGCAACCCGCTTTAATCAACATAAAGCAGGGTGCTAACGAGATACAGCATAATCTTTCTATTATTTTCTTTCAAGGTGCTCTCTTAATTCAGAGCGGGGCATGTAAATTTTTTTTTTGCCTCACGCATTCGGCCCGAGGAAGGGAGATGGCCAAGTTAAACTATATACATATTTAATACATAGGCATCCGTTACACATAACACTGCCTCTAACATGACTTTTTCTCACCGGCACATAATCACCAAACACGCGACTAGCGGCCGGGAGACACTCGCGTACAACGACATTTTGTACACTGGACAAGGGACATACTTGAACCACGTTACAGTAACACACAATTGGGAACACAAAAGTAGTTAATAAAAGGTTCTTTTCCATTACGAAGAGCCTGCCCGCAATTACAACAGACAGCAATCAGGTTCCCACATACGCGTGCCGGAAACAAGAGCATGGACAAGACATAAAACAAACGAGAGCTCACGACATTGTAATCCTACACTGTCAGCGATAAGGCGGGCATGACTGGCTGACCTTCACGCACACAGACGAACTGAGCCAGCTCCTAAGTGAGCAGGAACAAACGCATCATTCACGCCCGATTTAGAGACCCTATATCTTCCAAAATTACACTACGAGGGGAAATCAAAAACATACAAACTCTACACAGGTATGCATGCTTTCATTTGCGCACTGCACATCCACGGGAACGTGCCATAATATATGCGGCACGGAAAGGGTCACACCGAGTCTTTACAGACAACCGGATTCGAACCCATGACCACACACCACACTCGTACCAAAAACTAACTATCCAATGGTATTTTTGGTACACGAAACACAAGCAAAAACCACACTGGGGGAGCCCCAAGCCCTGAAACACAACGCAGACATGGAACACAGAGAATGACATAAGGTCACGGGTCCGAGTCCCAGTAAAAATTAGACACAAGGGAAAGCAGTTATCCAGGCTTCCAACCACACCAAAATTGGCCCATACCGATACATGAACAGGAAATACCACATTTCCTCACGCCAAAAACCGGGCATAAAATTTCAAAATACACCTGACATGAGAAATACATTTCCCAGACACAGCTAGGATAATTTCGGAAGACAAAGGTCTTACGGAATGGTGACCACACAATAGCATTGGCAAATAGTATGAATTGCCACATTAAGTCCGCCAGGAATCTAAAACAATGACCACACTTGTATACGTGCAGGAAAGCACATGCCAACGGATGACAAACAATAACATCCCAGCCTGACATTACACATACCAATTGCTGACTTGCAGACTATTCACACTGCAATACTGCGATGACAAGACACTATGTGTATCGCCAGTGACCGTGAAATTACAAACGCAAAACAATTATAACACCATACATTTTTTTTTCTTTCTCCACACTGCAAAAACATTTGGCAATGAACAAGACGTGACACAGCGGAACCTACCTTGGGCCTATAAGAGCACGTTCGCCAAGACGTTGGCAGGCCACGGGCGCCTCCTGCCCATACATGCGATACATATTACGACTTAGCCTGCAGCAGACCAACCGTCCGCGTGGTGTAGCGGAACATAGGCACACACACGCACATGCACTTAACAATTAGGAGCAAACACAGACAAGACCTCCCCTCTAATAACTTCTCTTATCGATCGAAAGGCATAGGAGTCATTACAGATGACTAGCACATGACCAGTCGCACTACGACCACTGGCCACATCTACACTACAAATGGCAGACCAGATTAGGTCATGAAGCTTTGCTATCCCAAGGCGCGGATAGAAAGCCAACATGGACCAAGGGAGGATGACAAACCATAGGTGGATAATCCCAGAGGGATTACCGACATACTACAGCAGGCTACCATAAGTAATACCCAATTCCCTTCCAATAACCCTCTCACGCCCCACATAAGCCCACGCAGACACATGTACACGACCAAAAACAGCTACACTACATTACAAAGTACACACAAGGGGTTGATGGACTTCATGCGTCTAAAGAGAAGGCATGCTACGCCTTGGCCACGATGCTACCACCTGAGTATTAGGGGTGGGTCAGCAAACATTAAATAAGCATAATGCGCCTCTCCAAATGAGAGAGGAGGCCATAGATATATATTAACCATTCTTTAGTACTTAAACACTCCCGCATGACAGGAATATATTGGTATTATGCCCCACCCTACACCTATCCGTACATGAAGGCAGACACTTCATATCCAGACACATGCATGAGTATCCCATCCATTTACCAGGGATTTTTAATATCAAACCTGCATGAAATTTTCGTATCTTTGCAATCCCGGGAATTGCCTCCCCAGTCCACTCACTATAGGAGCATCCCAACGCCATCACCGGTTCCAGGCCACCACTAACGTGGAACCCAAAGGTGCGCAACCCCTTCCTGCCTTGTTTCAGCCCACTCGACAAATAACTACCCCCAGATCCTAATAACAGGGTACCTGACATTACAGACCCTACTAACACCTCCATTAAGGTAAAGAAAGCATTATTGCTGGAAAGCTGACGTAGCAATGGTAGACCAGAAGTAGCCTATGTACTTAGAAGATCTACAACCCCACAACACTGGAAATATTTTACATCTTACACAGAGATTAAACCATTTACACAGGTTACGCTACATTTTTTTTAAACAAAGGAATCTGATACGATCTGATTGATGACAACGGTGTAAGCCGAAGGTCGGAGGGACCACACTGGAGCAGAGCTGGGGAAGGCGATGTGGACCCTTACCCCAGTTGGCTCAACAGCGCAGCGACCTCACTTAACTTGACGGCTAGACCAAACAGACGAACCACGTAAGGTCAAAGCATTCGCGGCCTGGCCGGGCAAGCTCTGGAATCCTAGATGCGCATAAAACCGCCCCTGGGAGGAAGGGATGCTACACCCACTTTGTGCCACGGTCGTCGAAGCCAAGACCTGCAGGGAGACTTTCTGGGAATGGCGGGAGAAATAGCTCACTCAGCGCCAGACTCGGGAACTATCCCTAGAGACGACCCCATTATGACTAGACTTCTAGTTAAATTTAAATTTAAGTAGGCACGGCTTCCATAGCGAGAGGCAAAACTCCTGTGCGTTGGAGAAGAATATTATTGCGAAAAGCAAGCCACGATTGCCGATACAGGCGAAGATTATTGCGAAAAGCAAACCGCGATTGCCGACAAAGGCGAAGAGATTCTATTATTGCGAAAAGCAAACCACGATTGCCGACAAAGGCGAAGAGATTCTATTATTGCGAAAAGCAAACCACGATTGCCGACAAAGGCGAAGAGATTCTATTACTGCGAAAAAGCAGACTGCGATTGCCGATAAAGGCGAAGATTATATTATGCCATTGGACGACAATGTCCAATGCCCACATAAATGGCGCCACAGCGGGCAGTCAATGGGCATTAAGAGAGGGGCATTGCGAGCGCCTCATAAGGGTTACGTGGGCGACCCAAATACGACAACGATGAACGGCAACGGTCAAAGAAATGGAAGGTACAGCAGGCGAAACGGTTTGCTTACTGGCACCGTAAGCCGCCTGTGATTAGATTAGTATTAGTAATAGACGTCGACACCTAGAATTAAGGGAACGGAATCCAGCGATCCTAGAGACAACCGGTGTTTCTAGGACTCGTGCGGGTGGTGTCCTGGGGAAGTAAATTGCCCCAGGCGATCGTTCTAGGCCAAATTTAGCTATAAGACGGTTGCATTTGACACGCAACCTAGGATTAAGCAAATTTATTAACCGCTGTTGCCAGGTATGGCGCAGCACATTTCGGCAATAGATTAAGGCAACCCTTTCGGTTTAGAAATAGCATTTTTTATTATTAGACCATAATTAGGATAGATAGCATTAAGTAACGCCGGTCGGCGCCTGATAGCCCAGAAACCCGGCATCGGGGTAAGTCCGACAACTCATGATAAGGCATGATAATTCGTTGTAAGGTAGCATAAGCCTACATTTAAGGATTTTTTTTTATATACATATAGATCACAATGGAATATTTCGGCACTTGGTGACTCAAAATCCGTTACCAAGGTAAGCCCGACGGCACTAGGCTAGAATAGGTTAAAATAGGCTAACCTAGGTTAAGTTAGACTTCGGTGGCGCTACACTTAGTTTCCAAACTTAGCGCTACCAAGGAAGGTTATATATATACCTGTAATGAATTATAATGTATTGTACTGTCATACTCATGACTAATCCACTTTTCACCCACACAGGAAGACCACGGAGCTACAAAGAGATAAACATCTTTATATGGATGCATTTTTTTGTTTGTTTTTGTTTTACAGGTAACCAAGAACATGAATATGTGGGAAACATATTACCAAAATACACATCTATGTCATACACAAATACACGCCGCATTAATTTTAGTTGCATCCTTAAAGGTGACAACGCCAGCGGTCAGCGGTGGACAGCATACGTGGGATGATGACCATCGCTGAACGCAAACACATTTCAGAATACGCAAATGAAGCATTACTTCAGGCTCAAAGGGCGACACAAGGTTTGTAAGTGCCGGACCTTCGACCCTAAGGTGGGATTCCGACCCACGACGGAAAACCACGAGGTTAGGTGATAAGTATAGGGAGAGTATAGTGGACTAGCCACTAAACCGAACCAGGAACGGCCGATTAGAGAACGGTCGGCGAAGTATGATAGTACGGTGCGCACCAAGTATAGAGGTATACAATAACTGGCCAGGTAACAGAGCTCTGTAAGGTATATATATATATGATAGTGATAATTGTAAAGTGTAAACTATTTTGTATTTTTTCGCCATGTCATACAATTGCAAGGGCCCACAAGAATGGCAAAGATACTTATACGTACAGGGTACCAACATGGCAACCATTATTTTTTCTATGTTCATCTTTATTACTATGTTTACCATGTTCAATTATAACTTGTCAGGAATTTTACAAATGTTAGGATTACTATTATTATTATCGGGTCATATCTGTTACCAGTATCAAGACCACCAACGTACATAATGTCTATGATTTGTTTTCTTTCATTTTTCCTTCTTCTAACTTCCCCATTTGTCAAGGTGTTCCGTTTCATCCCCAAACCAATAAATACACTTTGATTATATCCCTTAAATTATACCCTGGAACACCCATTTTTTTTCTATTCTCATCTATCTTTCTCTTTGCAGGGAGCAATTTTTCCCCAAAATGAAGCCAGACGACACAATTCCTCGTCTAGCTGGGTTTTTCCTCCCTGCACACATATGTAACGAATCACCATCAAAAACCTTGTTTTTTTTGTTGAAACTAGCAATATGCCAACAATGTCATTTTTTTTCTTCCAATGTCATTTTTTTTTTATGGCAATTTTTTTTTCTCAATGTCAATGTTATATATATATATATCTGTACATCCCATAACCCTCACCTCTGAACACGGGCTGACCTCACACCTACACTTCGATACGGCACCACCCATTCTCTACGACGACGCCCACGACGACGAAAGAGACACCACCAGGAGATACGAGGGGGCTTCAAAAACCACTACGTCAACATCCCAACCTCCAGTTCCGTTCCCGTTCGCGAGGACGCGAACAAATGAAGGAAGACGCTTCTACAGCCTCCCAGGGGTATGCACCCCTTGGAGACCATCCCCCCGTCATCTGCCTAAATCTCCTAACGGGCAACCCTTGGAAAGCCGGGACAACATCCATAAACGTAGCAAGGACAGCTTGCCACTCTAAAAAGCAGCTCGGTCCTTGCATAATGGTTACACATAGCGACATACTATTAACTGGGGCAGCAATGCCAATACATTGCTGACAGCATAGCGCCGAAGAGTATAAGAAGGCGTCTTAATCAGGTCAAGGGATCTCTTTATTATCAGTGCTTCAACGTTACGGCCGGAGGCCACGCCAGTGTCATCAGAGGTGAGTCAGTCGTGTTCAGACATCCTGCTTTTGTAACCTTTAACCCACAACTTGTACTTTACATTGTGAACATAATTACGTTCCCTACAAGGGACTCATACTTCAGAAATACAGACCAATAAACACTTGGTCAACACATCACACTAGTCTTACTGTCCATACGCCTCTTTACATCCCAACGCCCTTCCTTATTCCCGTCGCGGTTAGACGTGACAGACGGTAGGCTAATAGCGCTAGCTCAGCTACCATTGTATTTCTCGAGACGGCCCGGCTGCCAGCAAGCAGCGCGTGCCACTTGGCTGACACGAGCAGATACAGTTAGATAATAAGCAGTCAGCTGAGCGACCAGCGCAGTGACCCTTGTATTGAGTCACATCCCCTAAAAGACTACTACATTATTTATAGGAGCGCCCCCTAGTTCCTAACACACAACAACACTCTACACTGGTCAGCTTACCCTGCCAAGGGAAGCCACCCTTTTTAGGCACAGCTTTATAAATTAGTACAATAACTCTTCCTTTTAGATCCACCCCCAAATAAGGGATCTAAAACAATAGCTTGCCATGGTAGGTGAGTGGTTATCGTGTCGGTCTATCAAACCCAAGCCATCAACAGTGAGTTTTGTAAGGCGATAAATATCACGACACGCATGACATAGGCCTACGTTATTGGGATGTCAAAGAATCAATTTTAATTCAGTAGGCAATGTTCTTAATGGCAATGTTAATCTCGGGATTTTCCGCCAACACAAAAGTTCCTCCTTTCTCTTCTAGAAAGCGCTATAGTGTCAAGTAGTTTAGATATCTAACTTCCTTGACTTTCATAGCACTCCAAGGAACAACAAAATTTGACATGCAAGCTGCCCTCTGGGCACCGGAGACCGTACGATTTTATTATTATTATTATTATTATTACCATTAGGAATTTAAAAACCTACACATTACATGTAAACATTATTGGCGTTTGGCCGATACTGCTCACCCCCAGTTTATAGCTTACAATTCGTGTTAGTGCTCTCGTAGTTCTACTCACAAAATACAGAGTCGAACTTGAGACCTCTCGTTTATTTACCAAGCATAGTAAAACTGGTGTCTGCCGTCTTCCAGTGAAATGCAAGCCGAATGTTTTGCTCTTGGCCTCTCTTTTCCAACTTTTATTGCTATTACGTATACATCAAGGTTTATGTGGTTCCTAAACGTGGACTTCATTGCCCTTTACCAGTAAAATATTGTTTTAAATTACACCTTAATGTGGTCGTTCCCTTTCTCTTAGCTTCATGTTCGTGTCTACAGCGCCCCGGTGATGAACAACCGAGTAGCAAGATAGGGAGAGGAGTTTTATGCTCGCCTTCCACACCATTTCCCAACAACCACGAGTGTACTGCGGTACAGTAGACAGAGCCACTTGGCAGGCGCTATGTATGATTCATGACAAGTTGTGTTGGCAGCTGGTACACAGACGAACGATTTATGTCGAAGCTTCTGTAACTGCAGTTAGGGTAACCAATTCATAATACTTCCCCGCTAAAGCTTGATTTAAATTACACTTAATAGTCGTTTATAGCCTGTTTTCATTTATGAATAAATGGGCTTATGAGATCATCTTTTGTCCGTGTGTCTGTGTGTGTGTGTGTGAGTGTGTGTGTGTGAGAGATGATTTGTGCCCCCCTAATAACTTCTAAACGGCTGTTGCGATTTCAATGAAACTCGGTAAGTTCATAGCACTATTCCGGGTGGCCCCGACCGTGCCCTTCAAATATTGTTACGTCTCACCAAGCCAACATGGCGGCCGTGCGAAATATTTCACCAGCATTCAATATCTCCGAAAATAATACCAATATCACCCTGGAATTTTGTACGGTGACAAAGGGAACTACTAGAAGTTCACCTATGTGACTTTTGAAAATCTGGTAACTACCAAACCAACATGGCGGCCAAGCGAATTTGCGACTTTGAACAGACGTTTCTCGCGATTTAACCAACCAAACGCAATGAAACTTGGTACAGTATATGTGTATGTACATTGTAATGCAGCGAATTCTATCTTCGTTCAATTTTTTACATAACCTCAAGATGGCGGCTGTGCAAAATATTTCACCGGCATTCTATATCTCTTAAACTATTACAGGTATCACCATGAAATTTTGTACGGAGATTAAGGGCGCTACTGGAAGTTCATCTATGAGACTTTTAAAAACCGCTTAACTACAACACCAACATGGCGACCAAGCGAATTTGAAAGTTTTAAATAGACTTTTTTCGCGATTTAATGATCCAACACAATGAAACTTGGTACAACAAATGTTTATACACATTGTAATACACTGGTATCTAATTTAGTTCAATTGTTTATATAACCTCAAGATGGCGGCTGTGCGAATTTCAAAAATTAAGTTTGTATTTGCTGTGTTCGAATCATGCGATCGAAATCATCATTTGCATAATGAACGTACACAATAATCATCATCTAATAGTATGTAACTCTATGGCATACATTTATTAAAATCCAACATGGCGACCATCCGAAATATTTAGACGGTTCTCAATATCTACGAATCTATTATAGCAATCAAACTGAAAATTTGTATATTGATAGAGGCAATTGATATTAGTAGATATATGAAAATTGGCTATTTAGTTCTTCACGTAACTACTATTTTTTTAATATTTGAATTGGTACAGAGTATTTTGTTTTATGGAGCAGAAACTTGGACGTTACACAGACAGAAAGCAAACAAATTATTAGTAACAGAGATGGGTTATTGGAGGAGGGCGGCAAGAAAAGCAAGATTGGATAACATTAAAAATACGAGATTCAGAGAAATTCTGATGGTAAAAAAGAAATGTTCTATAAGTGGTTGAAGAAAAAAGATTACAATGGTTTGGACATTTGAAAATAATGCAGAATAGTAGAATTCCAAATGTAATGAAGGCAAACGGGGTGAACCAAGAGAACACTGGAGGGATGGTTACCATGGCTACCAGAGGCTTAACCGAGGAAGATGCTGAAGACCGTAATTTGTGGAGCAGTAGAATACTTTTGGATTCAAAGAAAACTGCTGTATTGTAGAATATTCCTAATGAAGGAGAAGAAGAAGAGAATTTCAGCCAATGGCCATAGCGGGGTATTTCAATTGAACGTCCGAAGTCTCAACATCAAGTTCAATTTCTAGTAGTTCAAACGTTGGCTACCACAGTGTCACTGTCACTGACACATAGCGGTGAACATTGGAACTTGATAAAGCATTTGTAACTAAACAACCTGCACATTTAGCTACACACTGCCAATTGTAGTGATAGGTTCATTTACATGCCATAAATCTATGATTGGGCCAGCCGGCTTTACTCCCCCTCCGAAGGAAGGCGTACTGAAGGGTTTTAACGCTCTTAAATATCCGAGGACTCCAGCCGAGTTTGATCGCGCGACCTTGGGCATAGCAGTTCAGCTTGCTACCGACTATGCTACTGAAGCCTGATTAAATCTGATTAAATTTAAAACCTCAAAATGTTTGAATAAGAATATTAATACCAATGTGCCTAAATGCTTATTTTAAAAGTAAAAGAGACCACATTGTGGTGCAGTGGCTGTCAATCTTGGCAGTCATCCCTGAGGTCTGGGCTCGAATCCCTGCCCTGTCAAAAATGCAAGCTATTCAATGTTGAAAACCATGTTGGTGCAATTGTAACAATTATTCGTTGTTTTCTCCAAACCGGACACACTTACGAGGTGCTGGCACGCGGTAGACTGATGAATTTTCACTGGATACTCAACCGTATCCGGTCGATTAGATTACCATTTTGCCATTTCTACCCCTACGAGCGCCAGTGTGAATCAATGTAGAGTTTCACATAAGCCCTTATAACAACTTATGGTGTGAAGATTTTTCGAACAAATAGTTCCGTAAAGGACTAAATAGCCTATTTTCATATATCCTACTTATGTTAATTGCCTTTATCAATATACAACATTCCAGTATGATTGCTGTAATAGATTCGTAGATATTGAGAAACGTCTAAATATTTCGGATGGTCGCCATGTTGGATTTTTATATATATAGGCCATACAGTTATGTACTATTAGATGAGAATTATTGCGTATCCAGTTGATTTCGATCGCATGATTAGAACACGAGAAATAAAAACTTAATTTAAAAAATTCGCACAGCCGCCATCTTGAGGTTATGTAAACAATTGAAATAAATTAGATGTCAGTGCATTGCAATTTGTATAGTCATTTGCTGTACCAAGGTTGACTGCGTTCGGATGGTTAAATCGCGAGAAAAGTCTATTTAATTGTTTCATCTTCGCTTGGCCGCCATGTTCGTTCTGTAGTTAACAGGTTTTTGAAAGTCTCACAGGTGAACGTCTAATGGTGCCCTTTATCACTGAACAATATTACTGGGTGATATGAGTAATAGTTTCGGAGATATTGAATGCCGGTTAAATATTTCGCACATCCGCCATTTTGGGTTGGTGAGATGCAATAAAATTGAAGGGCACGGTCGGGGTCGGCCAAAATAGTACTAAGACCTTACTGAGGTCCATTGATATCGCTCCAGCCGTTTTGAAGTTATTAGGGGGGACACATATGGACGCACATACTCACATATACACACACACACGGACAAAGGTGATCTCATATGCCTATTTTTTTTTCATCAATGAAAATTAGCTAAAAGTCAAAAATTTTTCGGTGATATTGAACCAAGGAACACATTAAATAAAGAATTATGGATATAAGCTAATTTGGCTACGATTTTAATCAAAAAGACAAGTAGTTCCGTGAAGAACTAGGCAGCCTATTTCATACATCCTACTCATGTTAATTGCCTCTATCAACATAAAAAAATTAAGTTGATTGTTTTAATAGATTCGTAGATATTGAGAACCGTCTAAATTTTTCAGATGGTCGCCATGTTGGATTTTTATTTATGTACTATTACATGAAGATTATTGTGTGTGTGTGGTATTCGAACGTCATCGTAAAAAGTAAAAACAAGATTTTAAAATTTCGCACAGCTGCCATCTTGTGGTTATGAAAACAATTGAAATAAATTAGATACCAGTGGATTAACATTTGTATAAGCATTTACCGTACAAAGTTTCACTGCACTCGTATGGTTAAATCGCAAGAAACGTTCATTTAAATATTTATGCTTCGCGTCACCGCCATGTTGGATTTGTGCTCACCAGGTTAGTGAAAGTCATATAGGTGAACTTATGTGCATAGCCTCTATGAATATAAAAATATCAGTTTGATTGCTGTAAAGATTCGGAGTTTCCGAGAACCGTCTAAATATTTCGGATGGTCGCCATTTTGGATTGTTATATGTATAGGCCATACAGTTATGTACTATTAAAGGACAATTATTGCATAGCTTCATTATTCAAGCTTTCACTTCGATCGCATGATTACGACTCAAAAGACAAAAACTTCATTTCAAAATTTCGCACGGCCACCATCTTGAGGTTATGTAAACAATTGAACTAAATTAGATGCCAGTGCATTACAATATGAATAATAATTTACTGTACATCATTTCACTGCGCTCAGATGGTCAAATTGCGAGAAAAGTCTATTAAAATGTTTCAACTTCGCTTGGCTGCCATGTCCGTTTTTACCATTACAGGTTTTGAAAATTACATAGATAAACTTGTAGTAGTGCCTTTTATCACCGTACACATTTCAGGGTGATATCAGTAATAGTTTCGGATATATAGAATGCCAGTTAAATATTTCGCACAACCGCCATCTTGAGGTATAATAATTTGGTGTACCAAGTTTCATTACGTTTGGATGGTTAAATCGTGAGAAAAGTACATGTTCGAGAGGCATGCCCAAAGAGGAATGTTGAAGCGAAAGAGGAAAGGCACGAGTGTTGACAGACCTAAATTTAGATACTTTAGTAACATGCAGCTGTGCATATTATTGGTAAACGGTGAAATTGTGATGTTTCTAGTTGTCATTGTTACCTAACAATGAAGCTTTCAATAAGCAGTTGCATTGTTGGCTATTCTGCACTACCAGGTCTACTTAAAGTACGACTGATTGTTCATATTATATTGTATTACACTTTATTTTTTTCTACGCAAATGTAGTACATTACACATCAATTGTTACTTCCACCTTCTCAGCATAATCTCCTTGTAGTTGTATGAACTTTTGTCATCGATGTGTCAGTCTCTCCACATCCAGACCTTCCTGAAACCATTCCTTCAGAGAGCTGCGAACCCAAGCCTTGACAGCTGTGTCCAGTTATGCAAAATCCGCAAAACGGTGACCATGCTATGGAAGCTTAGGGGCAGTTCACCGCCAAAGAAATGTCGAACAGTGCCATCAGCTGGCAAGTGAATGGCGACAGTGTTCTGGGACACAAAGGGCATCATCCTCATTGACTGGGGGCCACGATTAACAGTGCAGCATATGTGGCAACCCTTAAGCGCTTACGTCGTGCTATTCAAACTAAGCGGCCAGGAAAATTGGCTAAAGGTGAGTGTGCTTCTGCAACATGACAATGCCCGACCCCACACTAGCCGAGAGACCATCGCTGTCATTGATCAAATCGGATTAACGGTGCTGGCACACCCACCATACTCTCCTGACTTGGCCCCTAGAACATGAAGAAATCTCTGGACACAGCTGTCAATGCGTGAGTACCCAGCACTCCGAAGGAATGGTTTCAGGAAGGTCTGGAGAGACTGACACATAGATGGCAAAAGTGCATAAAGTTACAAGGAGATAATGTTGAGAAGGTGGACGTAACAACTAATGTGTAATGTACTTCATTTGGGTAGAAAAAAAATACATTCAGTCTGAAAGACTAGACGTTATATCATTTCAAATGACGCATGCTATAAATGTTACACATGTTAGAAAATTTCAACTCTTTCAACAGACTCCCTTAGCCATTAACTTAGGCTTCCCGCGCAGGCACACCTTTAAGGGTCACCCTGAATTTGAGTCTGACATCTTTTACAACTCTTTAAGGGTCACCCGTTATTTGAATCTGATATCATGCAAACCTCTTTAAGGGTCACCCGTTATTTGAATTGAATCTAACATACTGTACACCTCGTTAACTGTCACCCTGTATTCATGTGTGACATCTTGTACACCTCTTTAGGAGTCACCCTGTATTCTTCTCTGCCATCTTGTACACCTCTTTAAGAGTCACCTTGTATTCTTATCTGGCATATTGTATATCTCTTTAGAAGTCACCCTGTATTCATGTGTGACATCTTGTACACCTCTTTAGGAGTCACCCTGTATTCTTATCTGGCATCTTCTACACCTCTTTAGGAGCTCTGTATTCTTTTCGCTTCGCTCGAAGCCCCAGGTCACTCGACGCCCCAGGACTCTTTCAACAGACTCAATTAACCATTAACTTAGGCTTCCCGCGCGGCTGCATGACGTCACCGTCCGTCTCCGTAACGCATAACTTTAGACTCAAGCATAACGATGAAGTCGACAAGATCATTTGAAATGATACAAATCTAGTGTAAAACAGAAATGTGTATGGTGCTTAAAAATATCCAACAATAAAAGGCAGCGATGAGTAAATATAATCGCAAGATTCGCTATGCAAAGATGAATTCTCCAAATCTTACCGAGAGTCCCTGTACCTTGTCGCACGTGGGGTTTGTTTCATTACGGAGTCTCGGTAGTTGAAAATAATGTTCTGTGTTATTAGTTACTAGGGCTCGGATTTTTAGGTACTAAAAATCGGGAAAATATTTATTTTTATGTACTAAAAATACCTGAAATATGTGACAAAAAGTAAAAATATGTACTTATAATTTAATTTATTAATGTGAATATAAACAATATGAATGCAATTTATGCTATGCCTCAATGACTACTGAAGAATTACAATACACAACGAGATACATCTTCAGGTTGTCCATCACAAATGACAGACGATTATCGCGAAACACTTGTTCTGAAGGCGCAAAACTGCGGCTATAAGTTTCTTGTGTAACTTGAGATCGCTGTTCAGCCTTGATTGCTTTCCCACATGGTTGGCAGAACAGATCGCCCCCATCAGGAGTAAAAGTATCTTTTAAATTCTTCAACAGATGATATCTTGTAGTTGTTTTTAATTTAGGCATCGTAGAACTGCCTTACACTGAAATGAACTACATGTGAGTGACACTGGTTCCAGGTAGCTCTAGCACGTGGTGCAATATGGCTATGGACAAGGAAATCCCCGGCTTCCACAGTGAGTGGCACGGGGCGACAAGTTAAGAATAACAAATTTGCAAGCTGACATACGCTCTGTACAAAGATAGGATAGATCACAGGTTCTTCCCCGTTGAAGTAACACAGAACAAAAACAAGATGTTCAGTAAAGAACATATAGCCTACTTTCTCCTAAATGCATGGGTATTGTTTTAACTCTTTGTCCTTTTCAAGGAGTATGATTGAATGTTGGTTGTAGTAGCTTGTTGAAATACAACGTGCTATAGGGATATTAAACATGAATATGAGGTGCCCTTTGCTAGTGCTACCTCTGTACCAAATTTCGTTCAATTCGGTTTCACCGTGTTTGAATTGATAGGGGGAATCGATTTGCACACATACATGGCCACCATCTGCAAACAATTGGGCTGATGTTCTTGCAGTTTGGTCTGAATATGTTTCCCACCTAAAGATATGGTGTTGCAAAATTTGGTAGAGACTAGATTATTAGGTTGGTCGTAATTACATATTAGCTTTTAACATTTGGGTGGCCGCGATTACGTTTCCGTCAAGATAGCGGTGATATAAAACATGACACTGAGGTGCCCTTTGCTAGTGCTACCTCTGTACCAAATTTCGTTCCATTCGGTTTCACCGTGTTCGAATTGATAAGGAGAATCGATTTTCACACAAAGATGGCCGCCATCCGCAAAATATTAGGCTGATGACCTATTAGTTTGGTCAAAGGATGCTCCCTCCATAAAGGTATGTTGTTGCTAAATTTGCTAGAGATCGGATGATTAGGCTAATCGTAATTTGATTTAAGCTTTGAACATTTGTGTGGCCGCCATTACGTTTCTGTCAATATGGCGGTGATATAAATCATGACACTGAGATGCCCTTTGCTAGTGCTATCTCTGTACCAAATTTCGTTCCATTCGGTTTCACCGTGTTTGAATTAATAGGGAGAATCGATTTTGACACAAAGATGGCTGCCATCCGCAAACTATTAGGCGAATGACCTATTAGATTGGTCAAAGGATGCTCCCTCCATAAAGGTATGTAGTTGCAAAATTTGGTAGAGATCGGATGATTAGGTTAATCGAAATTTGATTTAAGATTTGAACATTCGTGTGGCCGCCATTACGTTTCAGTCAAGATGGTGGCGATATAAAACATGACACTGAGGTGCCCTTTGCTAGTGCTACCTCTGTACCAAATTTCGTTCCATTCGGTTCCACCGTGTTCGAATTAATAGGGGGAATCAATTTTGACATAAAGATGGCCGCCACCCGCAAACTATTAGGCTAATAACCTGTTAGATTGATCAAAGGATGCTCCCTCCATAAAGGTATGTAGTTGCAAAATTTGGTAGAGATCGGATGATTAGGTTAATCGTAATTTGATTTAACCTTTGAACATTCGTGTGGCCGCCATTACGTTTCTGTCAAGATGGCGGCGATATAAAACATGACACTGAGGTGCCCTTTGCTAGTGCTACCTCTGTACCAAATTTCGTACCATTCGGTTGCACCGTGTTCGAATTAATAGGGGGAATCGATTTTCACACAAAGATGGCCGCCATCCGCAAACTATTAGGTTAATGACCTAGTTATTTGGTCAAAGGATGCTTCCTCTATAAAAGTATGTTGTTGCAAAATTTGGTAGAGATCGGATGATTAGGTTAATCGTAATTTGATTTAAGCTTTGAACATTTGTGTGGCCGCCATTACGTTTCCGTCAAGATGGCGGCGATATAAAACATGACACTGAGGTGCCTTTTGTTAGTACTACCTCTGTACCAAATTTCGTACCATTCGGTTGCACCGTGTTCGAATTAATAGGGGGAATCGATTTTCACACAAAGATGGCCGCCATCCGCAAACTATTACGCTGATGACTTATTAGTTTGGTCAAAGGATGCTCCCCCATAAAGGTATGTTGTTGCAAAATTTGGTAGAGATCCGATGATTAGGTTAGTCGTAATTTGATTTAAGCTTTGAACATTTGTGTGGCCGCCATTACGTTTCCGTCAAGATGGCGGCGATATAAAACATGACACTGAGGTATCCTTTGCTAGTGCTACCTTTGTACCAAATTTCGTTCAATTCGCATTCACCGTGTTCGAATTGATAGGGGGGGACAGACATTCAGAGTACACACACTCACACACACACAGACACACACACACACAGACACACACACAGACTCACACACACACATACACACACACAGACAGACACACTTTTTTCGCCCTGTGTTGATCTCATAAGTCTACTTTCATTTTTTGCAAAAATCGAAAGTAGGCTAAAAATGCAATATACTGAAAGATCTAGCATACTGATTTAAAAATGTAAATATTATGTATTTTATGTGCTAATAAGTGAAAAGCAGGAATTTGTGTATTTATAGAAAAAATGCTTAAAATATTTATTTACCTAAAAATCCTAGCCCTAGTTATTACACAGCTAACTAAGCCACCGAGTAGGTCATTTCGCCGGAGTTGTGCTATCAATAGCCTTGTTAATGAGATGAGCTTGCTGGTGGTTCCATCATGGTGACGTGAACTGCTGTGTTGCAATAACCTTCAGTAAACAGAAATCTACCGGGTGATTTAGCCGTGGTCGTTACGGCATGGCTGCTGGCAGTGGCTCACATCCGGGAGGCGAGGAGGTTCGAATTCCCCCCACCGGCAACCTTGAAGATGGTCTTCTGTGGTTTCCCATCTTCCTTCCAGGCAAATGCCGGGGTTGTTCCCTAACTATAGGCCACAGCCGCTACCTTCCAACTCCTCGTCCTTACATTCAAACTTTCCTCACCAGACAACACTCCACACGCGTCCACCTAGAAGCAGCTACATAACTGGCGAGCCGAACATGTCCTCGGACGTAGTTGGTAGAATGCTGAGCTTCTATGCCCAAGATAGCGGGTTCAAACCCGGCCAAAGCCATCGGATTTTTAAGAGCGTTGAAAATCCCTCGGTATCCCTTCCTTCAGAGGAGAAGTAAAGCCAGCGTGGCGGTCCCATGTCATAGATTTATGGCATGTTAAAGAACCTTCTACTAATTACACCTGTGTGAAATTAAATTGTATAGGATAATAATGTAAACAACGCTCTTAGGTTCCTATGTCCGTTACCAAGAGCCGACTGCGGTGGCCTCTAGTAGCTAAGTTCTGAACTAGGCCTAGTAGTCGTTGACGGTGGCGTTTGGCGGCAAAAGTAGGAACTATTTGAAAAATTGAAAGTTGCAGTCCTTACTTGAATTAAAAAACAGATACACACACTAATACAGTCACCACAATTAACACCGGTTATCAGACAGATTCTACACACACCCGAAGTACACGGGGCTACATGATCGCGTTGTCGCAGGCCCTAAACTACTGTAAGGAACCAAAAGCCATACGCTAACAACAACAAAAGAACAGAAAGCTTGTGAAAGCATGGTCATCAGCACCACGTAATTTGTGTGAGATCTTTATTAGCACGCAACATTCTTTAAGAAATGTCACAAAGCTTGTAAGATATTGATCACCAACAAGTGAACATCATCAAATATTAACCAATCACGTTAGAATTTGTGCACAGAATATAACCATTCAAAATCTCGGTGGAGTTCTTTAAAGGGTAAAATCGCACCTGTGGGGTGCAAATAAAGGGGTCTTTTTCCATAAATAGAAATATTGCTCTACTTTTCTTGGTATGTGAAAACTCGAAATCATTCAAAAATTGGTAATACTCTTCGGATAAGGGCCAACACTTATCTCAGTGAAGGATTTTGATAGCACCAACCATTGACCAAAGGGGTTGGAAATATAGACTTCTGATACAAATAAGAATCATGGTTGGTTGGTTCCTCATTTTAGGGGCTGCGGAAACGCGGTCATGTAGCCCCGTGTACTTTGTGTGTGTGTAGAATCTGTCTGATAACCGGTGTTAATTGTGATGACTCTATTAGTGTGTGTTATCTGTTATTATTATTTAGCGTATGATGCTTACAAGACAGAAAAGAATCATATACACTATTTACAATAAACACTATTCACAGCATTAGGACCATCTCTTCAAATTTGGACAGGAAGGTCTGTAATCCACGCAATTGTATCAGGAGTTGCTGAGTGGAGATCAGCCAAGGCGCCGGGATATGAATGCAGAGGGCACTCCTGCACAATATGCTCGATAGTCTGCATTTCAAAACCACAGTCACATCGGGGGGGAATCTATCCAACCCTAGGGCTGCACCTGTTCGACCAGTACCACACCGGATTCTGTTGAGCCTTAACCAAACTGCCCGAGGAAGATTAAAACCAGCAAGTCCTGTGGTGGGGTCACTGATTTGATGTAGGCTGCGAGGTGAGGAGTTTCGCCATTCATCTCTCCAGGCATTTCGGAAGTTGAACTCAGTGGACGAAAGATCAATAGCTCTTTTGCATGCTGGCTTTCGGGATTTCAAGCTCTTTGTAGACGTCACTCAGCAAGAACACCCTATATATAGTATAGTTGAATAGAATAAATTAAGGATCCCGTGTTATCTGTAATTCAGGTAGAAGGACTGCAGTAATTAATTTTTAGTTGTTCCTCCTTTTGCTACCAAAAGCTATCGTTCACGACACCTTGCTTGCGGACTGGCTACTAGATGGCATCGCAATCAGCATCTGGTGGCGAATGTTGGAACTAATAGAGCGTCATCAATTTTTACCTTCAAATTTTGGATTCACACAAGTGTAGTTAGTGAAAGGTTCTTTTTCATGCCATAAATCTATGACATGGGACCGTCGGCGTTACTTCCCCTCCGAAGGAAGGCATACTGAGGGATTTTTAACGCTCTTAAAAAGCATGGAAGCTCTGCATGCTACCAATTATGCCAAGGAATCCGCCCGTGCCGAGACAGAATTATTTCTCTTGGTCCATTTCTCTTCTTGGAAAGGGCACGTGTTCGCGTGGCTGACGGAAGACACCAAAACTGATAAATCTCCCGACCACTATGCCTGACGACTCTCAGCAGAATAGCTGAATAAAATTAAGGATCCTATCTTTCATTAGTCCAGTTCTCTTCTTAGTGAGAGCTCGTGGTCGCGCGACTAAAGGGAATCACCGGGTCTGATTAATCTCCCGACCACTACGCCTGACGACTTTCAGCAGGACACCGTATATACAGTGTAGCTGAATAGAATTATGGATCCTGTCTTTCATTAGGTCCAGTTCTCTTCTTAGTGAGAGCTCGTGGTCGCGCGATTAAAGGGAAACACCGGGGCTGATAAATTTCCCGACCACTACGCTTGACGACTCTCAGCAGAATAGCTGAATAGAATTAAGGATCCTATCTTTCATTAGGTCCAGTTCTCTTCTTAGTGAGAGCTCGTGGTCGCGCGACTAAAGGGAGACACCAGCGCAGATAAATCTCCCGACCACTACGCTTGACGACTCTCAGCAGGACACCCTAAATATTGTACATAATAGCTGAATAGAATAAAGGATCCTGTCTTTCATTAGGTCCAGGTCTGTTCTTGGAGAGGGATCGAGTTTGCGTGGCTGGAGGGGACAGGACACCAGGCCAGATAAATCTCCCGACAGTAAGGACCACTAGGAGAGACGGATGACTGCGGTCCAGTTACTCGGACTAATGTGGGGTGTGGGCGTTCTGCGACAGTTATTGATGTTCGCTCACTGTTGCAAACTGCTGCACAGAAATCATCTGTACGAATTCCTACTCATCTTCTCGTCTATAAACCTCACGGCCTAGCCATGAGCGCTAAATCACCCACCATGACTGCGACCATTGCTTTCAGTTACTGGTGTTTGGCTCCTGTGTTACTGCGTTCATGTCAGCCTCACTTGATCAACTCTTGTTCTCTTCCCACCCCGAATCTATTACGATGTCCGTAGCTTCGGGAGTCATTCACATTTTCACATTAATTGGTCCTTATTTGATACCCTCATGTTCTCTTGTTGTAGTTGTTTGTTGTTGCTTATTTTAGGTGCTGTGACATCGTAGTCTTGTAGCCCCGTGATCACTTTCGTGATGTTACACGAATTCTTTACAGTATTTTCCTTTCAGAATTTGACGACCTATTTTACCGTCAAATTATTTCCATTGCACGCGAGGCCAATGAAAAGGTGACAAATATATTCAATTTCATAACCATATACGAATGTGTACTTGGATTATCATAAGCATATTTCTAATATTCTTACCAGAGAGTGTTACAATACCTCAGCTTGGTACTGGCCGTGCGATCAAACTGATCGCCAAAATGGCTGCCGCCTTTAAACCCATGTCATGGAGTGTCGTCACTTCCTGTGTCGGCCTATCACTAGAGCCCTGCTGGGATAAACAAAACGTAATCCGCATCCGCCCCGCATCCGCACAACTGTTATCCGCATTCACCCCGCATCCACACAACTGTTATCCGCATTCATCCCGCATCCACACAACTGTTATCCGGATCCGTCCCACATCCACACAACTGTTATCCGCATCCGTCTCACATCCGCACTACTGTTATCCGCATCCACCCCACATCCACACACCTGTTTTCCGCATCCACCCCACATCCACACACCTGTTTTCCGCATCAGCCCCACATCCACACACCTGTTTTCCTCATCCACCCCACATCCGCACAACTGTTACCAGCATCCGACCCACATCCGCACAACTGTTACCAGCATCCGACCCACATCCACACACCTGTTTTCCTCATCCACCCCACATCCACACACCTGTTTTCCGCATCAGCCCCACATCCACACACCTGTTTTCCTCATCCACCCCACATCCGCACAACTGTTACCAGCATCCGACCCACATCCGCACAACTGTTACCAGCATCCGACCCACATCCACACACCTGTTTTCCTCATCCACCCCGCATCCGCACAACTGTTACCAGCATCCGTCTCACATCCGCACAACTGTTATCCGCATCCGACCCACATCCACACAACTGTTATCCGCATCCACCCCACATCCGCACAACTGTTTTCCGCATCCACCCCGCATCCGCACAACTGTTACCAGCATCCACCCCACATCCACACAACTGTTATCTGCATCCGTCTCACATCCACACAACTGTTATTCGCATCCGACCCACATCCACACAACTGTTACCAGCATCCGTCTCACATCCACACAACTGTTACCAGCATCCGTCTCACATCCACACAACTGTTATCCGCATCCACCCCACATCCGCACAACTGTTTTCCGCATCCACCCCGCATCCGCACAACTGTTTTCCGCATCCACCCCACATCCACACAACTGTTATCCGCATCCGACCCACATCCGCACAACTGTTACCAGCATCCGACCCACATCCACACACCTGTTATCCGGATCTACTGGCATTACAATTATATTTTTAATTAGGCAGGCCGAAAGCATAAATCGCTCCCCTGCTCTGTGTAGCCATGAGCAGGGGAGTGTTAATTATGCTTAATAACACAAATTGAATCATCTTCATCATTTCGTCATGAAAAAATATTACGAAAAAATATGATATGGCATAAACATCCGGATCATAATAATGTTTTTAAACAAGATCGGATTGTATTCTAAAAACTATCCTCAAATTTGCTCCAAATATGATACGCAGCTTATCCGCTATCCACATCCACGCACGGCTGTACCTATCACTGCCTCGAATTGCTGTCACATGGGTTTCCTTCTGGAATGATCCATGGGTCTGTATAAGTGGAGGAGCTCACCACATCCTCACCATTCTATTCTGTAAGCTATTCTCAACTATAGCTCAACAGGTTCAACAAAGGCCTGAATGAGGTCGCTGCCGGCGCGAGCGATGGAGGGATAGCACGTGGTGGGTGGGCCAGCGCCAGTTGTTTACTGCGCAAGTCACGCCTTCCGCGGCAGCAAATGATGATGATGATGATAATTGCTGTTTTAAGAGGCCTAACATCTAGGTTATCGGCCCATAATGGTCTGGGTGATAGCGAAAATGACAATGAAATGCAACCCATAATGAAAATTAAGTGAGACTGAAAATGGAACTCAGATTGAAACTACTCACAAAATGTACAGTGGGTAGTCGGTTGGTTGGTTCTTAAGTTTAGGGGCTGCGACAACGCGGGCATGTAGCCCCGTGTACTTTGGGTGTGTGTAGAATCTGTCTGATAACCGGTGTTAATTGTGATGACTGTATTAGTGTGTGTATCTGTTTTAATTCAAGTAAGGACTGCAGACGATCAATTTTCAAGTAGTTCCTAATTTAGCCACCAAACGCCACCGTCAACGACTACTAGTTCACAACTTAGCTACCAGACATCACCGCAGTCGGCTCTTGGCAACGAACGTAGGAACCTAAGAGCGTTGGTTACATTCTTAACCTATACAATTTAGCTTCACACAGGTGTAATTGGTGAAAGGGTCTTTAACATGCCATAAATCTATGACATGGGACCGCCGGCTTGACTTACCCTCTGAAGGAAGGCATACTGAGGGATTTTTAACGCTACTTACAAATTAAAGGTACCGGTAATTTAGAAGGAAAATACTTACAAAAGCAATGTAGACTCGAATTACTCAACAAAATGCAATTGAAATCCAAAATACTTACAAAATACAATTGAAAATACGTACAAAATGTCATTGAGGTTCCAAATATTTACAAAATGCAAGTGAAATTGAAAATACACAATGCAAGTTAGATTTAAAAAGGCCGGTTCAGATTCAAAATACTCACAAAGTGCAATTGAAATTCAAAATACTTACAAAATGTAATTGAAATTGAAAATGCCTACAAAATGTATGGTAGATCAAAATACTCAAATATGTGGAAGTCCCTGATTCAAAATACTGTACTGACAAAATGCAATTTAGATTGAAAATACTTAGGCTAAAAAATGGAGTTTCGATCGAAAACACTTACAAAATGTGGTTGAGATAAAAAAGAACTCACAAAATGTAATTTAGAGACACCGGGAGCCAATTCTTAAAAACAGGTCAGGAATCTTAAAGAGAAAAGGAATTATAATGAAAAGAAGGCTGATCCCACGAAGAATGAGGGATCAGGAAAGATGAGAGAAGGGCCAATGAAGGCGGGAAAGGAAAAGACTCCCTAGGCCTCAGATACCCTAATACCGTCGGGGTCGGAAGAGAACAAGTGTTGACCGAGAGATGTCAACAGGAAAGAAGACGGAGAGGAGCGCGGCACAAGTAATTGGAAGCAATGCCGGACTCAGCTGGGGTCCCGTGATCGCACTAGATGTGAGCCCCTGGGAGAGTGACAGCAAATAGCAGTACATACAGCAACGTGATGACAGGAGGGGCAAGGGGAAGCCAAGTAGTTCGGATATTTTCCGGGGTTTCAGATGAACTTGTCGCGCTGAATTCACACTGCACCACACGGCCCCAGGCCGCTCTGCACTGCACACATCTTCTCCGCGGCTACGCTGGTCGTACTGCTGGCCGTAAGCACGGCTTGTTCTCCGAGACAGAACCTGACTGCATGTTCCGAAGGAAGCAACACTCCTCTACACTGCTATAGAAACTGGAATCTTAACCAGCTAGAGCGGCTTCGGTGGCGCAGTTGGTAGCCTAGGGTCGCGGGTTCAAACCCCGCCGAAGTCGTCGGATTTTTTAGGAACTTTAAAAGTCCCTCAGTAGGCCTTCCTTCGGAGGGAAAGTCAAGCCGGCGGTCACATGTAGATTTATGGCATGAAAAAGAACCTTCCACTAATTACATTTTTTTGTCGTTTACCCTCCAGGTTGGTGGAACCAACGGACTCAGCGAGGGAACTCACCACTACCGCCTCTACGGGCAGTGTCCTAAGGCGGGGAACATCGAATCGGAAGGAATACAACTGGTGAGGTGGGATTGGCACCTCGCCCAGTTGGCCTCACCTGCAAAGCGAACAGGGGCCTCATGAGGGAAGGTAAAGAATGGTTAGGATGGATAGGCAAGGAAGAGGGAAAGAGGCGGCCTTGAAGAAGGGACCATCCTGGCATTTGCCCGAAGACGAAGTGGGAAACCACGGAAAACCACTTCGAGGATGGCTGAGGGGGAATCGAACCCCCTCTACTCATTTGGGCCACCCGAGGCTGAGTAGACCCCGTTCCAGTCCTCGTACCACTTTTCAAATTTCGTGGCAGAGCCGGGAATCGAGCCCAGGACCTCCGGGGCGGCAGCTAACCATGCTGACCGCTACGCTACGGAGGCGACAATTACATTTGTGTGAAGCTTAATTATAGGTTCGTCGCCAGGAATCGACTGCGGTGGCATCTAGTAACCAAGTCCAGAACTTGTTGTCGTTGACGGTGGCGTTTGGTAGTAAAAGTAGCAACTACTTGAAAATTGAATGTCTACAGTCCTTACTTAAATTAAAAACAGACTAGTTGAAACCCGTCAAAACATGACGACCAATGGGAAAATATTTACCCAGGGATGTTCTTATATATATTCTTTGTACGATTACTTTTAGGCACTGTTGAAACTTTAAGGGCGTCAAAAGATTGCACTCTCGACGTTGCAACATACTGCTGGCCATGACTGAAAACGCGATGAGGTAAATATTGAGACCTATACGTTGCAGAGTTTCCCCTTGAGTATTGATTGTGATAAAGTATGCCAAGCGAATTGGAAAATGTTGCCTCTTAAAAAATGGTAGTGTTTTTTCGGATGGTGTTAAATCAAGTCGAAGGATTAGGCCTCTCTGCCTAATTTTAACTGCACTTATTATTTCCAAATCCAAGCAATATGGTTGCATTTAGGAGCCCTTGGGAAACGTTCAGATTTCTTAAGGAGCAAAACTATGAATCAAGCGTTTGGACTATGTGGAGGCACATAATTTAATTCCAAGAAATTCAAGAACTATGCAGGAAACTGAAATAAACGTATAGGTCTCAATTTTCCTCATCAAGTTTTCAGTCATGGCCAGCAGTATGTTGCAATGTCGACAGTGCAATCTTTCATCTTCAGTATTTAATCTGTTAATGCTCGTGTACAGTATTTTTTTTGGAACTAAGTTACTGGATAGAAGGTCAATGACTTATAAGTTGATTTCATTACATTGTTCATTTTTTTTTGTGTAAGAATCCCTCAGTATGCCTTCCTTCGGAGGGGAAGTAAATCCGGCGGTCATATGCCTTAGATTTATGACATGAAAAAGAATCTTCCACTAACTACAGTTCATTTGTGTGAAGCCAAAATTTGTTGGTTAGATTATTTGATAACGCTATATTAGTTCCAGAGTTCGGCGCCAGGTGCTGGCTACGATGGCATCTAGTAGTCAAGTCCGCAGCTAGGTGTCGTGGACGGTAGCATTTGGTAGCAAAAGTGGGAACTACTGTACTTGAAAATTAGATCGTCTTCAGTCCTTACCTGAATCACAGATAACACACACTAATACAGCCATCACATTATTAACACCGGTTATCAGACAGATTCTACGCACCGACAGTGGTGGCTCAGCTGGCTAAAGCGCAGCGTTAGGTCATGGGACCAAGCTCTCTGTTGACTCGGTAGACGCGTGGGTTCGAGCCCCACCGTCGGCTGTCCTTGAAATGGTTTTCCGTGGTTTCCCATTTTCAACACCAGGCAAATGCTGGGACAGTACCTTCTGAAAGGCCACGGCCGCTTCCTTCCACATCCTTGCCCAGTTTCATTCACCATCATTCATTTCATCTCTCATTAACTCCTCTCATGAGGTTGGCGTCAGGAAGGGCATCCGGCCATAAAAACCACCGCCACAATTACTTCCATCGCATCTCATCCCCGACCCCGTTGGAAAAACGGGAATAATAAGGGGTAGACATACAATACATCAGACAGATTCTACGCATACACCCAAAGTACACGGGGCTACATGACCGCATTTTGCAGCCCTTAAACTAAGGAACCAACCATTCGTGTAAAAATGCGAACTTTCGAGAAATTTATTATATCCTTCGCAGAAGTAAATGTTTCAGGCACTGTATCCTCATGCGTTGCAAGTTTGGCAGGTAATTCAGTAACACTTGATTATCACCATCCATAGAGAAGTTGTCGCCGTTAACATGTAGCATATAATCAGAAAATTCAATTTCACCTGGTTTCAATCGCGTGTCTTTAAGTAAGTGGCGTATTTTGGAGAAAGGCCAGAGAGAAGAGTATTTAATATAATTGTGAATAACTGTTTGGCGAGAAGCGTGCAACAGATCTGAAGTCACCATGAAGAATAACTTTCCCGCAAAAAGGAATAATGTCGTTAACTATCTCTTAGAAGTAGATTCACACACATGAAAGAATGAATG
The DNA here is from genome assembly GCA_946902985.2 of Meconema thalassinum. Classification (NCBI taxonomy): domain Eukaryota; kingdom Metazoa; phylum Arthropoda; class Insecta; order Orthoptera; family Tettigoniidae; genus Meconema; species Meconema thalassinum. The sequence continues at coordinate 502,941,726 of OX336393.1, read as the reverse complement.
TTTGCCATTGGGGCTCCATGCCAAACTATGAGCCGAGCTCATCGAATATCGTCAGCTGGATTTTGAATGTTAAATGTAGGAGTTTTGCAAGAATTCACTTGATTTGCAGATCTGACTCGATTAGCTTCTGGAGAATCTAATATATACAACTGGTCGCAAGAACCGTCGCTTATAATTTTGGAATATAACGAAGAAATGCGATGATTTGCAAATCCATACATTTTAAAACAATATGGACCGTATGCATGTGGCACAGTAACATTGGTACCGGTACCGAATGAAACGAAGTTCATGGCATTGTTGTACTACCGATTTTTATTTCGGAAATTGCTCGAGATATCATCTCCAGTGAAAAATTGTTGCAGCCTGTCCAATATTTTATATTTAGTCAGATCAATTTTACCTTTACAACAGCAAAGGTCAAAGTAACCAAGCGTAGATTTCTCGCAAGAGAAATACTGTGCAGAACAATGTTTACATTTGTTCGTTAAGGGCCCTACACTGTATAGCATATACTCTGGAATTGTTTCTGAAATGGCATATTTATATTGGATTTTAAAGGTGGCTTCGTATTTTCTTCCGATTTCCCATTTTAATGCGGCTAATGGTTTTTTTTTCGTCAAATGGGTTTATTTATAGTAGCATTTCTCCCCAAATTAATGTCATATTCAATAACACTATAGTGGCCTGCATCAACGCAGCCGCCAAATATTAAATGGCAAATAATACTTCTATTGAAAAAATCCACAGCATGGTTAGATTCATTGTTATGTACTCTAAACAAATAATCAATAAACAATAATATTCACTGAAGTTTAGAGGCTTTCATTCTCAAGTTGGTTGCTGATGAGAATGCGATGAGACTGATCGCTAAAAATAAAATCATTATAATTATCCCTGCCTGCAACTATTTTTACAATTTGCTTGCAAACGCAGCTCAGGAAGAAGTTCTTCGTTTTGAAATAAACAGCACGAAACTGCTCTAAATAAGCCATTTCCATCACCTGTTGTAGGTACAATCCTTTGCATTTCCATGACAATAAATTATGTGAGGGAGCATAGAATCACTTCGCCAGCCGCCGTAATGGAGGGAGTTTTAGAATTATATGTTCAGTGCATGTCAAAAATCATATTAACACAGGGAAGCCCAGTCTTAAGACTACATTCTGAGCTATCATCCCGGATTACGGGTTCAATCCCTGCTCTGCCAAGAAATTTAATTCTGGTCTGAGGGCTGGAACGGGGCGCACTCTTGTGGCAAAATTAAGAATAGCAAGATTCGATTCCCATCTCAGTAATCTTGGATGTGGTTTTCCGTGGTTTCCCATTTCCACTCCAGGCAAATACCGGGATGGATCCTAACTTAAAGTCTCGGTCGTCAACTCCCCATTCCCCAACTTAATTACAAATGCACACATCAATATAGACATCACAATAACACAGGTTATCAGAGAACATTATTACCACGATGTCCGAGTCCATCAAATTAATTATGGTCGCCAATTCTCTCATGGCGGAAGCGATTGCGGCCATTTTAATTTAATAATTCAGAAGTATGCCAACGTAAATCGTGGGGAATTCCTTACCTAATGGGAATAATAAAAGTAAAATATGTTTAGACAATGCGACACCAACAGCAAGAAAGAATAATTGGGAAATAAAAATTCATGTCTGAGGTGGGACTCGAACTCTCTAAATAATGCATAATGAAATTCGCTGAGTCCAGCGCAGGCCCTGAGCCACCTAGACAATGTAAATGGCATGCAATATTACAATACTTAAACATACATACTCACTCAACTGACTGTTTAAGTTCTTAAATACCTCCCTTATTTTATAATTCTCTTTCAATGTATATTGTGGAAACATCATAAACAATATTCGGGGCCCTTTTTAATTCTCATAAACAAAAATCTCAGTAAGAAGCGGTGGGATGCGCCATTTCGCTCATGTAAAATAAAGCCATTGTGCGCAAGCGCGGGAGCTACAAATATTATCTTTTTCTTTATTAAGGAGAATTCGTTACATTAGGGGAATTTTAAATGTTAAGTATGATTTGGCTACGTAATACCAATTGCAAGAAATAAGATTACGGAAAGTAAAAAAACCTGTCGGAGGTGAGAATCGAACCCTCTCCATTTCACACTGCATAATTTTCAACTTCGCAACTCTAGCATTGAGCCACCAATCCACTGGAAAATTGACGCAATATTGAGTTACATAAACATTATACACACTCAACAGTATGTGTAAGTTCTTTTACATTTCCCGTCTATTATAATTCCATTCCTTATATATCGTGGAAACATCATAATCAATATTCCCCTCCTTTATAATTCTTATAATAATAACTATTACATTAAACGCGGTGGACGTCCGCCATGTCTGTCATTAACCAACGTGATACTGCGCATGCGCCTGAGCCAATAATTTTGCAGTTTTGTTTATAAATTTAAAAATATATGGTAACATATTTGTTTATTTTAAAGAAACTCTGCAAATCTGCATGCCAAGAGCTTTCGTTAGAATGTCTTACGAAGCCAATCGGTTAAGTCGTTTTCACAATCTCGTGTGTACAAAAAACAGCTTAGTGTTTTAAATATATAGATAACACACACTAATACAGACAACACAATATTAACACCGGTTATCAGACAGATTCTACACACACCCAAATTACACGGGGCTACATGACCGCGTTGTCGCAGCCCCTAAACTAAGGAATCAACCTAACCAGCTAGACACTGGGTCTACTTCTACCTAACATTATCAACGCTTACGGATTTCCTCTGTGCATGTGACATTCACACCACCGTGAATAACTTCGAAGAGGCCACTGCCACCTCCCTTCCAACGCCACACCGCAGACAACTTCCATGGGGCCACGGCCGCCTCTCTTTGACAGAAGCATTAGCCAAATGCTGACCCACCTGGGATAATACTTACATCACTGGGGGTGCCTTTTAAGACGATTTTATCATCCCTGCTAGCTCGGAGCTATTTTATTGAACTGGCTCACTTCGCTCCAAGATCGTCTCTACATTTTCAAGAAAACATAAGTTTAAGTGTTTTTCCAGCATATTTCAAAGTTTATACATGATTCTTTAGTGTCAACAATTTCAGGGTTCAAAACCTTTTTTTTTCCCCTTTTTTTTTTCAATGTTAATTTTTGCAATTTCTTTAGCCTAAGGGCTTCTTTTCAGAGACTTCCTTTCTTGTCAATTCTGCATACTGATATTTCTCTTTAAAGTACTTGTGTATTTTTTTAAACTCGTTATTCAACTCAATTTAATATTTAATGTTATTTGTTGAAAAGTATCATTGAAATAAACTCAATCTCTGTCAACGTTTGATGTTCTGGTGGTACAACCCTTTGCCCCCCCCCCCCCCCTCTCGCTAATCACTACTTTACACTTTGCTACTAGCTTGCCATGGTGGGAGAGTGGTTATCGTGTCAGACTACCAACCCCCCAAGCTTGCAGGTTCGCTCCTGGCCGTTGTAAGTGGTTTTTTTTTGAAAGGCGACATAAATCACGATACGCATGTCATACGTTGTTGGCATATTAAAGAATCCATTTGAATACAGTAGGCCGTGTGCATAATGGAAAATTTAATCTCGGAATTGTATCCGCCAACACTAAAAGTTCCTCATTTCTCTACTAGAAAGCGCTATATTGACAAGGAGCTCAGATACCTAACCTCCTTGACTTTCATAGCGCTCCAAGGAGCGATAAAATTCAACATGCAAGCTGCCCTCTGGGCGACAATTAACAAATTTTGCACCCGGCACCCGAGGCCATATGATATTATTATTATTATTATTATTATTATTATTACTTTAATATTTCTTCCAAGCTGTTGCTTGATGCTGTTGTCCCTCATGGTAGAGTCTGGGCTAATATCCACCACTCTGTGTATTTCAGCCACTTCCTACCCTAAACCTACCTCAATTACAAATGGACACACTAGTACAGACATCACTGTGACACAGGTTATTAGACATATTTCATACACACCTTCGAGTGATAATTAAAAACCTGTACAATTGTGATAGCATGCGTATTTGCAAATTGTAGGAGCCTCCATGGCTTAAGCGGCAGCACGCTGGCCTCTCACCGCTGAGTCCGTGGTTCAAATCCCGGTTACTCCATGTGATATTTGTGCTGGACAAAGCGGAGGCAGACAGGTCTTTCTCCGGGTACTCCGGTTTTCCCTGTCATCAATTTTTTTCCAGCAACACTCTCCACTATCATTTAATCTGGCATTCATTTTATCATTGCCCAAGAGGAGTGCGACAGGCTTCGGCAGCCGGGTTAGTTCATCTCCTCGCCGCTAGATGGGGGTTTCATTCATTCCATTATCTGACCCGGTCGGTCGACTGGAAGCAAGTTGTGGATTTCATTTGCAAATTTCATCAAGAAACATTATGAATGACTCGGAGCACCATGAATGGTTTTGAGGCGTGAAGTTAACATGCTGTTTGTATGTTTGGCTTCGATGCTACACAAGTTGTTGTTTCGTTTGTGGGGGTTGGACATCGTGGTTATTCAGTGCCGTGTACTTGGGTGTGTGTAGAATTTGGATGATAAGCTGTGATATTGTAGTACCTGTAGCAGTGTTTGTATTTGTATTTCAGGTGAGGATTTTGATGGAGGCGTCCATGGTCTCAATTTAGGAACCATCACTGCATTTGCCTGGAGTGAACGTGGGTAACCTCGAAAAACCACTTCAAGGATGGCTGAGGTGGTAATCGAATCCACTTCTACTAAGTACTGCCTCACGTGGCAGAGTGTACTCCGTTCCAGCCCCCAGACCACAATTAAATTTCTTGGCAGAGCCGGGATTCAAACCCGGGAATCCCCCAGGGATTCACGACTTGTGGGACGTGAATTAGTGACCAAGGGACCCCAGCTGAGTCCAGCATTGCTTCCACTTACATGTGCCATGCTCCTTTTAGGTATATTTCCTGTCGACCTCCCTTGTTCAAACTCGTTCTCTTCCGACCCCGACGGTATTACGATATCGGAGGCCTAGGGAGTCTTTCACTTTCCGCCTTAAATGACCCTTGTCTCATCTTTCCTGATACCCTTATTCTTCGAGGGGTCAGCCTTCTTTTTCTTTTCATGTTATCTCCTGACTTCTCCTCAAGGCCCTCAAGGAGGCAGGGTGTGTGCGTCCCCACCACTTCTGGTGCACCCTGGACAGTGCTACACCCTCAAGGGCTCAAGGCTGGTGTGTTCGGGAGTTGGCGATCCCGAGGGATCCCTGAGTTGGGTCCGGTTTTTCCCCCTTTCTCCACTGACTTTCGAGTGGACCCTCTCCTATTTCACTTTCCTATCTCCCTTTTATGGCTCGACTTCCTTCCAAAATCCTCAATCCTCGAGGGTTGAGGGCATTTCTTATTCTCCTGTTGTTTATTTACCTTTAGGAGCCGATAACCTAGACGTTAGGCCCCTTAAAACAACAATCATCATCATCATCAAACCCGGTCCTCTGCAGTTACAGCCAAGAATGCTAGACACTACGCAACGAGGCGGTTGGTTTAGAATTAACATGTTGGCTGTGTATTTGTGAACAATACCATATGCTAGGCTAGCGTATGCTGACAAACACCATTGTGTGGCGTCCATAATTCACCTGGTCTGTTGTTGCCCGGGACATTGCGAACTGGCTCGTTAGGAGCCTTGTGCAATCAGGACTGCGGTCCTAATGCAGCTTTCAAGACAGCAGCTATCGGCGATTACTGGCCTCAAAGAAAAACCGATAAAAGGAGAAATACGCAGTGGAATGGGTAACACAACCGTGGAGATCGTCCATATAGCACTTTACCTAACTCCTCAGCCACCCATCTTATGTCACGTTTCATGATATGATTGAGAAGTCTTTGTGGAATGGTTCGACTCCAAACAACACAAAGAAATCTATGAGCAGCTAGGTACAGCACTGATACACTCCGTGATTGGCAGAACGGTGCTCATATCTAGAGCCCTACTGACCATTAGGACATACTATATAACAAAATTAAATTCATAATCAGAACAATTATCAAACAAACGACAAAAATACTCACTTAAATAAGCATTATAAATAACGTATTAAGTGTGAAAAGCTTAAAATAATAAACTACAAAAAACAAATCTTAATCTCTTTTTTAAACTTAACAGAAGAGTGAAAGGAGCCCTTAAGGGCACCAGACTCGAAGCATTCTACAATCGACTGACAGAGAGTTCGTTGGTTTGTTCCTCGGTTTAGGGGCTGCGACAACGCGGTCATATAGCCCCGTGTACTTTGGGTATGTGTAGAATCTGTCTGATAACCGGTGTTAATTGTGATGACTGTATTAGTGTGTGTTATCTGTTTTTTAATTCAAGTAAGGACGGCAGACTTTGAATTTATGAAATAGTTCCTACTTTTGCCACCAAACGCCACTGTCAACGACTACTAGTTCAGAACTTAGCTACTAGACGCCCCCGCAGTCGACTCCTGCCAACGAACGTAGGAACGTAAGAGCGTCCTTAACCTATATAATTTAGCCTCACACAGGTGTAATTTTATCCGAATCTACTGGCACGCAATAACGATTTTAATGAGATAAAGCATAAATTAGTAAAGCAACATATTCAGACATTTGAGGAACAAGTCGTTCCCTTAGGCTTTGTATGTCATGTGATATGTTTAAAATGAATGTTATAAGCGAGAATTGCAACCCTTTCCTGTTCGGAGTGTTAATTATGCTTAACGACATAATTCAAATGAGATTAGCGTAAATTATCTTACAGATTTTGTCATGAAAGGAGCATAACGGAAAGATATGACATGTCTTGAGCACCCGGGTCTTAGTAATGATATTAAACAAGTTCGGATTGTATTCCAAAAACTATCCGCAAACTTACTCCAAACATTATCCGCAGCTTATCAGCTATCCACACAGCCATGCACACTCTATCCGCAAGGCGATAACTTTTGCGGATATCCGCGGATTTATCACATATAAGCCCATATCTCAATTGGCTGTTGGAAAAGTGTCTATTTTATTTAGAGTTTGAATTGGTTTCCCTCATACAGGCCACTGAGGGTACAAGGTATCTTTATGCAGCTCTCTGCATTCAGAGGGCGGTTAAATACAATGAACCAATACAAATATTCACCAAAACCTCAGTTGACAATACGTTCTTAATAAAGGTAGTTGTTATTACAACTGCATAATCGTTAGATTTTGGCTGTTGTAAAATAATTCCCTACTATAGGCTTCTATAATTTATATATTAAACACGTCACTTCATCCACTTAGGATTCGCCAGTCCATTCTTCACCGTAACTTGAAATAAGACTCGTCCAAACCCTGATACTCCCTATATTGTGGTATTAGTAGATGCTACCGGAGAACAAAACAAGAAACTTCAGAGAGCTTTAAATTGCTCCATTAGGTTTAATTTCTGCTTAAAATTTTCCTCACACGTGTCTCCTTTTTATGCTCTATTTTCCTGGTTGAAAGTTGAACAACAAAGAAACCTGGACTAGCATTTGGAATAATTGTCCTCGTGACGTTAGAAATTGTACATCCCTAATAACTTTCAAACGTGCATGTAGAGAATTCCTCTTGAATTCGTAGGTCAACTAGAACAATTTGTGTATGAATGTGTGAGTGAATGACCATAGTATAATTTTGTTAAAAATGTATGTCATTTAAATTGTATAGCTTAGTTAATATCACGCAGTTGCCAATTTAATTCTAGTGTTTAAGTTTGGCAGGTTAATAATAACACATGTGAGTATTCATGTAAGTTGCACTGAGTGTGGTTAAGTGTAAGAGAGGGGCTAGAGCCCTAACTTCGCCACAATAAAGGCACCAATAAGTAAATACAAAAATAAATTAAAGACAGAGTGGAAGCGGCTGTAATAGCATTGAGGGACATCAAAGTGTTAAATAAATTATCAACAGGGACTGCAATGAAACTCTTTCAAGCAAAAATCACTTCGATAATATTGTATGGCTTATAAATAATCTGGCAAAACCTCTCTAAGAGGAACCTCCAACATAGGCCTACAGAAAAGTTAAGACAATCTTGTATATTCGCTATCACGGCCACCGAATTAAAACTCAGCAATGGCTGCTTGAGCTTTTATTTCTCGCAGTAGAGGCGCAGGTGCACTTTATAAAAAGGGAGGTAGTGCGCAGTTCGCTACTCTTGTGGGGGTCTGGGCGGGGACACCAAGAGCCCACTGATGAACCAGCTTGGTGTCCTAGGCGAAACCCCACACAAGACACGGCACAAACCTAGAAGAATTGCTTAGTTTTAAGACAATCTATTTGAAAAAGGTGCTCTGCCTATCCAAAACGACTTCATCAAGATTATGCTATGAATTACTGACAGAATTCACGAAAATCATTCACGACCGCACAGTGCCAACGTTACGATAGACTTTTTCAAAGAATTCAAATGTGAAGTTTTGGACCATCTTCCGTTTAGTCCAAACCAGCACTGAATGATTTTCATATTTTCGAGAATTGAAGGTATGGTTGGGCGGCAACGCCTCGCCAAAAAGGAAACACTTCAGGAGACTGTCCAGATGTACCCACCTCAGTGGCGGCAGAAATTTTTTCTGAGGGCATTGGAAAGCTGGTGTAACGATACGACAAATATTGCAATCGTTTTGGCGATTATGTTGAAACATAAGAATAAAACAAGCAAACATTTAGTAGTAAAATCAGTTTGGTATCTCAATCTGTTATTTTTATACAGTCCACCGGAACTTGAAGACAAAACAGCCCTCGTACTTGGACTTGTCGAAGGATATCTGCAAACCTGACTTCACCGCGATATCAGGTTGTTTCTTCCCAGTAATTGGGTTTATATTGTGTTGCAATGTCAACAGTGAATTAATGGAACGGCTCCAATCACCTTACACACGGGTTGATGACCAAGCCCCTAATAATTAACAACCTTGACTTTGTGTGGTAAGATGAACTTACTGGATGTAACAAGCACAGTTTATAAAAATGAAGTTTTACTCTTCGAATCAAACAACACTAGGCTACATGGAATGTGAGTTTCACCATCAGAGATATTGAATGAGACCATAAATTGGACATTTATATGAGCTGTGTCGTAGCGAGCGTGGCGCTCACTTCAGTACAGCTGTAGCCAGTCCCCTCTATTTTCTCATTAACTCCCAGCCAACTCTTTTTTACTTCATATCCCTATATATTGCAGGAAGGGACTTAATTTAATGGCATTAAAACAGGAGCTCAAAACTGGTGGGATGTGTGTTGGAGACCACAGGGCCTGAACTTATTATTGCATGTTTTCCACTTCCTTTGAATGGAATGCCGTCTTTCAATTTTCCTCTCGACTTCCCTCGATTCTCTACCAACCCCGAGACTAATCAGAGAGATACAATTCACACCAACGATTTCTACCAGTGATTTGTTGTTGATGATAACTGTTGTTTTAATGGGCCTAACATCTAGGTTATCGTCCCCTAATGGTTTGGGTGATAGTGAAAGGTGAGACGAGAATGAAAACTGTAACTAATTAACTACAGTCTCACAAACTAGAAGAAGAAATGATAAACAAATAAAGCACAAGGCAAATAAGGGATAGGAAGAAAAGAAATGCCCTCAATCCTCGAAGAATGAGGATTGAGGTACTTGGAAAGAAGGAGAGCCATGAAAGGCAGATAGGAACGGGAAAGAGGAGAGGGCCCGCCCCTAAGTCAGAGGAAAAAGGGGACAAAACGGACCCAGCCCAGGAATCCCTTGAAGTCTCCAACTCCCAAACTCTCCAGCTGTGAGCCCTTGACGGTGTAGCACTATCCAGGGTGCACCAGAAGTGGTGCGCTACATACACCCTGCCTCCTTGAGGGCCTTGAGCAGAAGGTAGGAGATAGCAGGAAAAGAAAAAAAAGAATGACCCCTCGAAGGGTGAGGGTATCAGGAAATATGAGACAAGGGCCTATTAAGGTCGGAAAGTGAAAGACTCCCTTGGGCTCAGATACCTTTATACCGTCAGGGTCGGAAGAGAACAAGAGTTGATCAAGAGAGGTCGACAGGAAAGAAGAGAGAGAGAGAAGCCCAGCAGAAGTAAGTGGAAGCAATGCCGGACTCAGCTGGGGGTCCCGTGGTCGCCAACCCACGTTCCACTAGATGTGAGCCCCTGGGGTGCAGTGAGTTTTGAAAGTGCAGTTGGATAACAGACACCTTGAGAGTCTCAAATTAACGGACATGCGCATTGATACCTAAATTCTAAGACTGCGCTGTGGATTTTTGAATTTGAATTGTCACCGAGTCGCAAAGCACAGTCGTAACCGTTCACCTGAAGAAGCTATCACCTGGTAGCGAGACTAGTAGTGGCAATTATGAAGTAGTGTTCCGAAACGTTTGGTGTACGTATATTAACTAAATTTGTATCTTAATGAGGGGCGATATCCCTTATGAACGTCAAATTAGAAGGTGAAAAGCTAAAGGAAGTAGGAGACTTCTGTTACTTAGGAAGCAAAATAACCAGTGATGGACGAAGCAAAGAGAATATAAAAAGTTGGTTGGCTCAGGCAAGGGAAGCATTTCTGCAGAAGGGGAGTCTGATGACATCGAATATAGATTTATGTATTTAGAAGTCGTTTTGGAAAGCCTTTGTCTAGAGCGTGCCACTCTATGGAAGTCAAACTTGAACTGCAGGCGCAGTGAGAAAGGAGGAGAATTGAAGCGCATGAAATGTGGTGTTACAGGAGAATGATGAAGAAGATAGAGTAACAAATGGAGAGGTATTAGGACGAGTGGGAGAAGAGATAGGTTGGTAGGACACATACTAAGACACCCAGGAATAGCAAACTTAGTTACGGAAGGAAGGGTCGAGGACAAGAACTGCAGGGGTAGACCAAGGTTAGAATATGTTGAACAGATTGTCTCGGATGTAGGGTGTTGTAGCTATGCACAGTAGGGATGAAAGGATTAGGTCAGGACAGGGAGGCATGGAAAGCTGTATCAAACCATTCAAAAGACTGAAGACTGACACATGGTATTATTATTATCAGTATTATTTATTAAAATAGTTCATCATGTCATTGGGTACAGTTCACCATTTCATCGGCATTCGATGCAAGATCGAGTGGAGATCTGTATACTGGTATGCAGATTATGGTGGAGCCCCAGTTTATCAGCGACTTCGGTATGATCTCAATGAAGAGATTGGTTGCTCAGTTTAGGGGCTGCAACAACGCGGTCATGTAGCCCCGTGTACTTTGGGTATGTGTAGAATCTGTCTAACAACCTGTGTTCATTGTGATGACTGTATTAGTGTGTGTTATCTGTTTTTTAAAATTCAAGTAAGGACTGCAGACTTTGAATTTTTCAAATAGTTCCTACTCTTGCCATCAAACGCCACCGTCAACGACTACTAGTTCGGAACATAGCTACCAGACGCCTCTGCAGTCAGCTCCTGGCATCGAACGTAGGAATCTAAGAGCGTTGTTTACATTTTAACCTATATAACTTAGCTTCACACAGGTGTAATTAGTGGAAGGATCTTTAACATGCCATAAATCTATGACATGGGACCTCCGGCTTTACTTCCCCTCCGAAGAAAGGCATACTGAGGGATTTTTAACGCTTTTAAAAATCCGACGTCTTCGGCAGGGTTTAAACCCGCGACCTTGGGTTAGAAGCTCAGCACGCTACCAACTACGCCACCGAAGCCGCTAATGAAGAGATTATTTAAGGCAATACAGTAACAAATTCCTGTCGCCATATCTGTTCGATCATTATCATTATTACACCATTTTCCCCTTACGGACAGTGTTTGAACTCAAATATCTCATGATGACACAATTATCAATTCTTTCCCTTCTTCCTCTTCTCTTCGCAAAATCTCTTCGTCCTTTGACTGTGTTCCTGTTTCCTTTGTTCTGTCCACAATGTTACCGTCTTCTTCTTTTCAGGTAGGCTACGATACACTATGTTTTGCTAATTTTGTTTCTGTATTCTCCTCTGTCGCCTATCGTTTGCCTCGTAATCCCTGCCTGCCTGAAGTCTTCCTCAATTTCCTGAAACCAATTTGTTTTCGTACTTGAACTGTTTACTACATCAACGATCTTCTTTGTAAATCTATCGTTGTTCATTCTCTGTATGTGCCCGAGTCATGTCCATTGCCCAGTAAACCCCTTACTAGCCATGACCAAGAGACATCCCTTACTAATTTTGGTTTTTAAATGATAATAATTATTATCATACTAATATATAAAAATGAGATGGTGTGTGTCTGTCTTTCTGTCTGTCTGTCTGTCTGTCTGTGTGTTACTCAATAACGCAGGAACCACTGGTCCGATTTAAATGAAATTTTGCATGGATGTATCTGATGCACCATGTTTACATATAGGATACTTTCAATTTCGATATTTTGCACTATTAAAAAATGGTGACCATTTTAGTGACGTCACTACACCCTTTGGTTTCGAAATTTCATACTTCCACATCAAATAAAAAGAGAACGCTAAGAAATAGCAAACTGTTGATGCATACACAAGATTTAACATTTAATTTGCTATCCAAAAGGTCCTTATCACTTTTCGTGTATCTCCAACGGTTAGCGAGTAAAACCTATATATGTGCAATAAAACACGGTCAACACCGAGAGGTGCAGTACATCTCTACATACATAAAAATTAAAGTTTGTATGTTTCTTTCGCAATTTCTACGGAAATTTGAGTTATTTACGCGTTTCAGACTGTTTTATTATGGATACGCGCGAAAATAATTTTTTGGTCTGTCTGTCTGTTTGTTTGTCTGTGGACAAATTTGTTCCCTTATAACTCGAGAACGGCTGGGTGTATTAACGTAAAATTTGGTACAGATATCCATCAGAGGCACGACACTAATCATTGATGTAACCCTTCTCCGTACCTCTCATAAAAGGGGGCCTACCCCCTTGAAATACATGCTGAAATAGGAGTAGAAGGACGAGACAAAGATCATTTTCAGCCTCTCAATGGGAGAGACAAAACTCGGGGGCCCTAAGGGGTCCCCGAAATCCACATTTTAAGGCCCTAAAACCAACCAAGTTTGAGATATTCCCAGAAAACTAATTCCATTTACTTAATTGAGAGTGCCATTCCGCAAGGAATAAACCGTAATTCTATGGAATAAATTTCGCTATATTTAATTCGGAGCTTCATATTTCCATATGGATTTATTTTAATAAACTAATAATAATAATAATAATATCGTATGGCCTCGGGTGCCTGGTGCAAGCTTTGCTATTTGACACCCAGAGGGTAGCTTGCATGTCGAATTTCGTAGTTCCGTGACTATGAAAGTCAAGGAGGTTAGATGTTAGATATCTAATCTCCTTGAACACAATAGCGCTTTCTAGTAGAGAAATGAGGAACTTTGTGCTGGCGGAAACTCCCGAGATTAATTTTGCCATTATGAACTCAGCCTACTGAATTCAAATGGGTTCTTTGACATGCCAACATCGTATGACATGCGTATCGTATTTTTGCCGCCTTTCAAAAGTCACTTACCACGGTCAGGGGCGAACCTGCAATCTTGGGGTTAGTAGACCGACACGCTATCCACTCACCCACCATGGAAAGCTAATAAACTAATGAACGAATACAAGCCCGTAACCATGGAAACAGTTTCTTAGAGGTCCTTCTATTGCTGTAAGACGCAATGCAATTCCATTAATTACATTGGTGTGAAAGTTTGCAAACGGCTAGAAGGTTATCACGGAACCAAATTAAGCTGTAAAATTCATCAATACGTATAATGCGCTTAAGAGGGTCAAGGGGTACACTAGACTTTTTTCACGCGATTTACTCCTGCGGGTGTGGTACGGCAGGTCTATTATATTCCTATCCCTATATTACATTACTATTATTAGTATTATATTATGGCGTACAACGAGGAGACAAAGCCTCTCGGTGCCAGAAACAAAACTTGGGGCCTACATTTCAAGGTTCTAAAACCAACAGTATCTGAAATATTCCCAGAAAATTAATTTAATTTAATTTAACAAACTAATGAAGGAATGGAAATTGGTAACCATGACAACATTATCTCAAGGGGTGGCATCCAACTGTCCATCTATTTCTGTAAGAAGCAATGTCACTCCATTTATACCTTGCCACGGTGGGTGAGTGGATAGCGTGTCGGTCTACTAACCCCAAGATTGTAGGTTCACTCCTGGCCGTGGTACAGGCCGGACGTTTGTTTTAGACGAGTGAACAATCTTAATGGAAGCCTGGAGGCGAGTTACTGCAGTACCTGTGTTGTTATCAGCTGCCCCAAGCGCTCCAATGATTGATAAAGCAGTTTCACACTATTGCTGAAGTATAGTCACTGGCAAATATAATGACGTTCTGTTCGTAACTACGTAACGTGTACTTCCGTGTCACACAATACTTCGACGTGGACTGTACTGTCTGCTCAAGTCTGGAATTCCATTACATCAGATCGGTGGTGACAAATGTGAAGTGATAGGGTGAGAGAGTGACTGTGTACAGGCTCACCCGCAGGCTTCAAGGTCAAGGGCAATCGTCTAAAACAAACGTCCGGCCTGTACGTGATTTTTGAAAGGCGGCAAAAATACGACTCGCATGTCATACGATGTTGGCATGTCAAAGAACCCATTTGAATTCAGTAGGCCGTGTTCATAATGGCAAAATTAACCTCAGGAGTTTCCGCCAACACAAAGTTCCTCATTTCTCTACTAGAAAGCGCTATAGTGTTCAAGGAGCATAGATATCTACCCTCCTTGACTTTCATAGTGATTCAAGGAACAACGAAATTTCGACATGCAAGCTACCCTCTGGGTGTCAAATTATGAAGCTTGCACCCGGCACCCGAGGCCATACGATATTATTATTAGCTACTCCATTTATTACATTTCTGTAAAAGTTTGCAAATGGCTCTAAGGTTATCACGGAACCAACGTAGACTGTATAATTCGTCAATGCAATTAAGGGGGTCAAGGGGTAACCTAGAATTTTTTCATGCAATTTCGCGTGTGACATAT
The DNA here is from genome assembly GCA_946902985.2 of Meconema thalassinum. NCBI lineage: Eukaryota > Metazoa > Arthropoda > Insecta > Orthoptera > Tettigoniidae > Meconema > Meconema thalassinum. Next base: position 502,926,712 of record OX336393.1, on the reverse strand, counting down.
AGCACAGAAAGTCTATTATATCTACAAACAGCAACATTATTTTCAAAAATTCCTGAATTGAATCAGCATTTTTTGCGGCTTTTAGGAATTTGGACCATTTGAGGCTAAATAACCTGAATTTTCATGCAACACAAGCCTTTATAATTTATGAAAGAGGTCTTCCTGTGTATGTGGACCTAACACAATGTAGAGGGTCATTTTTATGTGAGGTGTATTGCGTTTCGTCTACAAGGCTTTCAAATCTATTTCACGTCAGGAAGTACACGTTAGGTGAATTTAGTTTGAGAGCACATTTTAACTAATTTTTTTTTTTTTTTTTTTGTCGACATACGGGTTCATCGTAGGGATGATTTTGTTTGATACGTATGGTAGATTTACCCATATTTGGATATCTGGGTGATATGTTGTAGACAATAGAACTGTCTGTCTGTCTGTCTTTGTGTGTATCTTTATGTACGCCTATAAATCGTGTTCGGATGCTTGGTGCATCGTAAAATTAGGTATGGTAAACATGAGTCAATACACCAATCATTTATAAAACTCCTCACCGTACTTTTCATACAGTAGAAGGGTGGATATAGGGAAAAACTTCTCAAAATACATGCTAAAATAGGCGAAATATAAAAATGATCCTAGAAGGACGATCAAAGCATATGTTGCGCTCCTCATTGGGAGACACAAAATTCGAGAGTCTATAAGGGGTCTCCGAAAACCATATTTTAAGGCCCTTAAATTAACAATGTGTGTGATATTCCCAGAAAACTACCTTCGTTCTGATAAACTTAAGAATGAATGTCAAACCGCTAACCATTGCAACAGTAGCTCAATTGATAATGTCTGGTGTTAATATATAACACCGTTCGAAGAACGGGTACTTCTGCTAGTAAATAATAATAATTATTATTACTATTATTATTATTATAATAATAATTATTATTATTATTATTACTATCCAGGAGAGACGAAGTATATTCTCTTCAGGAAGTCAGAATATTATATGAGTCCACTCCAAGCCCACAGGCAAAGCAAGTAAAAGCTTGCTATTTCAAAAGCACTTTAAGTGAGCATATTTCCATTAGGTATTTCTCGGAAGAACAGAACTATGAGTTGGCCACTGCTAACATTCTTCAGTTTCCAGACACTCTCCATTATTTCACAAGGAACACATATTTCCGTTCCTTCCTCATAATAATTCTCAGTATTGAGCTTTCCACAACAACTTTAAGGTTTGATTGGCTAAAACCCCCTCTTACCACTAGAGATACACGCCATTGGTGAATCTCTACATGTGACAGCTTTTCCCTCTCCAGAGAAAGTTACAGTTTATATACTGATGCACAGCTCATAATCGCTCTCTTCATAACCATACAGCAGACCATGTGGCCACTCCTCACCACAGCTATATAGATACTGTGTACGCTCTGCCTCACGGCAAACAAGTCAGGCTTCATGTAAAGAGTAATGTAATTACTTAGTTGTTGGTAACCAATAAATAACATCTTCTCACGTCTTCTATTCTTTTGTAAGTATAACAATATACAGCGCGGTAGAACTTGAGCGGAACTAAATAGTAGATCCTCAAGCAATATTCAAATTAAGTGAGTGTCGATAAGTTCACTCTTCTCCAACTAGACAACTGGCCGGAGATCTACGAAAAACTTATCTGGGGGCCCTTGCCGGAATTGATACATGATCTATCAGATCTATATGCAGATTGGATCAAGCATTCAGATAACGTTCAGAGAAACGCATTTCGTTGCTTGACTAAGAGGCTGTATCACACCGCAACACTCAGTAGTATATACTCAAAAGAATCAGCGAGCTGGGGTAGCCAGTAGTTAGCCGACAACGCTCAAAGAGAAGCGCCTTTCGACAACCAACCGACTACGCACGCTGAAGGAGGGAGGTAGCCGACAACGCTCAAAGAGAAGCACCTTTCGGCACCAACCACCATCGCTGTTGGAGTGAGCTGACAACTCCAAAATAAGGGGCCTTTCAACCATTCGACAACGAACCGAAGACTTGAAGGAAGGAGGTAAGCTGACAGCCCTGAAATAGGGGCCTTTCAACTATCAACTTCTACACTGATGTAGGTGAGAGCTGGTAACGTTCCAAGAGACCAACGTCCCAAGTAAACGCCTTCCAACCACATGACATCAGAGAACCAACAACCGAATTCTACCATTGCTGTACGTGCGGGCTGATAACGTCAGAAAAAAACAAAGTTCCACGTGACGCCCTCCACCACACGACACCAGAGGAGGAGCACAGTACGAGGAAGATGAGGTCCGATATGCCAATTCTCCTTAGCCTGTGAGTACAAAACAATACCTTATTTGTGATGCCTGAATATTGCAGTGAAAACATGGTCTTTAAGTTGTGTTGAGCAAAAATTTAATAATAAATTCATTTTGCCTTTCAAATAACGTGAGACTTAGCTTAATCGAAAGATATGTTGCCTTTCCCATTCTATTCGAATTACTACGTAGATTATAAGCTAATAATAACTTCATTCTGCCCTTCAAATAAAGTGAGATTTAACTTAATCGAAAGATCTGTCGTTTTTCCATTTTATTTGAATTAATAATAATAATAATAAAATAAAAAATAATAATAAGCTTCGTTTTCAGAAAGAATAATCAAAGTGCGCTCTGACTAGCAGACCTTACACTTCTTTATTAACTTTCTGAATTAAAACAGAAAACTAAACCTTTTTTTTAAACAAATATCATCACATTAAATCATCAAACTTATTTCAGAAGGAAATACCATTCTCAATTTATAAATATTATTTTCATTAGAACTGGTGGAGAATCTAAACGGGATATCCACATATCATTAATCATTTATAATAATAACTATAATTCTCATTTTATAAATACCATTGTCATTAGAACCTTGTAGAGAATCTAAACGGGATATCTACATATAATTAATCTTTAGAATTAATAATAATAATAATAATAATAATAATAATAATAAGTTAATTTCTTTATCGTGAAAACTTAAACGGAGCTCTTTCACGAGCATTCAAATAATAATAAGTTATTTTAATAAAATTGTAATTATTTCTTAAGAACAATTTTCATTTAAATTAATTTTCAACTAGTTCACATTGTGTAAAACCTTATCGGGGCTCTTTCACATATATATAATTTTAATTAATATTTACATTCATAAATACATAATTAATTTTAAAAGTAATTCATTTAAATTTTCCTTAATTTTCACTTAAACTAACTTCCAATTATAATAATCTAAAAAGCCTGAAGCAAATCTGTTATCAAAATTCGAATACGCTCAAATTCAATTATTGTCTGAATTTAATGGTAGTCCATCCTGCAGTCTAGATTATTTTATTGCAAGATGCGACAGTTTTCTAAACACCCATAGAAGAGCAGCCGCGACCGCCAACTCAAATGTAATTAATGAAATTTTATTCAATGTCATAAAATCTAAATTGAAAGGTGAAGCCAGTAGTATACTCGAACTAGATGCGAACAGTAACTACGAGAGGTTCAAAGAAAAACTAATTAGGAGGTTTGGGGATGTGAAAGATGAGAGATTGTTAGTACAAGAAATTTCTAACTGTTTCCAAAAACGAAACGAGAGCTATACTGATTATCACGACAGACTAGATGCCCTAGTTCTGCAATGTAAAAGCCTATGCAAACTCAACTACCGAGATCAGATCTTGGAATTGAAACTTCGGGAATTGGACGAGCTTTGCTTAAACACCTTTAAGGCGTTTGCAAACCCACCAAACCCGCAATTCAGATATCCGAGTCCACATCTGAACTTTAGACCTGTCCAGAGTTCAAACCCCACCAGTGCCAAAACCAACCTTTCAAACCCACAAATGATAGAACCGTACCGTGCATATTTGCGCTGCGCACAAATTGCAGACTTAAGTAGTGTGTTGCGACATTGTAGAATTTACGACAATGACCGCGCCCATGAAAGTTATATGGATCAGTTGAGAGGAACATCAAAATATCCTACCAACAACATTTCCAGTCAGAAAATGTATCCACCTAAGAATAGCCAAACGCACCAACCACTAAACCAGGTTTCTCATAATCCGTTTACATATCCAAGACCACATAATAATTATTTTCCGCAGATGCAACAGTTTGCAAACCCACCAAACCCGCAATTCAGATATCCGAGTCCACATCTGAACTTTAGACCTGTCCAGAGTTCAAACCGCACCAGTGCCAAAACCAACCTTTCAAACCCACAAATCGACCCTATCCTACACCAAATAATATAGGAAGAAGATTTACTCCCAATAACCAGAGTTACCCAAAACCAATGTCAGGAGTGTCCACCACTCGAGCAAACGTAAATGCACGTGAAGAAGACATTGATAGAACAGATAGTTATCCTTCTGAGGTACAATCCGAATACCCTCAGCAGACACAAGTATTCGAACCCATGCATGAATATGAAACAGAACAGGAACATGAATACAACACTGACTATTTAACGTTTGAAACACCTGTCGAGCATTTTGCACGATATAGTCTACAATCACTTGATGTTCCTTCTGAGCTTAATTATGCACAAGATCAGGATTATTCGCCTTACCCAACAATCTTAGCCGAAAACCTGAATGATATAAGAAATGCCTCAAAACTGATTATTCGCCTTACCCAACAATCTTAGCCGAAAACCTGAATGATATAAGAAATGCCTCAAAACTGCCACACTATTTGGATTAAAAAGCTTGATAGACAGTGGAGCTTGTAATTCCATAATGAATCCAAGCGTGGCATATGAACACTTTACAGAATATTTGTTCAAAGAATCATTCTGAATTCAGTCTGTCCATTCGGAAACGATAGGTGAGGACAACATAAAGTTTCCCATCTTTTCAGAATACGGAATTAACGCACCAATCAAGTTTCGAGTCATGAAATGGCGTAATTACTTTGACGCGTTAATTGGAACAGCTGATTTTGTGAAGCTAGGTGTATTTAATGAATTTTAAATACGGTGAAATGCATTACGTAGACAGAAACCACCATACCATACATCCCACAGAAGTAGAACAGGGAATTGAAAAACAGATTCTAGCCGAACCACTAGAAAGTATTGATACTCAACCACCGGAATTGAATCCCGTTACAGGAGACGATATTCAAGAATATCTCCACAAACACGTAGGACAGTTTGATTCTGTCAATAAAATTGTTAAAGATAAAACTAACTATGTAGTTGACGCCCTTTCACGGATTCAAATTAACATGAATGAAGAAGAGATTTCTAATGTAGCCATTCCTGGAGATATAACATATCAGCAGGAAGTAGATAATGAAACAGTTCATTCTAACCAAGAAGACCCGATTATCACTTTGAAAATGTCAGAAAGAAACCTAAATCAGAACAGAAACCAGATAATAGTTAAGTATGGAAAGTTTCCAAAAGTTTTGGAAATAAAATTATTTAAGAAATTTACTCGCCGTGTTATGATAGTAACACGAGAAAATCTCACTGAAGATTTAAGAAAACACCTTCTTAAAGTCATACATACTTCAAACAGATACGCCACTTATTTCGATGATGTGAACTAGAGATTCCATTCATCAGAGTATGCCAAAAATTATTTACCTCGGAATTAATAATTATTAGAGCATCAAAATTTCTGGAAGATATTGAAAATTCAGAAACTCAGAAACAACTGATTTTACAATATCACCCAATAAACCATAATGGAATCATTGAAACACTTGAACACCTTCGAACCAAGTACTATTGGCCACATTTAAAAGAACAAATTAGAAATGTGATAAACCAATGTAATTTGTGTCAAAGGAACAAATATGAAAGACATCCAAATGTAGTACCAAATCAAGGTCCCATTATAGGTGACCACCCATTTGCACAAGTTCACATAGATACTTTCCATTTTGAACAAACTCGCATCTTGACGATACTAGACGTATTTTCAAAATACGGACAAGGTTATGTGTTAGCTAATGGCACAGCCATAGCGGCCTTAAACCAATTACAAGTGTACTTTTCACACCATGGTTATCCCAAGAGAATTACCCACGACCAAGGCGATGAATTCGAGAATAGTCTAATTACAGTATATTGTAAATCTGTAAACATCGAATATCATGCAACCACACCTTTGAATTCTTCTTCGAACTCCCCAGTAGAGAGATTGAATTCCACTCTCCTCGAGAAATTAAGAATCTTAAGATATCATTATAGATTCACCCCATTACCACAACTCATTATATATGCAATCATGAATTATAATTCCTCGATTCATTCAACTACTAAACAGCCACCATTCAACGCCCTATACGGTCCTTATTACAAAGCCTTAGATCACATCTTTTCAGCGTCACCGAAAATTAACGAGTATGTAGAAAGACTAACGAATCAAATTAATACCTTGAATGAAAAGCAATCCGATCCAAGGGATTCCACATTTACACACCCCTATAAAATAGGAGAAACAGTATATGTTTTAGATCCCCTGACCAGGAATAAGAAATCTAAGAATTTGTACAACGAAGGTACAATACTCAAAATTGAGGCCAACCAAGTTCATTGTAAGATGAAAAATGGTAAAATTCATGTCCGGAATTTTAGAAATATTAAACCTAAAAGGAAAACTCTTCCCATCACAGATTCCTTTGCGGACATGGCGTCATCCTCACAGAGCCAGTAGAAACCCCAGGATTTTACGCTGATCCCCTAGGACCAGTAGTAATTGTTAACAATTATCATAAATTTATGTTTCATTTCAACCTTACCGCTTTAAAAGAAGCATATAAGAATATTGATGACACTGTCTCCAGTCTAGTAATTAAAAGCAATAATACCTTCCCATATTTAATAAATGAATTAACCGAAGTAACAAAAGAAACACGAAAAGAATTAAATTAATTAATGCCAACTAATGTCAATAGAACCAAGCGAGGATTAATTAACGGTTTAGGTAAAGTAATAAAATTCATCTCAGGTAATCTAGATCAAGATGATTTAGACAATTTGCAAAATCAATTAAACATTCTAAAAGAAAGTCATAATAAAGAAATAAAACATATCAATAAGTTAGTATCTTTTGCCAATTCAATTGCTCAAAAGTTGTATGATTAGATTGACCATGTTAGTACTAATATTAAGGTAATTCAAGGTATTTTACAGGCAGAAGACTTCAAGATCAACCTGATTGAAGAATCTCAATACGTGTTAATGTGTGTTAATAAATTAAAACAAATATTACGTGTGCTTCAATTTCTCTTTCATTTAATGAAATGACTAACGTCAGATTATTTTCAAGAAGAGACTTAACTAATTTAGTAAAGCACTTATTGTCAATGGTCCAGTATGCCCTGTATCAAAAACACTCAATCATATGTGTGTATGTATTATATTAGGATAACAAGTTGCAACCTAACAGATACCAGTGGATGTGAATATTCTTCAATAAGCAATGAGATAAAAATATTTCAACCTATAAATAAAGAACATATTCTGTTCTTTAGCAAAACAACTGACATAATTATGCAAACATGTATAGAAGCCCAAAGTTCTCTACAAATCTCAGGTCCACAAGTAATATATTCAAATGAATCTTGTCCTATTTCTAGCCTAGGAATAACGTTGCACCAAAAACCTACCAACTATGTCCATAGTTTCCCAATCCTAATTATTCATGATGAACCTTTAATAAATAAAGAAATAGACCTTCTCCATTCCCACCTTGATGTAACAAAGCTCAAACTAGATTTGAAGCCAATACCAACGAACTATATTACAAAGAAACAGTTTGTATCTATTAATGTAACGTTTGTCTTACTCATAACATTTGTGACATTGTTTGTATTTAGACAAAAATTAAGTAGCTTGTATTATCTTGTGAAGCTTAAGTGTAAGAAGAAGGTAACTATCGCTGAGGTCAGCGACTCGAATCTTAGGGGGGAAGAGTCATGTCCATTGCCCATTAAACCCCTTACTAGCCATGACCAAGAGACATCCCTTACTAATTTTGGTTTTTAAATGATAATAATTATAATAATAATAATAATTATTATTATTATTATTATTATTATAAATAATAATTATTATTACTATTACTACCGACAGTAGCGGTTACGCTGGCTAACGCGCAGCATTAGGTCATGGGGCCAAGCTCTCTGCTGACTCGGTAGACGCGTGGGTTCGAGCCCCACCGTCGGCCGTCCTTGAAATGGTTGTCCGTGGTTTCCCATTTTCAACACCAGGCAAATGCTGGGACGGTACCTTCTGACAGGCCACGGCCGCTTCCTTCCACATCCTTGCCCAGATTCATTCACCATCATTCATTTCATCTCTCATTAACTCCTCTCATGAGGTTGGAGTCAGGAAGGGCATCCGGCCGTAAAAACCATCGCCACAAAGACTTCCATCGCATCTCATCCCCGACCCCTTTGAAAAACGGGAATAATAAGCGGTAGACATACATACATACATTATTATTACTATTACTAATATTATTATTATTATTATTATTATCCAGGAGAGATGAAGTATATTCTCTTCAGGAAGTCAGAATATTATAAGAGTCCACTCCAAGCCCACAGGCAAAGCAAGTAGAAGCTTGCTATTTCAAAAGCACTTTAAGTGAACATATTTCCATTAGATATTTCTCGGAAGAACAGAACTAGGAGTTGGCCACTGCTAACATTCTTCAGTTTCCAGACTGTCTCCATTATTTCACAAGGAACACATATTTCTGTTCCTTCCTCATAATAATTCTCAGTATTGAGCTTTCCACAACAACTTTAAGGTCAGCCCAACCAAACCCCAACGCTTATGGTTTGATTGGCTAAAACCCCCTCTTACCACTAGAGATACACGCCATTGGTGAATCTCTACATGTGACAGCTTTTCCCTCTCCAGAGAAAGTTATAGTTTATATACTGATGCACAGCTCATAATCGCTCTCTTCATAACCATACAGCAGACCATGTGGCCACTCTGCGCCACAGCTATATAGATACTGTGTACGCTCTGCCTCACGGCAAACAAGTCAGGCTTCATGTAAAGAGTATTGTAATTACTTAGGTGTTGGTAACCAATAAATAACATCTTCTCACGTCTTCTATTCTTTTGTAAGTATAACAATATACAGCGCGGTAGAACTTGAGCGGACCTAAATAGTAGATCCTCAAGCAATATTCAAATTAAGTGAGTGTCGATAAGTTCACTCTTCTCCAACTAGACAACTGGCCGGAGATCTACGAAAAACTTATCTCCCGTAGAAAGTTAGTCTGCTTTTTGTAATCATATTTGTGAGTCTATCTGTATGCTCATATAGCCTAACTCTTTCGTAGGTCTCTTCTAGCCATCTTTGTATATTGCTCCAAATAATTTTCTGAGACAAGAGTTTAGTGCTTTTCAGTCGGTCAACACGAATGTTATATATGACCAGTTTCGATCGTCAAGCGATCATCATCAGATCCAATACACTTAGGCTATAAAATCTATGTTTGAAATACAGGTGAAAATATTTACAATATGTACAATTATTCGTGTTGACCGACTGAAAAGCACTAAACTCTTGTTTACTAAGGCAACACTGAAAATATGGCTTCAAACACCACAAATTTTCTGAGATTTTTATTATTTTTATATTATAATCTGTTCGGTCTTCTATGGACCACCTTATTTCAACTGCCTTCTCCCTCGTTCTTTCACATTACCCCAGTGTTCAAGCATTCTTCTTCGGTGAGCTTCTTTTCGTTCTTCGGTCCACTTCTTGCCAGTTTTCAATATGGGTTTAGGCTGAAAAGTCTGTATTTCCCCAAGTTTCTTCTTCAAATAGTCACGTTCCAAGATGTCCCCATGTGATATCCTCAGTTCTTGTAGGTGTTTTTCCACCTCTGTAAACCAGATCACTTTGGTTTTTTTTTCCACAAAGTAGGCACAGATTCGATTGGACAATCTTCCGGAGCTCATTCGTGTTAAATGGCCATAAATGGAGAGTGTGAGATTTATTAATATTATTACTCGTAAAGCACACGAAAAGCGGACATAATCTATCTCTTCGAGCTCAAAAATCAACTGTCTTGTCTCACTGGTGTGCGTAGATACCTTGACAACATGCTTGTGTTGTGGTCCGGTCTTATGACTGAAGGGGAGACGTGCACGAAATCCTTCTGAAATATGATTTTTTTGTTGTTGCTGAAATTGCAAGCTTATTATCTTGTGAATCTATTCCCAAAATGATTTGGTTGAATTCAATGCCTAAGTCCATTTAAAAATTTAAATTCCTAACATATGCGCGTCAGGTGCCACACCCCCTTTTCAAAGCATTGCTATTTTTCATCTTTGCTAAACACTTTACGTCATTTTAGTCAGGCGGTTGGCGGTATCACACTTGGGAATATTGAAGAAGGCTGTGGCGCGCACTTCCGGTTGATCAAGCATGGCGATTAACGCGGAAAGTTTGTTTTGATTTCAAAGATACAGTCCGAGGTAGGGAGTTGTTATTTCTTCAAAATTTGTTAGAGACGTTATTAATAACAATGGGAAGGTCCACTAGAGTGTTCAAGAAAGTTAAAAGATCTATTGTATTGAATACAAAGAAAAATATACCGGGCTTATCTAATTTAGTCCAATTGTTTACACAACCTCAAGATGACGGTGGTGCGAAATTTTGAAATTAAGTTTTTATTTCTTATGTCCTAATCATACGAACGAAGTCAACGTTTGAATATTGAACCTACGCAATAATCGTCATCTAATAGTAGCCTATATAACCCTATTGCCTACATATATAAAAATCCAATATGGCGACAATCCGAAATATTTAGACGGTTCTATATATATATACGAATCTATTACAGCAATTAAACTGATTCTTTTATGTTGATAGAGGCAATTAACATAAGTAGGATGGATTAAAATAGGCTATTTAGTTCGTCTCGGACCTACTTTTTCGGCTGTGAGTCGCTCGCTTCTTCATGGAGAACATTCTACAGGGCATCGACAAGAGGCGTATTGATTCAGCAAACAAGGCTGTGGATGACATCCATAAGGCCTTCCCAGTGTGTACTAGACAGTGTCTTGGTGAGGTGTGCTTTAACCAACTGAAGAGCCCAATTGCACACCGGGGCGAAACACTGTCATTTTGTTGAATTATGCCGGAACATTTAGCACAGCTTGTGTTTAAATCCATAAGGAGGCCAGGCAAAAGAAAACACTTTGGAGGAAAGCAGCTGAATAGGTGGATGATGAGCATTTTGGATATGGTCAATTTTGATGATGTTGAGTTGAGACAAGTAGCATGTCTACCTTTCTAAAATTCAATTGTCATTTCCTGGACTTCCTTTTTCCAAAACAAATGTACCTTTTCCACTTGAACTACTAAAGATATCAATTCAAAACTTGGTAGACAGACAGGTTAAAAATTGTTACACATTTTACTGGAGGGGAATTACGAAATATGTAATTTTATGGATTTCAGAGATTTATATGTATGCATTTTTTGTGAATTTTTCAAATTCAAAAGTTCTTTCATTTTCAAAAAGTCTAAATAGGCATGGAATTAAAAACGGCTCCAGGAATTGCATTAACAAGGTTGTAGAAGCCACCAAAATAAATTACAAGTTCCAGGACCTTAGCGTTGCTGAGAAAAAGGTACATCTATGTGACCAAAATTCACATTTAAAAAAACTTCAAAAACTTTCTACCCAAATTAACTGATTAATTTTAGTAGCAAATACCAATGCCCTTTTAATCAGTGTGCAAAGTTTCATGATTCTAACTCAAATAACGTCCAAGTTATAGAAAATGTAGAAAGTCAATGCATTTTTGTGCACGTCTCCCCTGAAGTGTGTTCGCCGAGTCAAGAGAGTTGAAGTAAACACAGTTGAACACGTGATTGCAGGGCTGCCCGCAAAGGGTGCATAGAGCTGTGCCTGTACAGTGCTGTGTGTAGCCTACATGTGAAGGTTACATGCTACAGCACGGTTTATTTATTGGTCGTTTATGTATTTATTTAATTAATTAATTAGTTCTTAACTGCATATGAGAGGCAACAGTACACAGTGCAGCAAGTCTTGTCTTTTCTAGGGCTACGACATGACCAATGATCTCGGAGCGTCTTGGCTACCCCTGTCCAGGCAGTCAAGTGACCACGTGCAAGTATTTACGCGCACTATCTCGACTCGGCAAACAGACCTTAGTAGACACAGACAAGAATGTATTAAGACTCATTGTCTGTAGTGTGCGTCTTATCACCCGGGGCAGGGGACTACCAGGTGGATCGTTTTACCCTAGTCGGTTCCTGAAAATGAGATTTCTGTTTATTGTAGTTCGTGCCTGTATTTAACAGCAGAATATTTTCTAATTCATAAAGTAAATGAAAGCTGTTTAAAGCAGTCAAGCGAGAAGGATTCAATAAAATCTCAGCAAGAGAAGACATTTCTATTCTGTCTGCTAGTTAATTGAAAACAGAAAATTTCTCCAGTGCTTCGAAATGGAGGTAATAAAGTTGAAGCTAAAGAGTTGGGGGCATTTATATAAGAAAAGAGAAACCAAGCCAACCCGAGGGCGTTGGCTTAAGTTGGGTTTCTAAAATGTAATGGTGTTCAGTCAATCGTATCGACCATCCAAGTAAATATTCGCTAGGAGGGTATATACAAGCCACAGCCTCTCAGCCACTCGCTATCTCACTGTAATAAAGATTTCAACCACATTGTTAGCAGTCCTTCTGGCCTCCTGATGAATAGTCGATTCAAAACTAAATGAAAACTTACGTCTGTGTTGTTTGAGTCTTCAGTCTTTTGACTGGTTTGATGTAGCCCTCCATGCCTAACTGTCCTGCGCTATTCGTTTCATCTCTACATAGCTACCACACCCTACATCCGAGGCAATCTATTTTAACATGTCCTAACCTTGGTCTACCCTTACAGTTCTTGTCCTCGACCCTTCCTTCTATAACTAAGCTTGCTATTCCTGGGTGTCTTAGTATGTGTCCTATCAACCTATCTCTTCTCTTCATTAGCAGTCGCCAGGAACATCTCTCCTCTCCCACTCGTCTTAATACCTCTTCGTTTGTAACCCTATCTACCCATCTGATCTTCATCATTCTCCTGTAACACCACACTTCAAACGCTCCAATTCTCCTATTTTCTGCTGCACCAACAGTCCAAGTTTCACTTCCATAGACAACGTCTTTCAAAACTGACTTCCAAACACCTAAATCTATATTCGATGTCAACGGATTCCTTTTCACCTGTATAATATTCATGAATCGCTTAAAATCTCGCAAGACAAGATTTATTCACATTTAAAACCAACCCCCACCAGCTAATTATTGTGACTGAATGCGTGGCTCAGAGGTAAATATTGGTATAACTCGTTTTTCAATAGGTCTGTTGGTTTGGTTGTAATTAAGGCCTAAACTAGAGTATCTAATAAAAAATCCTATAGTAGTTGCTTATTTTGATAATACAAACATGTAAGTAGAAACATTCCACTATTTTGTTATCTCCCCCATATTCTTGTCAGTGCGTTAACACGCAGAGCTAACTCGGTCCATTATCAGGTTTCTTATTCAATATGTAACAAATTAGTAACCTGCTTTTCTTCAATCGTTTCTATAAGAAAATAATGCATTAAAATGAAATTAAATCGAACTTCTTTCCTCCTATTTGAGGAGTGCAGTGTTAAACTTGACGCTCACCCTGTATTACCTTACTCAAAGAATTTCGCAGCTCCTTCAAGAACAATTCCTCACCTCATGCAGTGAGGTTACGATAGCAACACAAAGAAATGGGGAAGGGGTGTTGGGAGCGACACCTGGTCGCGCTTATCTTCACTAATTATGAGGGTTCTTACCGGCGCACGACACTCCCATAATCCCGGATATCATAAGCGCGCTCGAGGGACGCTGGGAACGACGTCATTAGCATGCGGCTCCAACTTTGTTTGCTAGATAATAACAGTTTGGAAAAACAACAGCAACACACAGAGGCACGGACGTGATTTACTTGAGGAGCGAACCAACGGGAAATGAACGGAGATACGGAGTGGGCTAATAACGGGGGGAACGTGTCACGTGACCTAAATGACCGCGTTAAAGGTGATGTCATTGATACGTCATCGTTCGTATTCATTACGAGGACGAGGAGGGCCATCCAGGGTAGGAAGTTCGAGGTAGGAATCTAAAATCCTTTTTGGAGTCATATAGCAGCTTAGAAACCCACCAGTTTAGCCAAGTTATCTAAGGCACGCTCCACGACTCGACTGGGCATCTGTCCCAGGATTTGAATTCTGACTCTACATAAGTGTGGATTTTTCCAGAGTTATTCTCCGCTCTCTCCAAGCAAATGCTGGTATTGTACTTGAGCCAAATTCAAGTCTCGGGGATCCTACAGTCCTACAGTTACCATAGTAACACTGGTTATCAGAACAATAGCTTGTCTCGGTGGGTGAGTGGTTATCGCATCGGTCTACCAATCCCAAGCTTACAGGTTCGCTCCTGTCCATGGTAAGTGATATTTGAAAGGCGACAAAAATCACGCCACGCATGTCTTACGTTATTGGCATGTTAAGGAACCCATTTGAATTCAGTGGGCCGTGTTCATAATGGCGAAATTAATCTTGGGAGATTCCACCAACACAAAAAGAAAGTTCCTCGTTTTTCCACTAGAAAGCGCTATTGTGGCAAGGAGCTTAGATATCTAACCTCTTTGACTTTCATTGCGCTCCAAGAAACAACAAAATTCGACATGCAAGCTGCCCTCTGGGTGTAAAAAAACAAAGCTTGCGCCCGTCCCTGTCAGCTGTCATCCCTGAGTTCCGGTTTCGATTCCCTTATCTGCCAAGAAATGCAATTATGGTTTGAGGGTGGGAACGAGGTACATTCAGGCTCGTCAAGCAGAACTGAGAAAAGGTGGGTTCGATTTCTACCTCACCTACTTCTACTCCGGAAAAGTGTATCCGCGCCAGGCCCCTGTTGCTGCCTAATTCAGGGGCAAGGGGCCCTTGTACAGCCTTCAAGGTGTTCTCTTAAGTTAATAAACTCACCGTAAACTAAAATCTGACATTACAAGGCGGAAAGTCTCTATGCTTCAGAATGTTTGTTTTCCTTTAAGAAAGGCGAAATAGGAGAGCTAGAGAAGAAGGAAGGAAGGATACTTAGAAACATATTGGAACCATTGAAAACAGAAAGTGCAGAGTTCAGATATAGAAAAAAAATGACGACCTCTACAAAAATAAAGAAATTGAAAAAATCCACGATACGATCAGGAAAAGGAGGGACACGTAATGAGGGTGAATAACACCAGACTCACAGAAAAAAGTTTCACTCATGTATACAAAAGCAAGAATGGTAATCAATGGGTACAAAGTATAAAAAGAGATCGAAGTTGTTGTTTGAGTCTTCGGTCTTTTGACTGGTTTGATGCAGCACTCCATGCCTCCCTGTCCTGAGCTAATCGTGTCATCTCTACATAGCTACCACACCCTACATCCGAGGCAATCTGTTTAACATATTCTAACCTTGGTCTACCCTTACAGTTCTTGTCCTCGACCCTTCTTTCCATAACTAAGCTTGCTATTCCTGGGTGTCTTAGTATGTGTCCTACTAACCTTCATTAGCAGTCGCCAGAAACATCTCTCCTCTCCCACTCGTCTTAATACCTCTTCGTTTGTAACCCTATCTACCCATCTGATCTTCATCATTCTCTTGTAACACCACATTTCAAATGCTTCAATTCTCCTCTCTTCTGCTGCACCAATAGTCCAAGTTTCACTTCCATAGAGCGCCACCCTCCAGACAAAGGCTTTCAAAAAGGACTTCCTAATACCTAAATCCATATTCGATGTTAACAGATTCCTTTTTTGTAGAAATGCTTTCCTTGCCTGAGCCAACCTACTTTTTATATCCTCTTTGCTTCGTCCATCACTGGTTATTTTGCTTCCTAAATAACAGAAGTTTCCTACTTCCTTCAGCTTTTCACCTGCCAATTTGATGTCCTTAGTGGTTTCTGATTTATTTCGACTGCATTCCAGTATTTTTGTTTTATATTTATTAATTTTCATCATGAATTCCTTTCTCAAGACGCAGTCCATACCATTCAACAATAGATATTATTCAAGACGGACCACTTTTCAGAAATATGATCAAAATTTCAAGGGTTTCCTGGAGAAGGAAAAGAAGAAGCGGGTTAACATCTGGACGGAAGAGAGAAGAAGACAAAGAGAAGTAATGAAGAACTACTGGAAGGCAAGAAAGGATAAAGGAAATAAGAGACAGTGAATACGCGGTCCAAAGATTGGCCAAAATCAAGGAAGGAAAAAGAAGAAATTAAAATTGGAAATAAATATGCTTGAAAACATAAATAAATAATCTTATAAAATTATTATTAAAATTGAATAAGCTTTTATAATTTAAAATAAACATGCTTATAAAATTAGAATTATAAACCATAAAAATTATACAAAAATAAAATTATAAACATATATAAATATAAACATTAAAAAGATGACACAACATAAAATTAACAAATTAAAATCAGGATAAAATAATTAAATACCAACAAATACAATACATTCTGCCTTATAAAGGGTTAAACTTTCATTGTGGGGGGCGGGGTGGCGCAGTGGTCAAGCCTTTGGCTTCTCAACAAGTGGACCGGGCAATGCATGTGAGATTTTCGAAGTGAAATGCCATGTCCTATGGTTCGGATTCCACGTAAAAAGGAGGTCCCGTGTCTCATGATCGCATGACTAACGGACATGTAAAACTAAAAGATTCCTTCCTATACTTTCATCGTAAGCAACAATGGTTGTATGATAATATGTATTTGTTCAAAGTATAGATAGCTTGCCAGGGTAGGTGAGTGGTTATCGTGTCGGACTACTCACCGTATGGATATTTCGTGTTTGACGGGTGATATTCTCCGTAAAATGAAAAACTTTCCTTTCATCTGCCTAGCGGTATTAAATACTCCACTCGTCTACCGTTCGACTGTGCATGTCAGATACGCGAGAATGCACGTTCATGATGATGATGATGATGCTAATTGTGTTGCTAAGAAAATGTACCTATTTCTCACCGTTAATTTTGAAATGTCATTATACACACATCAAAAAAAGTTTTGCATCACCTCGGTTCCCAGATCTCCGGCATATAGACGTTGACTGTGTATATTGTATCCAAGATACAGTCCCTTTGACTGTTCATAGATGTCACTAAAACTGCTCAAAGATGTAAACAACCATGCATGAGCAGGGCCTATTAGACGGAGGGGGTACGACAGCCGATCAGTTCCAGTCATTCCACCAGGACGAAGGTACGCTGCTCATGTTGTCTGTAGTTCTACCATGCCTAGAAGGTCAATACCGCAGTTCGATCGCGTCCGCATTGTTACTTTGTGTCAAGAAGGGCTCTCAACAAGGGAAGTTTCCAGGCGTCTCAGAGTGAACCAAAGCGATGTTGTTCGGACATGGAGGAGGTACAGAGATACAGGAACTGTCGATGACAGGCCTCGCTCAGGCCGCCCAAGGGCTACTACTGTAGTGGATGACCGCTACTTACGGATTGCCGCTCGGAGGAACCCTGACAGCAATGCCACCATGTTGAATAATGCGTTTCGTTCAGCCACAGGACGTCGTGTTTCAACTCAAACTGTGCGCAATAGGCTGCATGATGCGCAACTTCACTCCCGACGTCCATGGCGAGGTCCAGCTTTGCAACCCCGACACCATGCAGCGCGGTACAGATGGGCCCAACAACATGCTGAATGGACCCCACGGAATTGGCATCACGTTCTCTTCACCGATGAGTGTCGCATATGCCTTCAACCAGACAATCGTCGGAGACGTGTTTGGAGGCACCCTGGTCAGGCTGAACGTCTTAGACACACTGTCCAGCGAGTGCAGCAAGGTGGTGGTTCCCTGATGTTTTGGGGTGGCATTATGTGGGGCCGACGTACGCCACTGGTGGTCATGGAAGGCTCCGAAACGGCTTTACGATACCTGAATGACATCCTCCGACCCATAGTGCAACCATATCGGCAGAATATTGGAGAGGCATTTGTCTTCATGGACGACAATTCTCGACCTCATCGTGCACATCTTGTGAATGCGTTCCTTCAAGATAACGACATCGCTCGACTACAGTGGCCAGCATGTTCGCCAGACATGAACCCTATCGAACATGCCTGGGATATGTTGAAAAGGGCTGTTTATGGACGTCTTGACCCACCAACCACTCTGAGAGATTTACGCCGAATTGTCGTTGAGGAGTGGGACAATTTGGACCAACAGTGTCTTGATGAACTTGTGGATAGTATGCCACGACGAATACAGGCATGCATCAATGCAAGAGGACGTGCTACTGGGTATTAGAGGTAGTGGTGTGTACTGCAATCTGGACCACAAATGCTGAAAGTCTAGCTGTATGATGGTACAACATGCAATGTGTGGGTCTCATGAGCAATAAAACGAGCTGAAATGTTGTTTGTGTTGATCTCTATTCCCTTTGTATTTAAAGGTTCCGGAACTCTTGGAACCGAGGTGATGCAAAACTTTTTTTGATGTGTGTACATTAAAATTAAATCGTTTATCCTTCCATCATTAGCGCCGTGCACAGTAAAATCAGATTGTGTTTGGATAATGAGGAAAGGCAAAGACATTTCTTCACATAAATGTTGCATTTGTTAATGTTCTGCTGCGTGAAGGACGATTTAGTGAAAACAGTGCTTGTGTCTAATCATAATTTGAACAGATTTATAAATGGTAGATATTGTGCGACCTCTGGTAGCTAATAATAATAAAATCATATGGCCTCGGGTGCCGGGTGCAAGCTATGCTAATTGACGCCCAGAGGGCAGCTTGCATGTCGAATTTTACCGCTCCTTGGAGAGCTATGAAACTCAAACAGGTTAGATATCTAAGCTCTTTGACACTATAGGGCTTTCTAGTAGAGAAATGCGGAACTTTGTCTTGGCAGAAAATCCCGAAATTTATTTTGCCATTATGAACACGGGCTACTGAATTCAAATGGGTTCATTAACTTGCCAACATCGTATGACATGTCGTGACTTTCACGCCTTTCAAAAATCACCAGGAGCGAACCTGCAAGCTTGGGGTTGGTAGTCCGACACAATAACCACTCACCCACCGTGGCAAGCTTCTGGTAGCTGATAGCTACGATTAAACCCCTGATATCCCTCGGGACACCAAATTCTCGGAAGAGCTAGGCGCGAATCCTTACGAGATTATTTGATAACGGGATGGTCGAACTGCGCTAAAGGGTTTGGGAAGAATGTTGGGGTAGGCAGCCTCCTCTGAAATGTTGGTTAAGCCATGAGATGACTGACAGCTACGTACACCTGCAACCACGAGAGATTCCATAGGTATAATCATTGCAGCTAACATGTTATCCATGTACAGTCAAAGTGGAGGATTGCGAGTTATAGGAAACTATAAATGTTGCAAGTTTGAGTTGTCTTCATTTACGAATGCACCTTATTTTGTAGCAGAATACACAATAAGCATTTTCGTTCACGATATCGTTTTAACCTTAAAGTACACGCGCTGGTGTATAAAGTAAAGATGGTATATTTTTGTTTTGATTGTAATGTATCTTCAGGCTGTTAGATGTAATCTAGCATATCCCTAAAATGTTCCCAAACAAGCAGTGTCATTGTTGCCGGATTTGTTTGTGCTGATTAACAGGAATAAACATTTAGGTGTTGCGTGGTGTTGTGAACAAAGTACACCACGCGAGTAGCTATATTTATATAAATGATTTTATTAAACACAATGTGTACAATCATGTTTTTCACCACTCTGTTATTTCTGCGATTAGAGATTGAGGACCTGCTTACACATTCCACTAAATGGTATTTGGGGCATGGATTATTGCTGTTCTTGCAGACGCAGTCCTTGTTGGGCTCATGAAATGTCCAATTCTGACAGATCCTTCCATGGAACCCATCGACAGCGAAACGCGTATACAGATGTCGAAGTTTAAAATTTGGTCCCTTCCAGATATCTGTCTTCATTGCTTCAGTCTCCATTATTTCTTGGGGTATCTCGTCGGCTTATTTCCGTCTCTCCTCGATGATGGTTTTATACGATTGCGTTTCCAGTAGATCGAAGGAGTGCTTTATGTCTGTATTTATATATATATATCATATTGATTCAGTTATTTTACTCATTCTTATTAGCCTACTTTCGATTTTTACAAAAAAAAATGAAAGTAGACTTATAAGATCTACACAGGGCCAAAAATCGTGTGTGTGTCAGTCTGTGTGTGAGTGTGTGCGTGAGTGTACTATGTATGTCTGTCTGTCTGCCCCCGCCCCCGCTATCAATTCAAACACGGTGAAACCGAATTTTATAGGTAGCACTCGCAAAGGGCACCCCAGTGGCGTGTTTAATATAGCCGCCATCTTTACCAAAACTGAATGGCGGCCACTCAAACGTTCAAAACGTAAAATGAAATTACGACTAAACTAATCATTCGATCTCTACCAAATTTGGTAACAACATACCTTCATATAGAGCGCGTATTGCACCCAAACGACAAGGTCATCAGCCGTGCCATCTCAGGATGGCGGCCGTGTGAAATTTGCAATCATTATAATTAATAGCTTGAGACCCACCAATTCCGATTATCGAGCCAAGGGTGGTTTGAGATATCCTTAAGGACGTATCCGTTATTTATTATAATTTAATATTATAGTATGATACTGAATGAATGAATGATCGTGTGGCCTCCGAAATGGCCGAGTGCAGGTCTTTCTAGTTGACGCCCGTGGGCGACCTGTGTGTCGTATTGAGGAAGAAGTGATGATGAAGACGTCACTTACACCCAGTCCCCGAGCCACGGGAATTAACCCCAGGAGATTAAAATCACTGATGGCTCGGCCGGGAATCGAACCCGGGGCAATTCGGACCAAAGACTAGCGTGCTAACCATTTAGCCACGGAGCCGGACAATATTATACTGTATGAGTGACTTAAAAGAGCTGAGCCGTCTCTGTCACATGACAAGATGGCAGCTGACCTCTTGTGCCTGTCCTATATTTCAGTAGTTTTAGTATGTTGTATGTGATATAGCCTGCTGATAGAAATAATATGTACTTGGTATGAAATGCTTTATATATAAAAATATACTCCACTGAAGAAATCATTTAGTCCAAATCATTATTTGCTAAGGCGTTGTATGTAAGTTATTAATAACGGTGAATTTTGGTCGACTTGTTTGGCTTCATGGAAAAGCGTTAGCATTTCGTCCGTATGACTAGGGTTCAAATCCTATCAGAGTTGGGTTTTTCTTGCTTGAGTTTCTTTATATTTATTGTTTTGTAATTACTTAGACATTTTAAAATCAAGCGACAGCGGATATGCACGAGGCGGCCCCTCGGGCGTCTCCCAGTTGGTGTCGAGTTGAGAACACGATTGGATATGGAATCCTCAGCTCGAATGACGTGTCCCAACCATTGCAACCTCCTCCTCTCCAGAATCCGGTTGATGTTCGTCTTCCCAAAGCGTTGATAAAGTTCTTTGAGAGATCTTCTTTCCCACCTTTCTGTTTCTGCATTATATAGTGGACCATATATTTTCCGAAAGAACTTCCTTTCAGAAACGCAGAGACGTTCTTCAAGCGTTTGAGGCGTGGCCCAGGTCTCACAGCCATATCGGACAACAGGTTTTAACAAGGGCATGTAGATTTTTCGCATCACGTGTCCAAAATATTCGAGTTTTCGCTTCTTGATGAAATGGAGCACTTCAGTCTTCTTGTTTATTATTCCCATCACGTCAGTAATCCTCATTCTTTCGGTCCACAAGATAAGCAAAATCCGCCGATAAACCCACATTCCGAAGGCTGCCAGCTTCTTGCACAGGGCCTGGGTTAGAGTCCATACAATAGTGTGAGGAATACATATCCCCTGACCATTCGCAGCCAAGGATCGGGACTTAAAAAACATTTACTGATTATCTCTGAGTCTTACAATATGCACACCAGTGTACTAGCCCGACATTTACCTGCAAGGACTGCGGAAAGAACAGTGACAAACCACACTTGGCATAGCAATTGTTAGCGTCGAGATTGTCCCTAGCAATACCATGCTAATTTTCAAACCACGGGCTACCAAAATATCCCGTATTTTGTGACCACCATAATAAATTCCTTTTGTGTGATTTTCATTATCCTTTGATCAACATATCCTGTATTTTGAACCTTAAATGAACCTTAAATGGCAAAAATATAACTTAATTAACCAGTTGAAAAAAAAATCGAAAAATCATGAAAGAAGAAGTTCAGAAAGTAAATTATTCATTGATCATACTCTTCGCTATCTTTAACACACGTAGAACATACGACTGTTCTTTACTGTGTTTTCCGCATGTGTATCTCCTGCAACCAGAACAAATTATGGTGGTTTTGTTAACTTTGTTGTACTTACCACAGTGCACAGTATGACGAGGCACAAGAACTACAAAGGGGGCGGTTTCCATGCTCACCAAAGGAAAATTGTTACTATCTTATAGAAGAATTGAAATTTAAAAAAGGGGCAGATGTCCTTGTGGTTCCGCCCCTTAAATCAACAATAACTAACTGACTAAAATTTAAAAAAAATAATGTGTGGTTAGGTGACCGGGTTCAAAATAGACAATAACTTTCTGTACAGTAAGCGTAAAGAAAGAAAACCATGAATAAACCGTAAAACATGGGACTGGTATTGCTAGGGTTCAAATCTCCGATCTCCGGACTTCCTGCAGTTACCGACCACAGTTGTGGTGAGCGATTTAACACGCATGGCTACCCCGCTGGTTGATAAAAAAAGCACATACTCTAGTTCTTAATAAGTAATAACCCATGAAATTTAACTTTCATCCTTCTTTTTTTTGCCGAGAGTTTGGATGAGTTACAAATTCAATTTTAGATTGAAATGTAACATGAAGCATGTTTAGCACCAGCTGTTCCCGTGAGGAAGCCTATTTTATAATTTCATTGCGCAGCTGGACAGGTGATTCGCCGTGTACAGACAGTCCCTCGTGTTATTTCGCGCCGCGTTGTGCAGAACAAGTGAACTGGGACCAAGCGGCCAGATATGCTTCACACAAGCATTATAAACTCTACCAGGGCACGAAATAATAATCCCTTAACACCCCAGTTAATGTTTCTAACATCTAGACGTTCTAACGCGCTTTATTAGAAATGAGGTGGCTAATTACCTAATTGGTCAATGAATGAGCTCTGATTGACTGGAGAAACTGTCTCATAATGAAAATCAGTACTATAATGACCATCATTATGTTGCAGTTTTCTGACGTATAGTAATGCTGTCAATAAGCTTGTTAGTTCATCGGGGTGACATCATTAACATTCCTCAAGTCAGCTACTTCGCCGTCAAAGCTATCCTGGAAGATCTGGTCCCAGGTTTATCTGTAGATTTATTTCCAACTTGGCACTGAAGCACGTTGGCTGTGATATTGCAACGGAGAGAGTTATGACATCAACTATGCGAACATGGATGGGTCAAGAAGCAGAAGGATGATGACTGACTTGGAATTTCCGGCCAAATGTCAACCCCCTTCTCCAAGCGTAAAGAGAAGCTCACTTGGTGAATGTTACCGCGACAGTGAGTATGATCATCATTTCACCATCATGGATAAACTATCTATTAAAATAAAACAAGGTGAATATTCAACAAGGCGTGAAACAAAGCTCATGTCAACGATATGCCGGATATTTGATTATAGTCCAGTGCAATTAGACAAAATTGACCTCTGACTCGGACAAAATTAATAACAAGCTGAAAATTGGTGGAAACGTTAAGAACAATGTCCTAAACGAAATCCCAAAAGTCCCAAAAAATCCGAGCTGGGGAAAAGCCGCCATTTTGAAAAAACCACCGCCATCTTGGATTTTTCGGTTCTTGGCCATATATTTCGAACTAGTAGTCCTAGCGAGGTCAGACTGGTGTCAAATTGACCAGATTTTACTGTAGAATTCTCGGAAGCATTAATAAGATATGCTAGATGCATTCTTACAGCTTTTTAAATTATTTTAGTACTGTTAATAATATAAATAGTGTGTTCAAAGTTCGATGTTGACCTGTTATTACGCACTAACTTAGTAAAGTTACCTGAATTGGTGGAATAAGAGTAATTCTAAAGATATAATGAATATACAAACTTATCGACTTCAAATCCGTCGACGATTCACACTTGCCTCCTTTATGCAGCAGAGCAGAGCGAAGAGAGAAACCAGTCCTGTGTGGTAACGTTTGACCAACCGCTCTATGCAAAAGCTTTGGATATCGTGCTCTCGGCCGAAGAAAATAGCCCCTTATCAAATAATACTTTGCCGCTTGGAGATTTCCAACTCTTGATGTCCTTTATGGGGGCTGTAGGATCTTTAAAGCTGGAAGTGGCTTAGAGGACTTGTGGGTGGAAATTTATGCAAAGAATTCGGTAATTCACATGATGTCTGGACACGCGTATGCTCGAGCAATCCGTGCCCACTTCCTGACTCAAGTTGCTCTCGCCAGTGTCCTCTTCGACGACATACAAGGAGATACGATTTTAACCGAAGAACTTAAAGAAGTTCACCGAAAGGTACTTTTAGGGAAGAAACAGTTGCAAGCATCCGCAACACTGCATGTCTCGATGACGCCTCCAGTCGGTTGTACACCAAGTTCGACGAAGTCGCCAAATCAGGTCGCACAGCGAAATTATGGACTGAGTATTTCAAAATGGTAACCATCATGCGCCTAATCGTGAGAGCCAAACGTTACGGGGAATGGAATCTTCACCTGTATTGTGTGCAGAGCATGATTCCATACTTACATGCTGCAGGGCATTTTAATTATGCCAAATACGCTCACATTTACCTCCAGCAAATGTTGAGGATAAATGAAACCAAGACTGCGTCCGAAATTGAACAATTTGTGACGAAAGGCTTCTTCACCGTCCGAAGATCAATCAAATTCTGGTGTGGAGTTTGGACGGATATGGCAATCGAACAGGTGCTGATGCGTACTATGAAGTCAGCGGGAGGACTGACACACGGCCGCGGAATATCTGAAGAGGTGATAGCTCGATTGGTGACCGCCAAGCCTGCAACGTCTGGTATTGTCGATGCAATGGAATGCTTCAGTGGTGTTTTCTCTGAATTTTGCGATCAACACGTAGAACTTCGAGAGACACGACAAGGCAGAGACAAAGGGGATGTTGACAAGATGACGAGTGGCTGCGTTCTCACAACCCTTTCGTGGAACTTCCTCTTCTTTTGTCTCTTCGTACACGTGCGGTTGCCGACGACACCGTGAACTGCGACGAAGCTCACGCCCTTGGTTTGCAAGCCATGAAGTCAATCGTAGCTCAATGCCTCAGCGACGTCCACTTGAAGTGGAAGGACAAATTTCTTTCCCTTGGAAGTATGGCCAAGATCATTAAAATTATGGACACCACA
The DNA here is from genome assembly GCA_946902985.2 of Meconema thalassinum. Classification (NCBI taxonomy): domain Eukaryota; kingdom Metazoa; phylum Arthropoda; class Insecta; order Orthoptera; family Tettigoniidae; genus Meconema; species Meconema thalassinum. Next base: position 502,901,257 of record OX336393.1, on the reverse strand, counting down.
GTGGAAATAGACCCGAACCTACTGTTTCATCGCCTCCTTTGCAAAATACGAAGTAAAGAAGAGCTTTCAACGTACTTGACTTTCGAGTTGGCCGCAAGACCACCAGATCTATTTGATGGCACACTTCTGCGGAAAGGCACAAAGTCCAAGAAGAGTTTTCAAGCTGCGAAGAAGCTTTGCCATCAAACCCTGTGTTCACGGTCGACGGAGGTTTCCTTCTGCTTCGAGTTGTTTGGACCTGTCCTGCAACCTACTCCCAAATTTGCCAGCAAAACGTCAATTATATTGAAATCCATTTTGGCAAAAAGACAACCGTTGTGTTTGATGCCTATGGTGCCCCGACAACCAAAGATGCAGAACATGCCAGGAGAACTGGCAAGGAGGCACCAGACTCAGTTATGGAAGATTTCACGCCAACTACTGTACCACAAGGAGTGTTTTCATCAAACGAGAACAACAAGACGTGTTTCATTGCTCTCCAATCAAAACACCTTACAACAGCAGGCATTGAGGTTATTCAAGCTGAAGACGACGCTGATACCCTGATTGTTTCAACGGCAGCCGAAACTTCAAGGAAAACAGAAGTCAGTTCTGTGATTGTGGGAGAAGATACTGATCTGCTCGTCTTGATGGTTTCTGTTCCTGATGATCACGAAGACATTTCCATGTTTATGCCAGAAAGAAGAATGGGAAAGGCAAGATTTTCAAAAGCGGAAAACTCAAGTCTGGCCTTGGAAGCTTGCTTCCAATTCTCCCTTTCTTCCACGCTGCTACTGGTTGTGACAACACATCCGCCTCCTTTAGAAAGGAAAAACTGAGGTCCTTCAAGCAGCTCAAAGAAAACGCTAAATTGCGCAGTAAGGTCCTTGTTTCAACAAGCCAGATGCATCGCACAAAGAAATTGATGCAGCAGGAGAGGCTTTCTTTCTTTCCTTATATGGATCCCCCTAACTAGCCGATTTGACACCACAACTGCAGATCCGGATGTGAGCGCAAATGCGCTTGCCTACTGAGTGGCCAACGCTGCACAACAATGTGCGGATACTGCGCTGGCCACGGATGTGCGAACCGCCGAGAGGAGAGCATCGACGTTGACGACCCTGACGATCTTGTGCTTTAATGCGAGGGCAAGTTATTTCGAAATAGATATGGTCATTATCTGCACAAAAGATAAAGATTCTCACTGTTCCTTTTTTTACAGATCTCATGGAACCACCAAACGACGGAAGCCGCTAAGCATTACAAGTCAAAGCTTACATCTCTCATAGTGTCTCTGTATTTAATACCGACAATAATTTAAGCATTTTAGATGTGATACTCACAAGTTAAAGAATATGATTTATAATTTCAGGTTTAAATACATTATTTGCATTGGCAGTTTTAGCTATTGTGACAGGAACGGTCAAAATAGAAATTTAAACACTCTATTTATGTTAATAGTACTTAATTGAATAAAACAGCTGTAAGAACGCGTCTAACATATTTTATTAATGTTCCTGAGACGTTGGCAGTAAACTCCGTTCAATTTGACACCAGTCTGACCTCGATAGAACTACTTGTTTGAAAGATATGGCCAAAAACGGAAAATCCAAGATGGCGGAAGTTTTTCCAAGATGGCGGCTTTTCCCCTGCTCGGATTTTTTTGGACTTTTGGGATTTCGTTTAGGACATGGTTCTTAACGATTCCACCAATTTTCAGCTTGTTATTTATTTTGTCCAGGTTTAAAACTAATTTCACTGGACTATTACGTTTTCAATGGAATCAAAAAGGTGAACGATATCGTAGGATGTCTTACCTGTAAAAAAGGGTATTCATACTCAGAACACAAATCGGGCACATCAAACTTACTGAGGCACAAGTGCGAAAGTAGCCAAAAGGGTATAGCCAGTTTTTTTTTTTTCTAAAGCGGAGGTCAAGGAACCAGAAGTGTCATCCAACTTGAAGTCCCTTGCAATAAAGTAAGCACCTCGAATGTCTAATTGTGTTGGTTTAACACATTATGCTTTACCTAAAAAATTATACATAATATTGAAATATCAGCGGATTTGGAATAAAGTCATGCGGATGCGGATAACAGTCGTGTGGATGCGGGGCAGATGCGGATAACAGTCGTGCGGATGCGGGGCGGATGCGGATAACAGTCGTGCGGATGTGGGGTGGATGCGGATAACAGTCGTGCGGATGTGGGGTGGATGCGGATAACAGTCGTGCGGATGTGGGGTGGATGCGGATAACAGTCGTGCGGATGTGGGGTGGATGCGGATAACAGTCGTGCGGATGCGGGGAGGATGCGGATAACAGTCGTGCGGATGCGGGGTGGATGCGGATAACAGTCGTGCGGATGCGGGGCGGATGCGGATAACAGTCGTGCGGATGTGGGGAGGATGCGGATAACAGTCGTGCGGATGCGGGGCGGATGCGGATAACAGTCGTGCGGATGTGGGGAGGATGCGGATAACAGTCGTGCGGATGTGGGGAGGATGCGGATAACAGTCGTGCGGATGCGGGGCGGATGCGGATAACAGTCGTGCGGATGCGGGGAGGATGCGGATAACAGTCGTGCGGATGCGGGGAGGATGCGGATAACAGTCGTGCGGATGTGGGGAGGATGCGGATAACAGTCGTGCGGATGCGGGGCGGATGCGGATAACAGTCGTGCGGATGTGGGGAGGATGCGGATAACAGTCGTGCGGATGTGGGGAGGATGCGGATAACAGTCGTGCGGATGTGGGGAGGATGCGGATAACAGTCGTGCGGATGCGGGGAGGATGCGGATAATGGTTTGTTGATCCGCACAGGGCTCTACATGAGTTGCTACTGGGCTCACTACAGCATGATACATTTTGTAGATCTTTTTGATACCATCTATTCCTGTGACAACTGAAGTAGTGTGAGTGACAGTAATTGGAATTGAGATATGCTACTACCCGGCCATCTGCCTGAAGGAAGTACGAGAAACCCTCACTCAGGATAGCGACAGTGAGCGCCGGAATTCGCAAATTCAATCTAGGGATATGTTTAGAGGAAATACTGATCACAGCGCAAGGAAATCTGAGAGCAAATGCAAGACATTGTGTGCAATCAAAATTTCTCCAGCTGTGCAGTAAGAACTCATTTACTATTAAAAAGCGAGAAACGTGCGGTAATGCAAGACACTTTTGAAGTTTATATTATCTCTTAATCTCTCCGTGGATCCAGGAATTATCTTAATTATCATTTGCTAAGTCGTTGAAGTTCATTTTATCTCCTTGATTTACCGTTCTTAATTCTCGGAGCCTCAGCGCTGTATTACCCTGGCTTACGTCGCATTAGAACTTCCTATGTGTGGCCTCAAATGAAGCGAGCTAATGTCTTCTTATGGGACTCCAGGTTATGGCCTCATTATTACAAGCTGGTGTTACCTCTTTGGGGCATTGAACCCAGGTCTTTCGGAAATACAGTACATGTTCGATTGAGTTCTGATAGTTTGAGCTGCACGTGCACCCAACTGGGTATAAACTTATATAAACTAATCCAAAAGCAATTGAACATTGAAATTGTACATTATGCAACGAGCCTATATTGGCAATAATTAAGACACGAGTATGTTTATAATTTCCGTACGAGTGTCTTAATTACCATTATAGGCAAGTTGCATACGACAGTTTATGTTCGACGATAATTATAACTATTTTATGTTCGAACAGAAATATTTATCAATACCTGACGAGATTTTGCCAGTAATTTATGTACTGAACAGAGCACGTGGGACACAGAGAATACCTTGTATTTGACCATGGCCTCCTGGAATACCCCACTTTGACACTAGACACGCAGTGAAATTTAAAATAGGAAGGCCGTGGAAGTCAGCTCAGGTGCGATGCTATCCTTACCTAATTGGTCACACAACTGTTTCCTGAGCTCTGATTGGTGGGAGAAACTGTATCATAATGAGAACTTGTACTACAATGAGCCTCATTATAGTACAGTTTTCTGACATATAATATTTATATTTCGCCAGGATCGAACTTAAACACCCTTTAATGACATAGACTAGAGCAGGGTTGCACAACATTTTTATAAATGGGGGCCAAGTTTATTTTTACATAATAAGTGGCGGACCGCAAGTTACCTTTCCACATAGGCACTTACCAAACCCTACCGCTAAAGCTCGTTTTACTATTATCTGAATAACCTATTTTACCAGCAGACGATAACTGTGTTTCAATACCATTTTTGTGTCCTCAAAAAGGTTTCAATCCATTTTTTTTTTTTGCAAATTGCGTTTTTATTATTATTAAATTACTGATTTGCCATCAACTTACTCCCAATTCGAAAAGGTTCAAGGGCATATAAAATAAAATAATACTATCACAATGCTGTAAAATTTTTATTTTTACAAAAGACAGAAATCTTAACATTAAAGTATATAAGAAATGAAAATCGATATATCGTCCAACAGACCATCAAATTCAGTAGTAGCCTAATGCTCCTAATGTGATGCTTGGCAATGTTTATTTTTCAATAGTCTGTCGATATCAGGTTCAATGTTAGAGAGGGCAATGCGCAAGTTTCCCTCCAATAGAGTATCACTTAAACGGGAAACACTTTGACTTTGTTTCATCAAAGAAAACGATTGCTCGCATAAGTTGGTACTTCCAAACAACGCTGCCATTTTTAAAGCATGATCTTTGAGAAATTTCATTTCTTTCGGTAAGTAATTTTTGTAAAATTCTAGGACAGAAATTCAGAGAATTTTGTTTTTAACTTATTGTTGCACTGAAGATCAATTAATTCTATCTGGTATAAAATATGTATCCACGGGCTGCATGATCTGACTTGAGGACCGCGGGTTCTGCACCCCTGGACTGGACCGTCCGATTGCCGACTCGAACCCGGTTCGTCAATGGATCTCATTGTTGGTGCGTTTGTTATTAATTTTCATTGTTTTCTCCACAATCCTGAACAAGTAGTTACGTGAAGAAATCAAGCCTATTTTCATATATCCAACTTATGCTAATTGCCACTATCAACATACAATATTCCAGTTTGATTACTGTCATAGATTCGCAGATATTGAGAACCGTCTAAATATTTCTGATGGTCGCCATGTTGGTTTGTTATATGTGTAGGCCATAGAATTATGTACCTTTAAAGGAAAATTATTGCGTAGCTTCATTATGGTCAGTTTCACTTCGATCGCATGATTACGACACAAGAAATAAAAACTTAATTTTAAAATTTTGCACAGCCGCCATCTTGATTTCATGTAAACAATTGAATTAGATGCCAGTGCATTGCAATATGTATAATCATATACTGTATTATATTTTACTGCGCTCAGATGGTTAAATTGCGAGAAAAATCTATTTAAACGTATCAACTTGGCTTGGCCGCGATGTTCATTTTGTACTTTACAGGTTTTTGAAATTTACATAGATAAACGTGCAGTAGTACCCTTTATCATCGTGCGCAATTTCAGGGTGATATCAGTAATAGTTTCGGTGATATAGAATGCCAGTGAAATATTTCGCACAGCCGCCATCTTGAGGTTATGTAAAAATTGAATTAAATTAAATGCCACTCTATTGCAATGTATATAAACATTTGCTGCACCAAGTTTCATTGCGTTTGGATGGTTAAATCGCGAGAAAAGTTTATTTAAAAGTCGCAACTTCGCTTGGCCGCCATGTTGGTTTAGTATTACCAGATTTTTGAAAGTCTCATTCCTGAATTTCTAGTAGTGCCCTTTATCACCGTACAAGATTTCAGGGTGATATCGGTAATAGTTTCGGAGATATTGAATGCTGGTTAACTATTTCGCACAGCCGCCATGTTTGATTGGTGAGACGTAGTAAAATTTGAAGGACACGGTCAGGGTCGGCCTAAATGGTGCTATAACTTTACCAAGTTTCATTGAAATTTCTCCAGCCATTTAGATGTAATTAGGGACACACACACACACACGGACAAAAGGTGATCTCATAAGCCAATTTTTTTTTTCATAAAATGAAAATAGGCTAAAAATGAGCATACATTACGAAATCTCTGACGCAGATCATATTTTACAGTAGAATTTCCCAGTAGACTGCTATTATGATTGCTTTCAGTGTAAAATATGATCTGCGTCAGAGATTTCGTAAATTTTTACTAATTTTTCAGGACTGTCTTGAATTGTCCCGCAACTCGAGGTGGGAGGATGTAAAGTTTTTTCTGTACTCTTTGCATTATTTACATTTCGAATGTCTATGTTTCATAGTAGGTAATATGGCTGACACGATATGAATGACTTCAAGCAATTCGCATTGCATATTGACGTTACATAGAATGTAATGTCCTGTCACGGTCGCCAATATGTAAAATTGTTGGAATTAACTTACATCTGCAGGTTTCAAATGGATATTTTATGATCACAACAAGACATGTTCACCGGAAACTCAACAATATCCAGTTGATTAGTTTGCCTTTACTACCACTATGAGCACTAGTGTTAGTCAATGTATACTTTAACTTAAGCCCTTAGAACTACTTCCGGTGTGAATATTTTTCAAAAAATCTAAAAACTCCCGAGAATATTGAAGCAAGGAGCACGTTAAAGAATGAATGATGTAAATAAGGTAATTTGGCTAGCATTTGAATCAAAGAGAAATCAGGTAAAGAAAGAAGCGATTTTTCGCTGTTTTCCGGAACTTTATTTAAGCTGGAAGTGAGTGACGGAATCTAAGACTTCAACTATGGTCACAATGGAGGAAATAGCTTGGTTGGTTGGTTCCTCAGTTTAGGGGCTGCGACAAAGCGGTCATGTAGCCGCGTGTACTTTGGGTGTGTGTAGAATCTGTCTGACCCCCCGCCGGTACTGCCACCTTGAAGAAGGCAATTTGTTATTGCCGGGTGTTTTGGGGGCTTGCGAGCTCAAATGATCTGCAGAGCTATGCCAGCGGGAGCTTAAGCTCCTGGTAGGGTCACCCAAGCTGGACAGGCCTAAAGTGATGAGCCAGACTAAGAGCGGTACCCTGGTCCTCCAGGTTGGGGGTTGGGCGTGGGGCTAACAACCCCACACTGTAAAACCTCAAAAGTTACGAAACTCTCAACGAAGCCTCGGAATTTGGACGGAATTAACGATGATGAACCTGGAAAATGTTTAAGGACAAGGAAAAAGGATATGACTTTGACAGTGGCAACATGGAACGTACGAACGATGTTGCAGATAGGAAAAATGGCAGAAGTAGCTGAGGAAGTTTTGAAGTATGGAATGGATATAGTAGCGATACAGGAAGTGAGATGGAGGGGAAACGGTAGGATTGACAAGAAGGACTATACAATGTTATACAGTGGTCCTGAAGTAAGAACTGGTCAGTGTGGAACAGGCTTTATCATTAGTTCAAAGATAAAAAGAAGTCTTCTTGGATTTGAGCCTCTAGGAGATGGAATGTGTAAAATGAGACTAAAGGGACGATTCAGGAATCTGACACTTATATCAGCGTATGCACCTACAGAAGACGATAGTGAAGAGAAGAAAAATGCATTCTATGACCAGTTGGAAAAGGAATGTAGTATGATACCAAAATATGATGTGATAATACTTCTTGGGGACTTCAATGCCAAAATAGGTAGAGAAGACTTCTTGCAGTATGTAGCAGGGAAACATTCTTTACATACTAATACTAGTGAAAATGGGAAGCTTCTATGCCAATTTGCAGAAAGTAATAGAATGGTCATCAAAAGTACTTGTTTTAAACATAAGGACATACACAAAGGAACCTGGAAAATGCCAGGCACCGGAGTGGTAAACCAAATTGACCATGTCTTGATTTCAAGAAGACATGCATCTTCAATGATTGACGTCAGATCTGTAAGGGGCCCCAACTGTGATTCGGATCATTTTTTGGTGAAAGCTCTGTTTAGAGAACGAATTGCGAATGTAGAATGTGACAGAGGAATTAAGAGGATACAGTGGGACGTGGAAAAGTTTCAGCAAACACAAATTGTTAAGCAATATGAGGACACACTGAACAAGAAGTTGGAAGAGAGATTAAAGAATATGAATGAGGATGACACTGTAGAGAGGAGATGGACTGGAATAAAGAAAGCATTGGAAGAGACTGTGAAAGAAACTATTGGGGAGAAGAAGAGGAACAGGAATGAAGAATGGTTTGATGATGAATGTAGGAAATATATAGAGCAGAATAATGCAGACAGATTGATTATGATTCAAAGAGAGACAAGATGGAATTGTGAAAGATATAAAGAAAGTAGAAGAACAGCAAATAGAGTTCTGAAAAGGAAGAAGAGAATGTATCTAAGAAGACAAATGGAAAGAATTGAAGAATTGAACAGCCAGAATGAAAGTAAGAAATTGTACCAAGCAACGAAACGAATGACAAAGGAATTTCAACCACGGGAGAACTCGTGTAAAGATATAGATGGAAAAGTAATTGGAGAGGAAGAGAGAGTTCTTGAAAGATGGGCGGAGCACTTTAAAGATTCGTTAAATATAGAACGTACGGACGAGATGAATGAGAGACAGATCTACATGAATGTAGAGCCACAGGTCACTAAACCATCCATAGATGAAGTTATGGAGGCAGTGAAGCGTCAACGAAATGGAAGAGCACCAGGAGAGGATCAGATCATAGCGGAGGTAATAAAGAATGGAGGACAAGGGATAGTTAGGAACCTACATAAACTGATTGGGGAGATATGGGAAAGAGAGATAATGCCTCAGGATTGGAAGGTTGGCCTTATCTGTCCCATCTTCAAGAAAGGTGATAAGTTACAATGTGGAAATTATAGAGGGATAACATTACTAAGTGTTGTATATAATATATTCTCAAGTATATTGCAAAGGAGACTGAGCGACTACGCTGAAGAAATACTGGACGAGAACCAGTGTGGATTCCGGCCAGGAAGGGGAACTACTGACCAAATATTTGTTATGAGACAATCTATGGAGAAATGCTATGAATATGGGGTTGATCTGCATTTGCTATTCATTGATTTCCAACAGGCGTTTGATAGCATTGATAGAACGAAGATGTTGAACGCCCTAGAAGCATGTGGAGTGCCAAAGAAGTTGATCAGTCTTGTAGCAATGACAATGGAAGGATCGCAGGCCAAGGTTTATGTAGGAGGCAAAACTAGCAGGAATTTTGAGGTGAATACCGGAGTGAGGCAAGGAGATTCATTGTCTGCAGTGTTATTCAACTTGACACTGAATGAAGTTATGAAAGAACTGGGTTTGGGAGGGACGATAATAAGCAAGTCCAAGCAGGCGTATGCATATGCGGATGACATTGTGTTGATGGCACGGAACTGGGAATCTCTTAAAGATATGTTCAAGATTCTGGAGGAGAAGAGTGGAAAGATGGGAATGAGAATGAATGAAAGGAAAACGAAATATATGAAAATGTCAGCGGGAAAAGATAGAAGAGCAAGAGAAAATGTAGAAATTGGTCAGTATAAGTTTGAGAATGTAAAATGCTTCAGTTACCTTGGTACTATACTAAATTGTGAGAATTCTGTATCAGAGGAGATTCATAAACGGATCATGAATGGAAACAGGGCTTACTATGCTAACACTAAGCTCTTAAAATCAAAACTGTTAAGTAGGAACTTGAAAGTTAAACTCTACAAGACCCTTATTAGACCAGTGGTGACCTATGGATCTGAGACGTGGACAATGTCAACAAATGATGAGAATGATCTCAAAATTTTTGAAAGGAAAGTTTTAAGAAGGATATATGGCCCGGTAAAGGAGGATGAAGGGTGGCGAATCAGGACAAACAAAGATATTGAAGAGATAATCAAAGGTGAAGATATTGTGAAATTTATTAAGTCCCGACGTCTGGATTGGCTTGATCATGTAGAGAGGATGAGTGAAGAAAGAACACGAAGGAAGATATTACATGGAACTATGGAAGGGAAGAGGAGACGTGGACGACCGCGCAAAAGATGGCTACAAGACTTAGGAGAAGACCTGAGAACTATGAGGGTTGGAAGATGGTGGGAGAAAACTCATAGAAGGGACGAATGGCGAGGAATCGTGAGAGAGGCCAAAGCCTACCCCAGGCTGTAGCGCCGAGGAAGTGAAGTGAGAAGTGAGAATCTGTCTGATAACCGGTGTTAGTGGTGATGGCTGTATTAGTGTGTGATATCTGTGATTCAGGTTGAAGGACTGCAGACGATTAATTTTTTCAAGTAGTTCCTACTTTTGCTAAAAAATGTTACCGTCAACGACACCTAGCCGCGAATTTGGCCACTAGATACCACCGCAACCGGCACCTGGCGACGAAGTTGGAACTAATAGAGCATTAATCAAATATAACCGACAAATTTAGTTTCACACAATTGTAGTTATTGGAAGGATTTTTTACATAACATAAATCTATGACATGGGCCCACTGGCTTTACTTTCCCTACGAAGGAAGGCATACTGTGGATTTTTAAACTCTCTTAAAAAATCCAACGGCTTCGACTGAGTTTGAAGCCGCAATGTTGGGCATAGAAACTGAGCATGCTTCCAACAACGTCACCAAAGCCGCAGAGGAAATAGCTCAATTTTACATTTTTGCTAAGTTGGGGACCCCTACTTCGTCTGTAATGTTAGGCAAAGATCGTGGGTTCAAACCCGGCTGGAGTCGTCGGATTTTTTAAGAGCGTTAAAATCCTTCAGTATCCCTTCCACCGGAGGAGAAGTAATGCCGGCAGTCCCATGTCATAGATGCATGGCGTGTAAAAGATCCTCCTACTAATTATACGTGTGTGAAGCTACATTTCTAGGTTATATTTCGTTGAAACGCTCTATCATAGTTCCAACGTTCACCACTAAGGTGCCAGTGACATCTGGTAGCGAAAGTTGGAACTAATTGAACGGAACTTGTAGCTCACCCCATGGGTGTCCGCTGGAAGCAGCTACAGACTCAGGCGAGCCGAACATGTCCTCGGACACTCCCGGCACTAAAAGCCATACGATAAATAAATAAATAAATAAATAAATACATAAATAAATAATTTAATGTATTATTAAATACGGTACTATTGATATTACATTAATGTGATATATCTCACGAATCTGACAGCAAATGCAGTACAATAATAATAATAATAATAATAACATTTTCTATCCCAACCCAGGGCCCGCTTGAAAGGCTGGAGATCAAAGAAAGAAAGAAAGAAAGAAAGAAAGAAAGAAAGATAATACGAAATATCTTAGGCCCCAAATTCTTCCCCAAATTAATCTACATCAGAAATGAAACCCATTACCAAAATACAGAAAAACTCTCAGTCGCGAACAAAATAAGAAGAATTGTTTTTTATGGACAAATCCTCAGAATGAACTTAAATAGGATAAGCAAGAAGATCCTTGACTTCTTCCGTAACAAAAGACCAAACCACTGTGTTTAAAAAAATGGAGAATTACATAATAGAACTTCAAATCTCAGACCATTATCTACATTCATGGATAAAGCAGCCAAAACCAAGTCAAACTCAAACCCAAGAGAAAGATTCAAATCTCTGATGAAGAAAGGAAAGAATGAGGTAATACTGGGATATAATGAATGCACAGAACATTCAAAAATGATTGATTTAATGTGCCCCAAAGCTGGGTGGAACGAATAAAAGGAGACTAATAATAAGAAAATAGAAAATTTTATACAAAAAGTCCATACAAACCTTGTATCAGCCTGAAAAATAAACACAATTTACAAGCTATATATTAACGTATTCTTTTTGTAGGTTGTCTCCTATTGATCTGATTTTGTAGTTGAAACTCATTGCTTAAACATAACTTTTAAAACTCTGCAATTGGTCTAGGTGTGTGTCGTGGCTTGTGTGGGGATTCGCCTAGGACACCAAGCTGGCTTATCAGCAGTCTCTTGGTGACCCCGCCCGGACACCCACAGGAGTAGCGAACTGCGCTCTATCTCCTTTTTATGAAGCGCATCTGCGCCTTTACTGCGAGAACTAAAAGCTCAAGCAGCCATAACCTCCTTTTGAAGGCTTCCAAAAAGATGGTATATTGGCTTTCACGGCCAGTGAATTAAAACTCAGCTATTCTTCTAGGTTTGTGATCACTATTGTGTGGGGTTTTGCCTAGGACACCAAGCTGCCTCGTCAGCGGTCTCTCGATGTCCGCGCCCGGCCCATAGGTGTAGCGAACTAAGCGCTACCTTCTTTTTATGAAGCGCACCTGCGCCTCTTTACTGAGAGAACTAAAGAGCCCGCTCATGAGCCATATTGGTGTCCCCGGACCAAGAGCCAGCTTAGTGTCATAGGCGAAATCCCACACAAGACACGGCACAGACCTTGAAGAATTGCTGAGTTTTAACTCACTGGCCGTGAAAGCCAATATATCATAACATTTTAACCTAATGCAGTAAACAGATGTGAGAGCCATAGTCTACTGCTCCAAAAAGCAGGATGAAAGAGTGGGAAATCCCGGGGGAAGCGGCGATCAGGATGTCCGCTGTCAGCGCCAGGATGCGATATTTCGATCTCCGAACTGCTGCATCGCTATGGCACTGTGCGAGCCAGTAGAATGTAACCTCACTGAAATACTGTATATCGTCTAGGCCTATCAAGAGAAGTGGGTCTCGCCTCAAGTGTGCTACATGTTAAGAAGCTGATGTGTCTCTGGGGAAAATAAATCTCAACCACTCTTTCCTTCCTTCAGTTCGTCCGCATGAGACTTCAAAATTCCTTGCAACTTTTCATGGCCTGAGGGAACAATTTGCTTGCCTTCTGGAATTCTAGACTGCCAGAGGCAAACTCCGACTTATTTCCAAATCTTGCATGAAGAAGGGATTGGGAGTCAATTCCTGAGTCTTGGCCGTGACAAGGTTAGCGCGTCAGTAATAGTGCATTATGCAACGAGTCTATAGTGGCAATAATTAAGACACGAGTATGTTTATAAAACGAGCGTAGCGAGTTTTATAATTTCCATACGAGTGTCTTAATTACCATTATAGGCGAGTTGCATTCGACTGTTTATGTTCATCGATAATTATAACTTTATTATATGTTTTAGCAAAAATATTCATAAATATCTGTGGGATTTAGTGAACAGAGCGCATGCGTGGGTCAGAGAATTTCGAATGCAGAGACCTTTTACTTTGCTTGTTAATGCAGAGACCTTTTACTTTGCTTGTTAATGCTATTGTTTACAGCCTACATGATGTCTAGTGCCGATCAGAACTAGCATTCACTAATATTGTCACCAAAGTCGTTTGAAATCAATGCGTTGTGTAGAAATTGGGGTTGGGGATATTAAGGTACAGTGCTATTTCTTGTCTCATATTCGCCAGTTTATTTACGCGAACATATGGGACGGTGTACTTTCCATGTCGGTAATTTATGTAGATGGATGCTGTGTTGCTAACTTCTGGACGTAGATTCATAAATTTCTTGCATATGTCATAGTATTTTCTTGTTACCGTAAAGGTTCGTGCTGATATTGTCTTTGTGTTTGGGATTGTAACTACAATGGTTGATCCTATATCCAATTTGAACTTTCAAATGATGTAATTCATGTCCGAGATGTTGGATTTTGAGCGCATGTGCGAAGCTATCCTTACCTAATTGGTCAATGAATGAGCTCTGATTGGCTGGAGAAACTGTTTTATAATGAAGAATAGTACTATAATGACCCTCATTGTGATACAGTTTTCTGACCTATAATATTTACATTTCGACATCGTCGAACATAAACGATTAAACGCTTTAGTGCAGAATACAGAAGACTCGGGTTCAAATGCAAACTTCGGTTGCTGTATTGGAGACAGGGATGAGGTAGGTGCCCCAGGACTACAAATAATGTAGGCTACTATCTTGGCATTTTTAAGATTTGAACCTACGATCTCCAGACTTACTGTAGCTGCCCACACAGTCTTGGTGCACAATTTACGATCACGGCTATGCCTTGGACCTCCACATATCTTGACGCCCGATCAGAACAAATGCGCCGGGGTACGCCAGAGGTTCGTCGACAGTAATCATGTGATTTCCCTGAACAGACCAATAACAAAGAGTCTTCTCGTAAATGTTTACAGTTTCAATGTTTGGTTCAGGCGTCAAGTCATTTGGAACAGGGAGTAGGCCTCGGACACAATAACACCGTCGGTGTCGGATGATAACAATTATTGACCATAGGAGATCAACAAGACCCTAACTAAATAGTTGAACTAAACAGTTCAGTTCCTTAATATGCTCCACCTCACAAACTACTGAATCAATAGTTATTAAACTTTATCACATTTACCTTTATAAGATAAGACTAGCGGGCCCTTGCGAGGAATATAAACCACACTTTCCCCAACAGGTTTATAATGGGAGACTCAAGGAGAAAGGTTGTTATTTTTTTATTTCAACCAAATGATTATAGTACACTATTTACATTTGAGTTATAATTCCAAGTTCTATGTTCCCTAACTTAAGAAGGCAATCACTGAAAATTGGATCATCAAAACACTCACCGATTATTCGAAGTTATATGAAGTTATACGATTTGAGTACTCATTCTTTTATTTACTCTTTCGGAAATCCATTCAAAATGATAAAGGAAATAACTCAGAATGTTAAAATGACATGGAACAGGCGTCACAGCGGCCCGTGGACAGCAACTATGGAGCGTATTTTCCTACAGTATCGGTGTTTGCAAATCGCACACTTCGTACATTTTTAAAGTCAATTCTTTAAGAAATTATAGTGTATTAAGTCACTACTAATGTATATACTCTCATTTGAATGCTCATTTGTCACGATTGGTCGCTTGTGAGCGCTGCAGGAAGGATCTATACAACTGAAATAATATACAGTATATGATGATAATTTTGTTACTGAAAAGGCAATATCATTCATTGTTACCAACATTACAATTAATTAATTAATTCTTAAATAGCAAAATATCAATCAAAAGGTACATATGTGACTTAACTATTAAAATTGTAGATTTGAAACTAAATACATTTAAAGATGATTTCATGGCTTGCAATCCAACTTAGAATCATGGTTTTATTTCTTCAAATTTCTTCTGGTTCTTCTTTCTCCGTTAGGGTCTTCTGAGGACCACGAACCAATTTCAATGTTTCGTCCTTTGTTGTTCTTTCTTCTTCCTCCAGTGCTCCTTCATTTTTTCGCTGTCTCTCTTCTTTCTCTCTTCCGACCATTTTGAGCCTGTTTTCGTATATTACCTTCCTTGGAGTCCTTCCATTCCCAATAGCCTTTTTGAAATTTTCTCTCTCTAGTGCATCTTCTTCTCTTACATTGTTTCTTTCTAAATCTTTCTTTACTTCTTGAACCCAGGCTGTTGTCGATTTCTTTTTCCAAAGATATTTAAAAATCTATTTGGCTAACCTGCTATCATTCGTTCTACATAAATGTCCGAAAAATAACAATCGCCGCTTCTTTATTGTCTCCGTTATGTTTTCAATGTTCCGACATATTTCTACGTTACTTCTTAATTTCAAAAACTCTGTAGTTCTTAGAGGACCGAGAATTTTGCGTATTCTTGAAATTTATTATTTGTAAATATTTATTTGATAAGTTAAAAAAGTTTTGAAGCATTGCATTTCTTTTTCAACGTACATGCATACTAAAGCCATTATTCTAGGTCAGATACTGTAAACATTTTAAGTAGATCAGCGCAGTAGTTTCTGAGATAATGTGCCTTATTTGTATAAAAATAAATGTTGTAAGAAATGGTTGTCAAAGAAAAGTCCGCAAAGGTAGAATAATAAAGGCTTGGTAGATATTTGCAACAGTTGAAAAACTTCAAAAACCCTTTCCTCGGAATCGTAATAACATGTTTTCTCCAAAGAAACTTCCTATAATATTTCAATGTTAAAAACTGAAAACATCGAAAAAAGATAATTGATATTTTTCACCAAAACCTAAGTTAGTGCCACCTTAAGAGAGGAACCCCGCACTAGGAAGTGGAAGCAATGCCACACGCAGCTGGGGTTCGATGGTCGGCAACACATGTGTCACGAGCGGGCCCGATTGGAGGGAGGCTGTAGCCCTGGGTCCCGGTCTTACAGATGGCCCGCCATAGTAGAAAACCCCGGAGTAGACAAATTTACCCAATTTTACGTATTTGCCAACAAATTTGACATTTGATGATATTCAATGTATCTGAATGAATTGATGGCCGGTTTGCCATCTCTTGGTGAATGCAGTACATTTGCATTTGCCTGTTGGCACAGGCTAGAGTAAAATATGGCTTTTCACCGATATCTCAGTCCCACCCATGGCTGTGATTATATGGAAGCTACTGAGGTATGGGTGGTGCTGAGCAATGACATTCAGGCCACAGTCAGTGCCTGTCGATGCTGTGAAAGGTTCTACTCATAGGGTTAATACTGCTGTTCTGACTCAGTGAGGAAAGCAATGACAAACTACCTCACTCCTCGTCTTGCTTAGTACGCCTCAATATAGCGCTGCCTTGGGTTTTTGTGGGTATCTACCCACACAACCTAACAGCGGTACTTTTTGAGGATCCAACCAGCCTTCGGTCTGACTACCTAACAAACATGATCAATTGAATATGCTACAAAATACTATAAAGAGAACATGTGAATAACCATTATCTTCATATCCTCGCAGCCAGAGAAATAGTATAGTTTCCAAACATGTCAACTGGAACTAATTGCCGCTAAGCTACATTAATGTACCTTCGCAAAGTTTAGTGCATGAGATTTTGAAAGGCATTGAACTTGTTCTTGTGAGGAGAGAGAGTACAATTTTTGGTCAAGTGCAAAAGAAACGGCATTGCAAACAAAATTAGTACTTTCCAAAGAAAAGCAAATTAAAAAAACACAAAGCTTTTTATGGGGCTTAAAACTAAAAAGGCAAATTTGATATTTACACGATGTCATGGGACGAAACAAATATAGAGGGGGCCCGTAAGTTCTAGCCATAGGGCCCGTAATTGCCTCCACGGATCTGCCCTCGAGAGGTGATCTCTCCGAGGGAGGGTAATTTTTGGAATATACCACATAAAATACACGTAACCTATATTTGAATGTTATACCGGTATCCCTTTTCAAACTGTATTGTACACAGTAGCAATGGATGAATAGGACATAACCATACATACAATTGCTGTTTGCAAAACGTTGTGGTAAACACGGGAGTAACAAAACATATCATCAACCGGAATATGTGCGGAGTGATGAACGAGCAGATCAAAACTAACCGTGACATTAATCACAGCACTTTCCCAGCACAAGTGTTTCAAACAAATGATTATAAAAATGTTGTATTTGTTCACGTTCGTGTGGCTACAATCTTTCGCAGAATCGTCCACAACGATTGTTTAATACGCCCGTAAATTCACATATAAAAAGAGTTGTAGAGCTTTTTTGAAATGCCCCGGATATAGAAATAAAAACATTTGCTTGAATTAGAATTGCCAATGGTTTTTATAATCAATACGATAGCTTTAAAACGTACGCTTTATGTAAATGTTAGCTTTATTGTGTGCACCTGCTCCAATAGCCTGTGATACAATGACGAACAGGACAGCGTCCCGTGTAATAGCTGCGTTTATTGCTTCACCACCTGGCCTAAGGAAAAAGGGTCTGTTATATTAATTTTACTCGTAATATTCTCTTGTTGCTTGGCGCTTTGATATTCCACTTTCCAAACATGGCTTTCGGGATGGGTCATTATAGAATGGTGGAAAACATGATCGCACATTCTACAGCGGTGAGAAAATTAGACTCGAATATGGAATTAGAATCAGTCACAATATTTTATGAAAATCATTTTATTTTATGTTATTTTATTTTATTTACATAATAATAACCCCTGGCACTACAGCCCATGAGGGCCTAGGCCTACCAAGCGACCGCTGCAAAGGCATATTTGGCTTGCAGATATTGGGGTGACGCGTGGTCAGCGCATCGGATCCCTCGGCCGTTAATCTTGGTTTTCGTGACCGGGGCGCTGCCTTACCGCCAGACAGCTGCTCAATTGACCTCACGAGGCTGAGTGCACCCCGTTCCAGCCCCCACGTCAGTTTCGAATATCCCTGGACGGAGCCGGGAATCGAACACGGGGCCTCCGGGTGAGAGGCAGGCACGCTACCCCCAACATCACGGGGCCAACTTTTTATTTTATTTGTATTGCCATATTTAGTAATGGCTTCTTCCCTGTGGTCTTACAACATTTCCCATATGGAATTTCAACTGGAAATGTTTGAAATTAGACATTCTGAGGGACATCTGAGCTGGGTCCGTTGTTTATCTTTTCATTGACTTTGGAATGTATCCTCTAAATCGGGTAATTTCAATCCATTGCCCATGAATCTTGGAACAATCAGTAATAAAAGACTTACAATCTCTCTGGTCTAAATTCACACGAAAACTACGATGAAGTAATCAAAACAAAACGTGTGGCTTTCTGCATTAACCAGCCTCTTTTTTAACTGGAAACTAAAATATTAGTTTACTGTCAGATTCTTTTTTTGTTGTTGTTGTCGTGTGGCCTGCTGAGAGGCCGAGTGCAGGTCTTTCTAGTCGACGCCCGTGGGCGACCTGCGCGTCGGGTTCAGAGATGGAATGGATGTAGATAAATTCAACTGGGCAAGGATGTGGAAGGAAGCGGCCGTGGCCTGTCAGAAGGTGCCGTTCCAGCATTTGCCTGGTGTTGAAAATGGGAAACCACGGAAAACCATTTCAAGGATGGCTGACGCTGGGGCTCGAACCCACGCGTCTACCGAGTCAGCAGAGAGCTTGGCCCCATGGCCTAACGTTGCGCTTTAGCCAGCGTAGCCACCACTGTCGGTAGATTCTTAAAATAAAAGAATGTTATTAAGACTGTTCAACATTGCGACGTATGATGTGGTGATGGCAACTAGGCAAGGAACAGCAAATCTTACAATATTATATTACGCAGATGATATGGCCATTGGTTCGAGTTCCATTCCTGAAGTTCAAAAAGCCATAGACAATCTAGACAGGTGGACAAAGGACAACAAGATGAAAGTTAACACAGAGATAATAGTGAAAATAACGTTTCGGAAAGAGGCAGAGAGGCTTCAGGAGACAGGATATACCTAGG
Organism: Meconema thalassinum; assembly: GCA_946902985.2. Lineage (NCBI taxonomy): Eukaryota > Metazoa > Arthropoda > Insecta > Orthoptera > Tettigoniidae > Meconema > Meconema thalassinum. The sequence continues at coordinate 502,882,218 of OX336393.1, read as the reverse complement.
ATCAACTCCCCTTAAGTCAGTCAATACATTTAAATATCTAGGATTGACAATGCAAACAACAGCAAGAGCCCACAGAGTTCACATAAAGTCTCGAGCAATAGCCGCTACCAAAGCCATATACAGTGCGTCAGGGAATGTTCTCCGCAGTGCCTAGGCACTGCTAGGTTAGGTGAGAACTGGAGTTAAGTTAAGTTCGCTCACTCGCCGACAGCCAGGTACAAGTTTGTCTTCTCCAAGGTCGACAGGATATCAGAACACATGTGTGAGCTGTGCTGTGGAAAGCGTCACTGTGAATGCAGTAAGGGAGCATTTTGATTATTGGAATAGTGCAACAGGATACAGGCGGTAATGTTTACTACTGAAGAGAGAGCGTTTTTGGTGGAATACGTTTTTCGTGAAGACGATCAGTTTACAGAAAATGTAAAACTAAAATTTCAGGTGCGGTTTCCTAATTCAAAGTGTCCAAACCGGGATACCGTTCGGGATATGATAAGTAAATTTCGTGTGACCGGCTCAGTTCACGATGTACCGGGAACAGGCACGCCTACGCTGTTAACAGACGAAAAACTTGATGAAATTTCCGATATAATGCTGCGAAGTCCATGTAAATCAATACGCAAATTACCTCAAGAAACAGGAATCTCTAAGTGGACTGTTTGTTGTTTGTTTTGTTTTGATACAAGCGGCGGTAGCCGCGCAGTCAGCAGTAACCGTGCTGCCAACTTAACTCCGACTCTCACCTAACGTAGCAGTGCCTAGGCACTGCGGAGAACATTCCCTGACACCCTGTATGACATTAAAACCATCACGAAGCTCTCATTTGGCACTGTTATGAGATTATTTGATGTGAAAATAACGACCATTGCCACATATGGACTTGAGATCATGTGGGAGAAATTATCCCTGGCAAACTTGAGAACGCTTGAAGCAGTCTAATCGCGCTTCCTGAAGGCTACCCTGGGGATATCGAAATATACAAAATATAGACTAGCATATGAACTCGCCAGGGAGACCTTCTTCATTGAGGACCTTCGGATGAAGAGAGGGCTACAATCCACAGACGCCTGGAAAAATCTAATGCAGGAAAGAATACAGAAAAGGGACGAAATCTGGTTCGAGTTTTACACCACGGAGGCCATGATGACTAGGACACGGATGAACATTAATCAACACTTGCGATACTTTGTTAATTCATTGGTGGTACATGGGTATCACCATAAACTGTGTAATACCGAATACTTTCATGACCCTGATGAATCCTGCGTATGTAAATTATGCGGTGTACAATGTAGTAGATACCATGTAATTTCTTGATGTTTTGTGAATGACAGTTTGTTATCAACACAATTTGTGCGCTTTTTCTTTAATAATTAAGACTATTGATTAAACATTTGAAATCATTTCAGAGCCTTTCAAAACATTTCCATATCACAAAAAGCACAAAGTAAGTGTTGGAAATCTGCCATCGAGTGTAATAATTTGCACACCCCTGTATATTCATTTAAGTGACTGAGGAAATATTGATCCTCAGCCCCGTATAGCTGGGTGTGTATTGAACTTGTCTGATAACCTGTATTACTGTGATGGCTATAGTAGTGTGTATAGATGTTGTAGGGACAGGGTTGGGGAAGGTGCCTCAGGACTAGAAGAATGGTACTATCCCAGCATTTGCCATGAGGGTGTGAAGGGGAAACCCGGGGAAAACCACAGTCAGGATAGCCACTGGCAACTCCTGGATTTGAACCTCTGATCTCTGGACTTTCTGCAGCTAAGTTCTGCCAAGTTACACCAAGCCAGGCTCTCGGTGGCTGATGTGCTAGACTTGGAACACTTAGGCGAAACTCCGCAAAAGACATGGCAACATCTTAGAAGAAAGCTGGATTTAAAGAACTCAGCGTGAACGCCAGTATGGTAACTTTTAGATCAGTATACAGAGTGTCCGCGAAGTCTCTCCGCAGCGGCGACGTGTTAGGTTGGCAGCACATTTATGTCGCTGTAGGCCTATACGCAAAGTCTCTCCTCAGCCGCGAACTACGTGGGTCTCACCTTGCGGGACGTGTTAGTTTGGCAGCACATTCATGTAGCTTCCACAAGTTTAGTTAGTGGATGGTTCTTTCTCATGCCATAAATCTATGACATGGGACCGCCGGCTTTGCTTCCCTTCCGAAGGAGCCATACTGAGGGATTTTTAAGGCTCTTAAAAATCCGACGACTTCGGCCGGGATTGAAACCGCGATCTTGGGCATAGAAGCTCAGATTGCTACCAACTATGCCCCCGAAGCCCCTATACTGGGAGTAACAACAAAATACATCACAAATGGGGAGCTGGCACAAATAATGTCTTCAACAACAGATATCGCAGAAAAAGCCACCAGACAAAAAATGGAAAGCACTTGATTAAAAGCTACATTTGGAGCATTGCGACCTATGGTTGTGAAACTTGGACACTATTGAAGGCCGACAAGAAACGATTATGTGCATTTGAAATGTGGTGCTGGCGACGAATGCTAAGGATACCTTGGACCCTAAGGCAAACTAATGAAGAGGTTCTAAGAAGAGCAGAAGAAACCATGAATCTGACAGAAACAATCAAAAAAAGAAGAAATAATTGGATAGGCCACCTACTCCGGCATTCACCATGGTGCATCACACTGCTTGAAGGGAAAATGGAAGGCAAGGCAGGAAGAGGACGACCAAGAGCAGAGTTCTTTGATGACATCGGAGGAAGATGTCCGTACCACCTGATCAAACTGCGGGCTCAGGATAGAAGACCTTTGGACGAAGACATTCATGCTACCCACCAACCGCCTGGTTGAGGAGAGAAAGAAGAAGATCGTGAGGATGCGAGATGACAGGTGGACAAACAGAGCTACTATGTGAGTCCGCCTCGTTCCGTAGTGGCTAGCATTCCTGACTGTCACCATTGAGGCGCGGGGTCGATTGTCACCTCAACCATCATTGGAGTGGATGGCTGAGGTTGGGATCTTCTTCTCAGTTTTACCTCACGAGGCTGGGTGTACCCCGTTCCAGTTCTCAGACCAGAATTATATAAATTTCTTGATAGAGCTGGGACCTCTGAGGTGACAGTCAAGAATGCTAGCCACTACACCACCTTTCGAGACCATCCAAGGCCTGGTTGATGAACACTACTGCAATACACTTTTAAACACGTAGTTCCGTGAAGAAATATACAGCCTATTTTCATAAATCCTACTTAAGTTAATTGCCTCTCTCAACATAAGGAAATTCAGGTTGATTGCTGCAATAGATTCGTAGGTATTGAGAACCGTCTAGATATTTCGGTTGGTCACCATATTGGATATTTATACAGTATATGTAGGCCATATACTGTAGTTAATTACTGTTAGATGACGATTTTTGCGTAGGTTCATTATTAAAACGTTCACTTCGATCGCATGATTAGTACACAAGACTTTATTTTAAAATTGCGCACAGCCGCCATCGTGAGGTTATGTGAATAATTGAACTAAATTAGATGTCAGTGCATTACAATGTCTATTAACATTTACTGTACCAAATTTCACTGCGCTCAGATGGTTAAATCGCAAGAAATGTCTATTAAAGTGTTTCACCTTCACTTGGCCGCCATGTTCGTTTTGTATTTTACAGATTTTTAGAAGGCTCATAGCTGAACTTCTAGTAGTACCCTTTATCACCGTACAAAATGTCAGGGTGATATCGGTAATAGTTTTGGAGATATAGAATACCATTGAAATATTTCGTACAGCCACCATCTAGAGGTTATGTAAATAACTGAACTAAATTAGATGCCCGTGCATTACAATGTGCATAAACAGTTGATGTACGAAGTTTAATTGCATTTGGATAGTTAGATCGCGAGACAAGTCTATTAAAAAGTATCAACTTCGCTTGGCCGCCATGTTCGTTTTGTAGTTAACAGGTTTTTGGAAGTGTCATAGGTGAACTTCTACTAGTGCCTTTTATCACGGTATAAAATTTCAGGGTGATATCAGTATAGTTTCGAGGATACAGAAAGTCAGCGAAATATTTCACGCAGCCGCCATGTTGGATTGGTGAGACTTAATAAAACGTAAAGGATACGGTCGGGGTTAGCCATAATAGTGCTATGACCTTACCGAGTTTCATTGAAATCGCTCTAGGTTAGAAGTTATTAGAGGGGGACACACACACACACAAACATATGCACACTCACACACACGGAAAAAAGGTGATCTCATAAGCCTATTTTTTTCATAAAATGAAAATAGGCTAAAAATATTTTCACCGTTCCCTTCTGTGAACCAGAGAACTGACCAGCACGCAGGTATATGGCGCACCTGTGCTGTAGAGATAAAGAAGCAACTGCCATTGTATGTTACATCGTCCCCCCAGGGGCTCACATCTAGTGGATTGTGGGTTGGCGACCACGGGGCCCCAGCTGAGTCCGGCATTGCTTCCACTTACTTGTGCCGGGCTCCTCTCTTTCTTCTTTCCTGTCGACCTTCCTTGGTCAACTCTTGTTCTCTTCCGACCCCGACGGTATTAGGTTATCCGAGGCCTAGGGAGTCTCTTCCTTTCTTGCCTTAATTGGCCCTTGTCTCATCTTTCCTGATTCCCTCCTTCTGTGAGGGGTCAGCCTTCTTTTTCTTTTCCTTTTACCTCCTGCCTTGTGCTCAAGGCCCTTAAGGAGGCAGGGTGTATGTAGCCCCCCCACTTCTGGTGCACCCTAGATAATGCTACACCCTCAGGGGCTCACGGCTGGTGAGTTCGGGAGTTGGCGACCCCGAGGGATTCCTGAGCTGGGCCCGTTTTCCTCTTTTGCCCCTTACCTTCGGGTCGGACCCTTTCCTCTTTCACTTTCCTATCTGCCATTCATGGCTCTCCTTCCTTCCAAGTCCCTCAATCCGCATTCTTCGCGGGTTGAGGGCATTTCTTTTCCTCCTGTCCTTTATTTGCCTTATTCTCCTTTAGTTTTCCATTTCTTCTTCTAGTATGTAGGTTGGTAGTTAGTTCTAGTTTTATGTTTGCATTTCATTTTCATCTTCACGATCACCCAAACCATCAGGGGCCGATAGCCTAGATGTTAGGCCCCTTAAAACAACAATTATCATCATCATCATCATGTTACACCGTGGGATGAATGTGTCAGGCAAAGCACTTTAAATCCAACATTTCGTGTCGCCTGCTGCTCTTCAGGAGAGGTATTACAGTGAGTGGATGTATTAAAATGAGCACACACCTAGAACATTAATGTGACTTGTAGATGAAGGTCTGCCGAGTTCTAGCAATTACAGGGGGTTATTTATCTAGCGTATGGCGTTACAGATACAATATTGTACACAAATGATAATTAGTTTAGGAAACGAAGCCGAACTATATATTTATATCTAAATTGTTTATCTAGGTAATTGTCTCTGGTGATCCATGAGCGAAATCAGTGACGTTGCCACTGTCTTTTAGGACACTTGGTGATGATATGCTGGATGGCCTGCTTAGGGGCACCACAATCACAGTTAGGTGAAGAAAGTATTTATTATTTATAATGCAAGTCTGTACAGTTGCCATGACCCGTACGAATCCTGTTGAGAGTTGACCATGTTTTCCGAGAAAACTCAAATCCAGGTGGAAGCGATTATTCCAATGCGTGGTAAGATTGATCCAGGTTGATCGTCAAACCACGTTCTACTCCCATCCCTTTCCTTGTATAACAGCGGCTGTATCCGAGTGTGAATTAGAAGCTATCGGTAAACACACGCTAACAACCCTGGCACATAATCTTGCAGAACCCCAGACCGAGATATGGCTCAAGTCCGTGCCATCAGGTGGGGACACTACAAAAGTTTTGATGATGATGATGATAATTGTTGTTTTAAGGGGCCTAACATCTAGGTTATCGGCCCCTAATGGTCTGGGTGATAGCGAACAAGACGATGAAATGGAAACCATAACGAAAATTCAGTGAGAGTGGAAATACTCACAAAAGGTAATTTAGAAGGAAAATACTCACAAAAGGAATAGATTGAAAAATACGCACAAAATATACCCTAGGTTCAAAATACGTACAAAGGCAATGTACAGTCAAAATACTTACAAAATGCAAATGAGATTGAAAATACACAATGCAATTTAGATTGAAAAACGCCCATTTCAGATTCAAAATACTCACAAAGTGCTGTTGAAATTCAAAATGCTTACAGAATGCAATTGAAATTGAAAATGACAAAATGTATGGTAGATTCGAACTACTCATTTGGATGGACATTATTACAAAATGGAATTTAGATTGAAAATACTTACAAAGTGTAATTTAGATTCAAAATACCCACGAAATGCAATTGAGAATCAAATATTTACAAAATGCCCACCATACAAAATGCAATTTAGATTGAAAATACTTGCTAAATGCCGTTTATGTTGAAAATACTTACAAAATTCCCAGCCCCTATATTGAAAGACTTACTAAAAAGCAATTTTGATTGTCAATCCTTACAAAATGCAATTGAGGTTGAAAAGACTCGAAAAATGAAACTTAGATCGAAAAGACTTACAAAACGCAACGTAGGGTAAAAATAACTAGAAAATGTAGCGTAGATGCAAAAAAAAAATCGCTAAAGGGAATTAATCTTAAAGAGAAAATGAAAAATAATGAAAAGAAAACAAGAGCTCTGACCCTCTCGAAGAAATAGGGATCAGGAAAGATGAGACAAGGGCCAATTAAGGCGGGAAAGTGAAAGACTCCCTAGGCCTCGGATACCCTAATACCGTCGGAGTCGGAAAAGAACAAGAGTTGACCAAGGGAGGTCGACAGGAAAGAAGACAGGGAGGAGCACGTCACAAGTAAGTGGAAGCAATGCCGGACTCAGCTGAGATCCCGTGGTTGCCAACCCACGTCCCACTAGATGTGAGCCCCTGGGGGACAAAAGTTTTGAACAATTGCTAAAATGAAAATAGCTTTGCTAGGATATGGGCCAGGATATCTAGATAAAAATTTAAGTTAGTAAGTTGCAACCTAGAGTGGGACAAGAAATTGATCAGTATCCCATATTACGGGAATAAATCTGAGAAAGTAAGAAGAATACTTTGTAAGAGAGATTTTATTGCTTAATTTTATAACCAAAAGTAGTGTAAAGGCAACATTTGCCTCAGGTGAGCGTATAATTAAAGCAGAGCCATGCATGAGATTCAGATTGAAACATAGTGTACTCAGCCTCAAGGCACAACTCAGAAGAAGCGAATTCGATCCCCACCTCAGCTATTCTGGAAGTGGTATTCCATGGTTTCCCACTTCTACTCGAGGCAAATTGCTGATTGTGTCTTAACTTCTTCCCTGTCCTCACCTGAATTATAAATACACAAACTCATCACAATAACACAGGTTATCAGACTAAAATTCCATGCACACACCCAAGTACACGGGGCTAAATGACCAGCAAGTGCTTGTCACTGAAATGAAACAAGAACATATCTTTAAAGGGAGACTTGCTGGGTTACGCAGCGATAACTTTCCTGCCTGATGTTTCCAAGGTTGCAGGATCAAATCCTGGCGTAGCCAGTTGCCCCTCGGAGCAAACTTCTGACACCCTGACGTCTCTTGGTTGGTTGGTTCCTTAGTTTAGGGGCTGCGACAACGCGGTCATGTACCCCGTGTACTTTGGGTGTGTGTAGGATCTGTCTGATAACCGGTGTTAATAGTGATGACTGTATTAGTGTGTGTTATCGGTTTTTAATTCAAATAAGTACTGCAGACAATAATTTCAATTAGTTCTTATTTTCGCTACCGAATGCTGCCGTCAACGATACCTAGAAGCGAACTTGGCTACTACTAGATGACATCTCAACCAGCGCCTGGTGACGAACGTTGGAACTTAAGAGCATTGATCAAATCTAGTCTACAAATTTTGCTTAGCTCACGTTTAGTTAGTGGAAGGTTCTTTTACATGTTATAAATCTATAACATGGGCCCGCCAGCTTTACTTCCCCTCCGAAGGAAGGCATACTGAGGGATTTTTAACGCTCTTAAAAAATCCGACGACTTCGGCCGGGTTTGAACCCGCGATCTTGGGCATAGAAGCTCAGCATGCTACCAACTACGCCACCGAAGCCGCGAACCATAGGTTATGAACTCTAATTTTAGAAAGAATTCAACATTTTCTCCGCCACATGGAACTATGATGGCCAACAGCACAAGTATTTACAGTACAACGCACCACTCCAATGTTTGCACAAGTCTCCGAGGTTTTCTGCAATTAGGATAATGCGTCCCGCTGTATCATTTAGACGAGAGCTGCACGCACAGCGACAAGTTTCTTTTAATTTGATTTTGAAATTCTTATTAGAATGTTAAATATGTATGACTCTCGGGATCGCGCGCGCTCTGTAGAATGACGTCGTGTTCCTTTTTGTGCAAAGTAGAAGCAGAAGAAGAAGACAAAAGACTCTCCAGAAGATCTGTCAACTCTGAATTATTTATAAGCACATCACATCAGCACGCAAAAATTACAGTCTCGTATTTTTATCGCGTGTTCTCTTGGTACGTTCTCTTCGTCTTTCTCTCGTTATCTCCTCACGTCTTGAAGACACCTTCTTCTGTTTTTAAACAAGTCTCCGAGTTTTTATGCGTAACTAACTGGATCTGACAACACCTAGTTTGTGTGACCTAATTCACATTAATGACATAAAAGAGTAGCAACGAGAATTATCTCTATAAAAAACAAGCAAGGAAGAGCATTAGAGAACAGTTTTATTTAGGAGTGAGGATTCAAGGAGAAGTAATTTCAACTCTGAGATTTGCTGATGAAACTCTCATCTTAGCCGATTCACCAAAGGATGTGAATGAATTTTTACATTTTATGGAATCCGTCTTGATGAAAAATTCATGATGAAAGTCTATAAATTTAATGTAAAACTAAAATAATGGAATGCAGCCGAAAGAAATCAGAAACTCCTATTCTTCTTCTTCTTCTTCTTCCTCTTTCGATTCGGCCATCTAAGGACCACGTCATTTCAACTGCTTCTTGCTGCATCGAGCTTTAACATCCTCCCAGTACTTTCGCATTAGTTCTCGATGCTGTTGTTTCCTTTCCCCAGCCCACTTCTTGCCAGTTGGAAGCTTTGGCTTTTCTTGGAAACATCGGTGTGCTGCTAGCTTTTGTTTAAGTGTGGCACGTTCCCAAATATCGTTGCCTGTAATTCCCACTTCTTGTAAATCTTTGTCCACCTCAGTGAACCAAGCTCCCTTGGTTTTCTTTTTGAGGAAGTAGGAGAAAATTCTATTGTCTGTCGTGCTGGGCTCATTCTTGTTATATGAGAGTAAAAGGCAATTCTCCGTTTCCTCATGGCATCAGTTATTTTTTCCACATGGGTGTAAAGTTCGTGGTTGTGCCGTCTCCTATATTCCCCATTTTCTTTTACCGGACCCCAGATTGTTCTTAGAATTTTTCTTTCTTTCGCTTCCAGATTCTCCGTTAGTCCCTTGCGATGCATTGCAAGGCACTCTGCAGCATACAAAGCCTCTGGACGGATGACTGTTTGGTAGTGTCTTAACTTGGCATTTGTTGATATGGACTTGCTTGTTGTAAATGGCCTTTGTTAGATTATATGCCATTTCCATTTTCCTGATTCGTGACTCGAAAGCTGCCTTCTTTGAGAGATTGGGGTCCATCCACTCACCCAAATATTTGAACGCCAGAAGCCCCTATTCTTCTTCTTTCTTCTCTCCGATGAGGCCTGCTAGGGACCACGTGCCAATTTCAATTCTTCACACTTTGTTGTTTTCTCTTCCGTTCCCTCCAGTACTCCTTCATCCGTTCACTATGCTGCTTCTTTCTGTCCTCGGACTACTTCGCACCAGGTTTTTGGCAATCTTCCTTTGAATCCTTTCATACTTAATACCCTTTTTCTAAAGATCTCTCTGTTCACCGTTTCTTCTTCACTTATATTATTTCTTTCGAAATCTTTCTTTACTTCTTGAATCCAGCTAGTTGTTGCCCTTTTCTCCCAAAGGTACTTGAATATCCTTTTTGTTAATCTGGAATCATCCATTCTGTAAATGTCCAAAAAATTGCAATCTCCTTTTTCTTATCGTTTCTGTTATATTTTCTATGTTCCTGTATATTTCATCATTAGATCTTAATTTCCATACTTCTGCTGTTTTCACTGGGCCCAAAATTTTTCTCATGATTCTCCTTTCTAGTACTTCAAGTTTATCTAATCTATAGTTTAGTACCAGACATTCACTTGCGTATAGGCATTCCGGTTTCACCACTGTAGTGTAGTGCCTTATTTTAAGATTTTTAGATAAGCACTTTTTGTTATAAAAATTCTTAGTGATACCATATGCTCTTTCCATCTTGTGTACCCTTTCTTCTACCGAATATTTTTCTAAACCATTTTCTTGAATTATTTCTCCCAGATATTTGAATTTCTTTACTTTTTCCACTGGGCCAATATCTGTTGCCAAATATTTTGAAGCGTTCTTGATGTTTGTAATAAATTTAGTTTTTTCTACGGAGATTCTGAAACCTGTTTTGTTTGTTATTTCTTCCAAGAGATTGATTTGTGTTGTTACACTTGTTAGGTTTTCTGACAATATAGCAAATTCGTCTGCAAATGCTAGGCAACTTATTTCGATGCCTTTGTTTCTTCTCCCCAAAGTTACTGGCGAAATGTTATGTTCTTTTAGCTTTAAATTCCAAATTCTTACAATTTTCTCTAAAACACAGTTGAACAGAAGGGGTGATAAACCATCACCCTGCCGTACACCTGTATTTATCTTAATAGATTTTGATATCTCACCCATAAATTTTACTTTTGAAATCGTGTCAGTAGGGGTTTCACGTATTAGGTTTGCCAATTTAGTTTTCACTCCAAATTCACGAATTGTTTTATCTATGTGTTACGTGCCACCCCCCAAGTGGCAATTTTGTTAACTGGATTACGGTGGGTTGAAGCACAACACAGATTGTTTCTTTAAAGAAATAATTAACTTTATTGCGGCCAGAAAATTACACTACTCATCAGCAAATACAAGCAATTGGAACCTTACTCCAGTTTCCTCATGTCTCTTCCTTGAGCGCTCTTGGCCCTTTCACTTGTCAACAGACCACAGAAGTTAATCCGTCCTAATGAGTACGGTGGCCTTGACAGAAACTACCTGCTCATCTCCCTTATTGTACACCGACTACAGTTACTTACGATCACTTGCTGCAGGCTGTTCACAAGCTGGGAGAAACAATGTCACTGGATTTCGTAACTCGCACGGCACTTCGTCACCACACTACTGTCGCTCAGGAAAACACGCACTAGCTCAGAAACACAACCCACAGAAAGCTCGGCCCCTTACTGTTGAAGCCGCTTATATAGCAGGCTGGTGACTCAATGAATTCTAGAATCGTCCAGGACACACGGCTTCTCGACATTTCCTTCACTGGTGGGGTCACGAATATTCTGGACCATCCCTTTCACTTCGCAGCCCGTTGCGTAACGCGCACGCAATACACTGGGGGAGAGCAGCCCAGCCCTGGGGCAGTTGTGACTCATGCGGCGAGCGATGAAACAAACTCACAGCCGTAACACCACCCCCTTCCTAAAAGGCTGATCGTCCCGATCAATCATTGGTCCGTCTGTGTCCCTTCGTAGGCTTCCAGGCGATCTCGATGCACGATCTTCATCTTCGCCCTCGTGCTCCGCTGGATCCTGTAGACGACATCGTTGATCCGTTTCACGACTCGGTACGGGCCCGCCCAGGACTTCTGCAGTTTGGGTGACAGACCTTTCTTCCGTAATGGGTTGAAGAGCCAGACCAGGTCGTCCTCGTGGAATCCGCCGGCATCCGTCTGCTGGTCGTATCGGGTCTTCATTCGGTCGGTCTCGATCCGCAGTTTCCTCCTCGCGAACGCGTGCACGTCCTCCAGTTGGTCGACCAGTTCTTGACGATACTGGCTTACCGGGACCGGATCATTCCCAGGTCGGCCGAAGGCAAGATCAACAGGTAGACGGAGCTCCCTCCCAAACATGGCCCGGGCTGGTGTGCACCCGGTGGCTTCATGCACGGCGGCACGGTAGGCCAGGAGAAATAGTGGAAGATGTTTGTCCCAACCCCTCTGCTGCTCGCTGACGACTATTCGGAGATGGTTCTCGATGGTGCGATTGAATCGCTGTACCATCCCGTCGGACTGAGGGTGTAGCGGCGTTGTCCTCGTCTTCCGGATTCCCAGCAGCTGGCATAGGTTCTGGAACACCTGCGACTCGAAGTTCCTCCCTTGGTCGGAGTGCAGCTCCAGGGGTACTCCGTACCGGCTGACGAATTCCTTCACCAGGGTCTCTGCAATCGTCGCGGCTTCTTGGTTAGGGAGCGCATACGCCTCCGGCCATTTGGTAAAGTAGTCGCTGACGACCAATATGTAGCGGTTCCCTGCCTCGCTTAACGGGAATGGCCCAGCAATATCGATGGCCACTCTCTCCATGGGGCCGCCCACGTTGTAGGTCTTCAGTGGACCCCGTCGTCTTCGTCTTGGGCATCCGATCCAGTAGAACCGCTCTCTAAGCTTCTCCAGGGTCTTCTTTATCCCTAGGTGTCCACCAGATGATCCCCCATGAACTTCCTTCAGGACTTCCTCCGTCATAGCCTTTGGAACGACGACTTGTTCCCGAGATGTCTTCCCGTCGGTGCTCTCCCAGGTACGGCAGATGAGGCCATCCCTTACAATCAGTGAGTCCCACTGCGCCCAGTAGGACTTAAACTTTGGGCTGCAGTCACTCACAATGTTCCACCCGGGTCTGGGGACACAGGCCCTCTTCCATTCGGCTATCAGTCCCAGGTCATCATCTTCTGCTTGTGCCTGCGTGAAAGATTCGCGGCTCCAGCTCCCCTGAAGTTCCACGGTAGTCCTTCGGCACTGTATCCCGGTGTTCTCCTCTCTTCTGGTACAGAAGTTGCAGTCTTCGGGGCACGGTCTTCGTGACAGGGCGTCGGCGTTAGAATGCAGTTGGCCTTTCCTGTGCTGAATCTCAAAGTTGTACTGTTGAAGCCTCTCTAACCACCGCGCGAGTTGACCCTCGGGCTGCTTGAAGTTCAGGAGCCACCGCAGGGATGCATGGTCGGTCCTGATGAGAAATTCTTGCCCGTACAGGTACTTGTGGAAGTGTTCAATGGTCTTCACGATGGCGAGCAGCTCCTTCCTGGTGACACAGTAGTTCCTTTCTGGCTTTGACAAGGCCTTGATGAAGTAGGCCACTACTCTCTCCTAGCCGTCCACTACTTGCGACAGGATTCCCCCTATGCCAAAGTCGCTGGCATCGGTATCGACGATGAACCTTGTTCCAGGTCTGGGGTAGGCCAGAATAGGCGCGGTGCACAGAGCCTGCTTGAGTTGTTCGAAGGCACTGTGGCATTCTGCTGTCCACGTGAAGAGTTGGTCCTTCTCAGTCAGTCGATGTAAAGGTTTGGCGATGTCGGCGAATCCTTTCACGAAGTGGCGGTAATAAGTGCAGAGTCCCAGGAAGCTTCGTAGTTGGAACTTGTCCTTCGGAACTGGCCACTCCCTTACAGCTGCGGTCTGCTCTGGGTCGGTGCGCACCCCCTCCTTGGAGACGATACGCCCAAGGTACTGGACCTGTTTCTGGAAGAGCTGACACTTCTTGGGGCTCAATTTCAGCTGGGCAGCCCGTAGCTTCATCAAGATCTCCTTCAGGTTGCTGTAGTGCTCCTCGAAGCTTCTCCCCAGAACGATGACGTCGTCTCTCAGCCTTACCCGTCGTGCGGTGATGGACTCGTGCGCAGGTTGCAAAGCAAGTTCCTCACCTCCGAAGTGCAGAGTGTTGGTACTCAGATCCAAGATGATGTTGTTCTGGTCCAGGAAGTCCAGTCCGATGATCACTTCATTTGATACGTCAGCCACAAGCACTGGATGCTTTATCGCCCGTCGACCAATGACGAACTCCAGTGATGCTTCGCCATGTACCGGTGCGGTCTCTCCGGTCGCGGTTATTATCTGGAGGTTCCTTTGTGTGGGTTGCACTCTCCCCTTCGGGATCACGGTGGGACTGACGATGGTCCTCGATGCTCCAGTGTCGATTAGCATGGGCCAGCTCTCTCCGTTGACGACTCCGTCGACCATGAGGCTGCTATTATCCCTCCGTAACTTCGTCACACGAACTTGGACTGCCGGGGCTTGACGACTGTCACAAGCCAACCTTTGCCCCCCAAGGCTGACTGATACTTGCTTTCCTGGGCCTCGTGGTTTCCCTACGACTGACTGTCCCGACGGAAACCCTTGGCGGCGGCATCACCGCAGTCCTTGCTCAGGTGGCCTCTCTTACGGCAGGTCCAGCAGGTCAGTAGTCCTCTTCCTGGCCGCCTCTCCGGATGTCCTTCGGCTACGTTTTTGTTGGTGGTACTGCCGGCCTAGCGCCTCCATCAGTTCATCGGCCAGGGGCTTGGTCTTGTCGGCTTTGGCTGGTTCGTCGATGTCCACCGGACGCACCCGCTCACGCATTCTAGGTACCTGCTTTGCCGTCTCGAACTCAAGTGCGTGGCTCAGCGCATCTGCCAGGGTCTTATTGCGCGCGAGTCGCAGTGCCTGTTGAGTGTCCGAGTCCCGTAGCCCGTCGGTGAAAGTCTGCGTCGCTATCTGCTCCAGAAATTCGGCCGGCGCTGTTGGGTAGGCGAGCCTTACGAGGCGTGCGATGTCCATCTGGAACTCCTGCAGGGTTTCCGCGTTCTTCTGTACCCGGGTCCGGAGCTGCATCTGGTAGGCCTGCTGAAGATGGCTATCTTCATATCGGGACTCCATATGGGCGATCAATGAAGCGTAGTCCTGGGATCCAGTCGGGATGGCCTGAAGGACGTTAAGGGCGTCCCCTCTCAGTGCTACAATGAGAGCTGTAGCCTTTTCCGTGCAGTTCCAGTTGTTTATGGAACAGGCTGCCTCGAACTGACGTAAATAGGTGCTCCACGGGACCTTTCCGTCGAAGGTTGGGGGCGTCACTTTGCTCTGTCCCGTTCCTGATGTCCCCGGTGTACCTGTGGGCGGGCGTCGGCGCAGCTCGGCAACTTCCTCTTGAAGAGCGTTGAATTTCTCTTCCACCCCCGTGAGTGGGCGTTGGCACAGTTCGGCAACTTCCTCTTGTAGGGCTTTGACTCTCTCATCCACCCCGGTCGGCGAGCGTCGGCACAGCTCGGCGACTTCCTCTTGTAGGGCTTTGAATCTATCTTCCATCCCTGTCGGTGGGTGTCGGCGCAGCTCAGCAAATTCCTTTTGTAGAGCGTTGAATCTCTCTTCCACCCCCGTCAGCGGGCGTCGGCGTAGCTCGGCAACTTCTTCTTTTAAGGCATCGAACTTCTTTTCCACTGCCGTGACTTCCTCGCGCAGACCCAGTTCTAATTTCTTCAAGTCCTGTGCTAACTTATGCTGCCCTTCTTCCATCTTCTTCTGGCCGTCCTCTATCTTCTTGGTTAAATTCTTCTGGCCATCTTCTAATTTAGCAGTTAGGTCCCCGGCTAACTTCTTCTGGCCGTCTTCTAGTTTGGCAGTTAGATCCTCGGCCAACTTCTTCTGGCTGTCCTCCATCTTCTTCTGGCCGTCCTCCATCTTCTTCAGGTCCTCCGCTAACTTATTTTGACCGTCTTCCATCTTCTTCTGGCCGTCTTCTAATTTGGCAGTTAGGTCCTTGGTTAAATTCTTCTGGCCGTCTTCTAATTTGGCAGTTAGGTCCTTGGTTAAATTCTTCTGGCCGTCTTCTAATTTGGCAGTTAGGTCCTTGGTTAAATTCTTCTGGCCGTCTTCCATCTTGGTTTCCATGCCACTTAACTTTTCTAGCAATGCTGCGAATTGCTCTTCCATTTTAGATGTTTGTCTTGTAAGGGGCATGCGCTCACAGGAAAATAAAAAATGACCTGCTCGGGTTTTGAAACCAGGACCGTCAGGTGTTGTGCTTGTGCTTGAGTTCGTAATCCGGCTTCTGACACCAGTTGTTACGTGCCACCCCCCTAGTGGCACTTTTGTTAACTGGATTACGGTGGGTTGAAGCACAACACAGATTGTTTCTTTAAAGAAATAATTAACTTTATTGCGGCCAGAAAATTACACTACTCATCAGCAAATACAAGCAATTGGAACCTTACTCCAGTTTCCTCAAGTCTCTTCCTTGAGCGCTCTTGGCCCTTTCACTTGTCAACAGACCACAGAAGTTAATCCGTCCTAATAATGAGTACGGTGGCCTTGACAGAAACTACCTGCTCCTCTCCCTTATTGTACACCGACTACAGTTACTTACGATCACTTGCTGCAGGCTGTTCACAAGCTGGGAGAAACAATGTCACTGGATTTCGTAACTCGCACGGCACTTCGTCACCACACTTCTGTCGCTCAGGAAAACACGCACTAGCTCAGAAACACACACACACAGAAAGCTCGGCCCCTTACTGTTGAAGCCGCTTATATAGCAGGCTGGTGACTCAATGAATTCTAGAATCGTCCAGGACACATGGCTTCTCGACATTTCCTTCACTGGTGGGGTCACGAATATTCTGGACCATCCCTTTCACTTCGCAGCCCGTTGCGTAGCGCGCACGCAATACACTGGGGGAGAGCAGCCCAGCCCTGGGGCAGTTGTGACTCATGCGGCGAGCGATGAAACAAACTCACAGCCGTAACATATGGTTTCTCTATCAACCGAGTCAAAGGCCTTTTTAAAATCTACAAAAGTCACAACTATGCCCTTTAAATTCAGTATCCTATGGCGAATTATGGATTTTAAGTTAAATATTTGTTCTGAATAAGATCTACCTTTTCGAAATCCAGCTTGATACTCGCCCAGTTGCTTGTCAAGTGATGTTTCTACTCTATTCAGCAATATTTTTGAAAATACCTTGTATGCAATTTGCAGAAGAGAGATGCCTCTATAGTTATCAACGATTTGTTTGTCCCCTTTTTTTATGCAATGGGTGTATTAGAGCCACTTTCCATTCCTCTGGAATCCTCTCTGTTCTCCAAATATCTTCAAAGATTAACTGCAGCTCTTCAATGATTTTGATTGAGTCCATTTCAAAAGTTCAGCTGTTATAGAGTCCTCTCCGCTAGCTTTATTATTTTTTAGATTGTTAATTGCTTCTTTAATTTCTTCAGCATTGGGTGGTATATCTTCTTCCAGATTTTCTGTTGCTTGTGAGAATTCCAGCTTATGATCTGGTTCAGGGCAGTTTAAAAGTTGATCAAAGTGCTTCGCAAGTATTTCACAGTTCTCAACATTGCTTAGGCCAAGTCTACCATTTTCATCTTTAAAGCATATGCTAGGCGCATGATACCCCTTTAATTGACTCTTAAAAGTCTGATAGAAGTTTCGAGAGTTATTTTTAACAAAGCTGTCTTGCAGGTCAGTAAGTTGTGATTTTTCGAATGATCTTTTAACTCCCCTTATTATTCTAGCAGTGTCTTTCCTTTGCTGTTTGTATTGGTCATAATGTTCCGTCTTTCCAGAGCATTTCCACTTTTCCCATTGTTTTGTTCTCTCTTGTAACGTATCCTCACATACTTGATTCCACCAAGGTTTCTTCGTAGGTTTGGCTAGCCCAAACGTCTTCTGAGCTGCGTTGGTTATTTCTTTAGATAAATCTTGCCACTTCCCATGATGAGTTACTTTTATTTCTTCCTATTATTATTATTATTATTATTATTATTATTATTATTTATTTGTTTCACCCAACTTTGGGGTACATGAAATCAATCACTTCTTATTGTTTTGAACTTTCTTTTTGTCCCAGTATTGCCTCATCCTTTGAGATCTTGCTTCCCTTTCTTCGGCAGAGATGTGGATCGTACGCTTTTGTTTGAGTTTCACTTGGAACCGTTGTTTCTTATCCTTGGTGACGGTTTTGGCTGGTCCATGAGCATGGTGTCTGTAATTTGGAGTTCCACGAGGTCTTTCTCGGTTTCCTTAAACCAAAGAGTTTTTTTTTTTTATTACGAAAGTGGTCGAAGATCTTTTTGGTTAGTCTATTTGAATTCATTCGGAGGATGTGCCCATAAAAATCAATTCTCCGTTTTCTTATAGTGGCCGAGAGTTTTTCAGTCTTTTGGTAAAGAGTTTCGTTCCTGACATGGATTAATTTCTTGTTATGAAATTTGGGGCCTAAGATATTGCGTATTATCTTTCTTTCCTTGACCTCCAGCCTTTCAAGCGGTCCCCGGGTGGTGAGAGACAATGTTTCGGCTGTATATAAGGCTTCTGGTTTAATTACCGTGTTAGAATGTTTTATCTTGGTATTTCAGGAGAGAAATTTCTTGTTATAAGTGACTTTCGTAAATTGGAGGGCCAATTCAACTTTATTTCTCCTAGATTCCATTGCCTTTTTCTCTAGCGCATTCCAGCCAATCCATTCCCCAATATATTTAAATTCTTTGACGATGCCTATGTATTGTTTGCCCACTTGAAGCTTTTTGTCATTTCAAATGATCTTGTCGACTTCGTCGTTATGGTTGGGGTCCATCGTTATGCATTACGGACACGGACACGGACACGGACACGGTGACGGACGTGACGTCATGCTGCCGCGCGGGAAGTGACGTCATGCAGCTGCGCGGGAAAGTGACGTCATGCTCACGTGGGGAGCGAGAACCAGACGCTAATGATTATTGGAGTCTGTTGAAAGAGGCCTGGCGTCGAGCGACCTTTTAAAAATCAGAAACTCACTCCACAAATCTGTTAATCAGTATTCTTCCCTTATTTCAGATACACTATTCATTAAACAAACATATATGGCATAGTCATGACCCCTTCATAGAGTAGGCTATTGTCTAAATCTGCACACTCATACTACATCCTTACACTAATTCAAATTTGCGGCCAAATGATCCTTCTAACAGGGAGGCAAAGGTTTCCGCCGGCTTGCCTGGGATGATGGGCCACGAAACCGCTATCAAAAAGTACACAATCTACGCTTTATTCAACCAAACACATCTCTAATACAAGTACAAGAAACACATTTCTTCCCGTGACCCTTAAAGAGGTGCCCGTGCGGGAAGCCTGAGCCTTTCTAACATGTGTAGCATTTGTAGCATGCGTCATTTGAAATTATACAACGTCTAGTCTTTCAGACTGACTGTGATTTTTTTGTTATGTTTTTTTAATATTCGTCATTGTTTTCGTCTTTTCAACTGAGATTTTGAGACCCATTTTTAACGCTTGCCTCTGGAGTTTGAGGATCTGTTCCCTGGTTTCTTCCCAGCTAATAAGGCCATGTCATCAGCAAAAGCTAAACAATTGACCTTAATGCCTTTGTTTTTAGTTCATATTATTATTATTATTATTATTATTATTATTATTATTATTGTTATTATCATTAAACGCAATGTGTGCAAAGAAAGAAAAATAATTATTGAATGATTAAGATAATACTGATTTGTATCAGTCTTTAGCAAATGTGCTGATCGGTTGTGATCTCTCAGCACAGTCTCCAAGATGATACAGAGAGCATAGCTCCCCACATAGGCACATACGCACTTTTCTGTCGGTTTGTGGAATCTAGGATTTGTACATATTTTACTATGAAAGCCATGTGCAGCGTAACGCGTGAAGACGTGACGTAACTTGAATATTTGGTCCTTTCCATGCGTGATTCTTCATTGCTTCAGTATCGAAAAATTCTCTAGGAATTTGACGAGCTTCAGTTTTTTTCTCTTCCAAGACAGCGTCCAAGGCAGCCGTGTTGGGTAGCTTGAAGAGCGATTTGATATCTGCCAGAAAAAATGTTTCATTTCCAGGAAATGCGTTTTAAGTACCTGGCTTTTATATTTTCAAGTCGTTTTAAGTTTGTTACCGAAAGATCATTCCATATGAGATGAATACCATATGTTGCTACTGGGGCCACTTTAATTTTAAATAGTGCCATTGCTGTAGCTAGTGATAGATTGTAGGCTTTAGGAATTTCATACATTGCTTTCATGGCTGTTGTTAATTTTGGCCTATTTTCATTTTATGAAAAAAAAAATAGGCTTATGGGATCACCTTTTGTCCGCGCGCGTGTGTGTGTATGTGTGTGTATCTGTATCTGTGCGTCCCCATCCCCCTAATAACTTTTCAACGGCTGGGGCGATTACAAAGAAACTCGGTAAGGTCATAGCACCATTTTAGCCGACCCCGACCGTGGCCTTCAAATTTTATTACGTCTCACCAATCCAACATGGCGGCTGTGTGAAATATTTCACCAGCATTCAATATCTCCGAAACTAATACTGATATCACCCTGTAATGTGTACGGTGATACAAGGCATTACTCCAAATTTATATTTGTAAGTTTCAAAAATGTGTATAGTACAAAACGAACATGGCGGCCAAGCGAAGTTGAAACATTTTAATAGACTTTTCTCGCGATTTAACCATCCGAGTTCAGTGAAAATTGGTACAGTAAATGCTTAGGCTATTCAAATGTTAATCCACTGGCATATAATTTATTTCCATTGTTTTCATAACTAGAAGATGGCAGCTGTTCGAAGTTTAAAAATCTCGTTTTTAATTCTTGTGTACTAACCAAGCGATTGAAGTTTGAATACTACACCTACACAATAATCTCCATGTAATAGTACATAACATGGCGACCATCCGGAATATTAGACGGTTCTCAATATCTACGAATCTATTACAGCAATCAAAATGAAATTTTGTATATTGATAGATACAATTACCATAAGTAGGATATATGAAAATAGGCTTTAGTTCTTCATGGAACCACTTTTTTTTCTTTAATGTGTGTAGTAAAGGCAGTTCCTGTTATTTGCAGAGCGATTCCCAGGTATTTGTACGAGGTAACGATTTCAAGCTGGTCTTCACTACAGGTGAACTGGTCCGATGCGCACACTTTCCCACCCCTTCTAAATTTCATAACTTTTATTTTCTCGCTATTAATGCCTAAGGAGTTATCCTTCGCCCAGTCTAATTGGAAGGTGAAAGGGTAACGGAAGGAGGAGACATTGGCTACTTACAAAGCGAAATAACCAGTGATGGAGGAAGAAAGGAGAATATAAAAAGTGACAGTCAGTCTGAATGACTAGACTTTGTATCATTTTAAATGCTACAAATGCTCAAAAATGCTAGAAAGGCTGGAGACTTCTCGCTTCGCTCGAAGCCAAAGACTCTTGACATGTTAGAAAATGATCTGCATAATACTTATCTTGCTTATCTTGTTTCAAATTACTCGCGAACGGCAAGTGCAAACCAAGGGCAAAGCAAGGTCAAGCGCGAGGGATGCCGTCAAGCTCACCAGAGCGCACGGGGACGTTCCTCTTCCATCCAGTCTAAAAACACTTATAGTGGGCGATGTATTGAAGATAGAGATATGCTCTCGTGGACTTATTGTAGAACTTTTCATGCTGACCAATCCTTACGCTCATAGTATATAGATATTTTAACGGTTTGCCCAGCGTAAGCTTAAGAAGCGCACGGACGCCAAGTTTGTTTTCGACTTTTTCACTGAAATCGTTACTGCTTGGCTTCCTTTGATCATACATAAATTATTTTCTACAGAATCTTTCCTCAATATATCCTTTACAGAATGGTGAAAACCCCATCAAAATCCATCCTGTGGTTCTCGAGATTACCCGTGACTTCCAAAAATCGGGGATTTTTGTCTTATACTAACGAAGTAGAGATTGTCGGGTAACACATGCACCAAGCAGTAATATGACGTCACACACCTCAGTGCATCTGGGTACATTTCGTCCCGTCACCGTAACGTAACGCCAGACCCCAGCGTAACGACGAAGTCGACAAGATCATTTAAAATGATAAAGGTAGGTTGGCTCAGGCAAGGAAAGCATTTCAACAGAAAATAAATTTGTTGACATCAACTATAGATTTCGAAAGTCATTTTTGAAACCCCCCGGGGTCTCCAAATCCCAAAATCACCAGCCGTGAGCCCTCGTGGGTATTGCACCATCCAGTGATGCTCAAGTGGTGCACCCACACCCTTCCTCTTTCAGGACCTTGTGCAGAAGGCAGGAGACACCAGAACAGGAAAGAGAAGAGGTCTGACACCTCGCAGAATTAGGGTAATTTAGGTGGGAAACTGAAGGACACACTAGGCTTCTGATACCCTAATATCGTCGTGGTCAGAAGATAACAAGAGTTAACCAAGGGAGATCGACGGGAAAGCTGACAGAGACGAGCCTGGCACAAGTAAGTTGCAGCAATGCTGGACTCAGACTGGGTCCCGTGGTCGCCAACGCACGAGTCAGTAGTTATGAGCCCCTGTGGCAGAAATGATTAAATGCATACAATATCTGCTTACGTGGCAACTTCGGTGGCGTAGTTGGTAGCTTGCTGAGCTTCTATGCCCAAGAGCGTTAAAAATCCCTCTGTATGACTTCCTTCGGAGGGTAAGTTAAACCAGCGGTCCCATGGCATGTTAAAGAACCTTCCAATAATTTCACCTGTGTGAAGCTAAATTATAGGTTATCTTTGACTAACGCTCTTAGGTTCCAACGTTCGCCGCCAGGAGCCGACTTCTGTGGCATCTAGTAGCAAACTTCAGAACTAGTTGGTCGTTGACGGTGGCGTTTGGTAGCAAAAGTTGGAATTACTTGAAAATCGAATGTATGCAGTCCTTAGTTGAATTAAAAACGGATAACACACACTAATACAGCCATCACAATTAACACCGGTTATCAGACAGATTCTACATACACCCAAGGTACACGGGGCTACATGACCGCGTTGTCGCAGCCCCTAAACTGAGGAACCAACCAACCATCTGCTTACGTGATCAATATCGGCCACACTTGGTGCATGACACCCTTCTGATTGAAACTACAATAATCGTTTCACTTATGTTCGAGGGAGCAGTCATGGAAATATGCTTTCATGCTTTTCTTGAAAGCAGATACGTGTGATTTATAGGATAATAATGAGTGCGAAACTAAGTTATGTGAGTATTGTATGTGGAACGGATTGTATACGAAGTCTTGATGTATGTGCGCTGCGTCACCCAGATGGCGCTGATGGGGTCTTGCTCGAGGATAATGCATGATCAATGAGGTCGAGTCTCTGAGTTCCGCTACTTCGTATTGGCAACAAAAATACAATTTCACATTCTCTTTGGTTTTAAACCCAGTTGATTGATCTGTTGATTGATAGAGATGCAAGTTGTAATGTAGGCTATGTACATGGTGTTTCAGAATTCCTATCGCACACTGGGTTGTAGATAGTTAAAAGTGTTTTACATAATGCTTTTCTTTAATAATTTAATTAAATAACTCTAAACGTATAAACATTTTAAGAGACCTTGAGGTGCAAGAAAGAAAGTTCCCGAGAAGGATAGTAGGACCAAGGATTCCACCAGATGGAGGACGATGGTATAAACCAAATCATGAGTTCTACCAGCATCAATAAAATCTCATAGATGCTGTCAGAAGGAGGCGACTGACTTTCTATGAACACCTGTCCAGAATGGACTCGAGCAAGTTATCCCATAGGATCTTCAAGGTTGCTAATAAGGGCAAAGCGACTGGATTCTTGTGGATGAAGCAAGTAGTGAATGATCTTGTGGAACTTTATATTAATCAAATTGACATAGATGACCGGAGTAACTATCATATAACTGTCATAACTACATCATTCGTAACGTCCCTCACAGAAGATGACCAAAGGACGAGACCAGGAAATGGTCTGAGGAGCGCAAGATTGAAATTAGCAGGATAATGAAAGACTACTGGGCCATCAGAAAAGCTCAAGGCGCCTACAAAAAAGCAGCTGCCAAACGCACCATTCAGAACACCAATCGTGGCAAACAACAAAGATGACAGCGAGAATCATACAGCTAAAACACAAGCATCGTGGTCCATAGATGGCCCTAACGAACTGAAATAGAAAAACGACAAAACCATTTACCAAATTGTTTCCTAATTAAACTTTCTCTGAAATCCGTGTAATGATTTCAAAGATAAAAATATTTTTATACCAGCTTTCACTTAAATTTCTTGTTTAGTATATACAGTACTTAGGAAGCAAAATAACCAGTGATGGATGAAGCAAAGGGATATAAAAAGTTGGTTAGCACAGACAAGGAAAGCATTTCTACAGAAAAGGAATCTGTTGACATCTAATATAGATTTAGGTATTAGGAAGCTATTTTTGAAAGTATCTGTCTGGAGCGTGGCGCTCTATGGAACTGAAACTTGGACTATTGGTGCAGCAGAAAAGAGGTGAATAAAAGAATTAGAAATGTGGTGTTACAGGAGAATGATGAAGATCAGAAGGGCAGAGGCATTACGATGTGTGAGTAAGGAGAGATGTTTCTGGCGACTGCTAATGAATAGAAGAGATATGTTGGTAGGACACATACTAAGACACCCTGGAGAGGAGTTAGATATGGAAGGAACGAAGGGTTGACGATAGAATTTGTAGGGGTAGACAATGGTTTTTCAAAAAACGTTTAAATTGCAGCAGGTTGTTCTTTATCTCTAACTCACTGGTGGAACATTCTGTGGCAGCTAACAGGTGCTCGAGACCTTATTGTTCATGATAGTCGAAGGGCTCTAGCCTCCAGTCTCTTGAAATTTGCGGGAGTGAGGTGGACTCAAATTTGTATAATTGCGTAACAACGCTTAAAATCTAATTTTGGGGCTTTCCGACACCATGGCCATGTAGCTTCGTGTATTTGTGTGTGTGGAATCTGTCTGATAATCTTTGTCATTGTAAAGACTCGACCTGTGCGCTGAATCACTTCCGCTGCAATCAGAACTAGTGGAAGAAGATCTGCAGGAGCCGCATAAACAAGAATATTCATGTCGCTCAACAGAAAGGAGTATAGAGGCGTTAAATTTGGCGAATATGGTGGCCATGGAGTTCATACTATGCACTTTTCCCTGAATGTTTATGCTTCTTGGCATCAATGTAGCACCTTAATGATGATACGTTTCCGGTCACAGGTTTATCTTGCAAAGGTTATCTACTAAATCCACTCTACAACCCTGAGATGTGTGATATAGGAATTATGAAACATCCTATATAAACAGATATGGGCACGTAATGTGACTCCTCTCATGAAGGTCCTGAGCTTGAATCCCAGCTCTATCAAGTAATTTTATTCTAGTCTCAAATACGGTACACTGGACTTCATGAGGATAACTGTTGTTGTATCCTTTAGGGAATTTGCGACATCGTGGTCATGTAGCCCCGTGTATTTGGGTGTATCGAATCCAAGGAAAATATCCAAACAAACATCGAGAATAATGGTGAAACCATTCAACAGTGCAGTCAGTTCTGCTACTTAGGAAGCATTGTCACTGACGGTAACAGGTGCACCACAGAAATCAAAAGGAGAATTGCCCTCGCTGAACAGGCCTTGAGCAATAAGACACAGCTTCTGACCAGCAGGCACATTAGTATTAATACTAGAAAATCGTTTGCAAGCCTCCGTGGCTTAGGCGGCAGCACGCTGGGCCCTCACCGCTGGGTCCGTGGTTCAAATCCCGGTCACTCCATGTGAGATTTGTGCTGGACAAAACGGAGGCAGACAGGTTTTTCTCCGGGTACTCCAGTTTTCACTGTCACAATTTCATTCCAGCAACACTCTCCACTATCATTTGATTTCATCTGTCATTCATTTAGTCAATGCCCTAGGGGAGTGCGACAGGCTTCGGCAGCCAGCACAGTTCATATTCTCGCCGCTAGATGGGGGTTTCATTCGTTCCGTTCCCTGACCCGGTCGGTCGACTGGAAGAACATTTGTATGGAGTGTTTTGTTATACGGATGAGAAACTTGGGTTCTAAGGAAACAGGACATACAATGCTTGGAAGCAGCGGAAATGTGGGTGTGGAGAAGGATGCTGAAATTAAGCTGGATGGAGAAACAGATTAATGAATGGTTCCTCAAAGAAGTAGACGAAACAAGAAAATTGATTACTACTATAGAAAAGAGGAAAGCAAAATTTGTTGGCCACACCCTACGTCAGTATGCTGACTAAAGACGTTCAGCAAGTGGGAGACAAATGTAGTTGGATTTCAACCAAATTTCGTATGTGCTATGTGCACCATAACAGATACGACTATGCGTATTCTTAAGAGCAACCAGTGTTGCCAACTGTTAAAAAATTGTGTCTCTATTTTTGTTTCCCTAATATCAATATATCATAAAATATGCAAGCCAATAGCTCTAAAATTTGCACACGTATAGTACCTGACATTCTAGATTAATTTGGAGTAATTAATATACGTCAGTGCTGCCAACATGATTCTAAGCCTGCTGATAGGTCCAATTTTAAAATGCCTGTAACTTCTATACTAACAAATGGATTTCATTCAAAATTAACACAACAAGAGATATTATTGCAGATTATTTCTGACCAATACATGTATGTCATTGGGAGCCTCCGTGGCTTAGGCCGCAGCACGCCGGCCTCTAACCGCTGGATCCGTGGTTCAAATCCCGGTCACTCCATGTGAGATCTGTGCTGGACAAAACGGAGGCAGACAGGTTTTTCTCCGGGTACTCCGGTTTTCCCAGTCAACATTTCATTCCAGCAACACTCTCCACTATCATTTCATTTCATCTGTCATTCATTTAATCATTGCCCCAGAGGAGTGCGTCAGGCCTCGGCAGCCAGCACAGTTCATATCCTCGCCGCTAGATGGGGGCTTCATTCATTCCATTCCTGACCCGGTCGGAGACTGGAAGCAGGCTGTGGATTTCATTTCACATGTATGTCATTGTTGCCAACATGATTTTAAGCGCGCTGTTAGATCCAATGTTTAACTGCATGTAACGTCCATGCTATCCATTGGACTTCAACCAAATTTTGTATTCTGTACCTTAAGAGATGGAAACAAGAATATATTTAGTCACCAGGGCTGCCAACTGTGGTTCTCTATTAGGCTACATTATGCCAGGTATACAGTATTTCGAACTAATTAGAAATTTCTATATTACCAATTTAATTTTGTCATTATTCTAGATAGATCCATATAGATTAATCAATGGCAGGAATTTTAAATTTTAAGAAAAGTAGGCTCTTTAGTTCGTCACGGAACTTCTTGTTTTTTCGTCTGAAGTCTTCTATTATTTCACTGAAATCTAAACTTCCTAAATAATCAAGAATTATAAATTAGTTTGAAAAGTATAATTATTTAATTTAATTTTAAAAAATCCATGGCGCAGGGCCCTTCGGCGGTCACCCTCCTCGCCGTACCCTAGATCGGCCCCTAATGGCTTGGGTGATAGTGAAAATTTAATTAAATGAAACTAGACCCAAAACTAACTACATACTTACATACTAGAAGATGATGATGATAATTGTTTTAAGGGACCTAACATCTAGGTTATCGACCCCTAGGCCTAATGGTGTAGATGATAACGAAAGATGAGATGACAGTGAAAACTAACTACAAATTTACAGAAGAAATAGTAAACAAAGAAAGGATAAGGCAAATAAAGGACAGGAAGAAAAGAAATGCCTTCAACCCTGGGAGAATGAGGATTGAGGGACTTTGAAGGAAGGAGGGCTGATAGGAAAGGGAAAGGGGAGAGCCCCCCCCCCCCAAGGTCAGAGGAAAAAGGGGACAAAACGGAACTAGCTCAGGAATCCCTCGGGATCGCTAATTCCCGAACTCACCAGCCGTGAGCCCCTGAGGGTGTAGCATTATCCAGGAAACACCAGAAGTGGTGGGGCTACATACACCCTGCCTCCTTGAGGGCCTTGAGCAGAAGGCTGGAGATAACATGAAAAGAAATAGAAGGCTGACCCCTCACAAAAGAATAATAATAATAATGTTATTGGTTTTACGTCCCTTTTAACAACACTGGCTTTTAGAGACGCCGGGTGCCGGAATTTTGCCCCGAAGGGGATCTTTAACGTGCCAGTAAATCTACGGACACGGCTCCCTCGCATTTGCGCACCCTCAAATGCCAGCTGACTGCGCCAGGATACGAACCTGCAACCTTGGGCCCAGCAAGCGAGAACGTTACCCCTGAGCCACGCAGCCAGCCCCTCGCAAAAGGAGGGTATCAGGAAAGATGAGACAAAGGCCAATTAAGGCGGGAAGGTAAATGACTCCCTAGGCCTCGGATACCCTAATACCATCGGGGTCGGAAAAGAACAAGAGTTGACCAAGGAAGGTCGACAGGAAAGAAGACGGAGATGAGCCCGGCACAAGTCAGTGGAAGCAATGCCGGACTCGGCTGGGGGTCCCGTGGTCACCAACCCACGTCCCACTATATGTGAGCCCCTGGGGGAGCTAGAATTTGGAAGGAGGTTTTAAGTTAAGAACCATCCCGGCATTTGCCTAGATGTTCCCATTGTAATTGCTAGGAATGAGTATGTCACTATCCCAAGGAGTATTACAAGTCTAGAATTCACGCACGTTTGTAAAGTTCTGTACCAAATGGCGCAACCTGTAGACACTATTTGGCAGGAATTAGGTCAAATAGATTGTATCAATCAATCTCAGTGTTCGATAATGAACCCACAGGGAGTTTCACAGCTGCCAAGATAGTTTGAAGTTTATGGAGTGGCTAATTAAGTAGATGTTGGCTGAGACAAGTGGAACACGCTGTGGTTGTAATACAAGCCGCGCCACAAGTGGAATAACCTACCGGGTGTCTCAACTAAAACTCACCAGAAGTATTATACCTCGGTGTTATAAAGTTGACACATAGGAACCGGATGTTTTTGAAATGAACAGTACTCAGTTGATTTGCATGGAAAACTGATTTTATTGTTACCACAGTTAAGAATAAGTTCCACCATTTCATTTACCATCGTTAGGTGTGAAAGGTAATGTCACTCAGATGGCGGCCAACCGTTTGAATACAGGTTTCAAATCGTCGCGAGGAACCATTCATAACTCTGCCGAACACCGCTGGGTCAATCTTACGCACCTCTGTCAGCGCCATTATTGTACGGGGTTTGTGAGCATAGATGCGTTCCTTTTGGTACCCCCACAGGAAAATAATCACAACAGGATAATATCCAGTCATGGGATCTTGGTGCCCATGGAAGGTCACCGAACCGCGAAATGAAGCGACCAGGCAACATGTTCCGCACAACTGCGGTATGCGCTGTGGCACCATCCTGTTGCGGAATGGACTGCATATATTATTGATATTCACTTTAAGATCCTCAATCGTATTTATCATTTCAAATGATCTTGTCGACTTCGTCGTTATGCTTGGGTCCAACGTTATGCGTTATGGAGACGGAGACGGAAGTGACGTCATGCAGCCGCGTGGGAAGTGAGTGCGTGACGTCATGCAGCCACGCGGGAAGCAGAAGCTAATGGTTATTAGAGTCTGTTGAAAGAGTCCTGCGGCGTCGAGCGACCTGGGGCTTTGAGCGAAGCGAACACAAGAATACAGGGTGACTTCTAAAGAGATATACAAGATGCCAGATAAGAATACAAGGTGATTCTTAAAGAGGTGTACAAAATGGCAGAGAAGAATACAGGGTGACTCCTAAAGAGGTACACAAGATGTCAGACAAGAATACAGGGTGCCTCCTAAAGAGGTGTGCAGGATGTCAGAGCAAAATACAGTACAAAATGCCAGATAAGAATACAGGGTGACTCATAAAGCGATATACAAGATGCCAGATAAGAATACAAGGTGACTCTTAAAGGGGTGTACAAGATTGCAGAGAAGAATACAGGGTGACCCCTGAAGAGGTGTACAAGATGTCACACAAGAATACAGGGTGACTCCTAAAGAGATATACAAGATGCCAGGTAAGAATACAAGGTAACTCTTAAACAGGTGTACAAGATGGCAGGTGACACTTAACGAGGTGACCGTACGGGAAGCCTAAGTTAATGGGTAATGGAGTCTGTTGAAAGAGTCCTGGGGCCTCGAGCGAAGCGAGAAGCCCTCCTGAGCCTTTCTAACATGTTTAGCATTTGTAGCATCTGTCATTTGAAATGATATAACGTCTAGTCTTTCAGACTGACTGTAATTTTATTTTTTGTTTGGTATTTAATCACATACCGAATTTATTCCGTTCTTTGCATACTGTAATGTGTACATAATCAAAATCGTGTATCTTATGTACGTGTGCCTTTCACCCTCTCCACTTCGTCCTGAATCCTTACGGAAATATCTGAATAGATCTCAATGAAGATGGTAAATTACTAAAGTACGGAATTCTTTAGTGTTGGTGGACCTGCGACAATAACGTAATATACATAATTATTAAAATCAAAAATGTAACAAAACTTGCCCATTTAGTTCATTGCGGACGTCTCGTGAAATGTTAATTCTTACGAGTCCGGTTAATAATCAAACATTTTGATTATGTACACATTACAGTAAGCATAGAATGGAATAAATGCGGTATGTGTGATTGTCAACAAGGAGTGGGTCACGCAAGAAAATCGTGCTCCCCACATTCCAACGGCTGGTGCATCGCTTTCTATATAATGCTGACACTTATAGAAACCTTTATTATCTCAAAAGGTACTCGTCAGATTTGCAAAATAAGCACATCACTGAACTAGTCACTTGATTCTTAGTTGTGCCATTGGGTGAAATTAGTATAGTCCCATTTAAAATACGACAGTTTCAAACGGTTTCTTGGTAAATACGTACTGTATGTGCTGGGAGCGAAATGGACCGTGTTGCATGAGCCCCGTAGTACGATTTAAGAATTTGGAAACAGAATGACGATATATTAAACGGTTCCGTAGATATTTTAGGTGGCCCTGTATATATGTATATCTTAATCACATGAATCACAGAATTCATGATGAAAATTAATAATGTAAAACAAAAATATTGGAATGCAGCCGCAATAAATCAGAAACCCCTATGGACGTCATAATGGCAGGTGAAAAGCTAAAGGAAGTAGGAGACTTCTGTTCCTTATGAAGCACAATACCCCGTGATGGACGAAGCAAAGAGGATATGAAAAGTGTTTTGGTCAGGCAAGGAAAGCATTTCTACAGAGAAGAAATCTGTTGACATCGAATATAGATTTAGGTATTAGGAAGTCAGTTTTGAAAGCCTTTTGTCTGGAGCGTGGCGCTCTATGGAAGTGAAACTTGTACTGTTGGAGCAGCAGAAAATTAGAGAATTGAAGCGTTTGAAATGTGGTGTTACAGGAGAATGTTGAGGATTAGATGGGTAGATAGGGTTGCAAACGAAGAGCTATTAAGACGATTGGGAGAGGAGAGATATTTCTGGCGACTGTTAATGAAGAGAAGAGATAGGTTGGTAGGACACATACTAAGACACCCAGGAATAGCAAAGTTAGTTATGGAAGGAAGGGTCGAGGACAAGAACTGTATAGGTAGACCAAGGTTAGAATATGTTAAACAGATTGCCTCGGATGTGGGGTGTGGTAGCTATGTAGAAATGGAACGATTAGCTTAAGACAGGGGCCATGGAAAGCTGCATCAAACCCTTCAAAAGACTGAAGACTTAAACAACAACAATCACATGTACATTATTTCAGGTTTATTTTTCACATAGCTTATTCCAATAATAATCATATATATTATTTCAGTAGTATGCATTCCTCCTGCGGCGCTCACAAGAGACCGATCGTGAAAAATGAGCATTCAAATGAAAGAAAATATACATTACCAGTGATTCATTGCACTCTAATTTCATAAATATCTATAATTTCTTTAAAAAATGACTTTTAAAAAACTGTACGAAGTGTGCGATTTGCAGATACTCTTGCTGCAGGAAGATATGCTCCTTAATTGGTGTCCACTTCACATTTTGGCCGCTGTGTCATCATTTTTATGTCATTTTAACATTCTGAGGTCTTTCCTTTATCATTTCGCATCGATTTCAGAAACAGTAAATGAAAGGAATGTGTTCGTTTTCAGAATCAGTAGGCTAAATCATTGGATTGGGTACTCAAGTCGTATAACCGGCGAGTGTTACTGCTAAGCTTTCAATCAATGGACTCAGCACAAACATGATTTAAGCTCATCCGTCTAATGAATGGATTTATTATATTCCAGGTTTGTTAAAATATGCCGCGATACAGGATTTTCATCCGCATTCTAATTCCATAAATATCGATTTTTGTAAGAATTGTGCTTTTTGCAAATACTTTTGCTCTAACATGCTGCAATTCTGAGTTGTCGTCTAAAACCTTAAAACATTGATCGTTAATTCTCTAACAGTTTTTCTTCTATCTGATTTTCAGAATCAGCAAATCAATGGATTGGGTACAGGTTTTTCTTCTGCATTCTAATTCTATAAATATCGATTTTTGTAAGAAGTGTGCGATTTGCAAATACTGATGATCTAACATGCTGAAATTATGAGTTGTCGTCTAAACCCTTAAAACTGTTAAACGTTAATTATTTTACAGGTTTTTCTTCTGCATTCTAATTTCATAATTATCGATCATTTCGCATGGTTTTCAGAAACAGTAAATCAATGGATTGAGTACTCTAAATCGTATAACCGGCGTATGTTACGGCGTCTAAAACCTTAGAACTATTAAACATTCATTCTTTTACAGGTTTTTCTTCTATCATTTCCCATGGTTTTCAGAATTACTAAATCAATGGATTGGGTACTCAAATCGTATAATTTCATTAATATCGAATAACCGATGAGTGTTATGATGATCCAATTTTCAGTGATTGCCTTCTTAAGTTACGGAACGTACAACTTGCAATTCTGACTGAAATGTATCAAATATCCGGTGAGTGTTACGGCTAAGCTCTCAATCAATGGACTCAGCACAGAAATGGAATCAACAGTGACGAATTGCATTTTAATTTCATAAATATCAAAGAAAGAAACCAGCCACAGCACGCTCTCATGCTGACGCTCCACTCGGGAAAGCAAAAGCTCCCCTGTAGGTAACGTGCAAAGGAGTTTAGCGTTTAGCGCTACACACAGAACAAGGAAAGCACACCTGTAGGTAACGTGCAAAGAAGGAGTTTAGCGCTGAGCGACTCACACAGGAACGGGAAAGCTGCCCTGCAGGCAGTGTGTGAAGGTGTTAAACGCTGATCGTTGCACTTTGGAACAAGAAAGTCTCACTGTAAGCGGGGCGTGAAGAAGTTTTCCAACGAGGGCTGTCCTGATAAGGGAGAAGGACGCTCCTCAGCCAAGATGTTAAAGCAGAAAATCTTTACCAAGAAGCTTTCATAAATATCGAATAACTGGTGTGTGTTATGATGATCCAATTTTCAGTGATTGCCTTTAAGTTAGAGAACGTAGAACTTGCAATTCTAACTGAAATGTAAACAGTGTTCTATGATCATTTGGATGAAATGAAAACATAACAACCTTTCTCCTTAAGACTCTCATTATAAACATATCGGGAAATGTGTGGTTTATGAACAAGCGAGATTTTCTAATTTCATAAATGTCTATAATTTATACGAAGTATGCGATTTTCATATACTGTTGCTGTAGGAAAATACGCTCCATAATTGCTGTCCACTTCACATCTTAGCCGATGTGACGCCTGTTTAGTGTCATTTTAATATTCTGAGATCTTTCCTTTATCATTCTGCAAGGATTTCAGAAACAGTAAATCAAAGGAATGTGTACTCAAATCGTATAATTTCATAAATTAGCGGTGACGAATTGCATTCGAATTGCATCAATACCAATTTTTGTAAGAAGTGTGTAATTTGCAGATACTGATGCTCTAACATGTTGCAATTATGAGTTGTCGTCTAAACCCTTAAAACTGTTAAACGTTAATTTATTTTACAGGTTTTTCTTCTGCATTCTAATTTCATAAATATCGATCATTTCGCATGGTTTTCAGAAACAGTAAATCAATGGATTGAGTAGTCTAAATCGTATAACCGGCGTCTAAAACCTTAGATCTATTAAACATTAATTCTTTTACAGGCTTTCCTTCTAGCATTTCCCATGATTTTCAGAATTACTAAATCAATGGATTGGGTACTCAAATCGTATAATTTAAATTGCAATTCTGACTGAAATATATCGAATAACCGGTGAGTGCTACGGCTAAGCTCTCAATCAATGGACTCAGCACAGAAATGGAATCAACAGTGACGAATTGCATTTTAATTTCATAAATATCAAGGAAAGAAACCAGCTACAGCACGTTCTCATGCTGACGCTCCACTTGGGAAAGCGAAAGTACCCCTGTAGATAACGTGCAAAGGATTTTAGCATTGAGTGCTACACACACGACAAGGAAAGCACCTCTGTAGGTAACGTGCAAAGGAGTTTAGCGCTGTTCGTTGCACTTAGGAACAAGGAAGCCTCAGTGTAAGCGGGGCGAGAAGAAGTATTCCAACGAGGGCTGTCCTCATAAGGGAGAAGGAGGCTTCCCAGCCAACAAGATAAAGCAGGAAATCTTGACCAAGATGCTTTCATAAATATCGAAAAACTGGTGAGTGCTATGATGATAGAATTTTCAGTAATTGCCTTCATAAGTTAGAGAACGTACAGCTTGGAATTCTAACTGAAATGCAAATGGTGTTCTATAATCATTTGGTTAAAATAATAACATAACAACCTTTCTTCTTAAGTCACTCATTATAAACCTATTGGGGAAATTATGACTTATGAACATGCGAGATTTCTCGCACGGGTCCTCTAGTAGGAATTAATTTGTGTTGTTGCCTGGCTGCGTGGCTCAGCGGTAACGTACTCGCCTGCTGGATCCAAGGTTGCTGGATCGAATCCTGGCACAGTCAGATGGCATTTGAGGGTGCGCAAATGCGAGAGAGGCGTGTCAGTAGATTTACAGGCACGTTAGAGATCACCTTCGGGGCGAAATTTCGGCGTCCTGGTATCTCTTAAAGCCACGGTACAGTCGTTAAAAGGGACGTAAATCCAATAACATTAACATTATTATTATACAGTAATTTGTGTTGACTGATTGAAAGTTATCAATTGTTAAAAAAAGCAATACTGAAGACGGGTTTCAAAGCTCTCATTATGTTCCTGTAAAATTTATCTCCGGACAGTCATACATATCAGTAGGAAAATATCTGGCAAGGAAGTAATCAGTTACTGCTGTACACGAGTAGATCCAATCGACCTCCACTGTGTTTTCAGCATGACAAATAAGTGGCGTAGAATACTTTCTGTAACAATTAATTTAAACACTCGATAAGGAAGCCACAGCTCGTGCGGTTGGCCAACCTGTCTCGAGTTGATTAAATAGAGGCAGTGAGTTGTAGCCACGGTTGGCAACCTAACATATGACGCTCTCCAGTGTATCCTTCCGTACTTCCGCCAGAACTTCGTTAACTTTAATAAATTGTAGCTATGAAAGTAACTTTTCACTAATTCATGAACTTTGTCCAAGTAGAAATAATGAATTTGGTATAGGGATTTGTTTTTACAGATTATTGTTGTTGTTGATTGATTTTGGGGCTTAGCGACATCGTGGTCATTTAGCCCCGTGTACTTGGGTTTGTGTAGAATTTGTATGATAACCTGTTGAAACGGTTCTTTTTATCAAGGAACATATAGGTTGGAAGCATGGCCACCTCTTGCTGGTGGGGCATTACAAGGAGTCTGGCACTTGGGCTATGGGATCCTTTGTGATGTCCCAGTAATGGGGTGAAGGGGGCTTTGCCCAATGAAGTTTCTTTTCTTATTCCTTTTTATGATAGTCGATTGTTCCGATTCTTTTTGTTGTGGAGTGTTATGTCTTATTGTGAGTTACTAAAAAAATATATGGTTATGAAAAGTTTTTCCTTTTTGCGCTACACAACCACCACCCCGAATAATTGAAACTTTAACCTGTGTCACTGTGAGGACGATGATGATGATAATTGTTGTTTTAAGGGGCCTAACATCTAGGTTATCGGCCCCTAATGGTTTGCGTGATAGTGAAAGATGAGATGAGAATGGAAACTCCTGTGGGGGTCCGGGCGGGGACACCAAGAGCCCGCCGATGAGCCTAGCTTGGTGTCCTAGGCGAAACCCCACACAAGACACGGCACAAACCTAGAAGAATTGCTGAGTTTTAATTCACCGGCCGTGAAATCCAATATACCATCTTTTTGGAAGCCTTCATAGGGAGGTTAAGGCTGCTTGAACTTTTAGTTCTCGTAGTCAAGTGGTGCAGTTGCACCTTATATAAAGGGAAGTGGCGCGCAGTTCGTCACTCCTGTGGGGGTCCGGGCGGGGACACCAAGAGCCCGCCGATGAGCCTAGCTTGGTGTCCTAGGCGAAACCCCACACAAGACACGGCACAAACCTAGAAGAATTGCTGAGTTTTAACTAACTACAGACTTACATACTACAATAGAAGAAGAAATGGTAAACAAATAAAGGATAAGGCAATTAAAGGACAGGAAGAAAGGAAATGCCCTCAACCTTCGAAGAATGACGATTGAGGGCCTTGGAACGAAGAAGAGCCATGAAAGGCACACAGGAAAGGAAAAGAGGAGAGGGTCCGCCCCAAAGTCAGTAGAAAAAGGGGACAAAACTGAACCAGCCCAGGGATCCTCGGGGTCGCCAACTCCCAAAATCACCAGCCATGAGCCCTTGAGGGTGTAGGACCATCCAGGGCGCACCAAAAGTGGTGGGGCTACATACACCCTGCCTCCTTGAAGGCCTTGTGCAGAAGGAAGAAGATAACATGAAAAGAAAAAGAAGGATGACCCCTCGAAGAATGAGGGTATCAGGTAAGATGAGACAAGGGCGGGAAAGTGAAAGACTCCCTAAGCCTCGGATACCCTAATACTGTCGGGGTCGGAAGAGAACATGAGTTGACCAAGAGAGGTCGTCTGGAAAGAAGACGGAGAGGAGCCCGGCACAATTAAGTGGAAGCAATGCCGGACTCAGCTGGGGTCCCGTGGTCGCCAACCCACGTCCCACTATATGTGAGCCCCTGGGGGGACTGTGAGGTGTGTAGGGTAAAGTTAAGTAACTCCGTGATACAAAGCTTTTTTGTTTCTATGAAATTTTAGATTTGAGTTATTTCGATTCATTTCATGTTAAAGGGGAATACCCTACGGAACATTTATGGCATATTTCCTACTAATATTCACAAGTTATTTCAAGATATTAACTAACAAAATTCGGTAGTAGAAGTAGGTAACGCCGTGATATTCAAGTTACTCCGTGATAGTGTTCAAGTTACTCCGTGATAGCATGGTGTTCACCATTCAGTGTTGGGCCGATAACCTCGATGTTAGGCCCTTTAAAACAACAATTATCATCATCATCACCATTCAGTGTACTTTTTAATCGTGAAAACTAAAGTTTTATGTAATAAAAGTGTTCAAATCGTATACAGAATATAAGTTTCTATTACCCCATATTGCCCATATTGAAACGTTTCACTACACAGTTATTTATAGAAAAAAAATATTAAAAATATTCCATTAATTTAAACATATTTTAAGGCTTATTACTGTTGTCACTATCAGATTCCTCACACCTATCACACATAAAATAGACATTATAGGTACCAGACAATACAAAACTGATAATCAATCCATTCGGCTCCATTCTTACTCTTGGTGTCATCCGCCAGGGGAGCAACTTCACGCACCACAACGATCATCGTCATTGTTCTGGGGTCTGTAATTAGGCCAAGACCGATCTATTCTGTCTATCTTGACACACTATCTTCACTTCAAATTCAGGTGACACAACGAATGCCTTTCCAATTTTTGCAAGGGTTGCGCTTCCTGGATCGGCTGATTATTTTGTGCAATAATTCTTTAGTGTACTCCACGGGTTATTAAAACGTCTACTGGCCTTGTATACTGACCATCCTCCTTCCTTCATCGAATTCAATGCTTCATTAAGTGTTTCAGCTGTGTAGGAGCGAGCCTCTTTATTCCGTTTTGGCGCCATTTCAGCGTCCAACCTAAGAAAAACGTACTTATTGCTACGCTCAGACACCTTGCATGCGTAACACTACATGCATGTAAGTTTTGTATGCGAATGGTCTGCATCTTACCTCTGACTGGTGTTAAAATGAAACTTATATAATGAAACAGCTGTTTATAAGAAATTAAAATCTTCACCACAGATTTCACTGGATGTGGATCACTTGTTGAAATGTCAACTCTCTGTTAATATATTTTTTAAACTCATTGAGTTGGTCTAATATAGAACGAAAGGGTTTCCTGTATTCCTGGTTTCTACTGCCATCTGTTGGTAAAATCTTAGAACTTTCGGAATTGAACCTACGTAGTGATAGAGGTAATACGCTGTGTTACTTGATATCACGGAGTAACTTGACTTGACCCTATTTGTAAATGAGGTAGGACATGGATAGGAAGTTGCTGTGGCCTTAAGTTAGGTACCATTCCAGCATTTATCTGGAGTAGAAGTGGGAAACCACGGAAAACCACCTCTAGAATGGATTAGGTAAGAATACAGCCCACCCTTTCTCAGTTATGCATCATGGGGCTGAGTGTAACCCGTTCCAGCCCTCAAACTAGAATTAAATTTATTGGCAGTTCCGCGAATCGAACCCGGACCTCATATATTCTTATCTCGTTATGATGGTGACAAGCTGTAACCGTAAAATAAGTTTCCCGTCTGTTAATAATTCTCTGTCTGAGCCATGAAAGGCAGATAGCAAATGGAATGTGGAATAGTTCCACCCCAGGACCACTCCCAAATACACCAGCCGTGAGCCCTTGAGGACGTAGCAATATCCATGGGTCACCATAAGTGGTGGGGCTACACACACCATGCCTCCAATAGGGCCTTGAACAGAAGATGCCGTGATACGGCTTCGGTGGTGTAGTGGGTAGCTTGCTGAACTGCTGTGCCCAAGATCGCGGGTTTATGGCATGTAAAAGATCCTTTCACTAAATAAATTTGTGTGAAGTTAAATTTCTAGATTCGATTCCGTTGAAACGCTCTATCAAAGTTCCAACGTTCACCACAAGGTGTCAGTGATATTTGGTAGCGAAAGTTGGAACTACTTGAAATTGAAGGGAACTTGTAGCTCAACCCATGGGTGTCCGCTGGAAGCAGCTACAGCCTCTGGCGAGCCAAACATGTCCTCGGACACTCCCGGCACTAAAAGCCATACGCAAAATAAAAACAATAAATAACCGTGAAATGAATAGAAAAGAAGATGTCTGACTCCTCGAAGAATCAGGGTATTGGGAAAGGTGAGGCAATGGCCGATTAAGGTAAGAAAATGAAATACACCCTAGGCCTCACATACACTAATATCGCTGGGGTCGGAAATGAACAAGACTTATCTCAGGAAGGTCGACAGGATAGATGACTCATACGGGAGCCCGGCAATGCTGGAATCAACTGGGACCCCGTGGTCATCAATCCACGTCCCACTAGTTGTGAGACTCTGGGGGTTGGATCAGAATCCAACCCATTACCCTTACGCTACATCATCACGTGCCTTGAAGATTCTGAAGCCCGTAACTAGAAACTTCGGGCATCATGGTTGCTCATCTTATTAAACCTTACCGGCGTCGGGGGAAATAAGCGCCTTTAATATTTAATAAGGGCTGTCTGTATCATTCCCTTCGACATTTCTGACACTGTAGCACCATGGACGCCCGTAGGGTGTTTTTTTCAGGGAGGCCCAGTAATATTCTTAATTTCATTCCCTACCTGTTACTACAGTAGGTGATGATGAGACGCACCTCTCTCCCCCCCCCCCTCCCCCCCCCCCCAGCAATTTTCGTTTTATTTCTTACTTGCTTCGTGATATTCATTATTTGGCTGCTTTGAAACCGTTGGGTACAGTCATCTTTTTGGCATGAATGAGAGGAATAGTTCTTTTTAGTTCAGAGTTTTTGTCCATCGCTTTTCTTTGTGAACTATCGTCATAATGCATATTTCTTAAAAACAGGTGAAAAGTAGTGGTATCACTATGTATCAACCAAAATAAGAATCAAGCATTTCATTAAAATGGTAATGTTAATCCAGTTCACTGTGTTTCTAAATAACTGGAGACATTTTCAAATAATAACTTACCAAATTACTAAGTAAAATAAAACTGTGGAATTATCCCTACATCTAAATCAGTTTACTATCAGTAACTTCAATTTATGAAATAAACTGGTGTGGCAATGAACAATCGAAATATTCTCGGGATTCCAAGGGGGGGGGGGTGGCACGGCCCCTCCTTGACCCCCCCCCCCCTCCCCCATTCCCTGCGGGCGCCCATGTGTAGTACACAACTCTTCAGTTTGTGTAGTACCAACATTTTGACGTGAAGAAGTCTCTTGCTTCGTATAGTAAGAGAAGAAAAGCCACCTCGTTACACTATCAATAGTTGCTTTTCAGTCGGTCAACATGAGTGTACCCAATTGGGCGGGCCTTAACTCTTTATAGGGAACACAATTCTTTCTAATTTTCACTATAATTGTTTTAATTTAATTTTCCATTTCAGCTCAAATGGTTATTTTGATTTCTATTGTTCAATACTATGTTTAGCCTACTTTTCACATTTTGCAAAAATGAGGAAAAAGTAGACTTATGAGATCGGGCAAATGTGTGTCTGTCTGTCTGTCTGTCCTTCTGTCTGTCTGTCTGTCTGTGTGTGTGTGTCCCCCACTATCAACTATCAAAACGGCTGAAGCAATCGAAACAAAATTTGGTAGGAGTAAAGACCTATACCTGAATAACTCATGGCCATATTTGAAAATGATTTCAGTGCTACCAACTGCTGAAAAATCGCAATTGAAATTTGAGCTCCATGTTGGATATCTTGGAAGGTATGAATGGGAGCCATTTCAAAATTGGCACACGTATAGATAATAATATTGCAGTTTAATTTCCAGGAGGCCATACCTGGCAGTGTTGCCAAAATGATTATAAGCCTGCTGATAGGTCCAAATTTTAAATGCATATAACTTCTACACTATCAATTGGATTTCAACCAAATTTCGTATGTGCTATGTGTACATAAAAAGATATGACTGAGCGTATTCTTAAGAGCCACCAAGGCTCCCAACTGTTAATAAATGCTCTCAATTTTTTTAAAATCAAATACCCATATATCAGAAAGTATGCAAGCCGTCAGCTTTAAACTATGCACATGTATAGTACCCGACATTCTGTATTAATTTGGAGTAACTGATATACGTCAGTGCTACCAACATGATTCTAAGCCTGCTGAGAGGTCCAACTTTAAAATACATGTAACTTCTATACAAATAAATGGATTTCATTCAAAATTGACACAACAATAGACCATATTATTTCAGATTATTTCTGACCAATGCATGTATGTCAGTGTTGCCAACATGATTTTAGGCGCGCTGTTAGATCCAGTGTTTAACTGCATGTAACGACCATTGGACTTCAACCAAATTTTGTATTCTGTACCTTAAGAGATGGAACTAAGAATATATTCTGTCATAAGGGCTGCCAACTGTAGTTCTCTATTAGGCTACATTATGCCAGGTATTCAGTATTTCGAACTAATTAGAAATGTCTATATTACCAACTTAATTTCGTCATTATTCTAGATAGATCCATATAGATTAATCATTGGCATGAATCTTAAATTTTAAGAAAAGTAGGCTCTTTAGTTAGTCACGGAACTTCTTGTTTCAAATAAATTTGAAAAATACCTATCTATTTATTTATTATTTTTAATTTTATAATTTTGACTTTTTAATTTTATAATCTTCATATTTAGCCTATTTTCAATTTTGAAAAAATAGGCTTATGAGATCACCTTTTGACCGTGTGTGTGTGTGTGCGTGTGTGTGTGTGTGTGAGGTGTGTGTACCCCCCTAATAAAATCTAAACGGCTGGAGCGATTTCAATGAAACTGGGTAAGTTCATAGCACTATTCCCGGCGACCTCGACCGTGCCCTTCAAATTTTGTTACGTCTCACTAATCCAACATGGCGGCTGTGCGAAATATTTCACTAGCATTCAATATCTCCGAAACTATTACCGATATCGCCCTGAAATTGTGTACGGTGATAAAGGGCGCTACTAAAAGTTCACCTATGAGACTTTCAAAAACCTGGTGACTACAAAACCAACATGGCGGTCAAGGGAAATTGAGACTTTTAAATAGACATTTCACGCGATTTAACTATCCAAACGTAATGAAACTTGGTACAGCAGATGTTTATGCATATTGTAATGCACTGGAGTCTAATTTTGTTCAATTGTTTACATAACCTCAAAATGGCGGCTGTGCGAAATATTTCACTGACATTCTATATC
Source organism: Meconema thalassinum (assembly GCA_946902985.2). Classification (NCBI taxonomy): domain Eukaryota; kingdom Metazoa; phylum Arthropoda; class Insecta; order Orthoptera; family Tettigoniidae; genus Meconema; species Meconema thalassinum. Next base: position 502,840,151 of record OX336393.1, on the reverse strand, counting down.
TCCGAAACTATTACAGATATCATCATGCAATTTTGTACGGTGATAAAGGATACTGATACAAGTTTACCTATGTATATTTCATAAACCTGTAAAGTGCAAAACGAACATGGCGACCAAGCGAATTTGAAATAATTTAATAGACTTTTCTCGTGATTTAACTCTCTGAGCGCAGTGAAATGTGGCACAGTAAATGATTTTGCAGATTGTAATGCACTGCCATCTAATTTAATTCAATTGTTTACATAACCTCAAGATGGCGGCTGTGCGAAATTTTAAAATTAAATTTTTATTCTTGTGTCGTAATCATGCGATCGAAGTGAAAGTTTGAATAATGAAGCTAGGCAATAATTGTCCTTGAATGGTACATAACTCTATGGCCTATACATATAACAATCCTAAATGGCGAGCTTCCGAAATATTTAGACGGTTCTCAATATCTATGAATCTTTTACAGCAACCAAACTGATTTTTTTTATGTTCATAGAGACTATGAACATATGTTCACCTATAGGACTTTCAGTAACCTGGTGAGCACAAATCCAACATGGCGGCGACGCGAAGTATAAATATTTAAATGGACGTTTCTCGCGAATTAACTATCCGAGTGCCGTGAAACGTTGCACGTTAAATGCTTATACAAATGTTGATCCACTGGCATGTAATTTATTTCAATTGTTTGCATAATCACAAGATGGCTGTTGTGCGTACTTTTAAAATCTCGTTTTTACTTCTTGTGTTCTAATCATGCGATTGAAGTTTGAATACCACACGACCACAATAATCTTAATGTAATAGTACAAAAATAAAAATCCATCCTGGCGACCATATGAAATATTTAGACGGTTCTCAATATCTACGAATCTTTTACAGCAATTAAATTGAAATTTTGTATGTAGATCGAGACAATTAACATGAGCAGGATATATGAAAATATGCTGTATAGTTCTTGTTTATTATGTTTTAGTGTCCTTTATGTTCTATTTTAATTTTTAGTGTGTTTTAGTTTAATTTGTATATTTATATTTTATTGTTTAATGTTAGTATTTTATTATATTTACTTGTTGAACTTTTATCCAACACCATAAAACTAGACAGATATAATATTTGCTTATGAGAAATATTACATCTACAAGAAATTTTGTTGTAATTAGGCTGAAAGTTTCAACTATTAGCACCTTTGATAATAGCCTGCAAACTCTTTGTATAGTAGGTGGTTAATATATACACCACTATCCCATAAGGAGTTAAATAAAATACGAAACTTACTTAAACACGTAATAAAACACTTTTCATACAATTGAAGGCTTAATTGTTCGTCAGGCGATCATCATCGCCACGGAACCTACCTTATTTTTACGTGGAATCCGGGCCACTGGTGTCAATACTCGAATGGCCGATAATCTTTTAAAATGTACCTTTAAGTTTTGCTGGAAATAATTTTTTATATAACCCACCCTTACCCCAAGGGATGAGCAAAATATTTTCCGAATTGTAAGAAGATGGAACTCTTCGTATGATGAACATGGGGACGGGTCGTTGTAGAACAATTGGCGAATCTAGGGAATACGAAATACAGAGTTTGTCCTGAAAGTAGTCGGACCGGATTTTTCAACGCAGACGGACAAACTGCCCGCGGTTTCTCCACCTGGGGTTGGTGGAGGGGAGTGTAAGGAAGGCTAGGAGCCAGCCTCACAGTTGGTTCTCACCTGTAGAGGAGTGTAAATCACTCGCCTCCATAACCCCTGCAAGTGCGCTCGTCACTTCGTCTGTTGAAGCAATGCGCTATGCCATCAAACTTTGTGTTAGGCTCGGCAAAACCGGGAAAGATACTCACGATATGATCAAGATGACTTACGGTGATAACGTTATGCGCAGATTGAGTGTTTTTGACTGACACAAGCTGATTCGGGAGGGGAGAGAGGAAGGTGAAGACGACGCACGTTGAGGACGACCTTCGAGCAACAAAACGGATGAAAATGTGGCAAGAGTGAAGAATTTTTAGGACAATGACCGCAGAGTAAGGTTTTTACGTGGAGATCCTTAAATGGCTGAGAAAACGCGTCGTCCGTGTCTGCCCAGCGATCGCTAACACCTGGCGGCTCCTTCACGACAATGCGCCGCGCCACACACCCTTCCACGTGCCTGGCCCAACGCAAAATCGCAACCCTGCCTCAGCCACCCTACAGTCCCGACATTTCCCCAACAGACTTTTTCCTCCTCCACCACCTCAAAACCACCCTGAAAGGACGTCGTTACGACTCCGTGAAAGCGTTGCAGCAGACCGTGACGAGGGAGCTCGACAGCATTCCGGTTGCTGCCTTCCAAAATGCGTACGAGGGTAGGAAGTCCCGCTGACAGCGGTGTGTGGATGCAGAAGGGTCCTACTTAGAAGAATATTGAGCGTATGTTTCATTTCTGTCAATATATTATTTTTTTCATTGACTCAGTTTCACTACTTTCAGGACACACCCTGTATAGTATGTTTCTTTGCCTGGTGAAATCTACCTCCGCCTTCCGGCGTGCCGAGAGGGATTTTCTGTACTTGGTTTGATGCATTTTATAACCTAAATTGTCGGATACACTGTATACACAGAATATTCAACCTTCATAAAAGTGCTTCTCTGCGCACCTCACTGCTCATACCATATTCTTCACTTCGCATATCAAAACTTTCACTTCCACATCGAAACTCCCACTACGCGTATCAAAACTCTCACTGCGCATATCAAAACCTTCACTACTCCTATCAAAATCTATTCTCCGCACATCAAAATCTTCACTGCGCATAACAAAATCCTCACTACGCCTATCAAAATCTTCAATGCGCATATTAAAACCTCACAGCCACATCAAAACCTTCACTGCGCATGTCAAAATCTTCACTGCGCATGTCAAAATCCTCACTGCGCATATCAAAGCCATCACTGAACAAATCAAAATCCTCACTGCGCATGTCATAATCCTCACTGCGCATATCAAAACCTTCACTGCGATATCAAAATATTCACTGCACATATTAAAACCACACTGCCACATCAAAATCTTCACTGAGCATATCAAAATCTTCACTGCGATATCAAAATCTCCACTGCGCATGTCAAAATCCTCACTGCGCATATCAAAACCTTCAATGCGCATGTTAAAACCTCACTGCCACATCAAAATCTTCACTGCGCATAACAAAATCCTCACTGCACATATCAAAACCTTCAATGCGCATATTAAAACCTCACTGCCACATCAAAACCTTCACTGCGCATATCAAAATCTTCACTGCGATATCAAAATCTCCACTGCGCATGCCAAAATCCTCACTGCGCATATCAAAACCTTCAATGCGTATGTTAAAACTTCACTGCCACATCAAAATCTTCACTGCGCATAACAAAATCCTCAATGCGCATATCAAAACCTTCAATGCGCATATTAAAACCTCACTGCCACTTCAAAACCTTCACTGCGCATATCAAAATCTTCACTGTGCATATCAAAATCCTCACTGCGCCTATCAAAACCTTCAATGCGCATATTAAAACCTCACTGCCACATCAAAATCTTCACTGAACATATCAAAATCTTCACTGCGATATCAAAATCTCCACTGTGCATATCAAAATCCTCACTGCGCCTATCAAAACCTTCAATGCGCATATTAAAACCACACTGGCACATCAAAATCTTCACTGCGCATATCAAAATCTTCACTGTGCATATCAAAATCCTCACTGCGCCTATCAAAACCTTCAATGCGCATATTAAAACCACACTGCCACATCAAAATCTTCACTGAGCATATCAAAATCTTCACTGCGATATCAAAATCTCCACTGCGCATGCCAAAATCCTCACTGCGCATATCAAAACCTTCAATGCGTATGTTAAAACCTCACTGCCACATCAAAATCTTCACTGCGCATAACAAAATCCTCACTGCGCATATCAAAACCTTCAATGCGCATATTAAAACCTCACTGCCACATCAAAACCTTCACTGCGCATATCAAAATCTTCACTGTGCATATCAAAATCCTCACTGCGCCTATCAAAACCTTCAATGCGTTTATTAAAACCTCACTGCCACATCAAATTCCTCACTGAGCATATCAAAACCATCACTGCGCAAATCAAAATCCTCACTGCGCATGCCAAAATCCTCACTGCGCATATCAAAAATCTTCACTGCGCATGTCAAAATCCTCACTGCGCATATCAAAACCATCACTGCGAAAATCAAAATCCTCACTGCGCATGTCAAATCCTCACTGCCACATCAAAATTCGCACGGCGCATATCAAAAACTCACAGCGCACATCCAAATCTTCGCTACGCTTATCTGGCTCAAAGTCTTCAGATTCTTCTTCCTGACGTGTAGTTTGACTTTTTCTCTAAAATTTTCAATTAATTTGCCTAAATGTAGGGAATGAAGCGGTGTGTCCGAAATTTGAGGGTGCGCAAATTTGTAGATTTGAGCCAAAGGGCCTAAATGCTGAGAATGGATTGGTCTGTCATAAATTTCATGTAGACAGTGTTACTCGCAGGGTTCCAAAGGGCAAGTAAACAAATTTTGGTTCAGATCGGTGAAACGGTGTAGATTTGTGCCAAAAGGCCTAAATGCAGGGGAGGTGTAGCCTAATGCTACATAGCCTAAACTATTCCACTTGAATCTGGCTATCATATACAAAAACAAGAAGTTCCGTGACGAACTAAAGAGCCTACTTTTCTTAAAATTTAAGATTCAAGTCAATGTTTAATCTATATGGATCTATCTAGAATAATGAAGAAATTAAGTTGGTAATATCGAAATTTCTAATTAGTTCGAAATACTGTATACCAGGCATATTGTTGCCTAATAGAGAACTACAGTTGGCAGCCCTGGTGTCTGAATATATTCTTAGTTCCATCTCTTAAGCTACATAATACAAAATTTAGTTGAAGCCCAATGGATAGCATGGACGTTACATGCAGTTAAACATTGGATCTAGCAGCGCGCGTAAAATCATGTTGGCAACATTGACATAGATGTATTAGTCAGAAATAATCTGAAATAATATGATCTATTGTGTCAATTTTGAATGAAATCCATTAGTTAGTATAGAAGTTACATGCATTTTAAAATTGGACCTATCAGCAGGCTTAGAATCATGTTGGCAGCACTGGCGTAGGCCTATGTTAGTTACTCCAAATTATTCTAGAATGCCAGGTACTATACGTGATCAAAGTTTAGAGCTATTGGCTTGCTTAATTTATGATATATTTGTATTAGGGTAACAAAAATAGAGACAGAATTTATTAACAGTTGGCAGCCCTGGTTACTTTTAAGAATTGGCATAGTCATATCTGTTATGGTACACATAGCACACACGAAATTTGGTTGAAATCCAAATGATAGTATAGAAGTTACATGTATTTAAGTTTGGAATTCTCAGCAGGCTTAGAATCATGTTGGTAGCACTGACGTATATAAGGTACTCCAAATTAGGAATGTCAGGTACTATACGTGTGCATAGTTTAAAGCTGTCGGCTTGCATACTTTCGGATATATGGGTATTTGGATTTTAAAAAATTGAGAGCATTTATTAACAGTTGGCAGCCCTGGTGGCTCTTAAGATTACGCTCGGTCATATCCTTTTATGTACACATAACACATACGAAATTTGGTTGAAATCCAATTGATAGTGTAGAAGTTATATGCATTTAAAAGTTGGACCTATCAACAGGCTTATAATCATTTTGGCAACACTGCCATGTATGGCCGCCTGGAAATTAAACTGCAATATTATTATCTATACGTGTACCAATTTTGAAATAGCTCCCATTCATACCTTCCAAGATATCCAACATGGAGCTCAAATTTCAATTGCGATTTTTCAGCAGTTGGTAGCACTGACATCATTTTCAAATATGGCCGTGAGATATTCAAGTATAGATCTTTTCTCCTACCAAATTTTATTTCGATTGCTGCAGCCGTTTAGGAGTTGATAGGGGGGGGGGGGGGGGGACACACAGCCAGCCAGACAGACAGACAGACAGACAGATACACATTTGCCCGATCTCATAAGTCTACTTTTTCCTCATTTTTGCAAAATGTGAAAAGTAGGCTAATAATGTTTCGAATCCGACTGGTAGTTCCAGAGATTAGTGCATTTAAACACACAAACACACAAACTCTTCAGCTTTATTATAGTAGTATAGATGAAATGAAACACGACCCACTAAGAGGCCGAGCGAGCTCTTCTCGTCTCCTTAAAGCTGATCGTAAAAGGACACATCAGGAAATGTCCAGTGTGGTGTGTAGCCGGTAAGTACAGAGTAATAGCTTTGCGGACGGAGTTTAACGTCTTCCTTAATATAGCCAACATTAGTAACTACTCGTAGTTTCAGAATCGACGATAAAATGTCAGAAACGGAGCAGGTGATGACAGCATTAATAAATACTAAATGATAAACGTATGTCTACCCCTTATCAGTCTACTCCAGTTTTTAACGAGGTCAGGGATGTGATGCGATGACATTTTATATGGGGGATGGTTTTTACTGGCCAATATATTAGACTGTCCTGATCAGAAAATATGTAAAACTATTTTCAAAATTTGTGAAATCTTTGGTTTTTACACCAATGAAAGAGAAGCAAGATCACCCATCGGCAAATAATATTTAGCAAAGATTGCATTTTATAATTACACAATTCTATGAATTAAATAAAAACATGTAGTTGAGCACGCAGAGAGTACGGCACTGTATATTAATTTAAAAAAGTCCTCTCGGCACGCCGGAAGGCGGAGGAAGATTTCACCGGGCAAACTTGGGGATAGGCGAAAATATGCAGAATATACAGGTTTTCGTAGAAGGATCAGACCTCATTTATTGCGAGAAATTATTTTATAATTGGAGCTTAACTAACTTTGTTTTTCGTCATTTTATGCATATTTTTATCACTTTATTGTCTTATGGGGACGGTAACCTTCTTGTCATTTGGGGTTCATTTTTATACTTGTGGTCACACTCTCCTTATGCAAGGTTTCGACACTGATGTGTAACTATGTAACGGTCTGTTACTTCTTCACGCAAAATTTTATCTCCCGCAGAGATTTTGGTTGGTTCCTTAGTTTAGGGGCTGCGACAACGCGGTCATGTAGCCCCGTGTACTTTGAGTGTGTGTAGAATCAGTCCGGTGTTAATGTGATGACTGTATTAGTGTGTGTATTCCTTTTAATTCAAGTAAGGACTGCAGACATTCAATTTTTCCAAGTAGTTCCTACTTTTGCCACCAAATGCCACCGTCAACGACCAACTAGTTCAGAACATAATTACCAGATGCCACCGCAGTCGGCTCTTGACGACGAACGTAGGAACCTAAGAAAGTTAGTTAAATGTTTAACCTATATATAATTCAGCTTCACACAGGTGTAATTAGTGGAAGGATCTTTATCATGCCATAAATCTATGACATGGGACCGCCGGCTTTACTTCCCCTCCGAAGGAAGGCATACTGAGGGATTTTTAACGTTCTTTAAAAATCCGACGACTTTGGCCGGGTTTGAACCCGAGATCTTGGGCATAGGACCAACCGCAACATAACTTACTTTCAGGAGAGGAAAACAAAATGGGAGGAGCGCGCCCCACTCAAAAGAAAACTTCAAGCTTGCAAAGGTATCCAAGAAAAACCGAAGCTGAAAACGGGAAAGGTTTGGACCCAGGAACGGAAGGAAGTCCACCGAGAACGAATACGGGCGTACTGGGCAAACATCGAAGCCTGTAGGAGATGGCCTATACGATATGAATGAATAATAATAATAATAATAATAATCCACCAAATCGCGATGAAATCAAACGCCACATAAAGATGTTGAGAAATAACAAGGCTCCTGGTGAAGACTCCATGATTGCAGAACTGTGGAAACATGCCCCAGAAGAAGCAATTGACATCCTACACCAAACCATTGTAGATATATGGGAGACATAACAACTCCCAGAGGACTGGAAGATAGCTTTGATCCATCCTTTACACAAGAAAGGAAATATAAGAGATGTGAACAACTACCGTGGTATTTCTCTTCTGTCAGTAGCTTACAAGATCCTGTCACTTTCCATCCTTGAAAGACTGGAACAGCAAGTTGAACACAAACTCGGAGAATACCAAGGGGGTTTTAGGAAAGGCCGATCGACTGCAGAACAAATCTTTAACCTAAAAACCATAATTAGGTACTATGTGTTGAGAGGTCGAACGTATGTATCGACATTTGTAGACTTTAAGAAAGCGTACGACTGCATCGACCGTGATGTGTTGATTAACATACTTGCAGAAATGGGAGTCGATATGAAACTCCTGGCGATAATAAGGGCAACCCTAATTAATACCACATCCAAAGTCAAATTCCAAGGATGTATCTCTGAACCCTTTGAAATCAAGACAGGTGTTCGACAGGGAGATAGCCTGTCACCTCTGTTGTTCAACTGCGTGCTTGAAAAGGTTATACAGAATTGGCGACAGAAGTTAAAAGAAGGAAGCCTTTACAAACCTTTAAGGATCGGGACGAAGAAAAACGGAGTGGAAATAGATTGCTTAGCATTCGCTGATGATATAGCCCTGATGACAGAAGATTTCGAAAGTGCAACAGAACAGGTCAATATATTGAAAGAAGTAGCAGAACAAACAGGATTACAAATTTCCTTTCAAAAGACAGAAGTAATGTCGAACATCAAGGATGATACAGCACAACTAAACACCAAATATGGAACAATAAACCGTGTTAATAAATTTAAATATCTTGGGGAATGGATCCAGCAAAATGGCCTTGACAAGGAAGCCATAGAAGCAAGAATCAAGAAAATGGAAGTCGCTTTTCAAACCACCGGCAACATATATAACAAAATGTGCTTTTCTATGAACACAAAAATTCGTCACTACAACACTGTCATCAAACCAGTACCGCTATATGCATCTGAATGCCTTATCCTATCCGAGAAATGTTTGCTCGCGAAGTTAGAGAGAAAAGAAAGAAAGATCCTACACATCATACTTGGCCCAGACTACAAAAATGGCATCTACATCAGAAAATCCAGGCAAGAAATTTACTCGAGGATAGAGAAGATCACAGACACAATGCGAAAACGCAGAGTTTGCTTCTACGGTCATATGTGACGGATGATCGATTCCCGATGGACGAAACGTATCTTCAGTATATTCGACTCAAAACCAAAAACGACAATGCCATGGTATGTTAACGTCCAGAAAGATCTGAAAGAAATCTGGATACGAGCAGAAGATGCACAAGACCGAAATCTTTACAGAGCAGCCATCAAGACGTTTGGGACTTTCCGGGACGAAAAACGGACAACTGGTGCGAAATAGACAGAGGAACGTCGTGCTAAACACAGTGAGCTCATGAAGGCAATGTGGATCAAGCAAAAAATGAGCAAATGCCAGAATGTAAAATGAGGCTTATCGTGGTCCCTAGTTGGCCGATTAGCGAAATTGTATGTATGTAATAATAATAATAATGAGGGTGAAAAAGTTCAAATACCTCGGTGAAACCATACAAGAGAACGGCCTAGAGAAATCTGCTGTAGGAGATCGTATCTCAAAAATGGAAAGAGCTTATGGGCTAACTAAAAACATCTACAACAAGAAATGCATCTCATGGAATGCCAAACTAAAACATTACAACACGGTAGTAAAAGCAGAATGCCTGTATGCCAGCGAATGCCTCTCGATGAATTACAAGTTGGAGAAGCTAGAGATCCTAGAAAGAAGAATACTACGGAAAATCATGGGCCCAGTCCAGACTGAAACCGGCTGGAAACTTCGGAGCAACAATGAAGTCTATAAAAATGTGGAGAGAATCTCAGAGACCATGAAGAAGAGGAGGTTATCGTTTCTCGCACATTTGTACAGAATGGACAAAACTAGACTAACCAAACAGTTATTCGACTACCTGTGGAACAAGAAGACAACAACGACATGGATTAAGGAAGTTCGAAAAGATCTCGAAAATTCCAACATCCAGGAAGTTCAGATGTCAAACAGGGAAACATTTCGGTACATAATTCAAAATTTGGAAGGGTTTCACGTCACAAGAACCACAAAGAAGGGAAGAGCCTGGACGGATGAGCAGAAGAAACAGCATAGCGCTCATATGAAGGAGTACTGGAGGAAGAGGAAACTTCAGGCAAAGAAAAAATGAAATTGTAGCGTGATCCGAAGTGGTCAATTCGCAATAATAATAATAATAATAATAATACAAAAGTTAAATGACTTTTCCTATGCACTACTTGTGTACAGTATTTCCAATTTCGATTTCTGTATAAATTGAAGCTGTGGTGTTCTGGAGCCATTTGAACTTTTGCATTATCATAGTGGAGCTCGTTGGTTATTTCCCACAAGAAATGTAATGCAATTGTATCATCCCGTGCGCTACACTTGCAATTGCCGATAATTATAATTGGACAGCCAGAGAGAAAGCTACTGAACTAGCTAACAGCGCTATCGAGCGTTGAGCGAAAAACAAAAAACAAAACGCAAATTGATGGTGCGTTATAATTAGACGTGTTCGTTGTTTCAGAGAGGAACGTCAGATTCAACTCGTATTGTATGATGTAATGACTTCTCGGCCACGCACATATCATATGTTCTAATTAACCAATTATAGGGCAAAACTATTTATTTTTATATTAATGTCTTTAAACATTTTCATTTATTTTAATAATTATAATTAATATTATAATGAAACTGGAACTAACCTTCCAGAAAACCAAAAATACATACAATAAGAAAAGCCTCTCCTGAAACACTAAAATCAGGCATTATAACACCGTAGTTAAGCCAGAGGCACTCTTTGCAGCAGAAACACTAGTCTTGAGGAGACTAGAGCAAATGGAAAAGTTGGAAATCAAAGAGAGAACAATTTTGAGGAAGATCATAGGTCCAAAATTCCAAAATAACAAACACGTTTTCTGTAGGAACGACATCCTCTTTGTGAAGTCGGAGAGTCTTTCAGATATCATAAGGAAAAAAAAAAGGATTGATTTCTATGGACACATCTACCGGATGAATCCTGCCCGAATAACCAAGAAAATCTTTGACCTCTTTTCCAAAAAGAAGATCAAACCTAATAGGTTTACGGAGTGGAAAAGGACCTGCGAGAGCTCCAGATTACTGAAATCATGTTGATGAATGATACAGCCAAAGACGTGACCAAAGACAACACGAAAAAGTTCCAAGCCAGAGCCGTCTCCAGAAAACCGATGCAGGTATCACAAGAGGAAAGAAAGAGGAGATCAGAGAGAATGAAGATGTATTGGGAGAAAAGGAGACCACAAGTGATTGATCTGTCGTTCCCCAAAGTGGGTCATTCGAAATGAAGAAGAATTATTTATAATGTTAGTGTTTTGTTTCTCTATTTTTAATGCTTAAAAATATTAATTTTCATTTTATGTTCTTATATTTTCAATTTTGATATTTTTATTGAATTAACTAATTTCAAATTGGTTCTTACAATTAATTTCATAATACTTTTATACGTATGTTAATTATTTTAATATTTATGTTTCTTTTATTATTAAAATTTTATTTTTAGGATTTTTTTATTTCTTTATGTTCTACTCTGGCGAAATGTAAATATTATATGTCAGAAAACTGTACTTTAATGAATATCATTAGAGTACAAGTTTTTATTATGATACAGTTTATGCACCAATCAGAGTTCAAGAAACAGTTGTGTGACCAATTAGGTTGGGAAGGCATCGCACCTGCGCTGAGTTCCACGGCCTCGTAATTTAAATTTCACTGCGTGGATAGTATCATAGTGGAATATTCGAGGAGGCCATGGTCAAATACAAGGTATTCTGTGCGTCCCATGCGCTCTGTTCAGTACATAAAACTGGCGAAATCTCGACAGATATTTATGAATATTTATGTTCGAATATAAAATAGTTATCATAGAACATAAACAGTCGTATGCAACTCGCTTAGAATGGTAACTAAGACACTCGTATCTTAACCCTTACAGTGCCAAGATGCCGATGCATCGGCACTTAAGTTCCGTACGAAAAATGCCAAGATGCCGATTCGATCGGCACGCTCTTTTATGTGTTGTAGTTATGCGGTGTGGTGCTAGATTGCTCTACAATCAAGCAGTAAGAAGGTAGAATGTTTGTAATTCCTTCGTATGTCATCAAATGGCACTGACATAGCTTATTTTTTGCTTGTTTTTTCGTACATTGTGAGTGTATAGTCTGCGCGCGCTCGACCTCTATGATCCAATATGGCACCCACCTTGTTTGTTTATGTCCGCGTGTTGTGAGATTTTTGTCATTTTATGCTCTAACTGACACATTTGAGTTATTTATCGTGATATATTAAGTCTATTATTATTTCTACTGTAGTAAGAGTTCAGTAGCAATTTATCTAGGACTTAGTAAAGTTGTAAATAGTACATTTGTCGCAAGAAGGCATGCCATCACGTAGGCCTATTTCGGGTGAAGAAATTGAGGAACTTTTAGATCGCTTTGAAGATATAAGCGACTCTAATTTTAGTGAGTGATGAATATGATGTTTCTGCTACTAGGCACAGTTCTCTCAAATGATCACTATTCTCTCCTAATTTGATAAAATATCCAGTCCTGGTGTTTCATTCCACATGTTCCATGTTTTTGGAAATTAATTTATAAATTGTAAAGTCCCAGCATTTACTATAACAGTATAAATTGGTAGTCTATATATGATCCTAAATATGAGTTAACATTAATTATCTTCACTTATACACTTTTGATTTAGTGTACAATGTGCTAATTCATTTCGAATCATAACTTTTTTATTTTTTATAAAAAAAATATTATAATTTTGTGCACTGTATTCCATGAAATATTTTTTGTGTAATGTAAGTCACATGTTTATAGTCCTTGGAGTATATCAAGCCAACATACCAAATTGTATTTCAATATCTTTTAAACTGAGTCTTTTATTATTTTTTTTATTCTGTCATGCACAATCCATTGAAACATGCCTGGCATTCTATGCGTATGATGACCTATTCGGGGTCGGCATCCATTGCCATTATAGGCTTCTTGCATAAAGTACTAATTATTCCCGTTTTCCAACGGGGTCGGGGATGAGATGCGATGGAAGTTTTTATGGCGATGGTTTTACGGCCTTTTTATGACAAACTTCTATGAAGAAGGTATCCAAAAACTTGTGCCACGCTATGACAAATGCCTTCAAAAGTTCGGCAGTTATGTGGAAAAGTAGTTTAAGAGGTGTAGAATGTTGTGCAATAAATATTTTTTCTGTATCTGTACACAATTTAATTTTATTACCAAAAAAACTTACTTTCTGGACGTGCCTCGTATTTTCCATGAACATTCAGATAATTATACGTAAAATACAAACAACAAAATCTTTGAAAACACAGAAGACGCTTCAATAACATTTATACATCCTTAGCCACATCATTCTAATTCTCAAAACAAGGTACAAATCGGCGGCTTCGGTGGCGTAGTAGGTAGCATGCTGAGCTTTTATGCCCAAGGTCACGGGTTCAAACACGGCCAAAGTGGTCAGATTTTTTAAGAGCGTTAAAAATCCCTCAGTAAAGCCCCGGTTCCGTGTCATAAATTTATGGCATGAAAAGGAACCTTCCACTAACTACACTTGTGTGAAGCCAAAATTTGTAAGTTAGAATTGATAACGCTGGCCGCCAGGTGCTGACTGCGATGGCACCTAGTAGCCACGTCCGCAAGCTAGGTGTCGTGGAAGGTAGCATTTGGTAGCAAAAGTAGCAACCACTTGAATTATCGTCTGTAGTCTTTACTTGAATTAAAACAGATAACGCAAACTAATACACCCATCACAATTTAACACCGGTCATCAGACAGATTCTACACACACCCAAAGTACACGGGGCTACATAACTGCGTTGTCGCAGCCCCTAAACTGAGGAACGAACCAACCAACCATGGTACAAATCATCAATAGCAAAACAACCATTTTATTGAAGGGGACATTTCAATAAGATTCTACGTCCACAGACGAAATTAGAAAACGCAGAGCCTAATTTTACACTCACATACACAGGATGGCCACCTCCAGATTGCCATAGAAACTACTTGGTATCATAACACAGAGTAAATGTGGCACAGAATGGCTTAAATAGGTACAGAGAGACTAACAAGTAATCAACATAGAAAATATCGAAGACCGAACTGAGTGCCAGACGAAAATCGCGAATGTTAAATTTGAACAAAGATCATTACGACAACCTGGGAAACATTGGACGGTTTAGAGGAAGAGCGAGCATTCCGAGAGAATGAAGATATATTGGGAGGAGCGGAGGAGTCACACCTCCAAGTGACATCATGTTATCAAGTTCAATCGCTCTCCTATAGGGAAATTTTCGCTTAAATAAAAATTAAGGATAGAAGTTTGCAGTTTTATGTGACCACTAATCTCGCGATCATGAGACACGGGACCTCCTTTACGTGGAATCCGAACCACTGGACATGGCATTTGACTCTGAATATCTAATAAAAATTTTACCAATTGGTCTTTTGATAGAGTTCTGTACTAGGTCTCTTCATCCAAATGCCGTTTCTATTGATTGCTCCGTACATCTTCCGGAGAATTTTTCGTACCTGTTTTTACAGTTCCTTAATCTTGGAATGACCATCGATTACTATTGTTTGCTTCTGAAAGAATAACTGTTTTTATAATGTCGTAATTTGGCGTTCGTCGAAATGCATTTCTTGTTGTAATGGACTCACGTTAGCATGTAGGACTTCTGGAGCTTAGTGATTCTGTCTTCATTGGCGATTCGTTAAGTCTTGAGGGCTGTATAATATCGCCAAGGTATTTAAAAGAGCAGACTTGGGCGATTTTACCGTATTTGGGGTTTAAAGGGGATTTATTCTCTGGCCTTCTCTCCATATATTTGGTCTTGTCGTAAGAAATATGTTTTTTTTTGTCGTGTGGCCTCCTGAGAGGCCGAGTGCAGGTCTTTCTATTCGACGCCCGTGGGCGACCTGCGCGTCGGGATGAGAGATGGAATGGATGAAGATGAATGAAACTGGGCAAGGATGTAGAAGGAAGCGGCCGTGGCCTGTCAGAAGGTACTGTCCCAGCATTTGTCGGGTGATGAAAATGGGAAACCACGGAAAACCATTTTAAGGACAGCCGACGGTGGGGCTCGAACCCACGCGTCTACCGAGTCAGCAGAGAGCTTGGCCCCATGGCCTAACGCAGCGCTTTAGCCAGCGTAGCCACTACTGTCGATGTAAGAGATATGTAATCCGGTCTTTTGTTAAATCTCATGGAGCTTTCCCACTGCGTAAGTAGTTAATCCCTCCCTATATTATTCTGCTAAGGTCCCATTCCAGTTTTGTACCGAAAATAAGGTCCCATTAACACCAACCTACACATATGGGGTACCTACAGGTTCAGCATAACCCATTGCGTAAGCGAAACGCACTCACTTACTCTTTAAATGCCTCACAATTAAATGAAAATGAAAATCCAGAGCCTCCTTCCAGTCTCCGACCGGGTCAGGAATGGAATGAATGAAGCCCCCATCTAGCGGCGAGGATATGGACTGTGCCGGCTGCCGAGGCCTGACGCAATCCTCTGGGGCAATGATTAAATGAATGACAGATGAAATGATAGTGGATAGTGTTGCTGGAACTAAATTTTTACAGGGAAAATCGGAGTACCCGAAGAAAAACCAGTCTGCCACCGTTTTGTCCGGCACAGATCTCACATAGAGTGACCGGGATTTGAAGCACGGACCCTGCGGTGAGAGGCCAGCGTGCTGCCGCCTAAGCCACCATGGCTTGTTCACAATTAAATAAATACCTTAAAACATGTATATTTACAATGAAATAATGAAAGAATGTAACACGGTAACCATGGTAACGGAATCTCACAGGTCCATCTATTTCTGTAAGACGCAATGCAATTCCAATTATTACATTACTGTGAAAGTTTCCAGGCGGTTATAAGGTTATCACTGAACCAAATTAAGTTGTAAAATTCATCAATACATACAGTATAATGCGCTTAAGGGGGTCAAGGGGCACTCCAGAATTTTTCCACGCAATTTTCACGTGTGAGTGTTGTACGAAAGACCTTTTTCACCCGACTATAAAGGGTCTCCGAAAACCACATTTAAAGGCCCTTACATTAACAGTGTGTGTGATATTCCCAGAAAACTAACTTCGCTCTGATATACCTATGAAGGAATGACAAACCCCTAACCACTGCATCAGTAGCTGAATTGATAAAGTGTGATTATTCATACCAGGGATAAATCAGTCATAGCATTCATGATTGAGATTTTGCTAAGTGTACTCTTTACAACTAGAATATTCGCAGGCGAAGCCGCGACGGGTAATGCTAGTCTTTATAATAATTTTATTAATGCAGCCAATGGCCATGTACTTTTCTTTTCAGGACGGGTCAGGGACATTAGCAGGAAACCGGCCGTGGACTTATTGAAAGGAACCATCCTGGTGGTGAAAATGGGAAACCACGAAAACCATTTTTTTGGACGGCTGAGGTGTGATTCGAACCCACGCTCTCCCGATGCCACCGCGGCCTGTTCCTAAATATTTATCACTTGTTATTGCAATAAATATAGCTTGCTCCGTGGTGTTGGGGTAGGGTGCCTGCCTCCCTCCCGGAGGCACCGGGTTCGATTCCCGGCTCCGTCAGTGATTTTAGAATCTGACGAGAGGGCTGGAACGGGGTGCACTCAGCCTCGTGAGGACAATTGAGTAGCTGTTTGACAGTGAGGCAGCGCCCCGGCCACGAAACCAAGATTAATGGCCGAGGGAACCCGATACG
Source organism: Meconema thalassinum (assembly GCA_946902985.2). Classification (NCBI taxonomy): domain Eukaryota; kingdom Metazoa; phylum Arthropoda; class Insecta; order Orthoptera; family Tettigoniidae; genus Meconema; species Meconema thalassinum. Next base: position 502,823,320 of record OX336393.1, on the reverse strand, counting down.
CTGACCACGCGTCGCCCCAATATCTGCAGACCAGGTGGCTGGGCAGCGCTCGCTTGGTAGGCCTAGCCTCTTCATGGGCTCTAGTGGGGTTGTGATAACCTATGTTTCGGTGGTAAATAATAATAATAATATAATATCGTATGGCCTCAGGTGCCAGGTGCAAGCATTGTTATTTGACGCCCAGAGGGCAGCTTGCATGTCGGTTCCTTGCAGCGCTATGAAAGTCAAGGAGGTTAGATATCTAAGCTCCTTGACACTAAAGCGCTTTCTAGTGGAGAAAGGAGGAACTATTTGTATTGGCGGAAATTCCCGAGATTAATTTTGCCACTATGAACACGGCCTACTGAATTCAAAATGGGTCCTTTAACATGCCAACAACGTCGCCTTTCAAAAATCACTCACCATGGCCGGTAGCGAACCTGCAAGCTTGGGGTTGGTAGTCCGACTGGATAACCACTCACCCACCGTGACTGTAGTAGTGTATGTAACTCTAATTAGTAGAGTCAGGAATGTGTTAGGTGCCGCGGGACTTGAAATAAGGTACTATCCAGGCATTTGTGTGGGGAGAGTGTTGGAATAGTCTCGTAAAAAGGAACACACTCAGGATAACCATTGCCAGTCCCGGTATTCAAACCTCTGACCTGCGGATCAGCAGCAGCTCCACCAGTGAGTAATTGAACGCGCACGGTTACGCCACGTGTTTATACAATACTAATGTAACACCAGCCCTCAGAACAGACAGAGCCGGGCCAAGAATGCTATTCACTACACCACGAGGTGATCGGGTGTTGTTCAATATTGAGCCATGCCGGAATTGAAGCCCTCTTGTTTCGGAAATTATAAATTATTTCCTTGAAAAGCTAAATGTTTTATTTCATGTGCCTTCTTTAAATTGAGATATGACAGGGGATAATCCTGGAATAGCGTACCACCTCTGGCTTTAACTCACTAACTATACATCATTCTCTCTGTGGTCAGCTACTGTCTCTGTGTTGATTGCCACAGTGATGTTGCCAATTATCGGGGACAAATGGAGCACCCTAAAAATACTGAAGCACATTACTGTACCATTAGCGTGTTTCATCTGTTCTGTAGTGTGCACAAATTGAGTGAGTGTTTCCATGAGAAGGCGGTGCCCTGTAAATGGTAAAGTAAAGACAAAGTCACCGGATTTCTCTTTTATTTTACAGTTCTCATTTTAACTAATTTAATGCTTCAGAATGTTATTTTATGGTGGATCGAGCATTTATATACATTAGCAAATGAGAAAACATTAAGTGCCGAAAATTTAAAAATAAAACATGTTCAAAGCATCCTATACAGGGTTGGTTGGTTGGTTCCTTAGTTTAGGGGCTGTGACAACGCGGTCATGTAGCCCCGTGCACTTTGGGTGTGTGTAGAATCTGTCTGATAACCGGTGTTAATTGTGATGGCTGTATAAGTGTGTGTTATCTGTGATTCAGATAGAAGGACTGCAGACGATTAATGTTTTCAAGTAGTTCCTACTTTTGGTACCAAATGCAACTGCGGACGTGGGTACTAAATGTCATAGCAGTCAGCACCTGGCAGCGAACGTTGGAACTAATAGAGCGTTATCATTTCTAGGAATAATATTATCAGAAAATTAACAGGCACATCTTGGGGTGCACAACCCTCATGTCCTACGCACATCTGCTCTGGCCCTCTGCCTATCAGCTGCAGAATATGCATCCACTGTATGGAGAAACTCTGTATATGCTAAACAAGTAATGTTGCTGTGAACGAGACCAGTCGCATAATTACAGGGTGTACTCTATCCTATCGCAGGAATCGCTCCTCCGCGCGTAAGAAGGCAAGTACCTGCAGAAGTTGAACATTGGAAGCAAACAACCGATCCACATCACACCCTTTATGGTCATCAAATACAGTCCGTTCGACTCAGGTCAAGGAAGAGTTTTTTAAGAACTGCACCCCTTGTTGATACGGCAGGAAAACGAAGGCGTGAACTTTGGGAAAAACAAGTGCCTAATCCATCCATGAGTCTAAAGGAAGAACCTTCTGAGGTTTTCACCTTCGCTATCCAATCTGGAAAACCCTCAACCGACTTCGCACAGGTGTTTCGAAATGCAAATCCAACCTTATGAAGTGGGGCTATGCACAAGAAGAAATGGTCTGTGAATGTGGACTACTACAGGATGAAGAGCACCTGCAGGTTTGACAGAATTTACCATCACCGTGCACAAAAGAAGATGTTTTGCAGGCCAATGATAAAGCTGTTCTTGTAGCTGAATATTGGATGAACAATATTTAACAGTGTATCTGGATACGGAAATATAATATATATTTCTAACCTACACATTTTGGCTTCACACAAGTGTAGTTAGTGGAAGGTTCTTTTTCATGCCATAAATCTATGACATGGGACCACCGCGCCGGCTTCACTTCCCCTCCGAAGGAAGGCATACTGAGGGATTTTTGAGGGGGCGACCCAGCTGAACAGAGGGAAAAAAAAGGCCAATATTCATCCGATTGTTAAATGCTGCACATATCCCAGTATTGGTATGTTTCCTGGCAAACAGAAGCAACATCAATAATGTCAAAATTTTAATTATTACATTTTAAAATAAAATTTTCAATTTCCCGCCTTTTTAACAATGTATCGCTGTTTCCCTAATAAATTCCAAGTTTATAAGAATGTTCGTACTTTTCCTTTCTTAAAGTGTGTATCAAACCTCAACCTACAAAATGAACCTCAATCACTAACATATACTGTGATTTAGATATTTTTATAGAGTTTTTATTCCGAGCACCTGAATAAAATAAAATAAATGAAAACGCTATAAAATATCTAAATCACAGTGTATGTTAGCGATTGAGGTTCATTTTGTAGGTTGAGGTTTGATACACACTTTAAGAAAGGAAAAGTATGAAAATTCTTATAAACTTGGAATTTAAAAGGGAAACAGTGATATAGTCTTAAAAAGGCGGGAAATTTTGAAAATTTTATTTTAAAATGTAATAATTAGAATTTTGACATTACTGAAGTTGCTTCTGTTTGCCAGGAAGCATACCAATACTGGGATATGTGCAGCATTTGTCAACAATATTTGTAGCATATTTAACAATCCCATGAATATTGGCCTTTTTTCCTCTGTTAAGCTGGGTCTTCCCCCTTAACGCTCCTGAAAAATCCACACTACTTCTGCCGGGTTTGAACCCGCGACCTTGGGCTAAGAACTTCGCCACCGAAGCCGCCATGAGTTTAACTGAAATATTGATGGAATGATGTCCTCATCTTGGCTTTAGTGGTCGCCAATTTACGTTCTCTTAGTTATGAGTAGAGCTATAATGTTTAGGAAAAGTCATTTTTTTTCTTTGCCTCTACATTCATGCCCGAGTGGTTTTTGATGCAAATCAAGTGATTATAGTCACAATACAGTGGTATTTATTATCATTTTAGATGATCTTGTCGACTTCGTCGTTACGCTGGGATCTGGCGTTACGTTACGGTGACGGGACGAAATGTACCCAGATGCACTGAGGTGTGTGACGTCATAGTATCGCTTGGTGCATGTGTTCCCCGACAATCTCTACTTCGTTAGTATAAGACAAAAATCCCTGATTCTTGGGTGTCACGGGTAATCTCGAGAACCACTGGATGGATTTTGATGCGGTTTTCACCATTCTGTAAAGGATATCTCGAGGAAAGATTCTGTAGAAAATAATTTATGTATGATCAAAGAAAGCCAAGCAGTAACGATTTCAGTGAAAAAGTCGAAAACAAACTTGGCGCCCGTGCGCTTCTTAAGCTTACGCTGGGCAAACCGTTAAAAATATCAATATAGCCTACTATGAGCGTAAGAATTGGTCAGCATGAAAAGTTCTACAAAAAAGTCCCTGAGAGCATATCTCTATCTTCAATACATCGCCCACAATAAGTGTTTTTAGATTGGATGGAAGGGGCACGTCCCCGTGCGCTCTGGTATCCCGCGTGCTTGACCTTGCTTTGCCCTTGGTTTGCACTTGCCGTTCGCGAGTAATTTGAAACAAGATAAGCAAGAAAAGTATTATGCAGATAATTTTCTAACATGTCTAGGGTCTTTGGCTTCGAGCGAAACGAGAAGCCTCCAACCTTTCTAACACTTTTCAGCATTTGTAGCATTTAAAATGATATAAAGTCTAGTCTTTCAGACTGACTGTCATTTTTAGCCTACTTTCGATTTTTGCAAAAAATGAAAGTAGACTTATGAGATCAACACAGGGCGAAAAAAGTGTGTCTGTCTGTGTGTGTGTATGTGTGTGTGTGAGTCTGTGTGTGTGTGTGTGTGTATGTGTGTGTGTGAGTCTGTGTGTGTGTGTGTCTGTGTGTGTGTGAGTGTGTGTACTCTGAATGTCTGTCCCCCCCTATCAATTCGAACACGGTGAAACCGAATTGAACGAAATTTGGTACAGAGGTAGGACTAGTCAAGGACACCTCAGTGTCATACTTTATATCGCCGCCATCTTTACCAAAACAGAATGGCGGCCACTCAAATGTTCAAAACGTAAAATCAAATTACGGCTAAACTAATCATCCGATCTCTACCAAATTTGGTGACAACATACCTTTATATAGGACGCGTCTTTCACCCAAAATTCAAGGTCATCGGCCATGCCATTTCAGGATGGCGGCCGTGTGAATTATGCAACCATTTTAATAAATAGCTTAAGACCCACCAATTCCGATTATCGAGTCTAGGGGGGTTTAAGCTATCCTGAAGGTCGTGATCCGTTATTTATTATAATTTAATATTATAATATTATACAGTATGAGTGGCTTAAAAGAGCTGAGCCGTTGTGTCACACGACAAGATGGCAGCTGTCCTCATGTGCCTGTCTTATATTTCAGTAGTTTTAGTATGTTGTATGTGATATACCGTACTGATACAATAATATAAACTTTGTATGAAATGATCTTTAATGAAGATGTACTGCAGTGAAGAAATCGTTTAATTAAAGTCATTATTTGCCAACAGTTTGTATCTAATATGTCAGTTAAGAACACCTGACGTCATGGATACGGTTAGCTCTGGGCTAGCATGATAGTCTGACACGCAGTTGACTGGGGATCGAGTACTGCTACAGTTAGGTTTTTTTTTCTTGAATTCTTTTACAAATGATGTGCACGAGCTTTTTCCACAGATACTGAATAAAATGTCATTTAGCTCAAAGGAGAGGATAAAGTATACACTCGTATATTAATAAAATCACAGTCCCAGCATCGCACATAAACAGAAGACATCAGAAAAAGGAGAATAGAAGAACTAGATACACGTTGTCATTAACCACAGCCTTCTTAATGCCTCTGTACGGTGCTGTCCTCTTGTGGGTTATGTGGGTAATATTGCTCCAAACATAACGCTGTGTAAATGCCTGAGCTGGCCTCCTGAAATATGGCAATTTTGTAATACTGGTAGTTCAACTATTAGCCACGATCGCGCTCCGAATACCTTTAAACACTGCCAGCTGGATCGCCTCCCTCTTGGCTACTTTAAACTGCCTACTCATTCAACACCCATAGAACACTGCCATCGTAGTACATTACGATGGCAGTGCATAGGCGTACAAGATAAAGATTAATTCACTGATAGGTCGCAGCACCACCTACTGTGATTGGGGCGGAAGATTCTTAATTTTGCAGGCTGGCTTAATATAGAGATTAACGGACGTGAATGCATTACAATAAGTTAGTAGTTTTGTTATTCAATCATCATAAAGTATATAATATTGATCTTGACACTTACTGGCTTATTATCAATATAAAAGAAAACAAACAATACATTGTGGTTGGGGTGATTGTTTTAGGGATGAGGACAAAGAGTCATAATAGTACATTATGCAACGAGCCTATAAAGGCTATAATTAAGACACGAGTATTTTTTATAAAACGAGCGTATGCGAGTTTTATAATTTCCATACTAGTGTCTTAATTACCATTATAGGCGAGTTGCATACGACTGTTTATGTTCGACGATAATTACAACTTTATTATATGTTTTAACATAAATATTCATAAATATCTGTTGAGATTGTCACTAGAATTTTGTGATCGGGTGCTGCGCAGGGTAGGATATCTCTGATGTCCAAGCTCACTGACCGACCGACGCATGCGCCCTGTGAGCTTCAATGCCGTATGTGCAGATTGAGCATCAGTATTCAGTAAAAATGTCACGGAAATCGTTTGAAAACAACCCGCTGTGTAGAAATTGGATTTAAGGATATTAAGGTACAGTGTCTCATATTAACCAGTTTATTTACGAGAACATTATGGACGGTGCACTTTCGGTAATTTATATAGACATGTTGGATTTTGAGCGCACGCGAGTAGGTATCGTTACCTAATTGGTCAATGAACGAGCTCTGATTGGCTGGAGAAACTGTATCATAATGAAAAAGAGTGTTATAATGACCATCATTATGATACAGTTTCCTGACACATAATAGTGGGGGTCGAACATAAAGATACCCATACATTTAGGAGAAAGTAGGCTATATGTTCTTTGCTGAACATCTTGTTTGTCATATAAATGCATATTTCGAACATTTCTTACCATTAGGTCATATTTTGAGCATGTTTTAGTAAGAACGTCATATTTCGGTAGTTTGACGGGAACTAGTGTTTACATACATAGACTGTAAATATGAACGGATGACCTCGTAGTTCCGCCCCTTAAAACAACAATAACTAACTAAGACTGTAAATAACCACTTAAACATGTATATTCAGAAAAATTATGGGTGCTGTTCAAACCGAAAGTGGATGGAAACTTCGAAGTAATGAAGAAGTTTACCCGAAAGTAGAAAGAATATCTGAGACTATGAAGCAGAAGAAGAAGTGTTTGAAGTTTCTCGGACATCTATACAGAATGGACCAAAATAGACTCACCAAACGGATATTTGATTACTTCTGGAGAAAGAAGACCACAACAGCATGGATTATGGAAACAAAGGCGGATGTGGAAAGATTGAACATCTCTGAAGACCAACTGTTTGACAGAAATAGATTTAGGAACATACTGAGTAATTTGGAAGGGATTCAAGCCGTAATAAGACCTAAGAATACCGGAAGAGCCTGGACGGGCGAACAGCGTAATCAGGCCAGCGAACGCATGAAGCAGTATTGGGTGCAGAGAAAACTTCGCACCAAGAAAAGGAAATGACGTTGTAGGGTGATCCTAAGTGGTCCATTCGCGTGTAAAAACAAAAAAATACAAAATGAATCGTATGGCCTCGGATGCTCGGTGGGAGCTTTGTTATTTGACACCCAAAGGGCAGCTTTGATGACGAATTTTGTTGTTCCTTGGAGCACTATGAAAGTCAAGGAAGTTAGATATCTAAGCACCTTCACACTATAGCGCTTTCTAGTAGATAATGAGGAACATTTTGTGTTGGCGGAAAATTTCGAGATTAATTTGGCCATTATGAACACGGCCTACTGAATTCACATGGGTTCATTAACATTCCAACAACGTATGACATGGGTGCCGTGATTTTTTTTCGCCTTTCAAACATCACTTACCATGGCCAGGAGTGAACCTGCAAGCTTGGGGTTAGTAGTCCGACACGATAACCACTCACCCACCGTGGCAAGCAGAAAATCGAAATAAAGAATTTAGTTTACAGGTTGGTTGCTTCCTAAGTTTAGGGGCTGCGACAACGCGGCCATGTAGCCCCGTGTACTTTGGGTGTGTGTAGAATCTGTCTGATAACCAGTGTTAATTGTGATGACTGTATTAGTGTGTGTTATCTGTTTTTTAATTCAAGTAAGGACTGCAGACTTTTGAATTTTTTCAAATAGTTCCTACTTTTGCCGCCAAACGCCACTGTCATCGACTACTAGTCCAGAACTTAGCTACCAGACGCCACCGCAGTCGGCTCTTGGCAACGAACGTAGGAACCTAAGAGCGTTGTTTACATTCTCAACCTATACAATTTAGCTTCACACAGGTGCAATTAGTGGCCATGTCATAAATCTATGACATGGGACCGCCGGCTTTACTTCCCCTCCGATGGAAGGCATACTGAGGGATTTTTAACGGTCTTAAAAAATCCGACGACTTCAGCCGGATTTGAACCCGCGACCTTGGGCGTAGAAGCTCAGCGTGCTACCGACTACGCCGCCTTAGTTTACAGTTTAATCTCGAAGGGATTGTCACTTGGAATTGCAATTAAAAGAAACGGCCATATTTAAATAAGTAATTTTTAGTCATATTTCGTTATTTTTAAGGTCATCTTTGCTTCAATATTTGTAGGTGTTCAGTGAAGGAAGACACACCTTTCATAAGGGAAGGGAGTCCTCTAAAGTCTAAACCAAACCAAACAGGCTTATGCACGTTTTCCCCGACACCTTGAGTCTCCGTAATCAGATTAGTAATTTAATGTGTTGCGCGACACATCACGGAGGTGGCGCAGACAGATCTTGTGTTTACCTAGGCAAATGAACAGTATGCCCTACAAGTGTTGGTGGGTTGGTTCCTCAGTTTAGGGGCTGCGACAACGCGGTCATGTAGCCCCGTGTACTTTGGGTGTGTGTAGAATCTGTCTGATAACCGGTGTTAATTGTGATGGCTATATTAGTGTGTGTATCTGTTTTTTAATTTAAGTATAGACTGTAACTTAGAATTTTTCAAATACTTCCTACTTTTGCCGCCAAACGCCACCGTCAACGACTACTAGGCTTAGTTCAGAACTTAGATACTAGACGCCACCGCAGTCGGCTCTTGGCAACGACCGTAGGAACCTAAGAGCGTTGTTTACATTCTTAACCTATCTAATTTAGCTTCACACAGGTGTAATTAGTGGAAGGTTTTTAACATGCCATAAATCTATGACATGGGCCTGCCGGCTTTACTTCCCCTTCGAAGGAAGGCATACTGATGGATTTTTAACGATCTTAAAGAATCCGACGGCTTCGGCCGGGTTTGAACCCGCGATCTTGGGCATAGAAGCTCAGCATGCTACCGACTACGCCACTGAAGCCGGGATTTATGTGTAGCGGACGCCAAGTTTGTTTCGTCTTTTTCACTAAAATCATTACTGCTTGGCTTCCTTTGATCATACATAAATTATTTTCTACAGAATCTTTCCTCGAGATATCCTTTACAGAATGGTGAAAACCGCAGTGGTTCTCCCGTGGCATCCAAGAATCGCGGATTTTTGTCTTATACTAACGAAGTAGAGATTGTCCTGCTACACACGCACCAAGCTGTACTATGACGTCACACACATCAGTGCATCTGGGCACATTTCGTCCCGTCACCGTAACGTAACGCCAGCGTAACGACGAAGTCGACAAGATCATTGAAAATGATAAAAATTCTCAGTAAAACCGGAAGTGTAGCCTAAAGCAATCGCGGAGGTGGTGGCGTTCATGATGGCGATCAGGTCTTTTCACACCCAGACGTGCGGTGGTAGCGATCAGTTTGGAAAATCGTGTACGTCAAGGATGCATCGGTTATCTCAACTGGAGGAAGAAGCGTTACTCTTCGCAGCGGTAGTTAATGATGAGGAGTAGCAGTGAGCAAGGTAATTATTCCTTTCATTGTGTACAATTAGAGACATATGAGAAGTATTCACAAATAATACAAATAAAAAATAAGATATATTAATTAAATAATAATAAAAAACACGTAAGAGAGCGTGGATTCACGACCCGAATCAGCTTTCTTGAGCATCAAGGAGAAATTCACACTTTATATCGGCAACTGCGACATCATGAAGAACGATTCTACATGGGCCTAAACTTTCGGATGCCAATGGAATGCTTTGATGATCTTCTGGACTATATGTTTGTAGTCAGGATGCGACCAATCAAATAATATGAAATGCAATTTCACTTCTTCAAAGAGTTGCTCTGTTGTCGCACTCATTGTCATGGCAACACACAGTGTCGCGGGCAGCGGTCAAGCTCGACCAGCTGTGCATCTAATCGCCACCGCGTAGTAGAACGCTGCCTGCGTGATCGCTGCATGTCTGAAAGCTTCTATTCAATTCTGCAAGAAGTATTTGACCGCCACCGCGATCGCTCTGGTGTGTGGGAGCCTTAAACCATTCGTTCTAGACCCTAACCTGAGGAAAAACGATAAACTATTACTAGCTTGTAATTTGATGGCCGTTAACGAGGCCGGACGTATTTCTATATCGGACCGTGTTTCATAGTAAAAACGTGGGTGAGTGCTACGAAACTATAGCATAATCGAGTGACTGAATTATTTTCCCAGTGGAGTTAATAGCAAATTGTGATTGGTTTGAATCATTTTGAGTGCAGTTGTGGCATAGGAAGCGTGCTTTTTAACGTGGCCACGAGATCAGGCCGCTACGGTAAAATTATACAGTATTATAAGGCACGTGCAGACGAACTTTGTTAAAACGAACAGTCACTATTACATACATTCTTATAGAACAGTGAGGAGCGAGGGAAAACATATATCTTCAGGCAGGATTATCAAAATGGAGTAATATATAGTTTGAATGATAGCTAGAAAGAGCGACACACTATCACCAAATTATATAAAGTACATAAAATGTTATTGATAAAAGATTGATAACAAGAAGTTCCGTGAAGAACTACTGTATAGGCCTACAGCCTATTTTGATATATCCTACTAATATTAATTGCCTTTATCAACATACAAATTGTCCGTTTGTTTGCTGTAAAAGATTCGTAGATATTGAGAAAATATGGTCACCATGTTGGATTTTTATATTATAGGCCTTAGATGTATGTACTATTACATGAAGATTATTGTGTAGGTGTTGTATTCAAACTTCAATCACATGATTAGGACACAAGAAATAAAAGCGGGATTTTAAAATTTTGCTCAGCCGCCATCTTGTGGTAATGAAAATAATTTAAATGAGTTAGATGCCAGTCGATTAAAATTTGTATAAGCATATACCGTATCAAGTTTCACTGCGCTGGATGGTTAAAAAGCAAGAAACGTCCATTCGAATATTTAAATTTCGCGTCACCGCCATGTTGGATTTGTGCTCGCCAGGTTATTGAACATCCCATAGGTGAACGTATGCTTATTGCCTCTACCTAGTATACACTTACAAAATTTCAGTTTGATTGCTGTAGTAGATTAATAGATATTGAGAACCGTCTAAATAATTCAGATGGTCGCCATGTTGGATTTTAATATATGTAGGCCATAGAGTTATATACTATTAGATGATAATTATTGTGTACGTTCATCAATCAAATGTTGATTATGATCCCATGATTAGAACACAAGAAATAAAAACTTAATTTTCGAAATTCTCACAGCCGCCATCTTGAAGTTACGTAAACAATTGAACAAAATTGGATACCAGTGCATTACAATGTGTATAAAAATTTGCTGTACGAAGTTTGATTGCGTTTGGATCATTAAATCGCGAGACAAGTCTATTTAAAACTTTCAAATTCGCTTGGCCGCCATGTTCGTTTTGTAGTTAACCGACTTTTGAAAGTCTCATAGATGAACTTCCAGTAGCGCCCTTTATATCCGTACAAAATTTCAGGGTGATACCGGTAATTGTTTCAGAGATATAGACTGCCGGTGAAATATTTCGCATAGCCGCCATCTTGACGTCATGTAAACAATTGAACGAAATTAGATGTCGGTGCATTACGGTGTGTATAAACATATACTGTACTAAATTGCATTGCGTTTGGTTGGTTAAATCGCGAGAAACGCCTATTAAAAGTCGCAACTTTGCTTGGCCGTCATGTTGGCTTTGTAATTACCAGGTTTTCAAAAGTCATATAGGTGTACTTCTAGTAGTTCCCTTTATCACCGTACAAAATTCCAGGGTGATATCGGTAATAGTTTTGGTGATATTGAATGCTGGTGAAATATTTCGCACATCCGCCATGTTGGATTCGTGAGACGTAACACAATTTGAAGGGCACGGTAGGGGTCGCCCGGAGTAGTGCTATGAAATTACCGAGTTTCATTGAAATCGCTCCAGCCGTTTAGACGTTATTAGGGGACACACACACACAAAAAAATCCTCACACACACACACGCACACGCAGACAGACACACGGACAAAAGGTGATCTCATAAGCCTTTTTTTTTTTCATAAATGAAAATAGGCTAAAAATTAATGGGTATATTTTGTTTTAAAAAAAGTGGTGGTTGTAGGATGTTTCACATAATCTCTAATCATCATCATCTTCATTTCCCGTTTCCAGCTTCCTGGGTCGGGTTGTGAATTAAGGACCTCCAACGTTTCCTGTCTCTCCACCACTCCTCTCCTGTTTTTAGTACTTCTTTAGGTTTTCCTCCTCTCTTCTCTACACACTCCCACACTGTATCTGCCCATCTCTTTCGGGGCCTTCCTCGTGGTCTCTTCCCTGTCATCTTTTCACAGAAAGTTTTCTTTGGTACTCTCTCCTCTCCCATTCTCATCATATGTCCATACCACTTTAACTTTGTTGTTTCTATCCTGTCCTGCAGCTTCAAGATTCCTGTCCTTTTTCTAATCTCTTCGTTTCTAACTCTATCTCTTCTGGTCTTGCCCTCTATACCTCTTAGGAATTTCATCTCCGCGGCTTGTATTCTACTCTCCTCTCTTTTTGTAGTAGGCCACGCTCCAGCTGCATATGTTAGTATGGGTCTGTAGTAGGTTGAATATAATACATTTTTACATTTCTTTGGGACATCTCGGTTCCACAGAATACCCCTTATGCTCTGGTAAAAACTGTTCGCTTGTTGTATTCTCTTTCCAATTTCCTCAGTTATCCTTCCATCTTCTGTGATCACACTTCCCAAGTACTTGAAACTTTTAACCACTTCCAGAATTTTCCCATTCAATTCTATCTTTCCTCTTCCTTCCTTCCTTCCTTCCTTCCTTCCTCTTGACATTACCATTGTCTTGCTCTTCTCTGTGCTTACTTTCATCCCATATTTCTCTATTTCTTGATTCCATACATCTAATTGTTTTTGTACTTCCTTTTCATCCTCGCCCCATATCACTATATCATCTGCAAACAGCATGGCCTTTGTTGCCTCTTGTCCCAATCTCTGTTTAACATTCTTGTGAATTTCATCCATGACTATGATGAATAGTAAGGGGGACAATACACTTCCCTGTCGGAGACCTGTTTCCACTTTAAACCATTCTGTTTCTCCTATACTGGTCTTCACGCTACTCACACAATATTTGTACATAGCTTTTAACATTTGGACATCAGCTCCGTTAACTCTCCTTTTCCTTAATACATTCCAAACCACCTGTCGAGGCACACTGTCGTACGCTTTCTCAATATCAATAAATGTCATCACCATGTCTTTTCCAAATTCCCATCTTTTCTCCATCATTTGCCTTAATGCAAAGATTAGGTCAAATGTTGATCTGTCTTTCCTAAAACCATACTGTTCTTCTTCCATCTCTCCTTCTATCTTCCTCCTCAGTCTGCCTTCCAGAACTCTCTCAAAGATCTTAGCTACATGAGCGATAAGAGTGATCCCTCTGTAGTTATTGCATTCCTTTTTGTCACATTTCTTAAAAATCGGGATAATTAATCCCTTTCCCCATTCTTCTGGAATCTCTTTCTTCTTCCAAATTATTCTAAATAATCTATACAACCACTGTACACCTATTGGTCCCGCTGCTTTTATCATTTCCGCGGACACCTCATCCTCTCCTGCTGCTTTACCGCTCTTCATCTTCTGTATGGCTTCCTCTATTTCTAGCATAGTGATCTCCTTTTCTTGTTCTTCTTCTTCTTCCATTGTTTCTTCTTGTTCTTTTTCATTTTCCAGTTCAATGTATTTAACATTTAGTAGCTTTGAAAAGTATTCTTCCCATCTTTTTAATATATCATCTCTTTGTTACAATATCTGTCCTGCTTCAGTTTTCACAAATTTTGTGTTTTCCCTACCTTTTACACTGTTTTTCACCAATCCACATAGAACATTTTTACTTCCTTGGATATCCTCCTTCAAAGTTTCCGTGAAACCTTCCCAACTTTTCCTTTTTTCTTCTTGTACAATTTTTTGGCATGCCTTCTTTGCTTCTCTATATTTTTGCCATTTCTCTGCATTCTTACTGCCTATCCACTTCCTCCATGACATTTGTTTTTCTTTAACAGCTTCCTTTACCCTGTTGTTCCACCAAGGAGTCTCCCTTTCCTTTTTCTTCCCTGATAGTCTTCCACAAGTGTTTACTGCACACTTCGCAAAACAATTTCTAAAACATGTCCATTCCTGTTCGACACTTTTTGCTTCGTCTTTGGGAATTTCCTTTTTCAAGTCTTCTCGGAACTTTTCCATTGCCTCTCTCTCTTTTAGCTTCCACACCTTTATTTTTCTTTCCCTTTTCTCCGCAAGCTTTGTGATTTTCCCAAGCCTTAATTTGGCTATCACCACTTTATGGTCTCCTTCAAAATCTCCTCTTGGCATAGCTGTCACATCTACCAGTTGTCTACGTTTTTCCTTTTCCACTAGGATAAGGTCGATCATTGTTTTTGTCTTTCTGTCTCCCCATCCATACCTAGTTATTTTTTGGGAGTTCTTTTTCCTAAACCATGTATTTCCAACAATTAATCCATTCCTTCTACAGAAATCTATTAACATTTCTCCTTCTTCATCCTGATTTCCATAGCTAAATGGGCCAATTATCTCTTCTTTTCCCTGCCTATCTGTTCCCACATGTGCATTCATATCACCCATTATTATAACCTCTTTGTCTTATATACACTTTTCCAGTTCTTCTAAGAAATCCTCTAAACATTCATCTACCTTCCCTGTCTGGGGTGCGTAAATCTGTATAAAATCCTTTGTTCCACTCTCAAGTCCTAGTCTAATTTTCATCATTCTGTCATTAATTTGGTCTATTTTCTCAACATACTGCACTAAGTCTTCTCTCAATATTATTGCAACACCATTCATTGCCTTATTTCCTCCACTCCAATATATTCTATATCCCTTCCCTTTCTTGACTTCTTTCTCACCTTTTCCCTTCCATTTCGCTTCATTGACTCCCATCATTGCTATTTCCTTCTTTTCCATATAGTCCACCAATTCTTCTGTCTTGCTATTTAGGCTCATCACGTTTATGAAGGCGATGTTTGTGGTGTCTGGTAGCCTACTTCTCACATTTCCCCCAGACCCCTGGGAACTGCGCGTCGCCTGCATGGGACGCCCTAGCACTTTCCGAGGCCTCAATTCACACTCACTCATTTTATAGGCTATTAGTACGATGAGTTCGCCACACTCAAAGGCATTTTATGACCTACTGCCAGGTATTTTTCTAGGCCGATCCACTGGATAACAGACGCCTTTTGTAGCCTCTCCTCTGGAGTACAGACGCTACAGAATTCCCTCTTCCGCCATCGACGCCGTACCGAAGTCCATCCTCTCCGCCGCCGATACCGTTGGGGCTTCGCCCATAACACTGGGCTTGGGCCCTCCATATTTATGACCCCTGGAGAGAGGGTGTCCCAGCATTTTAAAGCCCCCAGGAACTGGGCTGCCTGTTGGTCCGCGGGTTCATTTTCCGAGGTATTTGAACCAGCCCACATTTCTGTGAGCCCCCTATCCGCCACCTGGGGACGCGCCCTCTAGATTATAATCTCTAATATTTATCCTAATTCGTGATATTTATTTTGAATATTATATTAATATGTACAATTAGAAATTAAAAGCCTTAATTTAGAAATAAATATTCATTTAGTTCAATATATTGTAAGTGATGGATAAATTCAGTTTTGAACGAAAATCATGTTTTCACACTGCCTTCTCAATGGGAAATAGGCTATCAACATTTGATCAAAAGAGATTTTACTATCTAATGCAGCTGAGGCAAATTTTACCGAATCAACTATAAAACTATTTTTTTATCATTTCGAATATTCTTGTCGACTTCATGGTTATGCTTGAGTCTAACGTTATGCGTTACGGAGACGGCAACCGCGTGACGTCATGCAGTCGCGCGGGAAGCCTTAGTTAATGGGTAATGGACGGCGAGTGCTTGACGTCATGTAGCCACGCGGGAAGCTTGAGTTTTACGTTATGCATTACGGAGACGGCGACCGCATGACGTCATGCAGCCACGCGGGAAGCCTAAGTTAATGGGTAATGTGTCTGTTGAAAGAGTCTTGGGGCGTCGAGCGACCTGGGGCTTCTAGCGAAGCGAGAAGGCAGTTGTAGCATACGTCATTTGAAATGATATGAAGTCTAATCTCTCAGACTGACTGTAACTTTTTTTTAATTTTTGGAGATATTCAGTTTTGAAAACAAGCTCCTCAGCTGTGCAAATCTACATTGTTCAATATTGTTGTACACCTGAGGGACAGTGCGACTTCGGGACACTGAAAATGTCTAACTACATGAAAATGACGGAGCACTCCAGAATGGAACTCAGCATTTTCTCTGGGTTTATGCCCTGTCTTGTGTGGGGTTTCGCCTAAGAACATTAAGCGGGCTTATCAGAGGGCTCTTGGTGTCCATGCCCGGATCCCGACAGGAGTAGCAAACTGCGCGCTACCTCCCTTTTTATGAAGCGTACCTGCGCCTCCTTACTGCGAGATCTTAAAGCTCATGCAGCCATAACCTCCCTATGAAGGCTTCCAAAAGATGGTATATTGGCTTTCTCGGCCAATGAATTAAAACTCAGCAATTTTTCTAGGTTTGTGCCGTGTCCGGGCGCAGACACCAAGAGCCCGCTGATGAACCAACTTGTTGGTTGGTTGGTTGGTTTGTCAATTTAGGGGCTGCGACAACGCGGCCACGTAGCCCCGTGTACTTTGGGTGTGTGTAGAATCTGTCTGATAACCGGTGTTAATTGTGATGGCTGTATTAGTGTGTGTTATCTGTTTAAAATTCAAGTAAGGACTACGGGCATTCAATTTTCAAGTAGTTCCTACTTTTGCTACCAAACGCCACCATCAACGACAACTAGTTCTGAAATTGGTTACTAGATGCCACCGCAGTCGGCTCGTGGTGACGAACGTTGGAACCTAATAGCGTAAGTCAAATCTAACCTATAATTTAGCTTCACACTAGTGTAATTAGTGGAGGATTCTTTTACTTGCCATAAATCTATGACATGGGACCACCGGCTTTACTTCACCTCCGAAGGAAGGCATACTGAGGGATTTTTAACGCTCTTAAAAATCCGACGACTTTGGCCGGGTTTGAACCCGCAACCTTGGGCATAGGAGCTCAGCATGCTACCAACTACGCCACCGAAACCACTTACCAATTTGGTATTCCAAGGAGAAACCCCACACAAGACTTGGCATAAACTTAGAATATAGGTGAGTTTTAATTCACTGGCCATGAAAGCCAATATACCACTTTGGAATGGTTAACAACGCTATTGAAATGCAGTGCTAAACGAAACTTGGAATGGTGGATGGAGGCTGTATCTCCAGGTTAATTCCATACATAGGAGGAAATGCATGGGGCCAAATGACCGCAAACAAAGGATGATGACAGAATTTAATGGAAGGTAGAGGCTGAACATATTTATTTTCACATCGTTTTTGAAGTGTTGGTAATTTTTACTTTGAAATGTCAGTAACTTATTATGAATTTAAAACTTTACATACTTCATGACTGTAGAAATTAGCTGAGATTTGAGAACGTGTGATTTTTCCGTATGAAGTGTGATACAATTTTTGTGTTATGTGCTAGGATGCCATTATGGAAATTAATTAAAGGTGATATGACTTCAAACTTTTAGCAAACTCTGCATGTGAAATGAATAGAATGTTAAACTTTTTTCATAAATCCTTAGGAAAATTCGGGCTAAGAGTTAATTCTCGGAAGACAAAATTAATGGTGGTTGATAAAATGAAACAACCAATTTTAGCTAATATAATGTTAAATGATAGTGCCATTGAACAAGTAACGGAATTTTGCTTTTGGGAAGTGTGATTAATTATGACAACAGATGCATCTCAGAAATTAAGAAAAGAATAGTGTTGGCAAAGAAAGCCTTTCAAAATAAGAAGAATTTGCTGCCCAATGAGCACCTCAACTTGAAGATAAGGAAGTCATTTCTCAAGACCTTTGTTTGGAGTGTGTTGACCTTTGGCTGTGAAACATGGACACTGGGGAAAAGAGAAGAATCAAAACTTGAGGCAGCAGAAATGTGGTTTTGGAGACGAATGACCCGAACAAGCTGGGTGGAAAGAAAGAGAAATGAGCTTGTTCTGAACCAAATTCAGGAGAATCGATGCCTGTTGAACACCATCAAGAAAAGGAAATCAAAATTCATGGGACACGTACTCAGACATGATACTCTCCTCCAGGTCATTTTTGAAGGAAAAATTTTGGGGAAGAAACCAAGGGGACGACCAAGACAATCGTATCTCAAGAACATTGTCAAGGAAATGGAATGTGAATCGTATGTCAATATGAAGAGAACTGCTGATGACCGTAAGAAATGTCTGCAACGACAAAGCTTTTAGCCTTTAGAAGCTGATGATGATGACTTCAAACAAACAAACAAACCACAGTAAACTTTGTGGGCGAACTTGATCAATTGAGATCACGATTCTATAATTATGGGTGTACAGAATTAATGAAATCAGTATTTTGAATTTATGTAGAATTTTTCCAGAATTAAATTTCTTGTCAGAGCTGGGAATCTTCCAGTGAAGTGTGCCCTTAAGGCTAATCTAAGAGAAGTGATGATAAGAACAACTTTCCTCTCGCATCAAAAGTAAAAGGATGACCCATCAGCTTGCTTAAGACCGTAAATGGACAAAGGAAGATAATTACTTGAGTTCTCCTGTCAAGTTGGAAAGTCTGTTGAGACACCGTACTCATCTCCCCCGTCCTGGTTAATGCTAATTACTTCGCTACGTTCCTCTCTGTAAGTAGGCCATATTTTCCAGAGATAACACAACCTCTTACACTGATGACCTCAAATCGAGTAAGATCTCCAGAAGACTCCTTTCATTTTGATAGTTCTTTGAATAAAGACAATAAAGTTTTATGCATGTATTGAATTATAACTTTAATACAGAGTCCATTGTAAGGAAGTCACTTGCTCTCGAGCCTGATGAACAAAGACATCCAAGACGACCAAAAAGGCGTTGGATGGATACCCTACACGACGATATGCGCATCGTAGGACTTCGTCCTGTAGATGCAGCAAACCGCAACAAATGGAGAGCCAGGTGCAGAGTGGCGAACCCAAAATAATAATTGGGAGCAACGCCAGGAAGAGGAAGAAGGAGAAGAACTTTAGACTTTTGCTTTTTGATTTTATACGAGAAATACTTTCTTAATTAATAATGTAAGGATGTCCATTTCGTAATGTTTATTATTATCATTAATGGCATTGTTTCATTTTAAAAAAAAATACATATGAAATTGGTATATTGGCAAGCTTTTCCAGGTTTTATTGGCTTTCACGGCCAGTGAATTAAAACTCAGCATTTCTTCTAGGTGTGTGCCGTGTCTTGTGTGGAGTTTCACCTAGGACACCAAGTTGGTTAAAGTTATAACTAGGGCTCGTATTTTTAGGTGCTAAAAATTGGGAATATATACATTTTTATAAATACTTGAAATATGTGACAAAAAAGAAAAAATATTTAATTATAATTTAGTTTATTAATGTGAATATAAACAATATGCAGTACTCACGAATGCAGTTTATGCTATGTCTCACTGACTGCTGAAGCATTACAATACACAACGAGATACATCTTCAGGTTGTCCATCACAAATGACCGACGATTCTCGCGAAACACTTATTCTGAAGGCGCGAAACTGCGGCAATATGTTTCTTGCCCTTGAGGTGTTGTGTAACTTGAGATCGCTGTTCAGCCTTGATTGCTTACCCACATAGCTGGCAGAACAGAATAAAGAACAGAACAGAACGCCCCCATCAGAAGTAAAATTATCTTTAAATTCTGAAACAGACGATAACATGTAGATGTTTTACTTTAGGCATCGTAGAACTGCCTTATACCTCACAGTGCCAGAAATGAACTGAAAGTGAGTGACACTGGTTCCAGGTAGCTGGGGGGAGGAGGAGGTCTAGCGCGTGGTGAAATATGTCTATGGACAAGGAAATCCCCGGCTTGCACAGCGAGTGGCACGGGGCGACAAGTTAAGAATAACAGAGTTGCAAGCTGACATGCGCTCTGCATGAAGATTAGATAGATCACAGGTTCTTCCCTGTTGAAGTAACACGGAACAAAAATGCAATGAACTGAAAGATCTAGCATACTGATTTATAAAAATGTAAATATCATGTCTTTTTATATGCTAATAAGTAAAAAGCAGGAATTTATGTATTTATAGAAAAGAGCTTAAAATATGTATTTACATTAAAAAAATATTTATGTACCTAAAAATCGGAGCCCTAGTTATAAATATGCCTGTCATAAATCGCGTGCTGCTAGGGTACAATGTCTTCCCACCTCCTCGCTCATGCCGTCCCCCGGCAGGTTTTCTATATTGGTGTTCAAAACTGAAAGTGGCCCGTGCGGTTTTCACTACGTCATTGTACAACTTTGTAGGAATATTGTGTACTAAATTTTAACCGGATCTGAATTTTACACCGCAATCCGTTCCCTTGTTAGTGTGGTTTTTGAACACTCCTTCCAGGCAAATATCGGGATAGTACCTTACTTCAAATCCCGAGGCTACTACTTCCTCCCTGTGCCTAATACATTTCCGCACACACACACTACTACAGTCAACACAGCAATGCTGGTTATCAGACAAATTCAACACACATTCAACTACACGGGGCTGATGGCCTAGATATCCCAAGCCCCTACAGTGAATTTACAACGAACAAAGTTTTGCACACGTAATGTGCGCTTGAAGCACACGGTGACACATTATTATATGACGCAAAGCCTCTTAAATTACTGCTACCTTATAACAAGAAGTGAATTACTTCAGCATGGTCTATCCCAGGTGAGCTTCCATCTCATCAAAGACACGTCTTGAAGTTGAATTTCACGTCATCAAGCCTGGTGCACGGCGTGTGCATGTCTAACAGGGGCAGCGCTTCCAGCTCGATACAGCGCAGGCGTAGATACACATAACATAACATTACAATATTCCATTAATTTGACTACGTTGAATATTTGCCAATTCGAAATTCAGATGTTCGAACAATGTGGATGTCAGAATACGTCTGTCCTCCGAATCATTCGAACTTTCGAAGTCATCAAGTATTTCTAATAGTCGATTATTAAAATAACTGTAACTAGCGAGCGGACCCGTGAGAGGACTCTCGCATAATGGGTTGTGTGTGGCCCTTGTGTACATACTACCCACATGGCCCTAGTGCTTTGCGGGCTCTACGCGATACAGGGGCTATCGTTTTGTTTATTTGATTAAAAGCACTTTATAATCAAATAACTATATTTCCGTTGACTTTTCAAGAAATGCACGATATCTCCTGTACTATTGTCGTCGGATTTTTTAAGAGCGTTAAAATCCTTCGGTATGTCATCTTTCGGAGGGGAAGTAAAGCCGGCGGACCCGTGTCATGGATTTATGACATGTAAAAGACTCTTCCACTAATACAACTTGTGCAAAGCTAAATTTGCTGGTTTGAATTCGTTGAAACGCTCTATCAAAGTCCCAACGTTCACCACTAGGTGTCAGTGATATCTGGTAGCGAAAGTTGGAACTACTTGAAATTGAACGGAACTTGTAGCTCACCCCATGGGTGTCCGCATTGAAGCTGTTACAGACTCTGGCGAGCCAAACATGTCCTCGGACACTTCGTTTTCTTCTTCTTCTTCTTCCTATCGTGCAGGGTCCGCTTTTTTGGTCAATGACCTCCATTTTGAACGGTTTCGTGCGTCATCTGGATTTAGGCCGGCAATTTTTAAGTCACCATTTATTGTGTCTTGCCAACGCTGCTTCGGTCGTCCTCTGGGGCGTAGGCCTTCAACCTCAAAATGAAGGACAGAGTTAGTAACAGTATCAGGCGCTGCACGCAGGACATGGCCATACCATCGGAGCTGTTTCTCTCTCATTTTGTCCACAATTGGGGCGACACTCATTTGCTCCCGAATTGTGTCGTTTCTGACATTGACATTAAGGTAGATAGATGCCCATTGTCCAACAGAGCATTCTCATTTCCATGGCGTGCAGGTGACGTTCTGAAATTTTGTCGGATGGTCGACATTCAACTCCATACAGCGCAACTGGCCGTACCACTCTCCGATATATCTTGGATTTGAGACGAAGTGGCATTTTCTTGTCGCAAAGCACACCCGTGACCTCCTAATGAGACAGCCTGGTACGTGGCTAGATTCTTTGTTCTTGGGGGAGGATCTACCTTGTATCTACCCTGGCTCTTACTTCATCATTGAAGTTGCCATCACTCTGCAGACGAGATCCAAGGTACCTGAAGCATTCTGTCTTGACTAGATTTTGTCCAGCGACTTGAATGGTACCGTCGCTTGGGTTTAACTCCAGATACTTCGTCTTTTTCACATTCCTCGGACACTCCCGGCACTAAATGCCTTACGCTAAATAAATAAATAAATAAATAAATAAATAAATAATTGGGTCTCTTGAAAATTTCCATATTTTTGAGATGTTAAGTTCTTGCGCCGGGCTCCTCAATTGTCCTCACGAGGCTGAGTGTCCCCGTTCCAGCCCTCAAGGAAGTTTATAAAATCCCTGAAGGAGCCGGGAAGCAAACCCGGTGCCTCCGGGGAGAGTCAGGTACTCTATCCTAAAACCACGTGCCCGGTACTGATCCAAAACGTTAACCAAAAGAAGATAATAATAATAATAATAATAATGTTATTGGTTTTACGTCCCTTTTAACTACACTGGCTTTTAGAGACGCCGGGGTGCCGGAATTTTGTCCCGAAGGGGATCTTTAACGTGCCAGTAAATCTACGGACACGGCTCCCTCGCATTTGCGCACCCTCAAATGCCAGCTGACTGCGCCAGGATACGAACCTGCAACCTCGGGCCCAGCAAGCGAGAACGTTACCCCAGAGCCACGCAGCCAGCCACCCAAAAGAAGACAAGACTCAATTTTCTTAGAAATAAACTATATTTAATGAGGGGTTTGGGGAAGGCCCCTTCCTTGGCCGGTACACGAGACTGCCGTAACTACGAATACTACGATACTGCAGGAAAGATTTCAAAGCTTTGTACAAAATTGTATTCTGGTTGCTGTAGGAACGGAACTCCTCTAATGACTGCTTTGTAATGAGATAGAGAGAGACTTAAGTGGGGCCTAGTGTCCACGGAGAACACAATTTGATCAGAGAGCCTTCGCTCTACAAACGGAAATGAGATTTCGCTAGACTCCCATTGTACACACCTGCGCCTCGGGCCAATTCAAGGTAGATCCTCCCCAAGAACAAAGAGTCTAGCCACGTACCAAGCTGTCTCATTAGGACAAGTCTATGGGGCTCAATAAACTTCATACATGCACACTAAAATGCTTCTGCGGTGACATTTAGTAAAACGTGTTTAAAGAATTTGAAGCGACATTTTCAGCCAATTATCATTTATGAAAAAATAAAAAAAAGGCTTATGAGATCACCTTTTGTCCGTGTGTGTATGTGTGTGTGCGGTCGCCACCGTAGCGTAGCGGTCAGCATGGTTAGCTGCCCCCCCGGAGGTCCTGGGTTCGATTCCCGGCTCTGCCACGAAGTTTGAAAAATTGGTATGAGGACTGGAACGGGGTCTACTCAGCCTCGGGTGGCACAACTGAGTAGAGGGGGTTCGATTCCCACCTCAGCCATCCTCGAAGTGGTTTTCCGTGGTTTTCCGGGATGGTACCGCCTCGAAAATTCACCTTTTTGTATCGTCATGGTAAGGGGATAAATCTCAATTGGCGCTTCGGTGGCAAACGGGGGAAAAACAGACTGTTTGTTTGGTAGAATCACTGCCAGCTGGATCGCATCCCTCCTAGCTGCTTTAGACTGCCTGCCCATTCAACGATTACAGCATTGGTTTATGCGTACAACCTCGTTTCCAAATATAGACGCTAAGAGCAGCACCAACCCGCTGTGATCGTCACTTTTTGAAGTGACTGTTGCAGACATATGTTTTGTATTTATGTTAATGGCGTCAATAATAATAGTCTGTTCTTTATTCGGTGTTAACTGTATTGCAGAAGCATAACTTTTCTGGGATTTCTTGGGCACATTGTGGGTAGGACTGTCGGTAAGGTTAGCTATTGTCTGACTTCCTTGGTAAGAAGCCATTGCGTTGAGTGTGAAAGTCTTTGGGGCCTCGCTGAATTACGATGTTCAACCGTTTGTTGTTTGTATTCCGCGAAGTTGTGTTTTGGATTTTAGAGTGCCGTACTGCTGCGTGCTCTTTTGTAAATCAGAAATGAAACCTACAATTAATATATATATTGTACGCCTCCGTGTTGAATGGGCAAGCAGTCTAAAGCAGCCAGGAGGGACGCGGTGAAGCTGGCAGTGAAAAAGCCGCGGTGATCACAGAGGGTTGGTTCTGCAACCTATCGTGTACGACTCTGAGCGTTGAATGGGCAGGCAGTCTAAAGCAGCCAGGAGGGATGCGATCCAGCTGGCAGTGGGTAGAATGAAGGAATTACGACTAAACAAGGTAAGAGGGTTTTTCCGATTTTCCGCCTAACGTAGTATTAAATAAATTATAGAATACTTTCGGGTTATTTTACTTTTAATTTCTTAAGGGTACGTACGGTAGGCTACTAAGAAATTGTGTCTTGCAGCTAAAACATGTGGGGGGCAATGCCACCTCCCCTTGCTTTACGAACCTGGTACTTTATCCCCTGTTTTCTACTAAACCAAGCACCTCTTATTACCGTATATTTTTCACGTCTTTCCGCTCTTCTTGACCTAGAGAATTGTATCTTACGAACTGCAATGCCTCACCCACCCTCTATATAAGGTTGGTTGGTTCCTCAGTTTAGGGGCTTCTGATAACCGGTATGCTAAGCAGAAATCTCCGTGGCTGACACACCAAAGTGAAGAGGACCGCCTACCTGAGCCTAGTGCGACCGCTACTAATTCACGCGTGCCCTTCATGGAGCCCCCGTACCAAGTGAAATACAACATCGTGCCACTAAATTAATTCTTTCGAAAACTTCCGACTTACACTCTAAAATCAAACGCCAAACATGTAGCCTTCCATCTATTGAGAACCTATTTACCCGAATTGATTTGTTATACCTGCGAAAACTATTTAATATTACAGACTCATCTGCTATTTTAGACAACATTTCCCTTGGCTACCGATCAGCTCAGAAGGGCCGCCGAGTTACGCTGTACGCCCCACTACCCAGGACTGAGTCGTACAAACTGGGTTTTGTAAATTGATCGGTCTGTGCATGGAAGAGCCTACATTGTTCTCTGAAGGCCAGCAACAGTAATACCGTTCAGTTCAAGAGGAAGCCGCGGCATTATTTGTTCAATAAGTAGGTTGTTCTTTATAAACTATGCCCCGATTCTTTGTTGTGCTATTGTTTCCCGTGAATCTCTATTTGCAATATTTATTTGATCTCTTCTCTTGTTGTTCCTCCCTAATCCTATATAAAAGTGCATTTACCATACCCCTATTATATACTGTAAGTAATGTAATCATTGTTCGATTCTCACTAATTGCCATCTTGTGTACATATGTATATATAAGGTGCGTTCAAAAAGTAACGAGACGGAGGCTGGAATGCACAAACCAGTGACTACATCGGCTAATCGTGGCGTGTGTAACGAGGTGTGGTTCCGACCAGAGCGTGGAAGGTCACAGCCCGTCGCTACAGGGCACGCGTGCACGTCACGTGACGATACAACGCGAGCAGCAGCATGCATCAATCGTCCAACGCTGCCAGTCGCGTTGCAAACAGTGACATGGAGGCGTCAACCGAAGAGCAAAGAGGTGTTGTTCGTTTTCTGACAGCGGAAGGAGTAGGGGGAACGGACGTTCATCGCCAAATGTCACAAGTGTACGGTGAACACTGCATGTCCCTTGCAAGGGTCAAGGCGTGGCAGCTTCAGGGAAGGACGGGTGTCATTAGCCGATTATGCCCGGTCTGGGGCACCCCACTGCATTACCGATGACAACGTCCAGCTTGTTGATGCACTCATTACCCAGAACCGCCGAGTGACAGTGAACGCCATAGCCGCCGTGGTCGCTCCACGACAATGCACGACCTCATACGGCCAACACAGTCGCGGCACTCCTGCAGAAATTCAAATGGGAGGTTCTCGGCCACCCTCCATACAGTCCAGACCTCTCTCCCTGTGATTACGCCATGCTTGGACCCCTGAAAAGGGCTCTGCGGGGCCAACGATTCACCTCAGACGCCGACGTCCAGCTGTACGTGCGGAACTGGTTCTCATCGCAGCCCAGGGAATTTTATGAGACAGCCATTCACCGCCTCGTGTCACAGTGGGACAAGTGCCTCAACAGCCAGGGCCAATACTTCTAACATACAGGTACTGGTTTCTGTAATTATTCCTCCGGCTCGTTACTTTTTGAACGCCCTTATATAACCCAGTGTATATATATATATTGGGGCTCTGACGCATCCCGAATGCGATGTGGAGCTTCGTTCTTTTCAGAAACTCCCTACAATGAACTGTACATATAGTGTAAGGTACTGATGAATAAATACGAAATGAAATGGAAAAACCCGGTGTTAATTGTGATGACTGTATTAGTGTGTGTTATCTGTTCCTAATTCAAGTAAGGACTGCAGACATTGGATTTTCAAGTAGTTCCTACTTTCGGTACCATACGCCACCGTCAACGACCAACTAGTTCTGAACTTGGTTACTAGATGCGACCGCAGTCACCTCCTGGCGACTAACGTTGGAACTTAAGAGCATCAGTCAAATCTAACCCATGATTTAGCTTCACACAAGTGTAATTAGTGGAAGGTTCTTTATCATGCCATAAATCTATGACATGGGATCGCCGGCTTTACTTCCCCTCCGAAGGAAGGCATACTGAGGGTCCTTTACCGCTCTTAAAAATGGGACGACTTCGGCCGGGTTTGAACCCGCGACCGTGGCTACCAACTACGCCACCCTCTATATAACCAGAACATTTTTAGGAATGGTGACAAAGCAGGGATATTGATTGTAGGAGTTCAGGAAGGGTGGTTGCCCTGTGGATAAGAATATTTGAATAATGTTAGGTACGTGTAGAAGCAGCCCGCGTGCCGGAACCTCCCCGGAGACCAGTTATCGTGATGGCCCTCCCAGTACTTCATCATTAAGGATGATGAATGTGACCCGCTTATTGTGGAGGTACCATAAATTGCATCGTGTGTACTCCCCCACTTGAAGATAGCCCAGTCTTTAGAGTCCAAAGGGAGCGGTGTGAACATCCGAGCCTCTGCAACGTGCTTTAACTAGCCTGGTGCTCCCGTCGTCGACGGGTTAGTACTGTGCGATGACGAAGAGAGTATGATGATGATGATGATGATGATGACGATAATGGTTGTTTTAAGAGGCTTAACATCTAAGTTATCAGCCCCGAATGGTTTGGATGATAGTGAAAGATGAGATGAGTTAGCCGTGGTGGTTACGGCATGACTGCTGGCAGTCGCTCACAACCAGGAGGCGAGGAGGTTCGAATCCGACAGCCGGCAACCTTGAAGATGGTCTTCTGTGGTTTCCCATCTTCCTTCCATTCAAATGCCGGGGTTGGTCCCTAACTATAGGCCACAGCCGCCACCTTCCAACTCCTCGTCCTTACATTCCAACTTTCCTCCCCAACGGTACTTGTAGCTCACCCATTGGGTGTCCGTCTCGAAGCAGCTACAATACTGGCGAGCCGAACATGTCCTCGGACACTCCCGGCATCAAAAGCCATCCGCTAAAAAAAACCTACAAACTTACATACTAGAAGAAGAAATGGTAACCAAATAAAGGATAAGGCAAATAAAGGACAGGAAGAAAAGAAATGCCCTCAACCCTCAAAGAATAAAAATTGAGGGACTTGGAAGGAAGGAGAGCCATGAAAGGCAGATAGGAAAGGGAAAGAGGAGAGGGCCTGCCACAAGGCCAGAGGAAAAAGGGGGGCGAAACGGACCCAGCTCAGGAATCCCTCAGGTTCGCCAACTCCCAAACTCACCAGCCGTGAGCCCTTGGGGGTCTAGCACAATCCAGGGTGCACCTGAAGTGGTGGGGCTACATACACACTGCCTCCTTGAGGGCCTTGAGCAGAAGGCAGGAGATAACATGAAAAGAAAACATGAGGTCTGACCCCTCAAAGAATGAGGGATCATGAAAGATGAGACAAGGGCCAATTAAGGCGCGAAAGGAAGAGATTCCCTAGACCTCGGACACCCTAATACCGTCGGGGTCGGAAGAAAACAAGAATTTGCCAAGACAGGTCGATAGCAAAGATGTCAGAAAGGAGCCCGGCACAAGTAAGTGGAAGTAATGCCGGACTCAGCTGGGGTCCCGTGGTTGCCAACCCACGTCCCACTAGTCGTGAGTCCCTGGGGGAACGAAGAGAGTAGGAGGAGGGGCAACGTGTCTAGTTTGTCGGATATTGTTTGTGACTAACCAGTTGGACATGGAGATCAATAAATTCAAGCAGTCTTAAAGGATCAGTAAATTGACGCAACTCAAAAATGTGATCCACCTGTTTTTCTTTTAGCCCACCACATTTTAATCAAATTTCATCGCAACAGTTTTCAATAAGGCCTGGAATTAATATATCTCTATCTGACTCAACATGGATTTTTTGAACAGAATCACTGCTAAACACAATTTAATTTATAATACACACTGTCTCGTAAGTGAAAAACGATCGATATACACACATTACTCATCATATTCTAAAGACTAATGCCTTGTCGATGCAACCACACTCTCTCGTTGGCAGTTCGTTTCAGTTCCATGTAATTGTCACATCCCATTGTATTCTTGATGCCTTCCAAATACTTCGTCCTAGCCCGTCGACTTCCTTTCCTTCCCAGCATTTTCCCTTCAAGAATGTTAACGATGAAAGTGTTGTGTCTGATATGTCCAATAAATTTTATTTTTCTCTTTCCCATTTACTTCATTAATCTTCTCTCTTCTTTGACTTCCCTTAAGACTTCCAGGTTGGTTTTTCTTTCCTTCCAGCTCGTACTTGTCATTTTCCGCCAAATCCACATTTCAGCAGCTTCAAGTCGATTCTTTTCCAATTTACCCAGAGTACAACTTTCACTTCCATAGAGCAGTGTACTCCATACAAATGATTTTGAAAAGGATTTTCTTACTTCTATATTCATGTTTGCTGGATAAAATGTTCTTCTTAGTCATAAATGCCTGTTTTGCCAATGCAATCCTTCTCTCCACACTACTACAGAATCCAAAATAACACAGATTGACAAATTCTATACACACCCAAGTACACGGGGCTTAATGAACACATTGTCCAAGCCACTCAAATAAAACCACATCATCTGTACACCCAAATTGTAGGCCTAAGTCTAGAGCTGTTCCTAAGTAGCCTGAGATAAACAGGATCAGTTAGCAAGCAAATTCTTTGTTGTAAGCTCTTAGGAACGACATTGGAACATATGTTCGTTATGAGGATGTAGTTCAAGCGTTATCGTGGCGTTACTAAGGGAGTGTTGCGAATGTTGTTGCTGTTGTTTCATCTAGGGTCTTTGCGACATCACGGCCATGTAGCCGTGACATTGTGATGAATAGGGCCCGGATGTTGATGACATGTCATCTTTCTTCTGAACTGTCTAAAACAATGCT
This sequence comes from Meconema thalassinum, assembly GCA_946902985.2. Classification (NCBI taxonomy): domain Eukaryota; kingdom Metazoa; phylum Arthropoda; class Insecta; order Orthoptera; family Tettigoniidae; genus Meconema; species Meconema thalassinum. The sequence continues at coordinate 502,793,652 of OX336393.1, read as the reverse complement.
GAAGTACAAAGAAATTCCGGACGGGCCACCCCGTCATCAAATATGTCATTTTTATTTTGCATCATTTTGCATTTTTTTGCTATTTTTCCATTTTAAGAGCATTTTTTACTTTGGTAGAATGTTTTCATCATATTTTAGAGAAATCGGCCTTGTAAGGTCATTTTTTTCCAATTTTGTCATGTCACAGCTTTATATGAGGCAGTTACGTCACTCAGAGTTCAGAAGAAGCTAGTAGCTATGAAGATAAACCTTTTTTAAGTGCTAGAAATCTATTTTGATTGACTTTTCAGTTTGAGCTAAAGATGTCATTTTTGAAATATTGGTGAGTTTATTATTATAAGATCATTATCTCCATTTTATAGTGCATTTTTCGAATTTTGGAAATATAGGCGAGTTTTTTATTATAAAATCATTTTCGCCATTTTCAGTGCATTTTTCGAATTTTTAAGTCATTTATTACAGACTGTTTTGAAAATTTTAAGTGCATTTTTTAAACATTTTTATGGCATCAACATCGGGGCCCTAGTGATGACTGTAGTGGTGTTTGTATTTGTAACTGAGGGCTGGCTTTGGAAGGAAGCGGCCATGGCCTTAAGTTAAGGCCTCTCCCAGCATTTGCTTTGAGTAGAAGTGGGAAATCATGGAAAATTAAATCACCCGGGGGTTCACAACTAGTGGGACGTGCGATTACGACCACGGGACCACAGCTGAGTCCGGCATTGCTTCCACTTATTAGTTCCGAACTCGTCTCTTTCATATTTTCAGGTTCTCTTCTGACCCTGACGATATTAGGGTATCTGAGGCCTAGGGTTTCTTTAATTTTCCCAGCGTAATTAGCCATTGGCGTTGTGTTTCCTGATACATTCATTTTTCAAGTGATCAAACCTCATCTTTCCTTTCACATCATCCCCTGTCTTCTGTATGAGGCCCTAAAGAGGACAGGATCTAAGTATACCCAGCTCGCATGGTGCACCCTGGATAGCGCTACACCCTCAAATACTTGCAAGGGAGTTGGCGATTCCGATAGATGCCTGAGCTGGGTCCGGTTTCTCCCCTTTTCTATTAACTTTGGGGCAGACCTTCTCCTCTTTCCCTTTCTTTTCTCTCTCTCGTGGCAAGTCCCTCAATTCTCATTCTTTCATTGTTAAGGGCATTTCTTTTTCATGTATTTTGTTGCCCATCTTCTTCTTTTCTTCTTCTAGTATGAAAATCATTAGTTTTAGCTGTAGTTTTCATTTCATTATTTTCAGCCAACCAAATCATATTGGGCATATGGCCTAGAGATTTAACCCTTCTAAACAATATATATACTGTACATATGAAATAAATAAATAAATAAATAAAGAAGAAATTAAAATAATGCTTGAAAAATTACACGAAATTGCAGGTAAAACGGGACTCAGGATCTCGTATGAAAAAACATAATACATGGAATACAAACATGATAACGAAAAGTACCTTGAAACAAAATATGGGAAGATCAAGAGGTCGGATTAGTTTAAATATCTTGGTGAATGGATCCAGCCTAATGGACTGGATAATGCGGCAAACAAAGGGAGGATCAGAAAGATGGAATTAGCTTATAAATTAGTACAGAAGAGGTACAACAAAAGAACAATATCTTACGGAGCGAAGATAAGACACTATACCACGGTTGTCAAGCCTGAAGGATTGTATATTCAGAATGTTTGATACTGAACAAGAAAGGTGAATTAGAGGAACTGGAGAAGAAAGAAAGAAAAATCTTGGGGAAGATCTTAGGAACCAAAAATGGAAATGATGGTACATGACGGAAGAGGCGAAAATATATCTTTACGGACAAGCAGAAAAATCTCAGATACCATACGGAATATAATATTGAAGTTCTATGTACACCTTACGAGAATTAGCGATAGTCGACTAACGAAGAAGATCTTTAATTACATCACTAAGATAAAAGCGACTACAAAATGGGTAGAAGAAATAAGAAAGGATATGGAGGAATTTGGGGTCAGTCCAAATGAGATCTGGAATAGAGAGGTGTTTCGAGGTACGATTGATGCATTCAAGGGGTTCCAGGAATAACAAAGGAGAAGAGCCACGAACATCTGGTCGGAAGAGAGGAAGAGAATCCACAGTGAAAGGATGAAGAGTTTCTGGGAGCAGAAAAAGGACTAATCAGCAAGTCAATTGTTTCCCGTGGTCCAAAGTAGGTCAAAATCGAACAAAGAAGAAGAAATAAATAAATAAGAAAATTCAAAAATCACGGAAAACCACCTCTGGACAACTGACGTGGAGTTTCAGTACGCCCTTCGAGACCATAGAAATAAAGACGAACCATTTTATTCGGACACAATGCGAAAAACTAAGTTAAAAGGCAAACCTCACCTCCTAACTCCCTTTGCCGAGACACAGTTCTGGCAGGGGCTAGCATCTTGTTTATTTGTTTATAATAATATTAATAATTTTATTAATGCAGCCAATGGCCAGGACGGGTCAGGGAAGGGATATCGAAAGGAACCGTCCCGGCATTTGCCTGGTGGTGAAAGCGGGAAACTACAAAAACCATTTTCAGGACGGCCAAGGTGGAATTCGAACCCACGCTCTCCCGATGCCAGCGAGTCACGAGGTAGCACGTTAGCGGCCACCGCGGCCGTTATTTATAATAATGTTATTGATTTTACGTCCCGTTTAACTACTGCGGCTTTTAGAGACACTGGGGTGCCAGAATTTTGCCCCGAAGAGGATATTTAACGTGCCAGTAAATCTGCTAACACGGCTACCTCACATTTAATCATCCTCAAATGTCAACTGACTGCGCCGGGATTCGATCCTGCAACCTTACGCTCAGCAGTCGAGAATGCTACCGCTGATCCACGCAGCCAGTACTTTATTTAATTAAACGCACTTTATGAATAAATACAGATATTTCCGTTGACTTTTAAAGAAATCAATTATTTTTCCTGTACTAATTGGAACACTTTGGTATAAACCTCACCTTCTAACTCCCTCTGGTTTTACATCTAGAGACAAACACCCTAACGTTTTAAATATTCAATCTCTACTTAGAGAGTAGAAAGTCCGCGAGAGCATATCTCTATCTTCAATACATCGCCCACTATAAGTGTTTTTACGTTTTCATTTCTTCCAACAATGTCCGTTCAATTACTGAGGCGACAGTTTACGAGCTGGCTAGGGGAGAGCCTATCACCCCAGTTACAGCCTTGCCAGCGGGCGAGCCTATTACCCCAGATACAGCCAGCAGCAAACTGTCAAGTCGTGTTGAGTAAAGACTTCAGAGAAGAGTGGTTGTGTGCGGAGTTTCTCTGGAAGTGCAACTCGGCTTTTCTCATTTCGCCTGTGATCTTTTCGTTCCGCAAAATGCACAGTCAAGTTTAGATTGGATGGAAGGGGAATTTGTGTTTCTTAATCTCGCCATTCTTAAATTACGTCTGAAAAGAATTCGTTACACATGCATCTCCAAGATGAAAATGAAAATCCACAGCCTGCTTCCAGTCTCCGACCGGGTCAGGAATGGAATGAATGAAGCCCCCATCTAGCGGCGAGGATATGAACTGTGCCGGCTGCCGAGGCCTGACGCACTCCTCTGGGGCAATGATTAAATGAATGACAGATGAAATGAAATGATAGTGGAGAGTGTTGCTGGAATGAAATTTTGACAGGGAAAACCGGAGTACCCGGAGAAAAACCTGTCTGCCTCCGTTTTGTCCAGCACAGATCTCACATGGAGTGACCGGGATTTGAACCACGGACCCAGCGGTGAGAGGCCGGCGTGCTGCCGCCTAAGCCACGGAGGCTTCATCTCCAAGATAATATAATTAATTTTAAGTGATTTTAACACATCATACCGAGACGTAAAACGGATATACTGTTCATTTCCTTCGATAAAAAAGCCCTTATCACGTAATGCATTCATAACTGTTCCCGGTCGAAGCCAGGGTGGGTTGCTAGTTCAATATACGATTTTGAGAAAAATCTTGGTGTAAAGTCTGCGCGCATCTCATAGTAACTGGAGTTCTATTTTCAATCTTGCAACAGGTAGTGTAATGATCAATTTCCTGCACGACATGCCCTTCCTAATTGAAGGAGAAGAGGAACTTCGGGACGGACAGACGCTAGACACGTGCGACGCTGAGTGCAGCCTCTGGCGAGGCGTCGCGACGCTTCTGGCCGATTCGATTACTGGCGGGACCTGCGTCAGCGGCATTCCGAACTTTTCACTCCAACTTGAAGACACGGCCAGGGAGAGAGCCTTTCTACTGGCAGAATTAAGTATGCAAAGAAACCGAGCACTCAGCTCAAAACATACGAAAACGTGTTAAGATTTGAAGAAACACATACTTTATTCTTGCTTTTGTCCCTAATATATTTTGAACACGTAGGGGTAGGGACGTGAGTACGTAGTAATTTCTAAAATTTATTTTGAAAATATTAGAATTCCATGAACCCCCCCCCCCCCCCCCCCCCCAACTAGTTCAGGTTTATTTTCTAAACTTCTGAACTTCAAATCCATTGAGCTGAAAAAGTTAAATTCACTCAACCCTGGAATATGAGATATATTTGTTCCAGATGTTCGCATACCCTCAACAATCGAGAGGGTATGCGAATACTTGAATATGAGACATATTTGTGCCGGACGGAATGTATAGCCCATTCTCCCAACAATCGAGAGGGTATGCGAAGACTGGAATATGAGACATATTTGTGCCGGATGGAATGTATAGCCCATTCTCCCAACAATCGAGAGGGTATGCGAATACTGGAATATGAGACATATTTGTGCCGGACGGAATGTATAGCCTATTCTCCCAACAATCGAGAAGCTATGCGAAGACTGGACATATTTGTGCCGGACGGAATGTATAGCCTATTCTCCCAACAATCGAGAAGCTATGCGAAGACTGGAATATGAGACATATTTGTGCCGGATGGAATGTAAAGCCCAATCTCCCAACAATCGAGAGGGTATGCGAAGACTGGAATATGAGACATATTTGTGCCGGATGGAATGCATAGCCTATCCTCCCAACAATAGAGAAGCTATGCGAAAACTGGAATATGAGACATAGTTGTACCAGTTGGAATGCTTAGCCTATTCTCCCAACAATAGAGAAGCTATGCGAAGACTGGAATATGAGACATATTTGTACCAGTTGGAATGCTTAGCCTATCCTCCCAACAATAGAGAAGCTATGCGAAGACTGGAATATGAGACATATTTGTGCCGGATGGAATGTATAGTCCATTCTCCCAACAATCGAGAGGGCATGCGAAGACTGGAACATGAGACATATTTGTGCCAGTTGGAATGCTTAGCCTATCCTCCCAACAATAGAGAAGCTATGCGAAGACTGGAATATGAGACATATTTGTGCCGGATGGAATGTATAGTCCATTCTCCCAACAATCGAGAGGGTATGCGAAGACTGGAACATGAGACATATTTGTGCCGGATGGAATGCCTAGCCTATTCTCCCAACAATAGAGAAGCTATGCGAAGACTGGAACATGAGACACATATGAATTTACGTGAACCTAATATACTGTAGCTAGGCATACTCTGTTATGGAACTTTAAGTGATGGTAATTGTCACATTAACCCACAATATTATACCGAGTGCTTTAGAGAAGAGTATAATTATTTTCTGCTGTTTGTGGGCTGGCTCTGAATCCATATGACGTGAAGACAAGTAGTTCCGTGTAGAACTATATAGCATATATTCCTATACACTACTTATGTTAATTGCCTCTATCACCATACAAAATTTCAGTTTGATTGCTATAATAAATTCGTAGATATTGAGAACCGTTTAAATACTTTGGATGGTCACCATATTGGATTCTAATTTTATCGGGCATAGAGTTATGTACTATTAGAATGCTATTATTGCGTACGGTCATTACTCAAACGTTGACTTCGATCGCATGATTAGGACACAAAAAATAAAATCTTTTTCTGAAAATTTCGCACAGCCGCAATCTTGAGGTTATGTAAACACTTGAACTAAATTCGATATCAGTGCATTACAAAGTGTATAAACATTTGCTGCACCATATTTCACTGCGATCAGATGGTTAACTCGCGAGAAAAGTATATTTAAATATTTCAAATTCGCTTGGCCACCATCTTCGTTTTGTACTTAACAGGTTTTTGAAAGTTACATAGGTTAACTTTAAGTAGTACCTTTTATCACTGTACAAAAGTTCATGGTGATATGGGTAATAGTTTCAGAGATATAGAATGCCGGTGAGATATTTCGCACAGCCGCCATGTTGGATTGGTGAGATGGTAATAAAATTTGAAGGACACAGTCGAGGTCGGACAAAATAGTACTACAACCTTACTGAGTTTCATTGAAATCGCTCCTGCCTTGTAGATCTTGTTAGCGGGACACACACACACACACACACACACATACGGACAAATGGTGATCTCATAAGCCGATTTTTTTAGCCTATTTTCATTTTATGAAAAAAATAGGCTTATGAGATCACCTTTTGTCCGTGTGTGTGTGCGTATGTGTGTGTGTCCCTAATAACTTCTAAACCGCTGGAGCGATTACAATGAAACTCGGTGAGATCATAGCACTATTCCGGCCGACCCCGACCGTGCCCTTCAAATTTTATTGTGTCTCACCAATCTAACATGGCGGCTGTGCGAACTATTTCACCAGCATTCAGTATATCCAAAACTATTACCTATATCGCCATGAAATTGTGTACGGTGATAAAAGGCACTACTAGAAGTTCACCTATGAGACTTTCAAAAACCTGGTGACTACAAAACCAACATGGCCGCCAATCGAAGTTGAGACATTTAAATAGACTTTTCTCACGATTTAAGCATCCGAACGTAATGAAACTTGGTACAGCAAATATATATACACATTGTAATGCACTGGAGTCTAGTTAAGTTCAATTGTTTACATAACCTCAAAATGGCGGCTGTGCGAAATATTTCACTGATATTCTATATCTCCGAAACTATTACATATATCACCCTGAAATTTAGTACGGTGATAAAGGGTATTGATACAAGTTTATCTATGTAACTTTTATAAACCTGTAAAGTACAAAACGAACATAGCGGCCAAGCGAAGTTGAAATATTTTAATAATTTTTCTCGTGATTTAACTCTCTGAGCGCAGTGAAATGTGATACAGTAAATGATTTTACATATTTTAATGCACTGGCATCTAATTTAGTTCAATTGTTCACATAACTTCAAGATGGCGGCTGTGCGAAATTTTAAAATTAAGTTTTTATTTCTTGTGTCTTAATCAGGCGATTGAAGTGAAAGTTTGAATAATGAACCTAGGCAATGATTGTCCTTGAATGGTGCATAACTCTATGGCCTATACATATATAAATCCAAAATGGCGAGCATCCGAAATATTTAGACGGTTCTCAATATCTATGAATCTTTTACAGCAATCAAACTGATTTTTTTTATGTTCATAGAGGCTATGAACATAAGTTCACCTATAGGACATTCAGTAACCTGGTGAGCACAAATCCAACATGGCGGCGACGCGACTTATAAATATTTAAATGGACGTTTCTCGTGAATTAACTATCCGAGGCAGTGAAACGTTGCACGTTAAATGCGTATACAGATGTTAATCCACTGGCATCTAATTTATTTCAATTGTTTGCATAATCACAAGATGGCAGCTGTGCGAAATTTTAAAATCTCGTTTTTACTTCTTGTGTCCTAATCATGCGATTGAAGTTTGAATACCACACGTACACAATAATCTTCATGTAATAGTACATGGCGACCATCTGAAATATTTAGACGGTTCTCAATATCTATGAATCTATTACAACGATCAAACTGAAATTTTGTATGTTGATAAGGGCAATTAACATGAGTAGGATATATGAAAATAGGCTGTATAGTTCTCACGGAACTACTTGTTATAAAACTGTTCCCAATAATCCTGAAACACAATTTTGGACAGCATTAATCATGGGTATCAACATATCTGATCTAGATCTCCATCGAGTATGGACAGTGTTTGAGTATCAAGTTTTGCGATCTAATTCGCAGCCAATTTAGAGTGAGGCGATGACATCTAGCGAGCATGTTCTGAATTACAACGATTTTCAAATATTGGAAGCCGCTTTTCAGTGTTGCCTGGTTTATCAGTTAAGATACTTTTCAGTCGGTCAACACGAGTGTGGCCAATTAGATTGGGCAATGAGTTACAATTAATATCCTAGTGCCTGAAATAAATATATGATATACTAGTAACCCGACCCGGCTTCTCCCGGGAACAGTTATGAATGCATTACGTGATAAGCGCTTTTTTCCAATGTCAATGAATAACGACCAATATCCGTTTTACGTCTCGGAATGATGGGTTAAAATCACTGACTGGACTATTAATTATATTATCATGGAGATGCATGTGCAACAAATTCTTGTCAGACATAATTTATGAATAGCTGGGTGCATGAAACACAAATCCCCCTTCCGTCCAATCTTAACTTCAATGTGAATTTTGCGGAAGGAAAAGTTCACAGGCCAAATGAAGAAAAGCCGAGTTGTACTTCGAGGTAAACTCCAAACACAAACACCCTTCTCTAAATTTTTAACTCAACACGATTCGACAGTTTGCTGCTGGCTGTATCCTGGGCAATACGCTCGTCCGCTAGCTATAATGTAACTGGGGTGATAGACTCGCCCCTAGCTAGATCGTAAACTGTCGCCTCAGTAACTGAATGGAGAGTGTTGGAAGAAATGAAAACGTAAAAACACATATAGTGGGCGATGTATTGTAGATAGAGATATACTCTCCCGGGCTTTTTTTGAACTTTTCATGCTGAACACTTCTTACACTCATAGTATATAGATAGTTTTAACGGTTTGTCCAGCGTAAACTTAAAAAGCGCACGGACGCCAGTTTTTTTCGACCTTTAACTAATATCCTTAGTGCTTGACTTCCTTTGGTCATAAATAAATTATTTTCTACAGAAACCTTCCTCGAGATATCCTTTACAGTATGGTGAAAACCGCATCAAAATCCATTCAGTGGTTCTCGAGATTACCCGTGACATCCAAGAATCGGGGACTTATACTAAGTAGAGATTTATATACTTCTCACACAAAAGGGGGTTTAATTGGGTGACCAGTTTCGTTCGTCAAGCGAACATCATCAGTTTCTGTTCAGTTAGGCTTAATTTAGGTTCAGCGGTTATGTAGTCTATGGTTGGTTGGTTCCTCAGTTTAGGGGCTGTGACAACGCGGTCATGTAGCCCCGTGTTCTTTGGGTGTGTGTAGAATCTGTCTGATAACCGGTGTTAATTGTGATGGCTGTATTAGTGTTATCTGTTTTTAATTCAAGTAAGGACTGCAGACATTCAATTTTCAAGTAGTTCCTATTTTTGCTACTAAACGCCGCCGTCAACGACAACCAGTTCTTGACTTGGTTACTAGATGCCATCACAGTCGGATCCTGGGGACGAACGTTGGAATCTAAGAGCGTTAGTCAAATCTAACCTATAATTTAGCTTCGCACAAGTGTAATTAGAGGAAGGATCTTTTACATGCCATAAATCTATTACATGGGACCGCCAGCTTTACTTCCCCTCCGAAGGAAGGCATACTGAGGGATTTTTAACGCTCTTAAAACGCCCGACGAATTCGGCCGGATTTGAACCCGCGATTTTGGGAATAGAAGCTCAGCATGCTACCAACTACGCCACCGAAGCCGCTATGTAGTCTTTACTGCTGACCAAAACAAAAACGTAACAATTGGATGTTATACTGTATTGGCTTTCACGGCCAGTGAATTAAAACTCAGCAATGTTTTCTAGGTTTAGGCCACGTCTTGTGTGGGTTTTCGCCTAGGAACACCAAGCTGGCTCATCAGCGGGCTCTTGGTGTCCCCGCTCAGACCCCCACAGGAGTAGCGAACTATGTCTGAAATAAATAATAGGCTTTTTAAGAAATAAGTGAATTGAGTAATTAATTATACGGAAACTGTTTTGGAGTGATTATCTACCCCACGCGACCATTGCATTGGTGTGTTAGAAAAGGCGCGACTATCGCAGGGCTAAATAGAAACAAGCTGCTAACGTTCCAACTTGGCAATGTAATATCGCTCAGAGCACGCCCATTCAGGCTGGCGCTAGACAAGCATGACACTTATCATCGCACCAGAAGTCCTCTCTCAGTTACACCACAGCTCATTCTGTCCGTGTGGCTATAAACCACCCCAGAGACAAACAAACTAGTACAGTGCACTGATAACGTCACCAGTCACCGCCGTGGTCACAATATAACTACCTACAGTGGCAGGCAAGTCTAGCTCAGAAACAAAGAGCGTTCTGAATATTAATCAAGAATAAAAGTCACGTCTGTGTCCGTATTATCTGATTTGTATAGAGAAGATCTACTATATACTCGTACTAGCAATCCACCCCACACCCCGACTTCTCCCGGGGAAAGTTATGAATGCATTAGGTGATAAACGCTTTCTCTTTTCGATGTCAATGAACTACGACCTATATCCGTTTTACGTCTCGGCATGATGGGTTAAAACCACTGACTGCACTATTAATTATATTACAATTGAGATGCATGTGCAACATTTTTTTTTTTTTTTTTTTTTTTTAGTCTTTCACCCTCCAGGTTGATGGAACCCACGGACTCAGCGAGGGAACTCACCACTACCGCCTCTACGGGCAGTCCTAGGGCTGGGAACATCGAATCGGAAGGGATACAACTGGTGAGGTGGGATTGGCACCTCGCCCAGGCGGCCTCGCCTGCAAAGCGAACAGGGGCCTCATGAGGGAAGGTAAGGGATGGTTAGGATGGATATACACACATCAAAAAAAGTTTTGCATCACCTCGGTTCCCAGATCTCCGGCATATAGACGTTGACTGTGTATATTGTATCCAAGATACAGTCCCTTTGACTGTTCATAGATGTCACTAAAACTGCTCAAAGATGTAAACAACCATGCATGAGCAGGGCCTATTAGACGGAGGGGGTACGACAGCCGATCAGTTCCAGTCATTCCACCAGGACGAAGGTACGCTGCTCATGTTGTCTGTAGTTCTACCATGCCTAGAAGGTCAATACCGCAGTTCGATCGCGTCCGCATTGTTACTTTGTGTCAAGAAGGGCTCTCAACAAGGGAAGTTTCCAGGCGTCTCAGAGTGAACCAAAGCGATGTTGTTCGGACATGGAGGAGGTACAGAGATACAGGAACTGTCGATGACAGGCCTCGCTCAGGCCGCCCAAGGGCTACTACTGTAGTGGATGACCGCTACTTACGGATTGCCGCTCGGAGGAACCCTGACAGCAATGCCACCATGTTGAATAATGCGTTTCGTTCAGCCACAGGACGTCGTGTTTCAACTCAAACTGTGCGCAATAGGCTGCATGATGCGCAACTTCACTCCCGACGTCCATGGCGAGGTCCAGCTTTGCAACCCCGACACCATGCAGCGCGGTACAGATGGGCCCAACAACATGCTGAATGGACCCCACGGAATTGGCATCACGTTCTCTTCACCGATGAGTGTCGCATATGCCTTCAACCAGACAATCGTCGGAGACGTGTTTGGAGGCACCCTGGTCAGGCTGAACGTCTTAGACACACTGTCCAGCGAGTGCAGCAAGGTGGTGGTTCCCTGATGTTTTGGGGTGGCATTATGTGGGGCCGACGTACGCCACTGGTGGTCATGGAAGGCTCCGAAACGGCTTTACGATACCTGAATGACATCCTCCGACCCATAGTGCAACCATATCGGCAGAATATTGGAGAGGCATTTGTCTTCATGGACGACAATTCTCGACCTCATCGTGCACATCTTGTGAATGCGTTCCTTCAAGATAACGACATCGCTCGACTACAGTGGCCAGCATGTTCGCCAGACATGAACCCTATCGAGCATGCCTGGGATGTGTTGAAAAGGGCTGTTTATGGACGTCTTGACCCACCAACCACTCTGAGAGATTTACGCCGAATTGTCGTTGAGGAGTGGGACAATTTGGACCAACAGTGTCTTGATGAACTTGTGGATAGTATGCCACGACGAATACAGGCATGCATCAATGCAAGAGGACGTGCTACTGGGTATTAGAGGTAGTGGTGTGTACTGCAATCTGGACCACAAATGCTGAAAGTCTAGCTGTATGATGGTACAACATGCAATGTGTGGGTCTCATGAGCAATAAAACGAGCTGAAATGTTGTTTGTGTTGATCTCTATTCCATTTGTATTTAAAGGTTCCGGAACTCTTGGAACCGAGGTGATGCAAAACTTTTTTTGATGTGTGTACAAGGAAGAGGGAAGGAGGCGGCCGTGGCCTTGAAGAAGGTACTATCCCGGCATTTGCCCGAAGACGAAGTGGGAAACCACGGAAAACCACTTCTAGGATGGCTGAGGGGGAATTGAACCCCCTCTACTCATTTGGGCCACCCGAGGCTGAGTAGACCCAGTTCCAGTCCTCGTACCACTTTTCAAATTTCGTGGCAGAGTCGGGGATCGAACCCAGGACCTCCGGGGCGGCAGCTAACCATGCTGACCGCTACGCTACGGAGGCGACATCAACAATTTCTTGCCAGACGTAATTTTAAGAATGGCGAGGTGCATGAAACACAAATCCCCCTTCCGTTCAATCTTAACTTGACTGTGTATTTTGCGGAACGAAAAGTTCACACGCAAAATGAAGAAAAGCCGAGTTTCATTTCCAGGGAAACTCCAAACACAACCACTCTTCTATGAAGTTTTAACTCAATACGACTCAACAGTTCGCTGCTGTCTGCATCTGGTGTAATAGGCTCGCTCACTTGCTAGGCTGTAACTGGGGTGGTAGACTCGGCCCTAGCTAGCTCGTAAACTGTTGCCTCAGTAAATGAATGGAGATTGTTGGAAGAAATGAAAATGTAAAAACACTTATAGTGGGCTATCTATTGAAGATAGAGATATGCTCTCAGAGACTTTTTTGTAGAACTTTTCATACTGAACAATTCTTACACTCATAGTATATTGATATTTTTAACGGTTTGCCCAGCGTAAGCTTATAAAGCGCACGGACGCCTGTTTTTTTTCAACTTTTTTACTGAAATCGTTACTGCTTGGCTTATTTTGATCATAAATAAATGATTTTCTACAGAAACCTTCCTCGAGATATCCTTTACAGAATGGTGAAAACCGCATCAAAATTTATCCAGTGACTCTCGAGATTACCCGTGACATCCAAGAATCGGGGGCTTTGTTTTATACTAAGTAGAGATATAAAGCTGAATGTTGGTTTGTTCGTTTGTTTGTCTGTCTGTTATTTATACAAATTACACCGTTTCACCGAACTGAACAAAATTTCACGTAATTACCCTTTGGAACAATGCGGGTAACACTGTCAACTTGAAATTTCGGAAAGCACTCTCCATTTCTTAGACTTAGGCCATTTTGCACGAATCTACACCGTTCCACCGATCTGAACCAAATTTTTCGAACTTAACGTTTGGAACACTGTGGGTAACACTGTCTACTAGAAATTTGGAGAGCCCTCTCCATATCCAAGATTTAGGCCGTTTGGCACAGGGACGAAATATCAAACAGTGTTAAGTGACGAAAAATGTCACTGTTTCTCCCTCACGAGCTCCGGACAGCAAAAAGTTTTCCGAAGTGCTCCGATTATTTTCCTACAGCACTATGTGGCAAAAGATAACATTATTGCTGTCCACATTTCTAACAGCCAATGCGATATAGCTGCAGCGTCTTTTATTTTACTTTGGCCAACTCCTCTATCTAATCAATCTTAGCCTACTTTCCTCATTTTGCAACAAGAAGTTCCGTGACGAACTTAAGAGCCTACTTTTCATGGCAATGATTATTCTACTGTATATGAACCTATCTAGAATAATAACGAAATTAAGTTGGTAATATCGAAATGTCTAATTAGTTCGAAATATTCCTGGTGTAATGTAGCCTAATAGAGCACTACAGTTGGCAGCCCTGGTGACTGAATATATTCTTAGTTCCATCTCTTAAAGTACAGAATACAAAATTTGGTTGAAGTCCAATGGACGTTACATGCAGTTAGACATTAGATCTATCAGCACGCGTAAAAGCATGTTGGCAACAATGTCATGCGTTTGCTGGTTATTATAGAAGTTACATGTATTTTGAAATTGGACCTATCAACAAGCATAGAATCATGTTGGCAGCACTGACTTATCTTAATTACTCCAAATTAAACTAGACTGTCAGGTGCTATACGCGTGCAAAGTATAGAGCTGTTGGCTTGCATACTTTCTGATATATTGATATTAGGGTAAAAAAATATAGACAACATTTATTAACAGTTGGCAGCCCTGATTGCTCTTAAGAATACTTATAGTCATATATGTTATGTTACACATAGCACATACGAAATTTGGTTGAAATCCAACTGATAGTATAGACGTTACATGTATTTAAAAATTGGTCCTATCAGCAGGCTTAGAATCATGTTGGTAGAACTGAAGTATATCAGCTACTCCAAATTAATGTAAAATGTCAGGTACTATACGTGTGCATAGTTTAAAGCTGTCAGCTTGCATACTTTCAGATATATTGGTATTTGGATGAAGAAAATAGAGAGAGCAATTATTAACAGTTGGCAGGCCTGGTTGCTCTTAAAATACAATCAGTCATATCTGTTTATGTACACATATTACATATAAAATTTGGTTGAAATCCCAATTAATAGCGTAGAAGTTATATGCATTTAAAAATTGGACCTATCAGACGGCTTAAGATTATTTTGGCAACTCTGTCATGTAGGGCCTCCTGGAAATTAAACGGAAATAGTATTATCTACATAGCACCCATGCATACCTTCCATCATATCCAACATGGACCTCACATTTCTAGTGCTTTTTTCAGCAGTTGATAGCACTGACATCATTTTCAAATATGGGCTTGAGATATTTCGGTGTACGTGTTTACTCATACTAAATTTGGTTCCGATTTCTGCAGCCGTTCAGGAGTTGATAGGGGGGGGGGGGGGACACCCACACAGCCAGACAGACAGACAGACATTTTCCCGGATCGATCTCATAAGTCAAATTGTGCAAAATGTGAAAAGTAGGCTAAAAATGAGGAAAAAGTAGACTTATGAGATCGATCCGGGAAAAGTATGTCTGTCTGTCCTTCTGTATGTGTGTGTGTGTGTGTGTCCCCCCTATCAACTCCTAAACCGCTGCAGCTATTGAAACCAAATTTGGTTTGAGTAAAGATCTATACCTGAATATCTCAAGGACATATTTGATAAGGATGGCAGTGCTACCAACTGATGAAAAACCGCAATTGAAATTTGAGCTCCATGTTGGATATCGTGGAAGGTATGCAAGGGAGCTATTCCACAATTGGCACACATACAGTATATACAATTCTATTTCATTTTAATTTTCAGGACGCCATACATGACAGTGTTGCCAAAATGATTCAAAACCTGCTGATAGATCCAATTTTTAAATACATATAACTTCTACACTATCAATTAGCTTTCAACCAAATTTCGTATGTACTATGTGTACGTAAGCAGATATGAGTTAGCGTATTCTTAAGAGCCACCAGGGCTGCCAACTGTAAAAAAATGCTCTCTCTATGTTTTTATCGAAATACCAATATATCAGAAAGTATGCAAGCCAACAGTTTTAAACCATGCACACGTAACGTGCCTGACATTCTAGATTAATTCGGAGTAACTAATATACGTCAGTGCTACCAACATGATTCTAAGCCTGGTCATAGGACCTATTTTTATATACATGTAGCTTCTATACTATCAATTGAATTTCAACCAAACTTCGTATGTGCTATGTGTACCATAATTGATATGGCTATGCGTATTCTTAAAGGTAACCAGGGCTGCCAACTATTAATAAATGCTGTCGCTATTTCTTTACCCAAATATAATATATCAAAGTATGCAAGCCAACAGCTCTAAACCTTCGTTCCACCTGACATTCTAGATTAATTTGGAGTAACTAATATACGTCAGTGCTGCCAACATAATTCTAACCCTGCTGATAGGTCCAATTTTAAAATAAATGTAAGTTCTATACTAACAAATGGATTTCAACCAAATTTGGCACAACAATAGATCATGATATTTCAGATTATTTCTGACCAACACATGCGTGACATTCTTGACAACATGATTTTACGTGCGCTGATAGATCCAATGTCTAACTGCATGTAACGTCCATGCTATCCATTAGACTGGAACCAAATTTTGTATTCTGTACCTTAAGAGATGGAACTAGGAATATATTCAGTCACCAAGGCTGCCAACTGAAATGCTCTATTAGGCTACATTATGCCAAGTGTATTTCAAACTAATTAGATATTTCGATATTAGCAACTTAATTTCGTCTACAATATATTCTAGATAGGTCCATATAGATTAATCATTTGCATGAATCTTACATATTAAGAAAAGTAGGCTCTTTAGTTCATCACGAAACTTCTTGTTTTCAATTCGTTAGTAAATTACATGTTAGTAAATAGCCGTTTCCATGTTCATTATTATCATTATCAGTGCGAGAAAATAACCTGGATATTACAATATACTACTTATCACCACCAGAAGTACTGTCGTTTTTAGTATAATGTCTTCTATTAGATTGTATGTTGTATGTGTCAGTTTGGTATTAGTATTCATTATCATCCTTAAAGCAAATAAATGAATCAACCAGGCGAAGCCGGGTATAACTGCTAGTACAAAATAATCATTAGAAGTTAACCTCGAATAAATAATAAGTTAATTCAAAAGATACTGGTATAATGGCATTCACGTCAGTGAATTAAAACTCAGCAACTTTCAAGGTTTGTGCCGTGTCTTGTGTGGGGTTTCGCCTAGGACTCCAAGCTGGCTCATCCGCGGGCTCTTCGTATCCCCGTCCGGACCCACACAGGAGTGACGAACTGCGCGCTACCTCCCTTGTTATAAAGCGCACCTGCGTCTCTTTACTGCGAGAACTAAAAGCTCATGCAGCCATAACCTCCCTATGAAGGCTTACAAATAGATGGTATATTGGCTTTCACGGCCAGTGAATTAAAACTCTTTTTGTAAGCCTTGAGCTTTTAGTTCTCGCAGGTGCGCTTCATACAAAGTGAGGCACCACACCTTCTAACTCCCTCTGGGTTAGGAGCTTGAGTTTTGTGAAATGAACACCTTAGCGTTTCATATATACAGTATGTGATTACCTTATGTATTTATCGTATGGCTTTTAGTGCCGGGAGTGTCCGAGGACAAGTTCGGCTCGCCTTGAGTCTGTAGCTGCTTCCTTAGGGTGAGCTACAAGTTCCGTTCAATGTCAAGTAGTTCCAACTTTCGCTACCAGATATCAATGATACCTAGTGGTGAACGTTGGAAATTTGATAGAGCGTTCTGATGAAATTTAACCTAAAAATTTAGATTCACACATGTTTAGTCTGTGGAAGTATCTTTTACATGCCATAAATCTATGACAAGGGACCACCAGCTTTACTCGGAAGGAAGGCATACTGAATGATTTTAACCCTCTTAAAAAATCCGACGACTTCGGCCGGGTTTGAATCCGCTATCTTGGGCACAGCAGTTCAGCATGCTACCGACTACGCCACCGAAGCCGCTTGTGATTACCTAATTGGGCTTTGAAATAATCACCATCCACTGCATCATACTTTTGGTGACGTTTATAGAGCTTCTGGAAACAGTCAGTAAGGGACATTTTAGAGAACTATCACAGAACCGCAGTCAAGCCACCTAAATGTGTGCCTTTTTTGACACTCTTCACCAATCACATACTAGCATGTGTCTCACGCACTCAATCATTTCTGGAATGTTACTTGTCGATGGCCGACCCCAAGTTTGGCTCAACCTTAGTCGTTTTCTTCGCGTCGTGCGGACATTTGAACCAGCCATAAAAATTCCCTCCCTTACACTTGCATCAGCATTTCATGCATCTCAGTTGCCATTTTATCGACTCTGTGGCAGAACTTGATGTTTACTCGTTGTGACATTGTACTGTATCCCAACTATCGCTCTACGTTAGCCTGCTCACTGCATATGTACCCACATTGCCACGTTTATTCCACGAGAAGTGGTGCTTATGCGCATGCGCATGCGCGCATACCTGACTAATTCACCAAACGTTTCAGACGCACAAAGTAACTATCATGAGTTAGCAAAGCGACGCAGAGGTTACACATTTCATGGCGTCGGGGGAATTATCTGTAAATAGAACAAGGAGTACTGTTGAAAACGAGTCTTCTCGTCGCAAACTGATGAAGCTGATGAAGTCTCGTTCTCTGCTTTGAATATAAATTTCCTAACAGTCTTCCTTTTTTTTTTTCATAAAGAGCTTTTATACAAACACTGTCAGAATATGTCCTAATTGGAAGCTCTGAGTGGAAGCTAATGTTAACAAGTTCCCAGGGAGAGGGTCGTTAAAGAGGAACGCTCTAGTATCGATTATCGAATACGAGATATCAGCGTACAAACGTTTAACAGTACACGAGCTGGCTAGCACGGAACTCATTTACAAGCAAGGCTTGTGAGGCAGCAACGCTTCGCGCTTTGCTTTTATCTTGAAAAAAAAAAGAAGTTTTTGATGTAACTTTCATGGTCGTTCCTTACGTCCTATCTGTAAAATGAAACATCAATTTGTTTGAATAATATATGGCATACATTGCGCAAAGAGATATGCAAAGAAGAGGTCGAGAACAGGATACAAGAAAACTGACCTGATAATAGACTGCCTAACTTTTGCAGACGACCTGGCGATATTCTCCGATTCCCTAGATACTGCTGAAAAACAAATTCACCAACTTAGAACTCAAGCAACAAAATCTGGCCTCCACATCTCCTCTCAACAACAACAACAAAACGAGATTATACCTATATTAAACCAGCTCCCAGAGATCTCATTGTAAAAGAGGGCAAAATCTAGCAGGCAGAAAAGTTTAAGTACTTGACGAGTGGATAGTATTAACCTAACAATTCTTAGAAAGAGCGAATCATAGCTAGTATGAACAAGATACCAGCTAACTAGAGATGTCTACGACAAAATATCAGTGTCCATCAACGCCAAGCTTAAGCATTATTGTTCAGTCATTCGCCCAGAAGCCCTGTCCGCATCAGAATGCCTGGCAATAAATAGAGAAAGGTCTGATAGAAAAGTTAGAAACCAAAGAAAGGAAAATTCTGAGGAAGATCCTTGGAACAATCAGAGAAAAGGACGAGTACAGGAGTCGACATAACAACGAACTCTTTCTGCACCATAACAGACACCATTCGGAAAAGGAGGAGCCCTGCGCGGATAAACAAAACGTTATCCGCATCCGCCCCGCATCCGCACGACTGTTATCACATCCGCCCCGCATCCGCACGACGTTTATCCGCATCCGCCCCGCATCCGCACGACTGTTATCACATCCGCCCCGCATCCGCACGACTGTTCCCGCATCCGCACGACGTTTATCCGCATCCGCACGACTGTTATCACATCCGCCACGCATCCGCACGACGTTTATCCGCATCCGCCCCGCATCCGCACGACTGTAATCACATCCGCCCCGCATCGGCACGACGTTTATCCGCATCCGCCCCGCATCCGCACGACTGTAATCACATCCGCCCCGCATCCGCACGACGTTTATCCGCATCCGCACGACTGTTATCACATCCGCCACGCATCCGCACGACGTTTATCCGCATCCGCCCCGCATCCGCACGACTGTAATCACATCCGCCCCGCATCGGCACGACGTTTATCCGCATCCGCCCCGCATCCGCACGACTGTTATCACATCCGCCCCGCATCCGCACGACGTTTATCCGCATCCGCCCCACATCCGCACTAATGTTATCCGAATCCGCACGTTTCTTATGTGAAGCTACTGGCATTACAATAGGCCTAATATTTCAATTAGATACAGTATTAAACAACACGAAGCCTCCGTGGCTTAGGCGGCAGCAACCGGCCTCTCACCGCTGGGTCCGTGGTTCAAATCCCGGTCACTCCATGTGAAATCTGTGCTGGACAAAACGGAGGCAGACAGGTTTTTCTCCGGGTACTCCGGTTTTCCCTGTCAAATTGTCATTCCAGCAACACTCTCCACTATCATTTCATTTCATCTGTCATTCATTTAATCATTGCCCCAGAGGAGTGCGTCAGGCCTCGGCAGCCGGCACAGTCCATATCCTCGCCGCTAGATGGGGGCTTCATTCATTCCATTCCTGACCCGCTCGGAGACTGGAAGCAGGCTGTGGATTTTCATTTTCATTAAACAACACATTTATACATTTAAGGAGAAAGTCGTCCCTTAAGCTTTGTGAGCGATGTGCTATTTTTAAAATGAATGTTAGAATTGCAACTATTTACAGTTCGGAGTGTTAATTATGCTAAATGATATAATTTCAATGAATCAGCGTAAATCATCATCTTACATTTGTCATGAAAGAAAAAATATAACGGAAAAGTATGATATGTCATAAACATCCGGGTCCTAGTAATGATATTCAACAAGATCGGATTGTATTCTAAACATTATCCGCAAATGTGCTCCAAACATCATCCGCAACTTATCCGCTATCCACATGGGGAAAATATTTCCAGATATCGGCGGGTTTATCCACATCCGCGCAGGACTTCAGTTATGGCCACATAACACGCATGAGCTCGCAGTGATAGACCAACAATATATTTTCCTACTTTGTTAACAAGAAAACCTGGTTCATCGAAGTCGAAAAATATCTTCGAGAAGTAGGAATCATCCAGGAACGTGCACTCTGCAGAGAAGACTTCGAGCACACAAGAGGTTGCAAGAAAATGCTAAATTGAAATCCGGCAAGAAGCATAGTGATGAAGGAAGGGAGGATCACAGAACGAGAATGCGAGAATATTGGGGAAGAGTTAAAGCTCTAGGGTGAAAGTAACGTGGTCCACAGCAGGTCAAAACGAAGAAAGAAGATATGTCATAGTTTAATTCAAAAATCAAACATTACTGCACTGTCATCCAAACAGAAGCTCTTTCCCACGAACAAGAGAGGAATGATGGAGAAATTGGAAACTAAGGAAACAACGATTTTGAGGAAAATCTTATTTCCGGTTAGAGAGAATGGTGAGTTTAGAAGACGGCATAACCAGGATTTATATACACATGTGGAGAAAATTACTGACACGATGTGGAAAAGATGGATTCCGATTTATGGGCACGTGACTCGAATGACGTCAACCCGATTAACTTATCGCATTTACACTTTTCACCAAGAGAAAAAGACGAAGGGACCTGGTTCAGTGAGATACAAAAAGATCTGCGCGAGATTGGGATCTCATATGAAGATATCCTGGAGTGTGGCCAGCTTAACAGAAAGCTCTTCGAACATCGCAGTTTCCGACCTGAGCCAACGCTGAAGGCTGGAAAGACGTGAAGAAATGAGAGAAAATAATAACACCACTGTCTACGAATGAAGGAATCATCATCATCATCATCATCATTAGCCGTTTTACTCATAGCTGAGCGTCGTGACATCAATTCTTCCCTTCATTAGTAACTGCATCCTTGACGAAGCTTGCCACGGTGGGTGAGTGGATAGCGTGTCGGTCTACTAACCCCAAGCTTGCAGGTTCGCTCCTGGCCGTGGTAAGTGATTTTTGAAAGCGGCAAAAATACGACACGCATGTCATACGATGTTGGCATTTCAAAGAACCCATTCGAATTCAGTAGGCCGTGTTCATAATGGCAAAATTAATCTCCGGAGTTTCCGCCAACACAAAGTCCCTAATGTCTCTACTAGAAAGAGCTATAGTGTTCAAGGAGCTTAGATATCTAACCTCCTTGATTTTCATAACACTTCAAGGAACAATGAAATTTGACATGCAAGCTACCCTCTGGGTGCCAAATTGCAAAGCTTGCACCCGGCATCCGAGGCCATACGATATTATTATTTATCCTTGACGAGACGTTTCCATCCTAGGCGATCTTCAGCCCTTCGTAAGATATCGTGAAGAGGTAGGCCGGTGATCTTCTTTGCTTGGTCAAACCATCTAGGTCTACTTGTAGTTCCACCTCTTGGTCTGGTACCTTCAATCTTGCCTTGTTTCCTTCTCTCCTCAAAGTGTGTCCCAGGCAACTTTCACTAACACGGGAAGATAAACGTTTTGTGATGCTCAGTTCTTCTATAGTCGAGGCATTAGTTCTTCTTACTGTCGATACTATACGTAGCATCCTCCGCCAACACCACATCTCAAAGGCATCTATTCGGCTCTTGTCATTAGCCTTCACAGTCCAGGTCTCACAACTGTATAAGAAAACAGAAAATACCAGTGATTTCATCAATCGCTTTTTTTTTTTTTTTATAATGCTCGGTTCTGCCAGAGCTTTGTGAGTTTAACCATTGCAGCACGACCTAGGACAATACGTCGTTTTGTTTCCTTATCACAATTTCCCGTGTTACTGATTATGGCGCTCAGGTATACACAATCATGCACCAACTCCAGATTTTGAAGGCATCCTGTCATTTGAATTGAGACTTGACTTTGTCGGTTAATAACCATTAGTTTGGTCTCTTTCGTGTCCATTTCGAGACCAAAATCCGAACTGATGGTTTTCACTCTGGAGAGCAATTTATCAAGTTCTTGCCCAATTCCTGCGATGAGTGTAGTGTCATCAGCAAGGCGTAGATTGTTAATTTTCCTACCACCGATTGAAATTCCATTATCCCAGCCATCCAATACTCATTTTATTATGTACTCTGCGTAGATGTTGTAGAGTTGGGGTGATAATATATAAGGTGCGTTCAAAAAGTAACGAGCTGGAGGCTGTAATGCGCAAACCGGTGACGACATCGGCTAATCGTGGCGTGTGTAACGAGGTGTGGTTCCGACCGGAGCGTGGAAGGTCACAGTCCGTCGCTGGAGAGCACGCGTGCACGCCACGTGACGATACAAAGCGAGCAGCAGCATGCATCAATCGTCCAACCAAGACCAAGACAGTAGGTCATTGGACATGCTTCCTGGTGTGGTTGAAGACTGTGGGGCACCCATTGGGCACACACTTTGCGCAAGTGCAGTCGTTCCTTCATGATGGTGTGCACACTTCCGATGCTCAATCCGACCACGGCGGCTATGGCGTTCACTGTCAATCGGCGGTCCTGGGTAATGAGTGCATCAACCAGCTGGACGTTGTCATCGGTAATGCAGGGGGGTGCCTCAGAGCGGGCATCATCGGCTAACGACACCCGTCGTTCCATGAAGCGCTTGTGCTAAGCCTTGAACCTTGCAAGGGACATGCAGTGTTCACCGTACACTTGTGACATTCGGCGATGAATGTCCGTTCCCCCTACTCCTTTCGCTGTCAGAAACCGAACAACACCTCTTTGCTCTTCGTTTGACGCCTCCATGTCACTGTTTGCAATGCGACTGGCAGCGTTGGACGATTGATGCATGCTGCTGCTCGTTTTGTATCGTCACGTGACATGCACGCGTGACCTCTAGCGACGGGCTGTGACCTTCCACGCTATGGTCGGAACCATGCCTCGTTACACACGCCACGATTAGCCGATGTCGTCACCGGTTTGCGCATTACAGCCTCCGGCTCGTTACTTTTTGAACGCACTTTACAACCTTGTCTGACTCCATTTGACACATTGAAAAATTCTGATCATTCACCATTCCCCCTTAAGGTTGCATGATGACTGTTATACAGACCTGTCAATAATAACCTAAGCCGATTCTGAAGGCTGGAAAGACGTGAACAAACGAGAGAAACACCGTCTACGAATGAAGGAATATTGTGCTAATTTTAAAGCTAAAGGAAGCAGTTGATATGACCTGGTCTTAGTTGGCCAAATAGAAACAAGAAGAAGAATATGCCATAGTTTGCTCGCAGCATTGGAAGAATTATGTTAAGGGAGCTCCTACGATGGGGTTAATGTAGGGCAAGGTTCACTATGCCGATAGTCTGCTGACGAGCCTAACTTGGTACACCCAGGCGACCCCTCCTTTCCTAGGCCAAAGTCGTTGGATTTCTTAAGAGCGTTAAAAACTCCTCAGTACGCCTTCCTTCAGAGGGGAAATGTAGCCGGTGGTCCCATGTCACAGATTTATGGCATGAAAAAGAACCTTCCACTAATTACACTTGTGTGAAGCTAAATTATAGGTTAGATTTGACTAACACTCTTGGGTTCCAACGTTTGTCACCAGGAGCCGATTGCGGTAGCATCAAGTATCCAAGTTCAGAACTAGTTGTCGTTGATGGTGGCGTTTGGAAACAAAAGTAGGAACTACTTGAAAATTGATCATCTGCAGTCCTTACCTGAATTACAGATAACACATACTAATATAGCCATCACAATTAACACCGGTTATCAGGCAGATTCTACACACACACAAAGTACACGGGGCTATACGACCGCGTTGTCGGAGCCCCTAAACTGAGGAATCAACCAAACTTTCCCCCTACAAACACGGCAAAACTTAGAAGATTATAGGAGTTTAATTATATTACATCAATACACCAAGTGCCAAAACCAATGTCATATTCTTGGAAATCTTTATACCAGAGGTGTCCATACACCACTCCGGCTGCAAGCCGGCGTGCATCTGGCAGCGATGGTGGGGGAAGACTAGATTGTCTGTCTCTCTCGCTCGCTTTACCGTCTCACTCCCTCCCGTACTGTCATCGCTGTGTTGTGGTTGATTGGTCGAACGTCAAACGGTGTTCAGGACATTGTAAATATGAAAACGAATTGAAACAAATCCGATGGTTGGTTCCTTAGTTTAGGGGCTGCGACAACGCGGTTATGTATCCCCGTGTACTTTGGGTGTGTGTAGAATCTGTCTGATAACAGGTGTTAATTGTGATGGTTGTATTAGTGTGTGTTATCTGAGGTTCAGGTAGAAGGACTGCAGACGATTAATTTTTTCAAGTAGTTCCAACTTTTGCTACCAAATGCTACCATCGATGACACCTAGCTGTGGACGTGGCTACTAAATGCCATCGCGGTCATCACCTGGCGGTGAACGTTGGAACCAATATACCGTTATCAAACTAACCTACAACTTTTAGCTTCCACAAGTGTAATTAGTGGAAGGTCCTTTTTCATGGCATAAATCTATGACATGGGACCGCCGGCTTTACTTCCCCTCCGAAGAAAGCCACACTGAGGATTGTTAAGGTTCTTAAATAATCCGACGACTTCATCCGAGTTTGAACCCGCGTTCTTGGGCATAGAAGCTCTACCAACTACTCCACTGAAGCTCCTGTAACAAACGAAAACAAGGCCAGGGGGGGGGGGGGAAGATGTGACTAATATTTCAATGCCTTAAATGAGTTCAATGATACCTTATCAGCAGGGCCCGGATTTTGATTACCGGTACCTAAAAATGAGTTCAATGATACCTTATCAGCAGGGCCCGGATTTTGATTACCGGTACCTAAAAATGTTTAAAAAATGACAATTAAATTATTGAAAAAATCCCAAAAATTTACCCGAAAACTTTAAAAATTACCCGAAAATTTGAATGAAACTGAGATAATTCCATCGCACAAAAGATGTAAACAGACTACGTCATTGTATGTTGAAATGATTTTATCACTTAGAGCGCGGGCGCCGTAAACTTACGTTCGAAGGTAACTTTTTAAAACGGCGGCGAGCGTAATATTACAGATCTAGCACTCGCATGTGGGTGCCAGTAAGCATGAAGTTGCACATACTATCGCGAGATAGCACCACGTCACTGCTCAGCGGAAGAATATCGATCTGTTCAAAGGCAAGCGATGCAAGTTCAAGTAGGTCAAAGATGTTTTCCTATCCTTTGTTTTTATTCTTTGTGGACAGATTTTTCTCTCGAAAAATAAAACGTTGAGTTTATTCTTTGCCTAGTATATATATTTGGGGTTATAATTCGCATTACAGATTCTGAATCTGACGCAACCGAAGAGGCAGTTCTCCCTTCTACTTCTGCCAGCGCGCCCACTCGTTCCAGGACGAGAGCACGCGCAACAGATGTTTACGTTATTTTTATTACACTATAGTTTGATTTTCAATCGTGTCAGATTTGTATTAAATTTGCCGTGTAAGGGTTCGGAAATCGAACGGACTTTTCAATTTATTTGTCACTCAAACCACATTCAGTTTGTGCCATTCTGAACATAGCCATAAATTCTGGAAATCAGCCAGCACAGGGGTGAGGAGCAACATTTAAGGCATCAGCAGGGTAAGTGTTAATAGGGACCTAATATGATTTAGTTATTATTTGACAAATACGAATTATTTGCACACAAATACTGGTTATTATTTCAGTCTAAAGTTGGGCACTTCCAGTTCTGTGTATCTTCTTTTCAAGGAAAATAACACTTCATGGTATGTGGACCTGTAAGGATGCAACGTCTGAAGAACCAAGAAAAGAGAGAATTTCGCCGTTAGGAACTAGATATCAGTATCGGATTAGAAGTAATTAGAAAAGTGGGGCTTAAAATACATGACAGGCTATAGAGGCTTACCTCATTCCACGTTACGGTAGATGACTGATCATGCGTAGATTCTTACAGGAAAAAGAACGACGATTGTCGAAAACACAAATCCACTTAGCACATATTTACACTGAGGTATATAACCAGACTGGCACTACTGAAAAAAGTTCCAATAAAATGTTCAACTCCTGTATTTTACTCACATTGGCTATTCCTATAGAACATTCTCCGAATTTTGATGGCGACGGACACCGTCAACTGCACGAGATCAAAGAAGTACTGCGGAGTTAGCGAAATCTCCCCTATTTCTAGCCTATTTTCATTTTATGAAAAATAGGCAGATGAGATCACCTTTTGTCCGTGTGTCTGTGTGTGTGTGATTCGTGTGTGTGTCGTCGTCCCCCCCCCTAATAATGTCTAAACAACAGAAGCGATTTCAATGAAACTCGGTAAGATCATAGCACAATTTTGGCCGACCCCGACCGTGCCCTTCAAATTTTATTCTGTCGCACCAATCCAACATGGTGGCTGTGCGAAATATTTGACCAGCATTCAGTATCTCCGAAACTATTATTAATATCACCCTGACATTTTGTATGGTGATAAAGGGCACTATTAGAAGTTTACTTATGAGATGTTCAAAAACCTGGTAAATACAAAACCAACATGGAGGCCAAGCGAAGTTGAGACTTTTAAATAGACTTTTCTCGCAATCCAATCAACCAAACGTAATTAAACTTGGTATAGCAAATGTTTCTACACATTGCAATGCATTGGCGTCAAATATAGTTCAATTGTTCACATAACCTCAAAATGGCGGCTGTGTGAAATATTTCACTGGCATTCTATATCTCCGAAACCATTACAGGTATCATCCTGAAATTTTGTACGATGATAAAGGGCACTGCTACAAGTGTATCTATGTGACGTTCAAAAACCTGTAATGTACAAAACGAACATGGCGGCCAAGCGAAGTTGAACCATTTTGCTGAACTTTTCTCTTGATTTAACCATCTGAGCGCAGTGAAATGTGGTACAGTGAATGATTATACATATTGTAATGCAATGGCATGTAATTTAGTTCAATTGTTTACATAACCTCAAGATGGCGGCTGTGCGAAATTTTAAAAGCACGTTTTTACTTCTTGTGTAATAATCATGCGATTGAAGTTTGAATACCACACGTACACGATAATCTTCATGTAATAGTACATAAATAAAAATCCATCCTGGCGACCATCTGAAATATTTAGACGGTTCTCAATATCTACGAATCTATCACAACAATGAAACTCAAATTTTGTACATTGATAGAGGCAATTAACAGGAGTAGGATATATGAAAATAGGCTGTATAGTCCTTCACGGAACTACTTGTTTAATAATCTGGTGATTTCTGGAGTTTTCTAAATAGAGATTCGGTGAAAATCTGTAGCGTAGAGCTGGCAAGCCTGGTCATCATTTATACCTTCTCACTAGTTTCTGCACGATAGACCTTCTTGGTGCACCACCCAGCATTTAAATAATAATTTTATTAATGCAACCAATGGCCATGTACTTTTTCTTTTCAGGATAAATAAGACAGCGCCTTATAGCTGGTGTTACGATTATGTGAGAGACCTGCCTAATTGTCCTGTTTTTCTACTTTATTTTGCTAATTCCGCTGACAAAGCCAACGCCGTGTTGCTACTTATTAAAGTCCTGTTGCTAATGAAGTTATTATGAGGCGACGCGTCGCGACGCTCTGCCGTAAACCCGAGGCAGGAGGGTGCCAGCCTAGTCTCTTTATATTGCTGTTAGTGCAATCGTGTATCCTAATGAACTGTTTATATACAGGCTTCTGGGAGCTATATTAGCGTTTCTTGACCTAGTAGTACCAGCCAACACTGCTTCAGTTGTTGTTAATTTGGTTGGTTCCTTAGTTTACGGGCTGTGACTACGTGGTCATGTAACCCCGTGTACTTTGGGTGTGTGTAGAATCTGTCTGATAACCGGTGTTAATTGTGATGACTGTATTAGTGTGTGTTATCTGTTTTAATTCAAGTAAGGACTGTAGACAGTAATTTCAAGTTTTTACTACTTTTGCTACCAAATGCTACCATCCTCGACACCTAGTTTGAGGACTTGGCTACTAGATGACATCGCAATCGGATCCTGGCGGCGAACGTTGTAACTAATAGAGAGTAATCAATTCTGACCTACAAAGTTTGGCTTTACACAAGTGTAGTTACTGGCAGGTTCATTTTCATGCCATAAATCAACGACATGGACCGCCGGCTTTACTTCCCCTCCAAAGGAAGGCATAGGCTACTGAGGGATTTTTAACGCTCTTACGACTTCGGCCGGGTTTGAACCCGTGACCTTGGGCATAGGAGCTCAGCATGCTAACAACTTGTTAATTTATTTTGCGGCTTTAGCCCCGTGTACATGGGTGTGTGAAGTATTTGTCTGATAACTCGTACGCTGCGGTAAGGTTCTCGCCTTCTGTGTCAAAGGTTGCAGGATCGAATCCTAACACTGGCAGTTCTCATTCGAGGGTGCGCAAAGGCGAGGGAGCCGTGCCATTCGATTTAATGGCACGTTAAAGATCCCCTAAGGGAGAAAATTCTGGGACCCTGGCGTCTCTAAAAGCAAAAAGGGACGTAAAACCAATAATTAACGAGCCTAAAATGGCAATAATTATGACACAAGTATGTTTATAAAACGAGCCTCTCTGGAGGCCACACTATCATCATTATCATTATTATTATTATTGAATGACCCTCGTATAATTATCGTCGAACATAAACAGTCCTATGCAACTCTCCTACAATGGTAATGAAGGAATCTGCCCATGCAATTTCTAGCGAGGCGTGGCATGCCAAGCGGATGTGAGCCGACTCGGCAACGCTGTACAACTTTCACCGCAACGGCTAGCAGCTGAGCCATGTCATTTTATCACGTACAAATACAAACCGATATAAAATTAGTGAAATCATTTGCTTATTTCACAGTCATACAGCATAACCCTTTGTTATATAAGGATTACAACGCCACTAAGAACGCAATTTTCCAACCACCACGAGCCGAGAAAAAGTTACCTTACAAAAATGATAACAACTTTGTTTCTTGGACACGCAACATTTTGGGATGTATAAACTAGTTATAAAACATTCTAATGTATACTGTGTTAAAATTTGGATTGGATCTGATGACGGGTTTTTGAGATAATGATTCTTAAAATTGACGCATGGTTGAAACACGCTCAAAAACGGGCTCTTTTTGTGTTCCAACTACGATAAAAAATATTAAAATATAAATTTTAAAATCCAAACCTACATGAACTAACGTATAATAGAACGACGAAAATGATGATGTGATTGGATTTTGTGAAAGCCTATTAGTTACTTCACAAACAACCTTCAAACTCGAGTGCACATAATATTTTGGTCGACAGTAGTGTTTCCTTTTTGTTGTACATTATTATTATTATTATTATTTATTTACCATAAATCGTACACGAAGTATGGAAGGCCTAGTGAAAAAGGGCAAGCCCCACATACATATTTCATGCTTCACAGGCACAGCTTACATCTACATTTGTTTTAACAATATTTACAAGTTTTACAAAGATATTTGCAGTATTTACATATTTAGAATATTGACATAGTACATTTTCCTGTTCACTCACTCTCTCACGCACGCACTTTCATAGCCTCGATCACTCCATACATTCATTCATTCCATTCAGATACTCATTCATTCAGCGAGACAATCAATCACTCATACAGACGTTTATTTATACAATGTACCTTTTTACGTACGGCTTGAATTTCCTAAGAGGCAAGATCTTGGCATCCCCTGGCAGCGCGTTCCATAACCGCGTAGTGCGGCCGTAGAAACCTGTCAGGTAAGCATTGCTACGTGCGAAGGGCGGAACGAGGGTTACACCTCGTCCTCTCCGAACTTAGCGATATGCCAATGACAGTCGTCAAAAAGGGTCAATATTAATGGAACCTGTAAGGGATTTTTTAAGAAAAATTAGATCAATTTGTGTGGCTGTTGCCTCTATAGATGGAAATTTTGACAAAGGGGAAGCGGAATAACGAGCTATTAGCCTTTCTGCGCGGCGCTGTACACGCTGGAGCTTGTTCATGTTTTCCGCTGTAGTGGGATGCCAAGCAGGTAAGCCGTACGTTAATATCGGACGGACCATGCATGTGTAAGCCATCCTGAAGGCTCTGGGTTTACAGCCTCTCATGTTTCTGTACAAGAAGCCCAGAACTTTGGTGGCCTTACATCTTGCCTCTTCACTTTGTATGTTCCAATTCAGGGTGTCGGAGATTGTTACCCCTAATAACTTTAAGTTTGTGCATTGTGGGATGACACTGTTCATAATTTTGTATTCATTCTCAATGGGTTTTTGTGACCTGGTTATTCTTATGTATTTACATTTTTGTACATTTATATTTAAATTATTCACAGAACACCACAGCGATAAGTTGTCCAGATTTGATTTAAGACAGAGGGAATCTTCTTCACATTTAATGCCCCTGTATAGCACGGTGTCATCTGCATATAGTGACATTGATGAGGTGACACAGCCAGGAAGATCGAGCACATATATAGTGAAGAGAAGAGGTCCGATCACAGAGCCCTGAATCACTCCAGAAGTAACTTGAGCAGCCTGCGATCGAGCTCCTCCGTACACCACACACTGTGTTCGACCCTCTAGGAATGACCTCACCCATGCAAGTAAGCTACCCCGTATGTTAAGCTGCTGTAGCTTTAACAAAAGTCTTTCATGAGACACTTGATCGAAGACCTTAGCCCAATCCAGTGCAATACAGTCCACTTGTTTCACTTCTGGCTGATTCAAGTAGAACTGAAACTCATCAATGACTTTTGTCAATAGAGTAGTGCAAGAACGACCCGGAAGAAAACCGTACTGATTTGGGTCGAGCAGATTGTTCTCCCGTAGGAATTCCAGCACACTGTTTGCTACTAGCCGCTCCATACATTTACAAATTATAGATGTTAGACACACCGGTCTGTAATTTGCAACATCCTCTCTGTCACCTTGCTTATAGATTGGCACCACGTTAGCACATTTCCACCCACACGGCACTGAACCTTGGTTGATAGACAGGTTGAATAACGCACACAGAGAGGGCGCTAATGCTTCCGCACACTGCAGCAGGATCCGTCCGGGAACATCATCTGGGCCGGTCGCCGCATGTGGTTTAATCTTCCGTAGGCTCTGAATCACCTCAGTTGTTGTGAAGTACAGGTTGGAGAGTGGGAGGAGTGGAAGTGATGACCTTGGCAGAAGCAGGTTCATGGTCATATCCGGCTTAGAAAAGTTCTGCTTGAAACTGTCACTGAACGCTGTTGCAATATCTTGGGGAGCACTGAGGAATGTACCGTTACAGTGAAATGAGGCTGGCGCAGCGGTGCCGCGTCTTCTGGACAAAAATTTCCACATTTCACTGGTGTTGCTTATTTTGTGAATATAATTGTCGTATGTTTCGCGAATTAAGTTCTTTGTTTGGTTCCTGATGTTCTTGTATTTTTCCCACATGATGTCAGTTGAGCAACTTTTCCATTTCTTGTATAAAACGTTCCTTTTCCTAATCATTTTAATGACTTCCTTCGTCACCCAAGGAGAATTTTTCTTCCTACTAATGGTTATTTTTGGTATAGCTATATCCACACATTCAAAGAAACTTTTTCGCAAGGCGTGCCACACTGAGTTGATGTCGCTGGTGTCCAGAATACATGGGGTGGGAAGGTGTTTGAGGAATAAAGATGATAGCAGTTTCCAGTCTGCCTTTTTGTAATTGTATACTGTCCTCACTGTGCTCTTGCTGCGTGGTTTGTTGTAATGCAATGTGGTAAAGATGGCTGCGTGATCACTGAAACCGGGTATGACTTCAGCTTTCTGTACGGAGGAAGGAAGGCTTGTGAGGAATAGGTCTATTGTGGAGCGTGTAGTTTGTGTGATTCGAGTTGCTTCGGTTATCAATTGGTCTAGGAATAAATCGTAGAATGCGGTAAGGAATTCATTAGCAATGGGATCCTTGGGATTGGGAGGAGAGTTTTGCCAGTCTATTTCTAAATTAAAATCGCCTTTACGATATTAAGACTGTGAGGTCTTTGAAAGTTCTTCAGCAATGATGAGTTAGTATTCTTTGAATTGTAAGTCTACTGCGACAGGTGATCGAATTAGAACAATTGCCGGAGTCAGAGAGGGTTCAACTGTCACAAAGTGCCAGGATATCTCACCCCCAGAGAGATTGTGATTCAATTACAGAGTTCAAATTTGAATTCAATTGTCTGGCAAGTTCGTGGGGGAATCGTACGAGACAGGAGTGTCTCAATTATAATGGACTCTTACACAGTGAAAAAAGACGCACTGGTGATTGTGTGACACTGAACTGTTCTCTTCTATCGTGAGTTACATTTCCACTGGAGTTTGTGGATTTTTGAGGACACGCAAAGAAACCTAGACGTACATTAGGCGTCTTCCCTGAAAAGCTTTATGTAGACGAAATGTAAATGATTTTGAGTCGGTTTACACTATTGTACCCGTATTGTAATTTGTGTTATTCCCTAAACCTGAAGACAATTACAGGAGATTAGGGGACGTTCGGGTGGTACTGGTCGGCAGCTGTAGAGTTCCTTTACTGTAACTTTGCACTTTTTTGACAGCTAAGGTTGACAAATTTCATAAGGAAAGACTCAGTTTATAACCTGTAATCCATAACAACAATATATACATGTTTTAATTACATGTAAGATTACTCAGGTTATTTTCTCGCTGGTCCCATTAACTGGGAATATATTGGGAACATATTCTGTCGGCCAGACTGGAAAGTTGTCGTATCAATCTGCAGCACCACGTGCTCGTGGGATGGGTGTGCTGTTGG
Organism: Meconema thalassinum; assembly: GCA_946902985.2. Classification (NCBI taxonomy): domain Eukaryota; kingdom Metazoa; phylum Arthropoda; class Insecta; order Orthoptera; family Tettigoniidae; genus Meconema; species Meconema thalassinum. The sequence goes on along the minus strand of OX336393.1, from coordinate 502,760,273 downwards.
TATAGGACGCACTACCGTGTTCATCCACCTGTGCAAATAACGTGATTATTATATTAAATTTATATAATTATAACAAGCTGACCCGGCAGACGTTGTCCTGCCAATCAAAGAAAGTGTTGTAACATTGTTTCTTGAAGTGCTTTTGGATACACAATATTTTCTTCAATTTCTGTTAACTGCCTCTAAACTATCGTGAATTGAATTAACTAATTTAGAAACATTCGTTGGAGCGTGCACAACAACTCTCCAAAGTTTCATCCCAAACGGATAAATGGCATTTAACGCATACTCGATTTGGTTTAAATGATTCGTGCGCTGTCACTCATTTGTTGAATCTACTCGCGCTCTTCCAACTGCGAAATGGATTTACTAAGTTAGAAAGTTTCACGTAAGTGTACACAACAACTCATCAATCTTTCATCGCATTCGATGTATAGTATATGAACGCATACAGGATTTTGTTGGAACGCTTCGCGCGTCGTCACTCATTTGTTACATCTACTCGTGCGCTACCAATATTGTAAAATGGATTCACCAAGTTGAACACCTTCCCTGGCGTGTACACAACAACACATCAAAGTTTCATCGGAATCGGATGAATGACGTATGAACGCATAAGTGATTTACTTTAAATGATTCGCGTGCCGTCACTCATTTGTTGAATCTACTCATGCGCTACCTATTGTAAAATAGATTTACTAAGCCTGAAACCTTCTCAGGCGTGTACTCAATGATTTGTGCAAAATATTAGGCCTAAAAATTAAGTTGTTGTGTAGGCCTGAAAGTTAGCTTACATGGTGACATTTTTCGTACGATTTATTTTAATATCAAGCCAAAAGTTCAAGTAGACCTTATTGTCTTCAGGATATCTTACACCATACCTTAGTAAGCACTTTCCTAGAGCTGTGAAATGTTGAGCCTGAAAATAATTCCACTCTAACATTTAAGTTATCAGATGCTGGGTCATAGCACGCCCAATGATGTAACATTCTGTCAGCGTGCCGTCAGTGGTGGTGTATTCTTTGAATACACGGTACGAGAGAATAAAGTCTATTGCTCTTTGCATGTTCATTTCTTCCTTCCTCTTTGTCAAAACACCAACAGTGATCTTCTGTTTTCTCCTTGATGGGCAAATCTCTTATGTCTTCATAAGTCTGTTCTAGATATATAACTTCTGTGACCCACCTAGCGTCATCTAGCAGCGAATCTCTGAAGCTACTCAATTTCTCCTGGTGCGAGAGGAATTACATATCCATCTGGCCACCAGATCTTGTTACAATCGCCAGCTATTTTCTCCTTGAGCAAGAGGACTACGTCTACTGTTTCACTCACCATGATGCGCTAATATCGCCTACCATCAACTCTTTGAAGACCATTCATCAAGAAGAACATTTATGTTTGATAAGTTGGTTATGCTGATATGTATACCTTTTGTCTCCTACCCCCACTCTTTTCCCTTCCTTGGACCCTCTGTGCTTCGATGAGCTAGTCTCACTTCGCAATCGGCAGTTGACTCGGTCAGTCAAAGCTCCTCTCGAGCTAGTCTCCTCAACCCAAGAGGCAAACTCTCTTCTACGCCATGTTGGCAAAGTAGTTATCGTCAAAGGGAACTTCATCTTCTACATGAAATCAAGATAAGTACCATCTTAAAGTTTTAACCTCATCTTCATGGTTTTAACTTTCACGTGCTTTTAAAGATGTTTTATAGACAGTGTGCGATTGCTTATTTTGGGGCAAAAATCATTCTTCGTGGGATTTGCCATGTTGAGCCTTTGTTTGTATAAGCCAACCTTACTAAAAAAGAGCTTTTCTTAAGCTATTCAAATGAGAAATCCTCTCACTACGTGGGATATTATCTAAATACCCGCTGTCTATAATTCACCGAGCTAGTTCCTCCGTTGGATTTACATTAGCCCCAATTTTTCTACTGAGATCGTTCTGGAACCTTCTAGATTCTGTATTTTATCTACAAGTCCTGCCGTTATGAAATCTTCACTCACTTGTGAAAATGCTACTTAAAATTGAAGAATCTCACTTCGGAATTAAAGCTAAATATCGAATTTACTTCCTCCGTTGGACATTTTATGGCGCATTTGATTGCAATCTACCATTTTCTCCAGCAATAGTCTTTTGTTCATCTAGTGCAACTAGTCATCTTTTTTCAAATTGAAACAACTTTCTTTGCCATAAACTCTCGTGTTTCTACAGTGAACTTTTTATAAGTTTCAACGAACTATAGTGAAAACTAGTGTTTGCTCAACTTTTCTACCGCGTCGCGATCGTCCGTTTATATTTAAATAAGGCCATGAACATTTTTCCTCAATCCCCTATTTCTCTTTCCTAAACCTCCTACTAACAATCCGTAATAAATGTTTCAATTTAGGTCTGTTTCAATAAGGTGTCACTCTGCGAAGTGCCCTTCCATTTTTCTTGTTTATCATTAAGTAATTGCTGTATAATTATGTGTTTTATACACGGTTTAAGTTTACATTGGTTTTTCTCTATTATCAGGAAAACCAATATTTTCAACTCTTGAGTGAGTTATTTTTAGGTCTCACGAAATGGAAACTGCCCCATTTGGCTCGTGATTCCGAATTAAACATAGGAAGTCTAGAACCTTCCTTTTGATTACTTACTTAGGTTTCACAGTAAGTGACCTGCCCTCCTTTGTATAATTCTCATAAAGTAATCCTCTTTAAATATAAGAAGTTGTAGGAACTTCTATTTTATGCTTTATGTTTTCCTTATAGTTAGCTTTAAAGTTGTTATTCTCTCTAGAATATTCTTTCAGAAATTTCTTATAGTACACTCCTTGTACTCTTGTAAATGTTTAAACTTTAATCATTTCATTTGGTCCTTTTTCAAATCTTAAAAAGATTTTAATACCAGGTTTAAAACCTTAAGAATTGTTATTTGCCTGGAGCAATTTCTGAATGTTGTCGGAGGTCTGCGACCTCAAATTGTTAATAAGTTTGGAAAATATTTATTTGTTAAAAATATTAATTTCTCCTGAATTGTTAAATAAATTAAGCGTTCTTTTTCTCTTTTTCATTTTTCTAATACAAAGGTTAAACAAGGTCCTGTCCTCCTTGGCTCTCCCTACTCGATGCCCTTAAATCTATCAATAGGGATTTTACCACTTGTTGCATTTGAGCAAAAACTCTTAGTGGTAACCTTTTCAAAGCTTCTCTTAGCTTTAATAGCTAATTCTAATTGGCCAGTAAGGCAAGTAAAGCTCGCTAAGCCAGCTACCTGCTTGTGGAAATCTTCTCCGAAAACTTATGGTCAATTTTCCTAAAGATAAGTGTTTCTTTTTTGTCTAAGCTTTCAGCCGGCCTCTCGCTGAGTAAAGGCTTAGCCATTTCCAAAGGCAACCATTGGTTCACTTACCAAGATTACTTTCCAAGTTATAATTTTTCGTCACTATCCTTCCTGGAAGCACTGGGTCTCTTTTTCCAGAAATTCTATAACTTCGAAAATTGGAAATACCAAACTTGATTTGAATTATTGGCATTCTTCGAATCATTTCACAAAAACTAATTTCTTTGAGAAGACATGCAATAAATCGTTTGCTCTCAGCCTTGCCAGACCATCACCCTTCCCCATAGTACTTTTATACATGCTTGGGAGGAAATATACTAAAGCCTCTCTCTTGCAAACCGCCCAAGTCCTAGCTGCGGTTCCCGTTAGCCTCGACCAAGCTCGTACCTACTTTAGGTATCAGAGAGTTAATTTCCAGGGGCAACTGCTTCTAAGGGTATTTAAAGTTAAACTTATCAATTTTGTGGGACTCTCCTCCTATCTTTCTATCCTTTTTCTCCAATCCAAAATCTACTTCCTTCTCTTAATCATCTTCCCTAGGTGGGTGGGTTATTCCTCAGCCAATAATCTACCCAAAAATTGGTACCGAAACCCGGGAGAGTCCATTTGTCATTTTTTCCATTTGACAATACCCTGCAAATTATTAATATCTGCTTTGAATTTTTCAGCAATAACTACATCATGCAAAGCCTGTGAACGGGAAAGAGGCCACTCCTGTCTCCTTTGGTGTGTCCCGTTCTTTCTACTTATTTGCTGCTGCCAGCTTGACAGCATTTCCAAGGTTCCACAGTATCGTGAGTTACATTTCAATCTATTCTTTATAACATGGCTCCTACTGAGAAGGATAAAGATGAAAAACTTACTTCTAAACGAGCATCCTATAAATGACAAATTACCCGTTTTAGAAAGTACATAAAAGAGTTAGATCCCTCAGAAACTCAATTAGACTTGTTGAAACATCGTGTACGAGATTATGAACGTTCTTATGAAAATTATTGTAACATCCAAACTGAAATAGAAACTTGCATGCTCAATCAAACCGAAGATCGAGTTGAAGTAGAAAACCAATATTACGAAGGCATAGGTTCTGCTTTCAAAATAATACGCCAACTCGAAGAGGAGCAGAAAAAGGACGCTTCTGTTCTCGGTTCCCTTCACGAACCACAAACTTCTTTCCGTGCGGGTACTCACAAGCCCAAACCAATTTTACCGAAAATTGATTTACCCCATTTTTCTGGAGATGAATCTGCTTGGGATTCTTTCTATGAATTATTTTGCTCCCTTGTTCACGACAATGAAGACATTCAAGTCATTTACAAGTTTCAGTACTTGAGATCTATCCTCCGAGGTCAAGCTTTGCAGTTGGTCGAAGCACTTCCTCTGCGTGCCGAAAATTATTCCATTGCCTTTAACTTATTAAAGGAAAGATATGGAAATTTACGGTTACGTATTCAACGCAATATAAAGGCTCTATTCAATCTACCTGCGTCACAGCACAATGACGTCACTAGTCTACGTACTCTAGTTGACACTACACAACTTCACGTTAAGGCTCTGTCCCAATTAGATCAACCTACTAATTATTGGGATACTTTCCTAATATATATAGTGATTGCTAAAGTTGTTACTGCTACCCTCAAAGCTTGGGAAATTGAACTTTCTAAAGAAGATGACTACACTTACGAGCATTTAGTTACTTTCATAAACGCTAGATGCCAAATTTTAACCGCTCTAGCCAATCAAATTGAACCTTCATCTCCTAGTTCCAAATTCGAATTAATGTCCATCAAACCCAAAAGTGAACGCTCGGCGTCTAATACCCAAAAATCCGGGTCCAGCTCATCCAAATTCAAATCAAACACTACTGGTTACCCAACTAGGTCTAGTGAACGTCATGTTGCTAGCTCTATTGTTTTAAACACTCAAAGCGAACCTCGCAAGAGTTTAAACGAACCTGTAAAGTGCATACTTTGTAAAGATTCCCATGCCCTATACCTCTGTAAATCCTTTAAAGAAATGTCAGTCGACGACAGACGAAAATTAGTTGCTCAAAACAAGCATTGTTTTAACTGCCTAGCGCCCACGCATTCTGCTTCTAATTGCAAGTCCACAAGACTTTGCTACCATTGTGAAAAGGCTCATCATACTTTGCTACATCGTCATGATCAGGCAAGGTCTTCGACAGCATCCACTTCTCCTAAAAATGATAGTGCTAATAGTTCTAATGCCTCATCGTATATTCAAAATGCAAAGTCCATTCGCAGTGCTCAAGTATTGTTGTCTACTATTCAAATTGAAGTTCAGGATAACTTTGGCAACTGGGTCCGTGCACGCGGCCTTTTAGATTCAGCTGCAACTCATGATTTTGTGTCTAATTCCTTAATTAGAAAATTAGGCCTACCCGTAAACCCCACTTCTATCAACGTGTCGGGCATCAACAGCTCAAAATCGCAAGCTTTACAATTCTCAAAACTAACCATAAGAGATATTTGTCATAGAAACAACTTTTTTAAACTTAATTGTTTAATTCTCAATAGCATTGGAGAAGACACTCCAAGTCACTCGGTGGATATTTCAGGGTTAAACATTCCCTCGCATTAAAGGTTAGCCGATCCTTTGTTTAACATACAAAACCCCATTGACATACTCTTTAGTGCCAATGTCTTTTGGAATTGCCTTCGGAAACAGGTTCGCAAGTTGTCCTCTAACGTGGTCGCCAGAGACACTAATTTTGGATGGATCGTCACAGGGCAACTTCCCCATTATTCTCCCCAACCTGCATTGCAATGTTACTTCTCCAATACTGATCTGGAACAGTTTTGGAGGCTTGAAAACGTTGATTCTCCTAACGTAACCTCTTCAGAAAATGAATTCTGTGAGCAACTTTTTTTGAACACCATCACTCGTTATTCTGATGGCCGGTTCATTGTTCAAATGCCAAGATTACACAATCCCCCCAAACTTATTAACTCTCAGCCTAAAGCTCGAAAAGCTCTCTTTGCTATCGAGAGCAAATTCAAAAAGGAACCCCTTGTCAAAAAGCAGTACACTGATTTCATGGATGAGTATGAAAGCTTAGATCATATGGAGGTTGTTAACAAATCCGATGATGAATTGCACCCCCCATTTGAAACGGTTTATTTAAATCATCATCCTGTGTGGAAAAACACTCTTGTAAAAGATAAAATCCGAGTTGTTTTCAATGGTTCATCGCCCGACGTTAATGGCAACAGCCTTAACGACACTCTTTACTCTGGTCCTGCCATTCAGTCAGATCTATCTGCTATACTTTTAAACTTTCGATTATTTCCCATAGCTGTCATAGCCGATATAAAACAGATGTACCGTCAAGTTTTAATTCAACCGGAACAACGAGATCTTCAAAGAATCTTGTGGCGTGATGAAATCAGCAAGCCCATTAAGGTATTTCGCTTAAAAACAATTACTTATGGTTTAAAACCCTCCGCATTCCTCGCTATTCGATCTCTACATTTGTTAGCCTCACAAGATGGTTATTTATTTAATTCCAAAGCCTCTGAGGCACTAACTACGTCATTCTATGTTGACGATTACTTGCAGTCCTTCTCCACTTTTGAGGAAGCTTCTTTTGTGTCTTTAGAACTTCAAGCATTACTAAGGAATGGAGGTTTCCCACTTCATAAGTGGAACTCCAACTCCCCTGAGTTTCTCGCCCAATTTCCCATCGAAGACGTAGATCCTTCTTCTGTCGAAATTTGTGGAAACTCCGAATCTATAAAAACTCTGGGAGTTCACTGGTGCACTAGCACTGACACTCTTATCTATAAAGTTACGCTCGCAGAAGAGCTTCCTAATACAAAAAGACAAATCCTCTCTGAAATAGCAAAAATTTTTGATCCGCTTCAATTTCTTGCCCCAGTTATCGTTATAGCCAAACTCTTCATGCAAGAGCTGTGGTCGCTTAAATGTGAATGGGATGACACTGTCCCTCTTTCTTTTCTTAATCGTTGGCTCTCGTTTCGCAGCAATTTGCTGGATCTTTCCCTTATTGAAATTCCCAGGAATTTAATCAGCTCTCATTCTAATGCATTCTTTTTCCTTCATGTGTTCGCGGACAGTTCCGAAAAAGCTTACGGTTGCTGTGCATATTTAGTTTATCACGATTCATTCTATGGATCTCTAGTTTCCAACCTTGTTTGTGCCAAATCGAAGGTCGCCCCTCTCAAAACTATCACTTTGCCTAGGCTCGAACTGTGCGCTGCACTTATGGCTGCAGAACTTGTCAAGAAATTACGGGAAGTATTAAAAGTCGAATTCTCGCAAATTTATCTCTGGAGCGATTCCATGATCACCCTTTCTTGGATCGCTAAGAACCCTTCTCACTGGCAAACTTTTGTGGCAAATAGGGTTTCCAAAATTCAAACTCTTTCTTCTGGATGTCAATGGAGGCATGTGCCTAGTGCCGATAATCCAGCCGATATTATCTCTCGTGGTTGTTTACCTTCTCAATTGGCAGCTTCCCAATTGTACTGGCATGGGCCCTCGTGGTTAATCAAAGACTCTTCTTCATGGCCTTCTAAACCTCTAGCTACAAACTTCAACTTGCCTGACGCTAAAGTACCTCTATCTATTGCTTCGTGTCTGGTTTCCAACGCTTCTCATCCTCTGTTGTCCCGCTATTCTTCTTTTCATAAATTAATACGAATTATTGCCTATCTCCTTAGATGGAAATATTTTGTGGTTGACCAACCTCTTCTCCCCAAACCACACCTTACCAATCATGAATTGAATCTCGCTACCATCAAAGTTTTACAACTGACACAGCAAGAAGCCTTTTTTTTTTTTCAGAATTGTCTTTGCTTTCTTCTAAAAGAGATCTTCCCAAATCCAGCCGTCTTCGTGCTTTAGCCCCGTTTCTTGATGACCATGGGTTACTCAGGGTAGGTGGAAGGCTCTCGCAATCTTTACTCTCTGAGGACAAAAAGCATCCCGTTATTTTGCCTTCCAAACATCACGTAACTTCCTTAATTATACGTGACTTTCATTATCGTAATCTGCATGTTGGTACACGCACTCTGCTTTGCTTCTTAAGGGAAAAGTACTGGATTATAAATGGAATTCATGAAGTTTCTTCTGTAATTCATAAGTGCATTCCTTGCTTCAAAGCGAAACCTAAAATCAATACTCAATTAATGAGCGATCTGCCCTCTTTTCGCTCTTCTCCTATACGCCCATTTGCTTTAACTGGCGTGGACTATATGGGTCCGTTCCAATATCAACGAAACTCTCCTGAAGCTAAACGCAAATTGTTTGGTAAGCTTTATGTTTCTCTCTTTGTTTGCATGGTTACAGGCGCAATCCACTTGGAACTAGTAACGAATGCTTCTACTTCTTACTTTTTATCAGCTGTCTCTCGCTTCACTGCTAGGCGTGGTGTTCCTTCAGAGATGTTCTCTGATAACGCTTCCACCTTTCAGGGCGCAGCTTCCCTGTGGAAGAAAGCTCTCACTTCCTCTCCTGCCATGGAACAAATTTCTAATTTTTCCTACTCAAAGGGTTTCAAATGGCGCTTTATACCTCCTTACGCTCCTCATCACGGTGGTAGGTGGGAATCTTGCGTAAAGCTCACTAAACGTCATTTAAGAAAAGTCTTAGGTAATCGAACTCTGACTTACGAAGAATTCAATTCACTGTCTGTTTTGATAGAAGGTGTTGTTAATTCTCGTCCTTTAACTCCGCTTTCCAATGACCCTGATGACCTGCTTCCGCTTACACCTGGTCATTTCCTTATCCGCACTTCTCTTTCTGCTCCTCCTCCTCTTCCCAATTCTCACAGGGATTTTAATCTACCTATTGTTTGGCGTAAACTTGAAGCCCTCCGTAATTCTTTTTGGAAGAGGTGGAACCTGGAATATTTAATTTCCTTGCAACGGAGACAGAAGTGGTTTCTTTCCAGTCCTGACATTAAGGTGGGGGACTTGGTCTTAGTTAGGGATGTATCACCCCCCTTAGTATGGATTTCTGGCAGAGTGACCGAGTGTTATCCTGGAAGAGATGGGAGAGTCAGGGTGGCCAAAATCTTGACCACTAATGGCGCTATCACAAGACCACTGTCTTTGATCGCACCTCTGCCATTAAATGTGTAATTGCTTATTTGTTCTCTGTTGGTGTTTGTCCCCCCAGTATGGTGTATTCTTTGAATACACGGTACGAGAGAATAAAGTCTATTGCTCTTTGCATGTTCATTTCTTCCTTCCTCTTTGTCAAAACACCAACAGTGATCTTCTGTTTTCTCCTTGATGGGTAAATCTCTTATGTCTTCATAAGTCTGTTCTAGATATATAACTTCTGTGACCCACCTAGCGTCATCTAGCAGCGAATCTCTGAAGCTACTCAATTTCTCATGGTGCGAGAGGACTTACATATCCATCTGGCCACCAGATCTTGTTACCATCGCCAGCTATTTTCTCCTTGAGCAAGAGGACTACGTCTACTGTTTCACTCATCATGCTGCGCTAATATCGCCTACCATCAACTCTTTGAAGACCATTCATCAAGAAGAACATTTATGTTTGATAAGTTGGTTATGCTGATATGTATACCTTTTGTCTCCTACCCCCACTCTTTTCCCTTCCTTGGACCCTCTGTGCTTCGATGAGCTGGTCTCACTTCGCAATCGGCAGTTGACTCGGTCAGTCAAAGCTCCTCTCGAGCTAGTCTCCTCAACCCAAGAGGCAAACTCTCTTCTACGCCATGTTGGCAAAGTAGTTATCGTCAAAGGGAACTTCATCTTCTACATGAAATCAAGATAAGTATCATCTTAAAGTTTTAACCTCATCTTCATGGTTTTAACTTTCACGTGCTTTTAAATATGTTTTATAGACAGTGTGCGATTGCTTATTTTGGGGCAAAAATCATTCTTCGTGGGATTTGCCATGTTGAGCCTTTGTTTGTATAAGCCAACCTTACTAAAAAGAGCTTTTCTTAAGCTATTCAAATGAGAAATCCTCTCACTACGTGGGATATTATCTAAATACCCGCTGTCTATAATTCACCGAGCTAGTTCCTCCGTTGGATTTACATTAGGCCCAATTTTTCTACTGAGATCGTTCTGGAACCTTCTAGATTCTGTATTTTATCTACAAGTCCTGCCGTTATGAAATCTTCACTCACTTGTGAAAATGCTACTTAAAATTGAAGAATCTCACTTCGGAATTAAAGCTAAATATCGAATTTACTTCCTCCGTTGGACATTTTATGGCGCATTTGATTGCAATCTACCATTTTCTCCAGCAATAGTCTTTTGTTCATCTAGTGCAACTAGTCATCTTTTTTCAAATTGAAACAACTTTCTTTGCCATAAACTCTCGTGTTTCTACAGTGAACTTTGTATAAGTTTCAACGAACTATAGTGAAAACTAGTGTTTGCTCAACTTTTCTACCGCGTCGCGATCGTCCGTTTATATTTAAATAAGGCCATGAACATTTTTCCTCAATCCCCTATTTCTCTTTCCTAAACCTCCTACTAACAATCCGTAATAAATGTTTCAATTTAGGTCTGTTTCAATAAGGTGTCACTCTGCGAAGTGCCCTTCCATTTTTCTTGTTTATCATTAAGTAATTGCTGTATAATTATGTGTTTTATACACGGTTTAAGTTTACATTGGTTTTTCTCTATTATCAGGAAAACCAATATTTTCAACTCTTGAGTGAGTTATTTTTAGGTCTCACGAAATGGAAACTGCCCCATTTGGCTCGTGATTCCGAATTAAACATAGGAAGTCTAGAACCTTCCTTTTGATTACTTACTTAGGTTTCACAGTAAGTGACCTGCCCTCCTTTGTATAATTCTCATAAAGTAATCCTCTTTAAATATAAGAAGTTGTAGGAACTTCTATTTTATGCTTTATGTTTTCCTTATAGTTAGCTTTAAAGTTGTTATTCTCTCTAGAATATTCTTTCAGAAATTTCTTATAGTACACTCCTTGTACTCTTGTAAATGTTTAAACTTTAATCATTTCATTTGGTCCTTTTTCAAATCTTAAAAAGATTTTAATACCAGGTTTAAAACCTTAAGAATTGTTATTTGCCTGGAGCAATTTCTGAATGTTGTCGGAGGTCTGCGACCTCAAATTGTTAATAAGTTTGGAAAATATTTATTTGTTAAAAATATTAATTTCTCCTGAATTGTTAAATAAATTAAGCGTTCTTTTTCTCTTTTTCATTTTTCTAATACAAAGGTTAAACAAGGTCCTGTCCTCCTTGGCTCTCCCTACTCGATGCCCTTAAATCTATCAATAGGGATTTTACCACTTGTTGCATTTGAGCAAAAACTCTTAGTGGTAACCTTTTCAAAGCTTCTCTTAGCTTTAATAGCTAATTCTAATTGGCCAGTAAGGCAAGTAAAGCTCGCTAAGCCAGCTACCTGCTTGTGGAAATCTTCTCCGAAAACTTATGGTCAATTTTCCTAAAGATAAGTGTTTCTTTTTTGTCTAAGCTTTCAGCCGGCCTCTCGCTGAGTAAAGGCTTAGCCATTTCCAAAGGCAACCATTGGTTCACTTACCAAGATTACTTTCCAAGTTATAATTTTTCGTCACTATCCTTCCTGGAAGCACTGGGTCTCTTTTTCCAGAAATTCTATAACTTCGAAAATTGGAAATACCAAACTTGATTTGAATTATTGGCATTCTTCGAATCATTTCACAAAAACTAATTTCTTTGAGAAGACATGCAATAAATCGTTTGCTCTCAGCCTTGCCAGACCATCACCCTTCCCCATAGTACTTTTATACATGCTTGGGAGGAAATATACTAAAGCCTCTCTCTTGCAAACCGCCCAAGTCCTAGCTGCGGTTCCCGTTAGCCTCGACCAAGCTCGTACCTACTTTAGGTATCAGAGAGTTAATTTCCAGGGGCAACTGCTTCTAAGGGTATTTAAAGTTAAACTTATCAATTTTGTGGGACTCTCCTCCTATCTTTCTATCCTTTTTCTCCAATCCAAAATCTACTTCCTTCTCTTAATCATCTTCCCTAGGTGGGTGGGTTATTCCTCAGCCAATAATCTACCCAAGTGGGTTTCAAGTGTGCTGTTAGAACGATTATTTGATAAATGCCGCAAAGAAATGCAAAGTTTCCTTTTAAAAAGGGCAATGAATTGATTTTCCGAGATGAATGTAGATTTAGGCAACTCATAACAGCCATTGCTGGCTGCCATGTGGGTGATAGCTCATTGGCTGCAATACACGTGGCAGCGGCGGATTGATCTGTCCAGTAGGACTATTTGTTCCCGCGAGAACTGTCAACAAGTGCAAAGTTACAGTAAACGAACTCTACTGGGCAAGCCCACATTCCGTTGTCAGAAACTGTTTATAGAAGTAACGGGTCTGTCAGCAGGTGGGAAGGTTGGGAACACCATAAATCAATCGAGAAGTTAGTAAAGTTGTTTGTGAGTGGTAGTGATTCCTTGTTCTTTGTGTGCATTTCACCCGGTACGGACTTACTTTTACTAAGAAGTAGTAGGGTATGAACTGGCTGTGCCTGGATTTGATACTGAAACTTTGAGCACAACAATAAATAAATAAATAAAAGAATGATTGAATGAATGAATGAATGAATGAATGAATGAATACATACATACACACATAAATATGTATATATAAATAAATAAATAAGTAAATAAATGAATGAATGAATACATACTGAACCCTTATGATATCATCTGATATAATAATGATTCATATTTTATTATATTTGAAAGAGAGTGTTCCTACACGCAGCAGGGGATTCGTGTTGAGGAAAAATGTTGCAACTATTGGGAGTTGGACGACAAGGCAAGTATATTTAAACCAAGCTTTTGAGACAAGGACAAGTGTGCCATAATTCCGGGAACTGAAGAGGTCAACGTCTAATATGCGTGGCATCAGTCAGTAGGTCATGAGACGGTTGATACCGATTTACGCAGGCAAGAGTAGGGGGACCAGGATCTGACAGGAAGAAGATGCTTGTACGTCATAAATTGGGGAGGAGTCTCCAGGTCAAACTCTCCGAGATGAATTTGAACCAACGCTTAAGGCCCGCGAAGAATTGGCGTACCTTCGATTTGGCGCAAAATTGAATATTAATAAAACCCATGATCATTTGTGTCTGCGCCGACCAAATTCTTAACCTGCGCAATAAGAGAAACTCAATGAAATTAGTCGCAAGTCCGTAACTTAAAAACTCCGAATTATTTTTTAAAATTGTCCCCACTACTGTCAATTTGCTGTGTTCTCTATAAATGTAGCCAAGCTGGTGGTTGAACTGACTTTATTTTGATGTGTCGTGGGCGACACTTGTGTGGACTTTATTTCGATGTGTCGCGGGCGACACTTGTGTGGGCATTATTTCGATGTGTCGTGGGCGACTTGTGTGGACTTTATTTCGATGTGTCGCGGGCGACACTTGTGTGGGCATTATTTCGATGTGTCGTGGGCGACTTGTGTGGACTTTATTTCGATGTGTCGTGGGCAACACTTGTGTGGGCATTATTTCGATGTGTCGTGGGCGACTTGTGTGGACTTTATTTCGATGTGTCGTGGGCAACACTTGTGTGGGCATTATTTCGATGTGTCGTGGGCGACTTGTGTGGACTTTATTTCGATGTGTCGTGGGCAACACTTGTGTGGGCATTATTTCGATGTGTCGTGGGCGACACTTGTGTGGACTTTATTTCGATGTGTCGCGGGCGACACTTGTGTGGGCTTTATTTCGATGTGTCGTGGGCGACACTTGTGTGGACTTTATTTCGATGTGTCGCGGGCGACACTTGTGTGGGCATTATTTCGATGTGTCGTGGGCGACTTGTGTGGACTTTATTTCGATGTGTCGTGGGCAACACTTGTGTGGGCATTATTTCGATGTGTCGTGGGCGACACTTGTGTGGACTTTATTTCGATGTGTCGTGGGCGACTTGTGTGGACTTTATTTCGATGTGTCGTGGGCAACACTTGTGTGGGCATTATTTCGATGTGTCGTGGGCGACACTTGTGTGGACTTTATTTCGATGTGTCGTGGGCGATACTTGTGTGGACTTTATTTCGATGTGTCGTGGGCGATACTTGTGTGGACTTTATTTCGATGTGTCGTGGACGACACTTGTGTGGGCATTATTTCGATGTGTCGTGGGCAACACTTGTGTGGGCATTATTTCGATGTGTCGTGGGCGACTTGTGTGGACTTTATTTCGATGTGTCGCGGGCGACACTTGTGTGGGCATTATTTCGATGTGTCGTGGGCGACTTGTGTGGACTTTATTTCGATGTGTCGTGGGCAACACTTGTGTGGACTTTATTTCGATGTGTCGTGGGCGACACTTGTGTGGGCTTTATTTCGATGTGTCGCGGGCGACTTGTGTGGAATTTATTTCGATGTGTCGCGGGCGACACTTGTGTGGGCATTATTTCGATGTGTCGTGGGCGACTTGTGTGGACTTTATTTCGATGTGTCGTGGGCGACACTTGTGTGGACTTTATTTCGATGTGTCGTGGGCGACACTTGTGTGGGCTTTATTTCGATGTGTCGTGGGTGACACTTGTGTGGACTTTATTTCGATGTGTCGTGGGCGACACTTGTGTGGGCTTTATTTCGATGTGTCGTGGGCGACACTTGTGTGGGCTTTATTTCGATGTGTCGTGGGCGAAGCCATAAATAATTAACACATGGCCCAATTTTCACAATTACGATATTTTAGCACAAATCTATATTTTTGCATATATAAAACTTATCACGCCATTCGATGTGTCGTGGGCGACACTTGTGTGGGCTTTATTTCGATGTGTCGTGGGCGACACTTGTGTGGGCTTTATTTCGATGTGTCGTGGGCGACACTTGTGTGGACTTTATTTCGATGTGTCGTGGGCGACACTTGTGTTGACGAAATACTAACTTCTAAACTCTGACGAGTTCTTCAAGTATTTAAATGTGTATAATTTGCGTGTGAATGGTAGAAGCTTCAGGCTTACAAATATTTAGGGAAAGTTTTCTTCGAATAAATTGCTCAGGACTTTGAGTGGATATTATCAGCTCATTTAGAAATTTTAGTAGTAATTGTAGTACTTTGAAATAACTGAACATTTCTATCCTAAGAAAACCAAGATGTCTGGAACGAGGCCAACAGTTGGAAGGATGATCATGGACACACCAGCGACTATGTCCAAGTCCGGCTAAATAACTGCTGGGTTATGAGTGGCGATGTGAGCTGAGATGTTTTGGCGGAGGAATAAGTACCACATATTGATTATTCAATTTTAGTTGTAGTTAGATAAGCTGGGGAAATATAAATAATATTCTTGTATTTTTTTATTGTAGTTTGATTTTTTATTCGGTTACCGACATTCGATTATAATGTCGTGCGTGACAATTTTTTTGTTCTGATTTAATTGATTGTAATGTAACTTGTAAATGTGCAATGCATGTACAGTGTATTGTTCATATCGCTTGAGCGGAATATTATGGTTTGAGCGATAAATGGCGCTTTTGTAGAATAAAACTTAACGGTAAACTTAGAATCTGCGGGGTAACATTTTAACCTTGTGTTTGATAAACAGGCGTTTTTATTGTGAATTGCCTAGAGAAATTTTATTGCAGGGAACCATAGTTCTCTTTGTAATCTGTAAAACTAAGGAAGTAATGATTTTATGATCTTTGGGAAAGCAATTTTAGTCTTTGCGTGGAATCCTAAATCTGGACGTATTTGAGGTGGAGAGAGTGAGGTGAAGTCATTACCCAGGTGTGCGTTATTTGGTGATGTGTGATGATGTGTGTCTACATGCGCGGGGAACATCGTGGTAATCAGCCCACGATTCCTGTCTGCAGCAAAATATAATTAACGGCAGTTAATTATATTTTGCAAGGAGGCAACTGGCTGAGATGTCGTGTCTTATAATTCCTGAGAGAATTATTGGGACAAAATAGGTATTTTATACACACATGTTTTCAGGAAATACAAGGTACTTCTAGGATCGAGAGCTGCTGTGAGCAAGCTCCCGATATTATTATGCGACGCGCTGGGTAAATGACATAATGGCTTCATATGTGACGGACAGGGTTAAGATAACACTAATTAGGTTTGAGGCTGGGTTACCGTGTCCTCATCTCTTAAAGTGAGGTGAGCCATTATTCTATATCTTGATTTAAAGGGTAGCTCGCCATACTCAGACCATAATTTTCATGCATTAAGATGAATTGATATCTATTTGTGTGTTATAATTAAATGCCATTGGGCATAGTGTTGTTCTTTTTTTTTTAAAATCCATTTGGATTGTTGTGGTCATTGTAATTATTAAAATGACATTCGGTCATGTCCTCGTGTATTTTGTTGTAGACACGTACGCTTGTGTTGATTTTACCAAGACCCGCTAGGCAATTAGACGTGTTTTGGCACGTTGTCAAGATCTCGTGCGGAGATCTATTTGTATGATAAAGGGTAGCGGGTGTCGGATAATTATTAAGTGTCTTGGTGTGTGTTCCCTAAGCTAATCTAATTTACGCAGAATTGCGGATTCGTTGCTTGACGGGAAACCATATGGTAACGAATCTCGTAATCGTACTTATGTCCTTCATTTAGTCAAAACATCGTCACGCGTGCACAAGTATAGATTTGAAGTAGACGTAGTGTTTCGAACGTCTTTTTATTAATAATCTCTCCTGAGATATTGATTTTAAATGTTAAACTGTGGATATTTGAATGCCACTTGATTGATGCCGACACAACTTAGGATTTGCAGTTGTGATCTATTTAGAAGTGTGGGAGTAAATTCGAGATGTTGTTTTTGTTGATTGTTATTTGCTTTGTTTATTAAACTTATTATTCAATACTGGGTTACCTCCTTTCTTTAATTATTGTATTTGCCCTATGTATCCTTGTAATCTTGAGAAGCAAAATGTAACTGCACGGCTATCATGGACCGAAACATTACCCGAAATTGAGTCTCGATACGCTTCTTCTACAAGGGTTCAATACATAAATATATAAATAAATAAGTAAATAAGTAAATTAATGAATGAATGAATGAATACATACATAAATAAATAATTATTATGTTATTGGTTTTACGACACTTTTAACAGCTGTGGCTGTTTAGATACGCTGGGGTGCCGGAATTTTTCCCTGAAGGGGACCTTTATCGAGCCAGTAAATCTACTGACACGACTCCCTCACATTTGCGCACTCTCAATTGCCTACTGGCTGTGCAAGGATTCGATCCTGCAACTTTGAGCACAGCAAGAAATAAATAAGTGAATAAATAAACAAAGACAGGTTCTTGTAGGGATTACAGTGATCACACGTAAAATAAGTGTGGAATTTCTTTTTCACCCACTACTTCCCCCTGAGCAAACAATGATGTAAGTGGCGAGATGCTGAGTACATTACACATAACTTGAGACGTATTGGTATGATTTTTTAAATGAAATAATTTCTTGTGAATATTTAAATATAAAGAGGGTGACAGCCATTCAAATTTGAAAATTAACTTTAATCTCCATCTTTTATGATGGGTCATCTCCTTGTCTGATAAGTGTTGGGCAACTGATTCAAAGTGAACAAGAATGCAGGCTGTGTTATCTCCACAGCGCAACTCAACTCACGGCCCACTGAGTCCCGCTTGCCGGGCTAACGAACCCATTGAGATGAGTCCTGGCCTGGCAGCTGTGACGACAACATTGCCAGACTAATTTCAAATTCGCCTGCAATACCCTTTAGACAGACAGCGACCTCGAGGAGGAGACCTAATTCATGATTCAATCAAATGCTTATGCAGTGGAAACCTTCGCTAAGTGAGTGAAGTGGTATGCTATGGTAACTCCATTAGGCCTATAGCTCATTGTTGCGAAATTTAGGCGTAGCTGTGCACGTTGAAGCGTCCATCACGACCGTAATGGGGAGCTGTAGCTAGTCCGGAGATCACAAGTTCGAATCCTTGCACTAACAGCGGGTAACCTTATTGCGGTTTCTCCCTGGATTGCTCCAAACTCCCTCCAGTAAAATACAGTGGTTCACTCATTCACTGTTGGTGAGGTTCAACTTAATAAAGTGACCCAATTCAAATACTGTACCTTAGGTCATGCATCACCTCAGACTGCAGCACGATTCCTGATGTCAAAACAAGAGTCACTGCCGCATGGATGAAATGGCGCCAAGTTACTGGAGTCCTATGCGATAAGAAAATTCCATTGCATTTAAAATCTAATGTATATCGCACAGTGATTAGACCGGTGGCCCTTTATGGATGTGAATGCTGGCCTACAACATCGAAGTACGAACAAGCGCTTCATGTAATGGAAATGAAGAAGTTGCGGTGGTCCAATGGTTTGACTCGACTGGACCATATTAGGAATGATACCGTGCGGAAGGATTTCAAGGTTTCCCCAATCACAGAGAAAATGCGTGAATCACTTCTGCGGTGGTATGGACATGTGGTCCGTAGCAGTGAAACCTCAGTTGCTAAGACTGCCCTTCAACTAAATGTGGAGGGTCGTCGACCTCGAGGGCGACCTCAAACACGCTGGTTAGATAGGGTGAGAGATGACATGCGGCTCGCTGAACTCCGGCGGCTTCGGTGGCGTAGTCGGTAGCATGCTGAGCTTCTATGCCCAAGATAGCGGGTTCGAAGCCGTCCGATTTTCTAAGAGCGTTAAAAATCCCTCAGTATGCCTTCCTTCGGAGGGGAGGTAAAGCCGGCAGTCCCATGTCATAGATTTATGGCATGTTAAAGAACCTTCCACTAATTGCACCTGTGTGGAGCTAAATTGGATAGGTTAAGAATGTAAACAACGCTCTGAGGTTTCTACGTTCGTTGCCAAGAGCCGACTGCGGTGGCGTATAGTAGCTAAGTTCTGAACTTGGCCTAGTAGTCGTTGACGGTGGCGCTTGGCGGCAAAAGTAGGAACTAATTGAAAAAATTCTAAGTTGAAGCACTTAAAATTAAAAAAACAGATAACACACACTAATACAGTCATCACAATTAACACCGGTTATTAGACAGATTCTACACACACCCAAAGTACACGGGGCTATATGACCGCGTTGTCGCAGCCCCTAAACTTAAGAACCAACCAACCAAACTCCACCCCCAGGACGCTATGGATCGATTGAAGTGGAGGAAACGTTGCAGGAAGGCAGACCCCACATCAATGGGAAAATGCAAAGAAGATGATGATTCATTCAATCATTTGTTCATTTATTAGTCTATTCATTTAACCATCTATTATACTCTCTGTTAGGTAGTCAGCCCGAAGGCTGGTTGGATCCTCAAAAAGTACCGCCGTTAGGTTATGTGGGTAGATACCCACAAAAAACCAAGGCAGCGCTATATTGAGGCGTACTGGGCAAGAAGAGGAGTGAGGTAGTTTGCTGTGCTTTCCTCACTGAGTCAGAACAACAGCACTGACCCTATGAGTAGAACCTTTCAAAGCATCCACAGGCACTGACTGTCATTACTCAGCACCACCCATACCTCAGTAACTTCCATATAATCACAACCATGTGTAAGACTGAGACATCGGTGAAAAGACACATTTGACTCTAGCCTGTGCCAACAGACAATTGCAAAGGTACTGCATTCATCAAGACAGGCCCCATTTATTATTATATTCGTTTATTCATTTGTTCAGTCATGTATTTATTTATTTATTTACTTACCGGTATCAGCAGTAGTCAGTGGCGGCTGATGGATAATTGTTCTGGGTGTTGCGCTATATGTCACTAGGTGTTATTAAGACGTACACCCCCCTCCCCCGCAATTTTCGTTTCATTTCTTACTTGCTTCGTGATAATCATTATTTGGCTGTTGTTAAACCGTTGGGTACATGATCTTTATGGCATGAATGGGAGGAATTTTTTTTTTTAGTTCAGAGCTTTTGTCCATATGAGTTCTTCGTGAATCATCGTCATAATGTTCATTTTATGCTTGCCACGGTGGGTGAGTGGTTATAGTGTCGGACTACCAACCCCAAGATTGCAGGTTCGCCCCTGGTCGTGGTAAGTGATTTTTGAAGGCGACAAAAATCACGACACTCATGTCATACGTTGTTGGCATGTTAAAGAACCCATTTGAATTCAGTAGGCCGTGTTCAATGGCAAAATTAATCTCGGGATTTTCCGCCAACACAAAGTTCCTCCATTCTCTACTTGAAAGCGCTGTAGTGTCAAGGAGTTTAGATATCTAACCTCGTTGACTTTCATAGCGTTCAAAGGAACGACGAAATTCGACATGCAAGCTACCCTCTGGGTGTCAATTAACAAAGCTTGCACCAGGCAGCCGAGGCCATACGATATTATTATTAATGTTCATTTTTTAAAACAGGCAAAAGTAGTTGTATCACCATGTAGGCCTACCGACAAAAATAAAAATCAAGCAGTTCATTAAAATGGTAATGGTAATCCAGTTCGCCAATTTTGTAAATAACTGAAGATATTATCAAATAATCCAACATTTCTAAGTTAAATAAAACTGTGGAATTATCCCTACATGTAAATCAGTTAACCATCAGTAACTTCAATTTATGAAATAAACTGGTGTGACAATGAACAATTTCAGTGGGGGGGGGGGAGCGAACATGGCGCTTCCTTGCCCCCTCCCCCCCCCCCCTTCCTGCGGACGCCCATGAGGTGATAGAACTGCTTGATATCGGAGAAAACTGTATTCAATTGCGCGTAAAACGGATGTACCGGTACCTCATTCATCACGAATGCCGCAGTTCGGACAACATCACATTTTCATCGGATTAAACGGATTATAAGTTAGTCTACATGAAAACCTTCACGAGAACAAAACAACGTAAGTTAGACTATAAACGAGGGCGAGAAAGAACGCGCAAATTACATTGCAAGACATGGTTTCGGCAGTTAACGGAGCATCTCGGATGTCTCCTGCCGTGCCTCGGCTTCTTTGTTGGAATGAGCTGGCAACGACCAGCCGAGTTAACTGTTGGGATAGGACTTACTCTGCCATACCCGTCACTATTGAGATCTGGTTGGTGCTTGGGCTTGGCAACGACCAAGCGGACGAGCGCTCCTAGAGAGTAGGCGCGCTTCGCTTTCTCAGGCAGTTCAGAGTAACTTGCTATAAGATTTCCTGAATTATTAAAGAACAGAATTATGAATTCCTATACATATAGAAGAAAACATACAACTTTTATTTCTAAAAATATTATGACGGTATTAATTGTTTTCCATGAATTAATCTGGTCGTTGTGCAACACTGCAACCTTATTACCGGCCGCCACTGGCACTAGTACATTATACAACAACAGAATGAAGAACGTTCAAAGTGACAAATATTACATGACACTGTACCAGTATTTTGCAAGCTCCCGACCGTTCGGTGTAGCGTAGCCTCAATTACAAATACACACACTACTATAACGATCACAATTACACAGGTTATCAGAAATATTAAAAACAAACACCTCTTACACGAGATTATATGCCCTAGTGGTAGCTGAGAATATATGCAAACTTGAACTTTTCCTTGAATAATAATAATAATAATGACATAAACAATAATAATAATAATAATTCAATATTCTAGAAGAATTCAAAATTGACAGGAAAGCAAGAGACAGCCACTGACAGCCACAACTTCAAAAGTAAAATATCAAGGTGAACTTTCTGACCCTTTTACTATTAACACTGGACTTCAAGAAGGAGACGGATTATCTCTGTTATTGTTCAATCGTGTCCTTGAAAAAGGTTATCATGGGAAAGTGAAACAATAGAAATAACTATTGGTAGACTGCTCAAAAACAAAATTCATCTGGAGTGTTTGGCCTTTGCAGATGCCCTAGCAATAGACAAGAAGCAGTTCAGACCATTGAAAGACTTCACGAAATTGCAGCTAATACCGGGCTCCAAATATCATTAAAAACTCAATACATGGAATGATCCACTCCTTATTTAGATGGGAAAACGTCTAATGACAAAATTCGGCCAAATTACTAAAGTAAATAAATTCAAGTACAGGGTGCGCCCCGATAAACATGGGAAGCTAAACCGGCTGTGACTGGCGCAGATCGCGGGCGCGCTTACACGGTTCAGCCGGTGGAGGAGCGCAATTTTACACTTTTACCAAACATGTTCAATAATGTGTACTTACAGTCCTCCCTCTCTTGTGACACGCACCTGACATCTTCTGTTGAAAGAATGGACAACAATCTCATCTAATTTTTGTTCACTATAAACACAACGTTGTCCGCCAACTCTTTTATTATTTACGGAGCCTGTTTCCTTGAATCGTTTAGCGAGTCTCCTAATTGTACTGGCATTAGGCACAGGTCTTCCTGGAAACTTGATTCGAAATTTTCGTCTTGTTTCAGAACAAGATTTTCTCCTTTTCATATACGAATTATGGATATAGACGCGTTAGCGCAATGTGAATTGGTGTCTAGGTATGACCAACAATCACAGTAATCACAATACTCACTAAACGTGCAACACTAACGTCTAAGCTTTGCAGATATACGTTCATATGAATGACAAAACACGTGTGAAATAACGATATGAGTCAGCGGAGCGCGCCACTACAGCTGAACCATGTACGCCCGCGATCTGCGCCAGTCACAGCCGGCTTAGCTTGCCGTGTTTATCGGGCGCACATATATAATGACCCTGTACTAAGCAGAAGTAATTCAGCCATCACAATTGAATCGTGCGGCTAACAAAGAGAGTGTTTCAATATTACCGAAGGGTTACCTGCAAAAGATATAAAAAGCAAGATGTTCAGTAAAGAACTTATAGCGTACTATCTCCTAAATGTATGGGTATAGTTATAACTCTTTGCCCTTATCACCTCCTATTTTCTTCCTATTCGAAGAGAAAAATGCCACGCAACAGTATGACATACTGGATTTGAGCAGCGGCATTCAAACCATAGTTTTTAATTTACCCCAGCTTTTCACAATTTCATCAGCAAACACTCCTAACAACGTAGGAATTCAGTATACGAGGGCCATTCAATAATAATAATAATAATAATAATAATAATAATAATAATCGTGTGGCCTCCGGAGAGGCCGAGTGCAGGTCTTTCTAGTTGACGCCCGCGGGCGACCTGCGCGTCGTAATGAGGATGAAGTGGAGATGAAGACCTCACATACACCCAGTCCCCGAGCCACGGGAAATAACCTTAGGAGATTAAAATCCCTGATGGCTCGGCCGGGAATCGAACCCGGGGCACTTCGGGCCAAAGCCTAGCACGCTAACCATTTAGCCACGGAGCCGGACATTCCATAATGATAATACAATATAACGTATGGCCTCGAGTGCCGGGTGCAAGCATTGTTAATTGACGCCCCGAGGGCACCTTGCATGCCGAATTTTGTTGTTACTTGGAGCGCTATGAAAGTCCAGGACATTAGATATCTAATGTCCCTGACACTAAGTTATAGTGCTTTCTAGTAGAGAATGGAGGAACTTTTGTGTTGGCGGGATACCCCGAGATCAATATTGCCATTATGATCACGGCCTAATGAATTGAAATAGGTTCTTTAACATACCAACAACGTATGACATGCGCGTCATGATTTTTGTAGCTTTTCAAAAATCCCCTACCATGGCCAGGAGCGTACCTGCAAGCTTGGGGTTGGTAGACCAACACGATAACCAAGCACCCATAAGTCATGACAACTATGTTATATCTTTCGTACATACAGTACGGCATCATGGTAATTCCAGTGTGGACATTCGAAACCCCGCGACAAACATTACATACTTCACCCGACAGAAGGCGACTGTAAGTGCAGTGGCTAGGTTCCATCGCTAAACACATTCATTCTGAGCTTGGCCGTGCTACAAGAGGGATGAAAGCAGATTGGAACAGTGATTATTCGTGAAATTTGCTTTTCTCGGTGGTAGAAATGCTACGCAGTGTAATGCAGCACTATGAAATGCTCGGATATTATTATTATTATTATTTAATTCAAATAATAATAATAATGGTATTATTCATAATGTTGAATTTTGGGCTTATGCCGTGTTTTATTATATTGCAATTCGACGCGTTTCGAAAGAAACCATGTCTTTCATCGTCAGGAATAATCTGGAATACGACAGTGTTGCTAAGAGAAAGCAACGAAGAACATATAGAAGGTGCCCAAAGATGGACGCCATTATAGCCCCATGTTAGGGACAACGGAAAGCAGCAGTGAATTACTTTCCCAGGGTTCTGATAATAGGTAGCCAGGATTCACTGAGATTGTAGCCGGTGTCGCGGTTGAAATTATCTGGGTGTTTACGTATTTCAACCGCCTCCCTGATGATTCTGGGACGATATTGCTTTATACGGGCAAGAACATCCACCCCTTGGAACATGACATCATGGCCAGGTGTTAAAGCATGATCGGCAACAGCTGATTTATCAGGTTGAATGAGCCTGATACATCTATTATGTTCCTTAATGCGAGTGCATATTGTTCTCGAAGTCTGCCCGATGTAAACCTTGCCACAAGTACAGGGAACTCTGTAGATACCCGGTTGTTGCAATTTAGACAAACTGTCCTTAGTTGGTCGCAGGAGTTGCCTAATCTTAACAGAAGTTCCAAATACAGTCCGTATGTTGTATCGACGTAGGATTTTAGCAATACGATCCGTTGTGTTATGTATGTACGGAAGGTAAGCAGTTCCTCTTATATCTCTTTTCTCAACTGACGTCCTATTATTATTTGTTGGTTTCAGAACCGTAGAAATCAAAGCCTTGCTATAACCGTTGCTCTCAAAGGTGGTTCGCAGGGTGTTAATTTCTTCTTGTAAAGAAGACACTTCACAAATCCTCCTAGCCCTGGTAGTTAGAGTTGTAAGGATACCATGTTTCTGGGCAGGGTGATGGTGAGAACTTGCGTGGAGATATCTATTGGTGTGTGTTGGCTTACGAAAAACGCTGTGTCCTAAAGAGACCATCCTCTTTCTTGGTGACGAGAACATCTAAAAAAGGTATTTTGCCGTCAGATTCCTTTTCCATGGTGAAACAAATAGAAGGGTGCTGGAGATTAAGGTGATCCAGGAAATGGCTAAGATTTTACTCACCTTCCGTCCAAACAACGAACGTGTCATCCACATAACGCCACCAGATCTTCGGTTTGAAAGGAGCCGACGACAAAGCTTTCTCTTCAAAGTTCTCCATGAAGAAATTAGCCACAACAGGAGAGAGAGGACTACCCATGGCCACACCATCAGTCTGCTCATAAAAATTCCCATTCCATAGAAAGTAGGAGGAGGTCATGCAGTGATAAAAAAGTCTTGTGATGTCTTCAGGAAAATAGCCATTAATGAGAGACATAACACCATCAATAGGTACTCTCGTAAACAGAGACACCACGTCGAGACTCACTAGAATATCACCCGGCTGAAGTGTTATAGCTTTTAACTTTTCCACGAAGTGTGTGGAATCCTTAATGTACGAAGGCGTGTTACCCAGAAGCGGCTGAAGTAGTCTTCCTAAGTATTTGGAAAGGGCATATGTAGGAGAACCAATCGTACTAACAATAGGTCTAAGAGGAACATCTTCCTTATGTATTTTAGGAAGACCATAGAGTCTCGGAGGAATAGCATCCCCTGGAAGGAGAGTCTTCGCTGCATCCGCTGGAATAGATGATTGCTTGATCAATTTGACGGTGACATTTGAGTAGCGAGTAGTAGGATCACGACTATTAATCCTATATACAGGATCTGATAACAAAGACGAGATCTTGGAATCATAATCAACCTTATCCAATACCACTGTCGCGTTACCCTTGTCAGCGGGGAGAACGATAATATCAGAATTGTCCCTTAGATCTTTAAGTGCCCGACTTTCGCCTTGTTTTAAGTTGGTGTTAGGTGGCTTAGCTGTCTTGAGAACTCGGGAACATTCTTGTCTGGCTTCCTCGGCCTCTTCAGGTGTGAGGTGATGTACTGAGGATTCTACGGATGTAATAAGTTCTTCAATAGGAATTCTTCTAGGCGCTACAGCAAAATTGCGACCTTTAGCGAGAACTGCCTGTTGGGTATCACTTAGGGGCTTGCTGGACAAATTTACGACAACCTTGTTAGCATCAAGTCTAATGGCTTGAGATTTCTGCAACTGACATAACCTATCATATTTGGAAATATGTCTGTCCCTCACCTGATCTAGAACGCTGTTAGCTTGCACTGAAGAAATACGATCAAAGATATTCCATAATTCCTCACTTACGAAGTTTGAGAGGCGAAGATGTAGCTGTAGTAACTCCCTCGAAATAAAATCCAACTGCTTACGAGTATGCTGTAACCTCTCTATCAATAACGCCTTGCTTGCACGACGATAGATTCTCGTTGCCTTAGGTGTTCTGAAGGAATGCTTCAACATAACAAAATTCGGTAGAATATCATGATCCCGGCATCTTAGGAGAAAAGCGAGTGAAGAGATTAGACACACCTTCTTGCGTCGTAACCTACTGAATCTAGACATCAGTCGGAAAATATCCTCCCCATAGAGGTTTCTAATATTGTCATTTAGACTTTCACGGCCCGTGTTATTATTCATAATGTTGAATTTTGGGCTTATGCCGTGTTTTATTATATTGCAATTCGACGCGTTTCGAAAGAAACCATGTCTTTCATCGTCAGGAATAATCTGGAATACGACAGTGTTGCTAAGAGAAAGCAACGAAGAACATATAGAAGGTGCCCAAAGATGGACGCCATTATAGCCCCATGTTAGGGACAACGGAAAGCAGCAGTGAATTACTTTCCCAGGGTTCTGATAATAGGTAGCCAGGATTCACTGAGATTGTAGCCGGTGTCGCGGTTGAAATTATCTGGGTGTTTACGTATTTCAACCGCCTCCCTGATGATTCTGGGACGATATTGCTTTATACGGGCAAGAACATCCACCCCTTGGAACATGACATCATGGCCAGGTGTTAAAGCATGATCGGCAACAGCTGATTTATCAGGTTGAATGAGCCTGATACATCTATTATGTTCCTTAATGCGAGTGCATATTGTTCTCGAAGTCTGCCCGATGTAAACCTTGCCACAAGTACAGGGAACTCTGTAGATACCCGGTTGTTGCAATTTAGGCAAACTGTCCTTAGTTGGTCGCAGGAGTTGCCTAATCTTAACAGAAGTTCCAAATACAGTCCGTATGTTGTATCGACGTAGGATTTTAGCAATACGATCCGTTGTGTTATGTATGTACGGAAGGTAAGCAGTTCCTCTTACATCTCTTTACTCAACTGACGTCCTATTATTATTTGTTGGTTTCAGAACCGTAGAAATCAAAGCCTTGCTATAACCGTTGCTCTCAAAGGTGGTTCGCAGGGTGTTAATTTCTTCTTGTAAAGAAGACACTTCACAAATCCTCCTAGCCCTGGTAGTTAGAGTTGTAAGGATACCATGTTTCTGGGCAGGGTGATGGTGAGAACTTGCGTGGAGATATCTATTGGTGTGTGTTGGCTTACGAAAAACGCTGTGTCCTAAAGATCCATCCTCTTTCTTGGTGACGAGAACATCTAAAAAAGGTATTTTGCCGTCAGATTCCTTTTCCATGGTGAAACAAATAGAAGGGTGCTGGAGATTAAGGTGATCCAGGAAATGGCTAACATTTTCCTCACCTTCCGTCCAAACAACGAACGTGTCATCCACATAACGCCATCAGATAATTTCAACCGCGACACGGCTACAATCTCAGTGAATCCTGTCTACCTATTATCAGAACCCTGGGAAAGTAATTCACTGCTGCTTTCCGTTGTCCCTAACATGGGGCTATAATGGCGTCCATCTTTGGGCACCTTCTATATGTTCTTCGTTGCTTTCTCTTAGCAACACTGTCGTATTCCAGATTATTCCTGACGATGAAAGACATGGTTTCTTTCGAAACGCGTCGAATTGCAATATAATAAAACACGGCATAAGCCCAAAGTTCAACATTATGAATAATAACACGGGCCGTGAAAGTCTAAATGACAATATTAGAAACCTCTATGGGGAGGATATTTTCCGACTGATGTCTAGATTCAGTAGGTTACGACGCAAGAAGGTGTGTCTAATCTCTTCACTCGCTTTTCTCCTAAGATGCCGGGATCATGATATTCTACCGAATTTTGTTATGTTGAAGCATTCCTTCAGAACACCTAAGGCAACGAGAATCTATCGTCGTGCAAGCAAGGCGTTATTGATAGAGAGGTTACAGCATACTCGTAAGCAGTTGGATTTTATTTCGAGGGAGTTACTACAGCTACATCTACGCCTCTCAAACTTCATAAGTGAGGAATTATGGAATATCTTTGATCGTATTTCTTCAGTGCAAGCTAACAGCGTTCTAGATCAGGTGAGGGACAGACATATTTCCAAATATGATAGGTTATGTCAGTTGCAGAAATCTCATGCCATTAGACTTGATGCTAACAAGGTTGTCGTAAATTTGTCCAGCAAGCCCCTAAGTGATACCCAACAGGCAGTTCTCGCTAAAGGTCTCAATTTTGCTGTAGCGCCTAGAAGAATTCCTATTGAAGAACTTATTACATCCGTAGAATCCTCAGTACATCACCTCACACCTGAAGAGGCCGAGGAAGCCAGACAAGAATGTTCCCGAGTTCTCAAGACAGCTAAGCCACCTAACACCAACTTAAAACAAGGCGAAAGTCGGGCACTTAAAGATCTAAGGGACAATTCTGATATTATCGTTCTCCCCGCTGACAAGGGTAACGCGACAGTGGTATTGGATAAGGTTGATTATGATTCCAAGATCTCGTCTTTGTTATCAGATCCTGTATATAGGATTAATAGTCGTGATCCTACTACTCGCTACTCAAATGTCACCGTCAAATTGATCAAGCAATCATCTATTCCAGCGGATGCAGCGAAGACTCTCCTTCCAGGGGATGCTATTCCTCCGAGACTCTATGGTCTTCCTAAAATACATAAGGAAGATGTTCCTCTTAGACCTATTGTTAGTACGATTGGTTCTCCTACATATGCCCTTTCCAAATACTTAGGAAGACTACTTCAGCCGCTTCTGGGTAACACGCCTTCGTACATTAAGGATTCCACACACTTCGTGGAAAAGGTAAAAGCTATATCACTTCAGCCGGGTGATATTCTAGTGAGTCTCGACGTGGTGTCTCTGTTTACGAGAGTACCTATTGATGGTGTTATGTCTCTCATTAATGGCTTTTCTCCTGAAGACATCACAAGACTTTTTTTTATCACTGCATGACCTCCTCCTACTTTCTATGGAATGGGAATTTTTATGAGCAGACTGATGGTGTGGCCATGGGTAGTCCTCTCTCTCCTGTTGCGGCTAATTTCTTCATGGAGAACTTTGAAGAGAAAGCTTTGTCGTCGGCTCCTTTCAAACCGAAGATCTGGTGGCGTTATGTGGATGACACGTTCGTTGTTTGGACGTGTACCCGATACCTATTTTAGGCTATCGGCTACGCCAGCTGACATTAAGCTATAGTTGAGGTTTTGGAAGGCAAGCTGATAAGATAGCGCATCGATCGCGTCAAGAAGAAAGCCAAGATGACGTAGGAGGTCAAGAATCAAGGAGGCATTGAAATCTGTGAGAAGATAGAATTATGAATAAAGATGTGAAGCTTTATTGAAACATATATGGGATTATAATAAGTTAAAACAACTTAGAAGAGTATATATAACATGCATTATATGTGGAAATAATTTTATGGAAATAAGTTATTGTATAACAGAACAGCCGAGAGGATTCGGGTTCGAGACTATCTTCGTGACGTGGAAGCACCGTGGTGGGGAGAATTAGCCACGTGCCGCACGGAGCTCATAAGCTGAGACACAGCGCTAAGCAGTTCAGTTGAGCTCAATGAGGCGAGCAGTACAGAGCAGCCCTATAGCACAGCGAGACGGGCATTGAAGGTCACGCAACACACATAAACCGTCACGGCAGGAGTAGGCGACATTTCTCGTATCACCGAGCAACAGAGGCCGAGCGGGTCGTTGATACAGGCGACCTAGCCGAGAAGACAATTGTAGATAGCCGGGGTATTTCAAAACCACACTGATCGCATATGAAGACTTTATTTCAAGCTTCATTTCGACGCTGTTCGAACACAGGCTTTCACAAATAACCTTATAACCATGCTGTTATATAATACATTCAAAGCGACTTTTTACTGTTTCAAGTAAACTGAATGTTTGGCATAGGCTCTGATGAACATTACAGCGTGCATTTATAAGAATTTTATCTTATACAATTTTCATGGATTACATATTACAGACAGATACAGGGTGTATCGTAATCTTGAACACTATCTAGTAAAAATTTTATTTTACTCAAGTCGAACTTTGCAGTAAGTTGAGAGTGGACTTACAATTCTCAAACTGAACATTTATCGGAACAGTGGCGCATATTAGAAGAAGAGTAGGGGGTCCGCTGTTTCCATGAACTTTTCGAGAAGGAGTTGGACGATATCCGCTATGGGTAATCCGAGGTTCAACATGATCGAGTAAACGTGAATTGAGACAAGATGGCACCACAGAGCGATGGATTCGGTTCCTGACGAGAGGAGTCCAACAGCTGATTCGCTTGGGATTTCGAAGGAAATCGTCATTTCATGGATGAAATGATATTCACGCCGATCTTACGAGAAATCTTTAGGTAGGGAAAAACGACGATCTTGGAAATTATATTACAACTGATAATGAAAGGTATTGTAAGAGTTCTATCTACCTGATACGATTATTTTCATGAATACTGGGCACACATGTATATTTTTCTAATAGGAGTGATTTGATTATTAAGACATGGTTTGAATTTATATACTTCGAATTTGCTAGAATATAGAGTGACCATATGATATGGCAGGCATCATTATTCGAAATTCTCACCGTTGTTTGGCTTTATTAAGCAGATGTTTGGTCTTATAGACATTTTTCCAGCTAGGATATTTTTCATGGATAGTTTTTTTTGTGTAACGAGTATTTCGAACTCGTGATCTGCAATTGATTATCAGAAACTACTTCGTCAGTTCATTGCATACTAGCGAGTGTGTATTATTCATCAGTAGGGAGTTTTTTTCCATTGGATTGTTTGGAGATATTAAGAAGTTATTCACTTTAGTGAATGAACGTCGCTTTTATATGACAACTAGAAACTTGTTGATTCCTTTCTAGTACATTCACTCATATAGCCTACGAGGTGGGGTCCTTCGTATTTATACGATTGTATGGTGGCTACTCACCTTACCCACCGTTCAGGGAACTATCATCCAAGTCGACGGGGCGAGGTCCTTCGTATTTATACGATTGCACGGTGGTTACACATCTTACTCGCCATTGAGGAACTCATTTTATCATCCGAATGTACACGATATGTAAGTGAATTAAACAAGGAACTACTAGTCACATATCAGTCGAAATTTTGTTAAATAAAGTAACGATAAATGTCAACAGGATTGCATTTAGTAATTCTTGTTTGCCAATCCAATATTTTGTTGCTATACTCTTTTGAGAGTAATTTCAGATTTAACAGCTGTCACAGCTGATGCTTTGATGATTTTTATAATTGTGTTTGATACCTTTGAGAAGGATTTAAAGTAATTTAATCTTGTAAGATTAATCATTAATGGTCATAATTATTTTAAGGCAGATCAGTATTGCAGATTTTGATGTGAGAGATTATAGCACATTGGTGTTTTTCTACGATGTGAATTATGAAACTTGTGAAAGAGAATTTATGCTATTTTAAAGCAAATATTAAATTACTGAAGTAATATTTTTCCAATTGTTTAAGAAGTTGTCTAGAAGTGATCAGAGTAATTACAGTCATTGGAGATTATGTGCGTTAATAATTTGAAGCCATTTATATATTTTTGTAGATCATGCAACGTGGTTAAATGAAGTTTGTGATAGGCATTTTGTGGAATTTGCCATTTGATAGTTGCAACGTTGATAATGTATTTTGAAGCGGACATGAGGTCGTCATACCCAGTCTAGCGTATTTGTTGAGATTCATGCTGTATGTGCTGAATATTTATGGAGTTTTGTAGCAATTCTTATATTCAAATGTGATATTTGGAATATTGAAGAAATATAATGTCGTTGTGGATAGTTAGATCCAACGTGATGTCGTGGAGACAATAATATTTTTGGCATGATAATTAAATACGAGATATAACTTGGAAGTAATAAAACTGTAAGACAACGTTCTATAAACCTTATTAAACAATTTGTTAGGAAATTAAACAAGTAAATGAAGTTGATAATACAAGATTTTCTGAAAATAATAATTAATGAAATAATAATCTGAGATTTAAGCATATTAACGATCTGACCTAATGAAATAAAAATCAGAATGACTAGATGAAATAATAATCTAAATAACCAGATGATTGAAATTTAAATAAGTTGATAAATTAAATTTTGAATAAATCGATGAATTAAATAAGTGGATGAATTAAAGATTGAATTGATTAAACTGATTGAAATGAATTATTAGACGATTGTAATGATGATGAATAACTGAATTAGAAGGTGATGATTAATTAAAGAAGCTGATGATTAATGAATTTATATGCAATTAAATAAATTTAATTGAGAGATAATTCGAAGGAATTGCAACTTGAAATGTGAATTTAAATGATGTAATGGTGATGAATTAACGATTCTGACAGGAATATTTGGAATTTTGAAGTGAGAATTAATGTGAGAAATATTTAATTTTGATAATAATGATGAGGATGACCAATGAGAATTTGAATTTTCTGTAATTCACAGATAAGAGATTAATGACGATGTAAATAATGTAAATTAATTAGTCAATGTTTAGGAACATTTGATTAACATGTTCTACGTTCAAATTATACCATGCAAACCATAATTTATGTGATATTTAACATGAGTGATTATTATATGTGTATGTTTAGGCAGATTAGTAACTTAATTAAATCCACATTGATGTTAAATTAAAGAGAATTAGGTCTCAGGTTTCACAAATGTCAGTGACGAAAGACATAGTGATACAGTGATCCTGAGAACCCAAGAGAACTTTATACATTTTCTTGTTATGTGGATTGAAATAATTTTGCATTAGAAAGGAGATGGTTCGATTTTTGGACAATGACAATTTAACTTTGCATTCGACCATACTCTTAGGTAGGATTTATATTTAAAATGTCTGTCTGACTATCAAAGTAAAATAAATTTGTTTTTATCTTAGTTGTGATCTGATGATGGTGTGATGTTCCTTTTACTTTCCTTGTCTTGAGTAAGGCTTATCCGGAAAGGAAGTGGTTTTGCTAGGAATTCAGTTGATGGCGCCCATTTATATTTGAATTATTTTTATTAACTTAAGCCCGTAACGACCCTAGAGATACTTTGTCTCGTGAAACCCACTGCTTTTTCACGAACTCAGCTGAATTTCCGACACATTCCTTATTTTGACTAGAGGTTCATTTAACTCCGCTCTGTCCTGGAACTCCAGGGATGTGATGTTATAGCAGATGGGTCATCGCATCCCCAGGACGAACGGGCACAGAGAGAGAGAGGGAGAATTGGCTTTATCCAACTAGTGGGGCTTTTCGATTTTGTTAATTCTATGGAATCACATCAGATTTAGATTACTGAGAGATTGATCTCAAGTTCATTTAAGTATGTTACAAAATTTATTATACTTAGTCAGACAATGTACTTGTGTGCCCAATCCAGTGTTCATGTTAATCGTATTAGTAATATCATGTTAGTTATAAGATATTTTTCCCTATACCCAAGTGAATGCAGGAATTGAGACATCGTGATGTGTTGTTGTCTAACGTCTCTATATAATTCTATATTGAAATATAATTATGTTGCCAGAGGATTTAACGAAGGTGTTAGGAGAGTTGCAGACGGGTATGTCTGGAATTGCAGAAACTATTTCTAAGATGGAAACTGAAGTTAAAGAACAAATTAATAATTCAGAAGCTAGATTAGAAGCTAAATGTAAAGAGAATGTACAAGCATTGCAAACTAGTACTGAAGAGAATTTAAAATCATTACAGATTAGTAACGAAACTAATTTAAAACTATTACAGTCAAATAGCAAGGATGAGTTGATGTTATTAGAGACTAGGCTACAGTCAAATAGTGAAGACAATTTCAAATCATTGGAAGAGAAATTACAGTCTCGTAGTGAAGAAACTAATACTGAATTAGAAAATAAGTTAACCAGATTAGAGAATAGTTTAACTTTGAAGAACAATGAGATGTTGAAAACTTTACAATTAGACATAATTGCAGTACCGGTAAACATGAAAGGAGAGGAAAATGTTCAGATATTAAGGAAAAATATTATCGAGTTGGAAAGTAGAGGAGAAGAAAATATTTTTATTTTAAGAACAGACGTTATGACCATACAGAAAGACATTAAGTCAGATGTATCGAAGTTGAGATTCGACATCGATGGTTTAGTGGCAGATGTAGGAAAAATTCAAGATTGGTCTACCGAAGTATCTTTCGAGACTAAGATTAAGGGTCTAGAAACAAATCTAGGTAACGAAATAAAAGATTTGAAGACAGTAATTGGGACCATTAAAGATGAAGTCTTGGGAGAGGTCAATTCTAATATAAAGTCGTTAGAAAATCAATTGCAGAAGGATATTAGGAAGATAGACGACGATATAGAGCAAAAGGTTAACGAAAACTTAACTTTATTTAAAAATAGAGTCGGAGCAATCGTGGAGGAACGATATAATGAGGTCGATGCCGAAGCAAAAGAGAAACGTGACGGGTTAGATGAAAAATTAATCGCAGGTATGGCAAACTTAGAAGTTAGGTTTACGGAAAGCAAGGAAGCGATGAAATTAGATTCAACACTATTTAGAACAGATGTTGATCTGTTGAAAGAACAAGTCGCGTTAGTGAAGAACACGTGCGAAGGAAAGATTGACAAGTTAAGGAACGATCTAGACGAAAGTAACAAGACGCAGGATGTTACATCGTTAGATGAGCTGAAGACTCAGGTCAAGAGATTAGCAGAAGACAGGGTGACTAAACTAGAATCCATAGTTAACAGTTTTACCAGTCATAATGTAACATCAGGGGAAACATTGATGAATCAAACAGCGATAGACCGCAGTATGACGAATCAAGACACGAGCATGGTAGAAGACCGTCAAATGCAACCGAATGTGACATTCGAAAGGGTCAGTTCAACCCCTCAGGAGAATCCAAGTTCGAGTAGGAGTACGTCGGGTCCAAGCGAACGATACTCAGGTCCAGTCACAATTATAAGGAACCTAGATGACAAACCGAGAAAGTTTTCGGGAAATACAGGAGTTACACCAGTAGAATTTCTGCGAGATATTCGAGACTACATGGCGGAACACAGGGTAGCCAAAGAAAGAGAGCTAAGGATAGTAGAACGCGCCTTAGATGGATCTGCACTTACGTGGTTTAGAGCGTTCAGAAGCAAATTTGCGAACATGGAGCAATTTGCCATGGCTTTCTTGAGGAGATTCTGGAGTGCCGAGGATCAACTCAACGTAAGAGCGGAGATGTACTCTAAACGCTATTCTACGTCACATCCGACGCATTACGCCAACTACTTCACGTCACAGCTGGCTAAATTACAGTTCCTTATTCCTCCATTGCCAGAAGAAGAGCTTTTGCAAGCTATAGCGCGACAGTTACCGATAGAGGTACAGCGATCTTTGATAGCATCGGGAGCCAATACGCTGGAACATTATGATGATATTTTGCGGCGATTGGATTATACGAGCGCACAGGTTACACCGAGAAGTAATAGGAACGACAACAGAAACACGCAAGAAGTAAATGCGGTAGTCGTGGACAATGCAGCTCAAACGGACAGAAGGGATTCCTGAGAAAACCGACGGAACGATGGGAATCGAGGAAACATCCGTAACGCAAGAGGAAATGATCGATATAGAGGACCATATGAAAGGCCATACGATCAAGAAGCGAGAGATAGCCGGTATAGGAATTATAACCAAAATTCCAGGTATCAGGACAGGAATCGGTATAATAACAGATATCGGGGAAGGAATAACTGGAACCAAGGTCAACAGTTTAATGGAAACGACCGACAGGAAGGCCGAAGAAACGATCCTAACGACAGAAGGGAAAATCGTGGACATGAAAGGTCAAGACAAGAGGATAGACAGCCTAGTGCACCACTCGAAGAGACAGTGAGAGATGTCAATCGAGCCAGCACGAGTGAAGACAGAAGGAATAAACGTCAGAATAACACAGAATCAAGACGTTAATCATTGGAAGTCATCATTATAGAGAGTCAGAAAGAACCATCATGCTGAGTAAAGGAAATTATAGAGCTATCGTGTACATGTATAATATATTGAATGCCTGAGAGTGTATTTTTTTTCTCAATCCTGATAAAAAAAGGAGATGTACGGGAGAGATGTACCCGATACCTATTTTAGGCTATCGGCTACGCCAGCTGACATTAAGCTATAGTTGAGGTTTTGGAAGGCAAGCTGATAAGATAGCGCATCGATCGCGTCAAGAAGAAAGCCAAGATGACGTAGGAGGTCAAGAATCAAGGAGGCATTGAAATCTGTGAGAAGATAGAATTATGAATAAAGATGTGAAGCTTTATTGAAACATATATGGGATTATAATAAGTTAAAACAACTTAGAAGAGTATATATAACATGCATTATATGTGGAAATAATTTTATGGAAATAAGTTATTGTATAACAGAACAGCCGAGAGGATTCGGGTTCGAGACTATCTTCGTGACGTGGAAGCACCGTGGTGGGGAGAATTAGCCACGTGCCGCACGGAGCTCATAAGCTGAGACACAGCGCTAAGCAGTTCAGTTGAGCTCAATGAGGCGAGCAGTACAGAGCAGCCCTATAGCACAGCGAGACGGGCATTGAAGGTCACGCAACACACGTAAACCGTCACGGCAGGAGTAGGCGACATTTCTCGTATCACCGAGCAACAGAGGCCGAGCGGGTCGTTGATACAGGCGACCTAGCCGAGAAGACAATTGTAGATAGCCGGGATATTTCAAAACCACACTGATCGCATATGAAGACTTTATTTCAAGCTTCATTTCGACGCTGTTCGAACACAGGCTTTCACAAATAACCTTATAACCATGCTGTTATATAATACATTCAAAGCGACTTTTTACTGTTTCAAGTAAACTGAATGTTTGGCATAGGCTCTGATGAACATTACAGCGTGCATTTATAAGAATTTTATCTTATACAATTTTCATGGATTACATATTACAGACAGATACAGGGTGTATCGTAATCTTGAACACTATCTAGTAAAATTTTTATTTTACTCAAGTCGAACTTTGCAGTAAGTTGAGAGTGGACTTACAATTCTCAAACTGAACATTTATCGGAACAGTGGCGCATATTAGAAGAAGAGTAGGGGGTCCGCTGTTTCCATGAACTTTTCGAGAAGGAGTTGGACGATATCCGCTATGGGTAATCCGAGGTTCAACATGATCGAGTAAACGTGAATAGAGACAAGATGGCACCACAGAGCGATGGATTCGGTTCCTGACGAGAGGAGTCCAACAGCTGATTCGCTTGGGATTTCGAAGGAAATCGTCATTTCATGGATGAAATGATATTCACGCCGATCTTACGAGAAATCTTTAGGTAGGGAAAAACGACGATCTTGGAAATTATATTACAACTGATAATGAAAGGTATTGTAAGAGTTCTATCTACCTGATACGATTATTTTCATGAATACTGGGCACACATGTATATTTTTCTAATAGGAGTGATTTGATTATTAAGACATGGTTTGAATTTATATACTTCGAATTTGCTAGAATATGGAGTGACCATATGATATGGCAGGCATCATTATTCGAAATTCTCACCGTTGTTTGGCTTTATTAAGCAGATGTTTGGTCTTATAGACATTTTTCCAGCTAGGATATTTTTCATGGATAGTTTTTTTTGTGTAACGAGTATTTCGAACTCGTGATCTGCAATTGATTATCAGAAACTACTTCGTCAGTTCATTGCATACTAGCGAGTGTGTATTATTCATCAGTAGGGAGTTTTTTTTCCATTGGATTGTTTGGAGATATTAAGAAGTTATTCACTTTAGTGAATGAACGTCGCTTTTATATGACAACTAGAAACTTGTTGATTCCTTTCTAGTACATTCACTCATATAGCCTACGAGGTGGGGTCCTTCGTATTTATACGATTGTATGGTGGCTACTCACCTTACCCACCGTTCAGGGAACTATCATCCAAGTCGACGGGGCGAGGTCCTTCGTATTTATACGATTGCACGGTGGTTACACATCTTACTCGCCATTGAGGAACTCATTTTATCATCCGAATGTACACGAGATGTAAGTGAATTAAACAAGGAACTACTAGTCACATATCAGTCGAAATTTTGTTAAATAAAGTAACGATAAATGTCAACAGGATTGCATTTAGTAATTCTTGTTTGCCAATCCAATATTTTGTTGCTATACTCTTTTGAGAGTAATTTCAGATTTAACAGCTGTCACAGCTGATGCTTTGATGATTTTTATAATTGTGTTTGATACCTTTGAGAAGGATTTAAAGTAATTTAATCTTGTAAGATTAATCATTAATGGTCATAATTATTTTAAGGCAGATCAGTATTGCAGATTTTGATGTGAGAGATTATAGCACATTGGTGTTTTTCTACGATGTGAATTATGAAACTTGTGAAAGAGAATTTATGCTATTTTAAAGCAAATATTAAATTACTGAAGTAATATTTTTCCAATTGTTTAAGAAGTTGTCTAGAAGTGATCAGAGTAATTACAGTCATTGGAGATTATGTGCGTTAATAATTTGAAGCCATTTATATATTTTTGTAGATCATGCAACGTGGTTAAATGAAGTTTGTGATAGGCATTTTGTGGAATTTGCCATTTGATAGTTGCAACGTTGATAATGTATTTTGAAGCGGACATGAGGTCGTCATACCCAGTCTAGCGTATTTGTTGAGATTCATGCTGTATGTGCTGAATATTTATGGAGTTTTGTAGCAATTCTTATATTCAAATGTGATATTTGGAATATTGAAGAAATATAATGTCGTTGTGGATAGTTAGATCCAACGTGATGTCGTGGAGACAATAATATTTTTGGCATGATAATTAAATACGAGATATAACTTGGAAGTAATAAAACTGTAAGACAACGTTCTATAAACCTTATTAAACAATTTGTTAGGAAATTAAACAAGTAAATGAAGTTGATAATACAAGATTTTCTGAAAATAATAATTAATGAAATAATAATCTGAGATTTAAGCATATTAACGATCTGACCTAATGAAATAAAAATCAGAATGACTAGATGAAATAATAATCTAAATAACCAGATGATTGAAATTTAAATAAGTTGATAAATTAAATTTTGAAATAAATCGATGAATTAAATAAGTGGATGAATTAAAGATTGAATTGATTAAACTGATTGAAATGAATTATTAGACGATTGTAATGATGATGAATAACTGAATTAGAAGGTGATGATTAATTAAAGAAGCTGATGATTAATGAATTTATATGCAATTAAATAAATTTAATTGAGAGATAATTCGAAGGAATTGCAACTTGAAATGTGAATTTAAATGATGTAATGGTGATGAATTAACGATTCTGACAGGAATATTTGGAATTTTGAAGTGAGAATTAATGTGAGAAATATTTAATTTTGATAATAATGATGAGGATGACCAATGAGAATTTGAATTTTCTGTAATTCACAGATAAGAGATTAATGACGATGTAAATAATGTAAATTAATTAGTCAATGTTTAGGAACATTTGATTAACATGTTCTACGTTCAAATTATACCATGCAAACCATAATTTATGTGATATTTAACATGAGTGATTATTATATGTGTATGTTTAGGCAGATTAGTAACTTAATTAAATCCACATTGATGTTAAATTAAAGAGAATTAGGTCTCAGGTTTCACAAATGTCAGTGACGAAAGACATAGTGATACAGTGATCCTGAGAACCCAAGAGAACTTTATACATTTTCTTGTTATGTGGATTGAAATAATTTTGCATTAGAAAGGAGATGGTTCGATTTTTGGACAATGACAATTTAACTTTGCATTCGACCATACTCTTAGGTAGGATTTATATTTAAAATGTCTGTCTGACTATCAAAGTAAAATAAATTTGTTTTTATCTTAGTTGTGATCTGATGATGGTGTGATGTTCCTTTTACTTTCCTTGTCTTGAGTAAGGCTTATCCGGAAAGGAAGTGGTTTTGCTAGGAATTCAGTTGATGGCGCCCATTTATATTTGAATTATTTTTATTAACTTAAGCCCGTAACGACCCTAGAGATACTTTGTCTCGTGAAACCCACTGCTTTTTCACGAACTCAGCTGAATTTCCGACACATTCCTTATTTTGACTAGAGGTTCATTTAACTCCGCTCTGTCCTGGAACTCCAGGGATGTGATGTTATAGCAGATGGGTCATCGCATCCCCAGGACGAACGGGCACAGAGAGAGAGGGAGAATTGGCTTTATCCAACTAGTGGGGCTTTTCGATTTTGTTAATTCTATGGAATCACATCAGATTTAGATTACTGAGAGATTGATCTCAAGTTCATTTAAGTATGTTACAAAATTTATTATACTTAGTCAGACAATGTACTTGTGTGCCCAATCCAGTGTTCATGTTATTCGTATTAGTAATATCATGTTAGTTATAAGATATTTTTCCCTATACCCAAGTGAATGCAGGAATTGAGACATCGTGATGTGTTGTTGTCTAACGTCTCTATATAATTCTATATTGAAATATAATTATGTTGCCAGAGGATTTAACGAAGGTGTTAGGAGAGTTGCAGACGGGTATGTCTGGAATTGCAGAAACTATTTCTAAGATGGAAACTGAAGTTAAAGAACAAATTAATAATTCAGAAGCTAGATTAGAAGCTAAATGTAAAGAGAATGTACAAGCATTGCAAACTAGTACTGAAGAGAATTTAAAATCATTACAGATTAGTAACGAAACTAATTTAAAACTATTACAGTCAAATAGCAAGGATGAGTTGATGTTATTAGAGACTAGGCTACAGTCAAATAGTGAAGACAATTTCAAATCATTGGAAGAGAAATTACAGTCTCGTAGTGAAGAAACTAATACTGAATTAGAAAATAAGTTAACCAGATTAGAGAATAGTTTAACTTTGAAGAACAATGAGATGTTGAAAACTTTACAATTAGACATAATTGCAGTACCGGTAAACATGAAAGGAGAGGAAAATGTTCAGATATTAAGGAAAAATATTATCGAGTTGGAAAGTAGAGGAGAAGAAAATATTTTTATTTTAAGAACAGACGTTATGACCATACAGAAAGACATTAAGTCAGATGTATCGAAGTTGAGATTCGACATCGATGGTTTAGTGGCAGATGTAGGAAAAATTCAAGATTGGTCTACCGAAGTATCTTTCGAGAGTAAGATTAAGGGTCTAGAAACAAATCTAGGTAACGAAATAAAAGATTTGAAGACAGTAATTGGGACCATTAAAGATGAAGTCTTGGGAGAGGTCAATTCTAATATAAAGTCGTTAGAAAATCAATTGCAGAAGGATATTAGGAAGATAGACGACGATATAGAGCAAAAGGTTAACGAAAACTTAACTTTATTTAAAAATAGAGTCGGAGCAATCGTGGAGGAACGATATAATGAGGTCGATGCCGAAGCAAAAGAGAAACGTGACGGGTTAGATGAAAAATTAATCGCAGGTATGGCAAACTTAGAAGTTAGGTTTACGGAAAGCAAGGAAGCGATGAAATTAGATTCAACACTATTTAGAACAGATGTTGATCTGTTGAAAGAACAAGTCGCGTTAGTGAAGAACACGTGCGAAGGAAAGATTGACAAGTTAAGGAACGATCTAGACGAAAGTAACAAGACGCAGGATGTTACATCGTTAGATGAGCTGAAGACTCAGGTCAAGAGATTAGCAGAAGACAGGGTGACTAAACTAGAATCCATAGTTAACAGTTTTACCAGTCATAATGTAACATCAGGGGAAACATTGATGAATCAAACAGCGATAGACCGCAGTATGACGAATCAAGACACGAGCATGGTAGAAGACCGTCAAATGCAACCGAATGTGACATTCGAAAGGGTCAGTTCAACCCCTCAGGAGAATCCAAGTTCGAGTAGGAGTACGTCGGGTCCAAGCGAACGATACTCAGGTCCAGTCACAATTATAAGGAACCTAGATGACAAACCGAGAAAGTTTTCGGGAAATACAGGAGTTACACCAGTAGAATTTCTGCGAGATATTCGAGACTACATGGCGGAACACAGGGTAGCCAAAGAAAGAGAGCTAAGGATAGTAGAACGCGCCTTAGATGGATCTGCACTTACGTGGTTTAGAGCGTTCAGAAGCAAATTTGCGAACATGGAGCAATTTGCCATGGCTTTCTTGAGGAGATTCTGGAGTGCCGAGGATCAACTCAACGTAAGAGCGGAGATGTACTCTAAACGCTATTCTACGTCACATCCGACGCATTACGCCAACTACTTCACGTCACAGCTGGCTAAATTACAGTTCCTTATTCCTCCATTGCCAGAAGAAGAGCTTTTGCAAGCTATAGCGCGACAGTTACCGATAGAGGTACAGCGATCTTTGATAGCATCGGGAGCCAATACGCTGGAACATTATGATGATATTTTGCGGCGATTGGATTATACGAGCGCACAGGTTACACCGAGAAGTAATAGGAACGACAACAGAAACACGCAAGAAGTAAATGCGGTAGTCGTGGACAATGCAGCTCAAACGGACAGAAGGGATTCCTGAGAAAACCGACGGAACGA
The DNA here is from genome assembly GCA_946902985.2 of Meconema thalassinum. Classification (NCBI taxonomy): domain Eukaryota; kingdom Metazoa; phylum Arthropoda; class Insecta; order Orthoptera; family Tettigoniidae; genus Meconema; species Meconema thalassinum. The sequence continues at coordinate 502,717,147 of OX336393.1, read as the reverse complement.
TGGGAATCGAGGAAACATCCGTAACGCAAGAGGAAATGATCGATATAGAGGACCATATGAAAGGCCATACGATCAAGAAGCGAGAGATAGCCGGTATAGGAATTATAACCAAAATTCCAGGTATCAGGACAGGAATCGGTATAATAACAGATATCGGGGAAGGAATAACTGGAACCAAGGTCAACAGTTTAATGGAAACGACCGACAGGAAGGCCGAAGAAACGATCCTAACGACAGAAGGGAAAATCGTGGACATGAAAGGTCAAGACAAGAGGATAGACAGCCTAGTGCACCACTCGAAGAGACAGTGAGAGATGTCAATCGAGCCAGCACGAGTGAAGACAGAAGGAATAAACGTCAGAATAACACAGAATCAAGACGTTAATCATTGGAAGTCATCATTATAGAGAGTCAGAAAGAACCATCATGCTGAGTAAAGGAAATTATAGAGCTATCGTGTACATGTATAATATATTGAATGCCTGAGAGTGTATTTTTTTTCTCAATCCTGATAAAAAAAGGAGATGTACGGGAGAGATGTACCCGATACCTATTTTAGGCTATCGGCTACGCCAGCTGACATTAAGCTATAGTTGAGGTTTTGGAAGGCAAGCTGATAAGATAGCGCATCGATCGCGTCAAGAAGAAAGCCAAGATGACGTAGGAGGTCAAGAATCAAGGAGGCATTGAAATCTGTGAGAAGATAGAATTATGAATAAAGATGTGAAGCTTTATTGAAACATATATGGGATTATAATAAGTTAAAACAACTTAGAAGAGTATATATAACATGCATTATATGTGGAAATAATTTTATGGAAATAAGTTATTGTATAACAGAACAGCCGAGAGGATTCGGGTTCGAGACTATCTTCGTGACGTGGAAGCACCGTGGTGGGGAGAATTAGCCACGTGCCGCACGGAGCTCATAAGCTGAGACACAGCGCTAAGCAGTTCAGTTGAGCTCAATGAGGCGAGCAGTACAGAGCAGCCCTATAGCACAGCGAGACGGGCATTGAAGGTCACGCAACACACGTAAACCGTCACGGCAGGAGTAGGCGACATTTCTCGTATCACCGAGCAACAGAGGCCGAGCGGGTCGTTGATACAGGCGACCTAGCCGAGAAGACAATTGTAGATAGCCGGGGTATTTCAAAACCACACTGATCGCATATGAAGACTTTATTTCAAGCTTCATTTCGACGCTGTTCGAACACAGGCTTTCACAAATAACCTTATAACCATGCTGTTATATAATACATTCAAAGCGACTTTTTACTGTTTCAAGTAAACTGAATGTTTGGCATAGGCTCTGATGAACATTACAGCGTGCATTTATAAGAATTTTATCTTATACAATTTTCATGGATTACATATTACAGACAGATACAGGGTGTATCGTAATCTTGAACACTATCTAGTAAAATTTTTATTTTACTCAAGTCGAACTTTGCAGTAAGTTGAGAGTGGACTTACAATTCTCAAACTGAACATTTATCGGAACAGTGGCGCATATTAGAAGAAGAGTAGGGGGTCCGCTGTTTCCATGAACTTTTCGAGAAGGAGTTGGACGATATCCGCTATGGGTAATCCGAGGTTCAACATGATCGAGTAAACGTGAATAGAGACAAGATGGCACCACAGAGCGATGGATTCGGTTCCTGACGAGAGGAGTCCAACAGCTGATTCGCTTGGGATTTCGAAGGAAATCGTCATTTCATGGATGAAATGATATTCACGCCGATCTTACGAGAAATCTTTAGGTAGGGAAAAACGACGATCTTGGAAATTATATTACAACTGATAATGAAAGGTATTGTAAGAGTTCTATCTACCTGATACGATTATTTTCATGAATACTGGGCACACATGTATATTTTTCTAATAGGAGTGATTTGATTATTAAGACATGGTTTGAATTTATATACTTCGAATTTGCTAGAATATGGAGTGACCATATGATATGGCAGGCATCATTATTCGAAATTCTCACCGTTGTTTGGCTTTATTAAGCAGATGTTTGGTCTTATAGACATTTTTCCAGCTAGGATATTTTTCATGGATAGTTTTTTTTGTGTAACGAGTATTTCGAACTCGTGATCTGCAATTGATTATCAGAAACTACTTCGTCAGTTCATTGCATACTAGCGAGTGTGTATTATTCATCAGTAGGGAGTTTTTTTCCATTGGATTGTTTGGAGATATTAAGAAGTTATTCACTTTAGTGAATGAACGTCGCTTTTATATGACAACTAGAAACTTGTTGATTCCTTTCTAGTACATTCACTCATATAGCCTACGAGGTGGGGTCCTTCGTATTTATACGATTGTATGGTGGCTACTCACCTTACCCACCGTTCAGGGAACTATCATCCAAGTCGACGGGGCGAGGTCCTTCGTATTTATACGATTGCACGGTGGTTACACATCTTACTCGCCATTGAGGAACTCATTTTATCATCCGAATGTACACGAGATGTAAGTGAATTAAACAAGGAACTACTAGTCACATATCAGTCGAAATTTTGTTAAATAAAGTAACGATAAATGTCAACAGGATTGCATTTAGTAATTCTTGTTTGCCAATCCAATATTTTGTTGCTATACTCTTTTGAGAGTAATTTCAGATTTAACAGCTGTCACAGCTGATGCTTTGATGATTTTTATAATTGTGTTTGATACCTTTGAGAAGGATTTAAAGTAATTTAATCTTGTAAGATTAATCATTAATGGTCATAATTATTTTAAGGCAGATCAGTATTGCAGATTTTGATGTGAGAGATTATAGCACATTGGTGTTTTTCTACGATGTGAATTATGAAACTTGTGAAAGAGAATTTATGCTATTTTAAAGCAAATATTAAATTACTGAAGTAATATTTTTCCAATTGTTTAAGAAGTTGTCTAGAAGTGATCGGAGTAATTAAAGTCATTGGAGATTATGTGCGTTAATAATTTGAAGCCATTTATATATTTTTGTAGATCATGCAACGTGGTTAAATGAAGTTTGTGATAGGCATTTTGTGGAATTTGCCATTTGATAGTTGCAACGTTGATAATGTATTTTGAAGCGGACATGAGGTCGTCATACCCAGTCTAGCGTATTTGTTGAGATTCATGCTGTATGTGCTGAATATTTATGGAGTTTTGTAGCAATTCTTATATTCAAATGTGATATTTGGAATATTGAAGAAATATAATGTCGTTGTGGATAGTTAGATCCAACGTGATGTCGTGGAGACAATAATATTTTTGGCATGATAATTAAATACGAGATATAACTTGGAAGTAATAAAACTGTAAGACAACGTTCTATAAACCTTATTAAACAATTTGTTAGGAAATTAAACAAGTAAATGAAGTTGATAATACAAGATTTTCTGAAAATAATAATTAATGAAATAATAATCTGAGATTTAAGCATATTAACGATCTGACCTAATGAAATAAAAATCAGAATGACTAGATGAAATAATAATCTAAATAACCAGATGATTGAAATTTAAATAAGTTGATAAATTAAATTTTGAAATAAATCGATGAATTAAATAAGTGGATGAATTAAAGATTGAATTGATTAAACTGATTGAAATGAATTATTAGACGATTGTAATGATGATGAATAACTGAATTAGAAGGTGATGATTAATTAAAGAAGCTGATGATTAATGAATTTATATGCAATTAAATAAATTTAATTGAGAGATAATTCGAAGGAATTGCAACTTGAAATGTGAATTTAAATGATGTAATGGTGATGAATTAACGATTCTGACAGGAATATTTGGAATTTTGAAGTGAGAATTAATGTGAGAAATATTTAATTTTGATAATAATGATGAGGATGACCAATGAGAATTTGAATTTTCTGTAATTCACAGATAAGAGATTAATGACGATGTAAATAATGTAAATTAATTAGTCAATGTTTAGGAACATTTGATTAACATGTTCTACGTTCAAATTATACCATGCAAACCATAATTTATGTGATATTTAACATGAGTGATTATTATATGTGTATGTTTAGGCAGATTAGTAACTTAATTAAATCCACATTGATGTTAAATTAAAGAGAATTAGGTCTCAGGTTTCACAAATGTCAGTGACGAAAGACATAGTGATACAGTGATCCTGAGAACCCAAGAGAACTTTATACATTTTCTTGTTATGTGGATTGAAATAATTTTGCATTAGAAAGGAGATGGTTCGATTTTTGGACAATGACAATTTAACTTTGCATTCGACCATACTCTTAGGTAGGATTTATATTTAAAATGTCTGTCTGACTATCAAAGTAAAATAAATTTGTTTTTATCTTAGTTGTGATCTGATGATGGTGTGATGTTCCTTTTACTTTCCTTGTCTTGAGTAAGGCTTATCCGGAAAGGAAGTGGTTTTGCTAGGAATTCAGTTGATGGCGCCCATTTATATTTGAATTATTTTTATTAACTTAAGCCCGTAACGACCCTAGAGATACTTTGTCTCGTGAAACCCACTGCTTTTTCACGAACTCAGCTGAATTTCCGACACATTCCTTATTTTGACTAGAGGTTCATTTAACTCCGCTCTGTCCTGGAACTCCAGGGATGTGATGTTATAGCAGATGGGTCATCGCATCCCCAGGACGAACGGGCACAGACGGAAGGTGAGGAAAATCTTAGCCATTTCCTGGATCACCTTAATCTCCAGCACCCTTCTATTTGTTTCACCATGGAAAAGGAATCTGACGGCAAAATACCTTTTTTAGATGTTCTCGTCACCAAGAAAGAGGATGGAGATTAGGACACAGCGTTTTTCGTAAGCCAACACACACCAATAGATATCTCCACGCAAGTTCTCACCATCACCCTGCCCAGAAACATGGTATCCTTACAACTCTACCTACCAGGGCTAGGAGGATTTGTGAAGTGTCTTCTTTACAAGAAGAAATTAACACCCTGCGAACCACCTTTGAGAGCAACGGTTATAGCAAGGCTTTGATTTCTACGGTTCTGAAACCAACAAATAATAATAGGACGTCAGTTGAGAAAAGAGATGTAAGGGGAACTGCTTACCTTCCGTACATACATAACACAACGGATCGTATTGCTAAAATCCTACGTCGATACAACATACGGACTGTATTTGGAACTTCTGTTAAGATTAGGCAACTCCTGCGACCAACTAAGGACAGTTTGCCTAAATTGCAACAACCGGGTATCTACAGAGTTCCCTGTACTTGTGGCAAGGTTTACATCGGGCAGACTTCGAGAACAATATGCACTCGCATTAAGGAACATAATAGATGTATCAGGCTCATTCAACCTGATAAATCAGCTGTTGCCGATCATGCTTTAACACCTGGCCATGATGTCATGTTCCAAGGGGTGGATGTTCTTGCCCGTATAAAGCAATATCGTCCCAGAATCATCAGGGAGGCGGTTGAAATACGTAAACACCCAGATAATTTCAACCGCGACACCGGCTACAATCTCAGTGAATCCTGGCTACCTATTATCAGAACCCTGGGAAAGTAATTCACTGCTGCTTTCCGTTGTCCCTAACATGGGGCTATAATGGCGTCCATCTTTGGGCACCTTCTATATGTTCTTCGTTGCTTTCTCTTAGCAACACTGTCGTATTCCAGATTATTCCTGACGATGAAAGACATGGTTTCTTTCGAAACGCGTCGAATTGCAATATAATAAAACACGGCATAAGCCCAAAATTCAACATTATGAATAATAACACGGGCCGTGAAAGTCTAAATGACAATAATAATAATGGTATTGGTTTGACGTCCCTTTTAAAAACTGCGGCTTTTAGAGACGGCTTTTAGACGCGGGGGTTACGGAATTGTGCCTTTAATGTGTCAGTAAATCTACTGACATGGTTCGCTCGCATTTGCGCATCCCCAAATGCCAACTGACCGCGCCAGGATTCGATCCTGCAAGCTTGGGAACAGCAGGCCAGAACGTTACCACTGAGCCACACAGCCAGTCAATTATTATTAGTTCTTCCCGCGGCGTAGTCATGAGAATTAAATCACTTACCAAAACCGCGATCGGAAGTTGTTGTAACGCCAAAGAACAGGGTTTTCCACGCTCTCTCCATGAAAATACAGGGATACTACTTGGTTACAAATCCAGGGGCATCTACGTCATCCTCGGCCCTCATTAATTACTGCTACACACACTACTATAGTAGGGGCAGATGCCCTCCTAGTTCCGCCCCTTAAAACAACAATAACTAATTAACACTACTATAGCCACCACAAAGCACGAGTTATCATAAAATTCAACATACACCCAAGTACACGTGGTTGATGACCAAAGATGTCCCATAACCCTAAAATTATTTAATTACAAACAACAACTATAAATACAGGGTCGTCGAAAAATAATGCCAACATTTAAAAAATGATAGCACCGAAACCTTTTTTGTTAAACGTGTAATTCTTTCACTGAACGCCAGCTGGTTAAAGTAAGTTTTGTTCTGGAGGGGACGTGACCTTGCTATGCGCACACTAGATGCGCAGTAGCCAAGGTCGGCCGGGGGCGCGCGCGCCAATGACTGCACCGCCCGACAAACTGCACCTGATTACAAAGCTGTCATTCAATGGTTTAATCAGTTTAAGGAAACAGGGACTGTAGAGAAAAAATCTAGGCCAGGCCGACCACCATCATCAGCATTGAACGCACGCTTTCCCAATGGCTGGATTGGTACGTGCAATCATTTCAGGAGTAGCTGTCAAGATTGCACCCACAGGTGCTCCAAATCCCGAATTTTTCTGCATACACAATGTTTTTAATGTACCACCAGAAAAAAAAACATAGGGGTGAGGTCGGGACTTCATTGGCGCGCGCGCCCCCGGCCGACCTTGGCTACTGCGCATCTAGTGTGCGCATAGCAAGGTCACGTCCCCTCCAAAACAAAACTTACTTTAACCAGCTGGCGTTCAGTGAAAGAATTACACGTTTAACATTTTTTTTAACCCTCTTAGTGCCAAGTCATTGCCTGAAATACTTGCCAAGAATGCCAAGCCCTTTTTTATGGTCATGCAGACTATTCGAAAAAAGATTATAACTACGACATTTCCAACGATAGAATCATTATTTTTGCTTTGCATTATAACCAATACCTCATTCTTGCATACATTATGTTCATAAAAGTAAATACGGCATCTAAACCATTTTAATTGAGGTTATTCTGATAATTGTTTAATTTTTCATTTTCTGTGTGTAAAAATCAGTTTTTATCCCAAATTAATGACACCTAGAAGTCATATTCAAAGAAACACTACGTTTTCAGCTTTATAAAGTTCTTAGATACATCTGTAGGCAGAATACTTCAACAAGAAGAAAACAACTGCACCACCATTTTGGCGGGAACGCGCGTGATTGGGGGAGCACAAAGGGAGGGCGTGAATACAAACACAAACCTATCGCGTAACGGACTTCGAAGGAAAAAAGTAGACACTGCACAGGGAAGCTTGAAACCTCACCTTTCCAACAGTATGAAATAATCACGGACATATGCCTACAGAAATCTGTAAATATAAGATAAACTGCGCACCGATTGAATCGGCTTTGGCACTTTTGGCGCGAGCTGCGAGAACCGATCTGATCGGCGCGTGGCACTGAGAGGGTTAAATGTTGGCATTACTTTTCGATGACCCTGTACAGATTCCCCTGGCTCAGTGTTTGTGGCGACTTCATCATTTCACATATTTCGATCATTACCTCTAAATACATGCAGCAGATATCACCGGAGTCATGCACCGATATCATCATCATACCCATAAAATACACAGGACTGATGACTAATTCGTTTTAAGTCTCTAAATCAAGCAACAAATACATGACTATGATGATAATAAATTGTTGTTTTAAGGAGCCTAACATCTAGGTTATCGGCCCTAATGGTCTGGGTGATAGCGAAGAGGACAATGAAATGTAAACCGCAACAAAAAACAAGGTAGAACTTAGATTGAAATGGTTCACAAAATGTAGTTCAGGTTCAAAATACTTACAGAATACAATGTAGATTCGAAATACTCACAAAATGCAATTTAGGTTCAGAATACATACAAAATACAACTGAAATTGAAAATACTCACAAATTACAATTTAGATTCAAAATAATCACAAAATGCAATTGAAGTTCAAAATGCTTACAAAATGCAATGGAAATTAGAAATACTTACAAAATGTAATTTAGATTCCAAATACTCACAATATGTCGGCACGCAATTCAAAATACTTACAAAATACAATTTAGATTCCAAATACTCACAATATGTCGGCACGCAATTCAAAATACTTACAAAATACAATTTAGATTCCAAATACTCACAATATGTCGGCACGCAATTCAAAATAGTTACAAAATACAATTTAGATTCCAAATACTCACAATATGTCGGCACGCAATTCAAAATACTTACAAAATACAATTTAGATTCCAAATACTCACAATATGTCGGCACGCAATTCAAAATAGTTACAAAATACAATTTAGATTCCTAATACTCACAATATGTCGGCACGCAATTCAAAATACTTACAAAATACAATTTAGATTCCAAATACTCACAATATGTCGGCACGCAATTCAAAATAGTTACAAAATACAATTTAGATTCCTAATACTCACAATATGTCGGCACGCAATTCAAAATACTTACAAAATACAATTCAGATTCCAAATACTCACAATATGTCGGCACGCGATTCAAAATACTTACAAAATACAATTTAGATTCCAAATACTCACAATATGTCGGCACGCAATTCAAAATACTTACAAAATACAATTCAGATTCCAAATACTCACAATATGTCGGCACGCGATTCAAAATAGTTACAAAATACAATTTAGATTCCTAATACTCACAATATGTCGGCACGCGATTCAAAATAGTTACAAAATACAATTTAGATTCCAAATACTCACAATATGTCGGCACGCGATTCAAAATACTTACAAAATACAATTCAGATTCCAAATACTCACAATATGTCGGCACGCAATTCAAAATACTTACAAAATACAATTCAGATTCCAAATACTCACAATATGTCGGCACGCGATTCAAAATAGTTACAAAATACAATTTAGATTCCTAATACTCACAATATGTCGGCACGCGATTCAAAATAGTTACAAAATACAATTTAGATTCCAAATACTCACAATATGTCGGCACGCGATTCAAAATACTTACAAAATACAATTCAGATTCCAAATACTCACAATATGTCGGCACGCAATTCAAAATACTTACAAAATACAATTCAGATTCCAAATACTCACAATATGTCGGCACGCGATTCAAAATACTTACAAAATACAATTCAGATTCCAAATACTCACAATATGTCGGCACGCGATTCAAAATACTTACAAAATACAATTCAGATTCCAAATACTCACAATATGTCGGCACGCAATTCAAAATACTTACAAAATACAATTCAGATTCCAAATACTCACAATATGTCGGCACGCGATTCAAAATACTTACAAAATACAATTCAGATTCCAAATACTCACAATATGTCGGCACGCGATTCAAAATAGTTACAAAATACAATTTAGATTCCAAATACTCACAATATGTCGGCACGCGATTCAAAATAGTTACAAAATACAATTTAGATTCCAAATACTCACAATATGTCGGCACGCGATTCAAAATAGTTACAAAATGTAATTAAGATTCCAAATACTCACAATATGTCGGCACGCGATTCAAAATAGTTACAAAATACAATTTAGATTCCTAATACTCACAATATGTCGGCACGCGATTCAAAATACTTACAAAATACAATTTAGATTCCAAATACTCACAATATGTCGGCACGCGATTCAAAATAGTTACAAAATACAATTTAGATTCCTAATACTCACAATATGTCGGCACGCGATTCAAAATAGTTACAAAATACTATTTAGATTAAAATTACTTAGAAAATGGAGTTTAGATCGAAAATACTTATAAAATGCAATGTAGATTGAAAATACTTACAAAAGGGAATTGGATGGAAAAAGACTTACAAAATGTAATTTAGATACACGGGGCCCAATTCACAAAACAGTGCGGAAATTCCCAGTGTCACTGAATGTATTTAGTATTTTGCCTCAGTGATCATTTATTTTAAAGAAAATTCCCCAAAAATGTCAATTTTTTACGTTTTATTTTTGTTTGAAAATACATTTGAAAAGAGAAAAAGTTACAAAATATGAAACAGTTCAGTAAAACCATGGTTTTTACACTAGCTAAATTCAGTCTGCAAAACAGTTCTTTTTCTTGTTGAACAAAATTACACTGCTTGTATCACTTATAAATTCACAAAAGAACGATAAAAACACACACAACATTATACTATAAAGAGTGAAGCTCACTGTTTTCAATATCAGAGGTGTTTCTTTTTGAGATAATCTTCAAAACACCCCGCTGGATGAAGATATGGCAGGCCTACCTTGGAGAAATGCTCTTGTATCTGCATCATTATCACTCTCATCTTCATCAACTGCACTTTCACTCGATTCTGAACCGTCGATCTCTTCAAACTCACTGCAATCACTATCTGATTCCTCCAAATAACTTGATATGGTAGCCACATTTTTGTCGTACGAGCCCACCATTTCACTGTTTACATCGGCTTAAAGATGCATCACCTGATTCCTTAAAACTCAAGTATCTATCAAACGAATACTAAAAAAAAGTAAAATAAATGATTCAAGTAGTCATTTCCGGTTCCGGGCGAGTTCATATACGTTATTTAATACCATAATGCCACGTGCCGTAATTATCTCTGAACTTATGACAGTTCGCGGAATATTCCGTATACGACCCGCTAGAGCGGGAAACATGTTGCGGAATATATCGTAAACGACACGCAACGAAAAAGTGCTGGCGCGGAATATTCCGGAAATGACACGGGAAGAGTTAAAGAGAAAAGGAAACACAATAAAAAGAAAAGGAAGAATATCGGATCAGGAAAGATGACAGATGGGCCAATCAAAGTGGGAAAGGAAGGGACTCCCTAGGCCTCGGGTACCCTAATACCGTTGGGGTCGGAAGAGAACAAGAGTTGACAAAGGGAGGTCGACAGTAAAGAGGACGGAGAGGAGCCCGGCACAAGTAAGTGGAAGCAATGCCGGACTCAGCTGGGCTCCCATGGTCGCCAACCCACGTCTCACAAATTGTGAGCCCCTGGGAGGAAGCAACAAATACAACCATACATTATTTTAAGGAAAAGGAATCCACGTGCGTTGGCCTCGTTCTTACCAACACCTTCACTGCCTCATCATTCATTCAAATTGAAGGGCGCACCTAAATAAATGGAAGGACAAACTTGGATTTGCATTCTTGTAGCGTCACTCTAGCTCTTGGCAGTTTTATGCCAGAGGGAGACACGCTTGGAGTCGCGACGCGCATATTGAAAAATATAAAAAACGCCTTTGAGATACATTCAAAGACCTCTCCGCAGTTCACACTCTGACTTCCCGTAGACTTTCGGCGTTACAATATCATTCATCATAGAGTCAAGGAATGTGCTTCTGAGATTTAAGTGGCTTGCGGACATAATACCTTAAAACAGTTATTTATTTATCGTGTCGGAAACATACAAATGTACAGTTGCTATACATATAATGAGCCCGTCAGACGAGTTGTTTGGGGTTGCCACTAACCGCAATGACTTCCCAGACAACTCACCGTCTGGACGCATACGCCGAAAAGGCCTGGATGTACTTCCTAAACAGTAGGTCAGCGCGCACGAAGACGCAGCATCCCGGGGTTACGGGCAGACACGGAGAAAGAGGTGAGAGGACCCAAGAAGTACAACCCAGAAACACTTAGATTAAAATGATAACATCCAGACTTATGTAAACTCGAATAAAAGTATTTAAAAAAAATATGCAAACACCTGGCCTAGTTCGGAGGGTTAGTCTCGGGCTAATCCCGCAAGCTAAATTAAAAAAGTGTTAATGTTGAAGATCCTAGACTGATTGTAAAGTGAAATAACCCTCTCGAAAGATCTAGTTACAAGAAAAGCAAAAGCGGCAAGCTAGGGCAATGGTACGTAAAGTCCAACCTACACAAATAAGACGGGTTACTTATGAATTTAAATTAACAAAAACAAAGATCAAAAGGATTTACGATGGTATCACTCCCTTATTTATTTTTAAATAAGTTAAATCTAGCTAAATCCTGACAATTACAACGGTATACGGTGACTTACTACCGTAACAAACAAACATTTAATAACAAAGCTATGTGACAATCCAGTATAAAAAACATCTAAGTTTAACTTACTGACTATCGGGTACAAGGGTAAACATACAAATTTACACAAATAAATAAATAAATAAATAAAACACAGCTTTCATACATCTTCATATTATTACCCTGCGTACACGCAAGAATACTCTTTGCATCCTTGGGTCATCTAGTGTTTAGTTATGTTGGTAAAAGCGTGATCCCAAAACACGTCTTACTTTACTGAGGTGTCGTGCGCCACAAGTTGAGAACTAATGGTCCGCGACAACTCTGTCGTCAAAAATAGTGTTACAAAGTTAACAAGTCATTTCCCGCACGGAAATGTGACTGATCCAATGAGTTGGCCAGTTCGCATCCAATCACAAGTCGAAGTATATTACAGTCATTATGGTTATTTATTTATAAAAATTAGTTCTTCTTATTATTAGAAACGTGATTATTATTTTGTCGTCGGTTTACGTAGAGAACTGGCTCATTCCTCAATGGTCACCTAGGCTTAAACTCGTGAAGTCTAGCTTAGAACAACACTAATAATACATCGGCTCACACATGGCCGGAAATCACAATAACACGAGTTATCACTCGGTTCACAACAACACTGACGGGGCACAAAGCTCACCGTTGCAGTCTTCAGGTAATGACCTGGACAAAAATGGTCGCAGATATAAAAATCTGTATGACGACGCAACACAAGGCGTCACAACAATAACACAAGCCTATAAAAACGGTGTCAAAATACCTAACAGACAAAAGCTTCTACTCATCATAATACACCCTCATGGTGTTCAAACATCTCGCTTCCTAAATCGTTAACAATGGCAAATGACGTCTAATGACGTAGGCAACATGTGACTGCAATAAACACTCACATAACCTTGACTCAGAAATAATCAATACATTCCGTTACGTAGAAATATGAATGGGCGCACGCGCGTCGAGAAAAAAAAGTAGTCGTCTCACATGAGCGCTGCGGATCCAATACAGTTCATAACATTCAACTATGCTTGTCAAAGCACTTACACTCCTCATCGCGTCTGGCGATGTAATACACTACACAGGCGTATAATCTCTCAAATAGAAGTATTTTCTGAAATAACGCTGGCTTAACATCTAATACAAGTAGTAATAAACAATCCGTGGTTTCAATTCCACGTAGAAATTCCAATGACACTCATAGGTAATGTCAAAATATTACAAAGATAATATTGTGGAGATATTCCACTCATAATATAGCTCTGCAGATGGGTAAAGATATTCCACTCCTAAAATTCTGTCAATGTGGGCTTCAGCAAAACTTTCAAGTGTCTAACAGTTTGACACTGAACCTAAAATAATAACAGTCGACAATCCTACTGACTGCTAGGTCGTCTTGAATGATACAGTAGCATCTGGGGTTCGATGCAGGGTTGGCATCTTTAATTATACTCCCAAATGTAGCTCTTTCTAGAGCTCATGTAGCTTCAGAGCTCACATTATGGCATAAACAAATACATTCAAAAGGGTCATGATTACTGCTGATCATGAAACGATACGAGCCTGATAAACTCAAAATAAACTAAGCAGTGGCGTAAAAGGAGGTTCGCAAAAGGGTGTCATGAAAGTATGACTGAATAATGGTTGTCCATCACTCAAAAATCCTAATTTAGCCCATCTGAAGGGCTGACCAAACCAAATCTAAAGATGTGAGGTGTTGCCTAACCAAAATTAGAACAAATATCCTGCGAACACTCTCAGTTGCACTAATACACTGGTGACTAACTCACTGCAAACAAAACATGATTAAACTATCTACATAAATCCCTGCCTGACTGGTGTCACAAGTTCGGTTAATTATGACTACAATCTATTATCTACTACCACTGATCAACCCGTACATGATAAAAGATTAGACTCACTCAGAAGCCACAATATTCGAAGGTTCCAAAATTATGGTGTAACAGAGATTCAGGATGGTTGGCAATATTCCATAAACCAGCTCAGACATCGAGCTTGTACCACTCCATTCTTCTCCTTCGGCTTCTCGTCTCTCGAGCTAAGATCTCCTCCTCCTGGTCAACGGTAGGGTTGATGTCTCCTCGGATTTCCATTTCTAAGTAGGTGTTGGTTAACTCTCTTGCCATGGTGTAAAGTTATCTTCTCCGTCGAATACTCCTCACATGGTGGTGTCTACTCCATGACAATGGTCATCATTAACATGGTAAGAGTAGCGTACACGTGGTTGACATTTAGATACATGTTAAAATAATCACACGTGTTTTCCACTGATTCTATCGTAAGCACAGTATAATAATAAAGTAAATCACTGGCTTCATATTGCAGACTGTCAACAAATGGCCTTATCACTGTCTGCTTCACTGCTTTTACCTGACAAGTGGTGTCAGCAATCACAGATTCAAATATTCGAACACATCCAGAAATATCGCATTGATCTGGCGAAAGATTTAGCAATAAAGTGCGGCGTAACATATGGTAATATTATGCACTTTCACGTAGATGGATGGTTTGTAAATCATGTTCAAGTTACGGTATTTAATCACTCTTGTGAACATGCAGCATGGCGTTCACACTATGAAATGTTGTGTTACTAACCCTGAAATTATTATTCATAAATATCACAAAAATATGGCACTAGACATGTGCATTTCAGTAATTTATCACTGGTAACAATTCTTATGAGCGATTCTAATACACTCGTTGTCTGTCGTAGATGTTTATGGATTTTTCTTATCACCTCGTGGACGTAATATTGCGGTGATCGTCCCATGGACGTGAATTATACACTTTTTCACTCACAATAAAAATTATACTTTCTTGCAGCGATGCACTGCACACATACGTGCGAAAGTTATACAAATCAACGACGTAGTCGGATACACAATTATAGTTCATCACCAGCTTGGTGGACTTATGAAATCATCGTCACTTAGGACGAACTGTTATAGCACGTTTGAAGTCGACGGCTGTCAAACAGTAAGAAGCAATGAGTGTAGGTCTCTCTGCCTTGTGCAGAGTCAAAAGTTGAGTCGTTGACGGTCCATTTCCTGCCGCCAATCTAAGGTGTTAATACCTTCAAATCATAAAGTCGGTAAACATCGAAATGTTTCCTTGAAGCAGCATTACATAATGGTATGATCTGAGACTTTAAATGCAAAATAAATAATACTTGTGGTCAGAATAAAATATTCAGGTGAGTGTCCAGAGTCAAGACAACTCCCATTTCTTCCTGTACGTCCCGCGCTGTAACAGGGCGCGTTCTGTTCCACTGACATAACTTGTTCCTCATAAGTTCCAACTAATATCACCGAGCCATGAGCTTCTCCGGGCTCCATAAGGGTAAAATTGTCTTTATAGATTAGCACGTGCCCAATACTGAGCAACATTAAAGGCGCTCAGAGGGGCTATCAGGAGATCTTCCTCTGCACAAGATGAAGGGCACAGAGGGCAATGAAGCATGTGTCTTGTGGTTTGTTCTTGTCGACATTCATAAGACGTGTCACCTGCACTGAGGCCCCATCTCCTCAGATTGTCTCGCGATCTTCCAACTCCTGATCGCAACCTGTTCAGGGACTTCCACACCAACCAGCGTTCGTTGTGTCCGGGTGTTAGTTCTTCAGCTACTGGCATCCAACCGCAGGGGTGAAGGGTCGTCTTCTTTCAAAAATCCAGTCTTGCCGGTAAGATGGTAAGCATCTCAGATGTGCCTCAGGAAGCTCTTTCGGGACCTCAGCCGTTGCTGAAGAGGATTATATCCATGCAGTGGGTGGGCGTTGTTCTCTTCCACTCTCAGCCTCTCCCTGTTGGCAGCCACCTCTCAGAGTACACAAGGTGGTGCTATTCCAGTAATAGTATAATAATACCATAATATTACAATACCATAATATAATAATAATAATAATAATAATAGTAATACCATAATATAATAATTACCTGACAGTGGATATACATTTCAAATGCGGTCAAATTAAGAGCTCTATGACAAGTGTAAAGGGATTTCTGTCAGGATGAGAAAAAGAAGATTGATGGATAAATTAAACGATTGGGAACTGAGAGGTTAGCTAATAAAATTCTTAAACATCAAGAGAAGTGGAAGATATAACCTACATGGCTTCAGGAGGTATATCAAGACTGGAAGGGCAAATACTGGACTGATTGAAGTGTGGGACAGGACATGATTCATAATTAAGGTTGTAAGTGTGAAAGATGCCCCCAATACAAGACTCACGCTTTCGGTTGAAGAAAGATTGAGAAGGAGTCAAAGATTGAAAGATCTCTGGCAGGAAGCTAAACGGCGAATGTACCAAACCTCAAACGGTACATCTGGGCGAAAGAGACATAGCATAATACGTAGAAAAATATGCCGTATTAAAAAAAATATCATTATCAATTTCAGTTAATAAAGAATTGAATTGTTTTGCCCAACAACGGAAGAATCGCCACTGAACTAATTGTGCAGGAGAGGCTATTTAAAGCATTTCAACACATGTTGCATCCCCCTAGAACGGCTGCGTTATTCCATTCAACCAGAAATATTTCAGTATTTATGATCACCATCATCTTATCCAACTCTAACCCCCCTCATGGTTCCTCCACAATTAAAAAGAAAAGGAGCAGTCAGCAAAGGAAATAAAACGTTTCAATTTTCTTTCAAATTATTAGCCATAAAGACTTAAACCGAAATTCATTGCTCTGTACTCAAATGTGGAATACGAAAACCAAGTCCCAAAATCACAGATAAAATGCGAATGTGACGAATACAATTTAGAATTCTGGGATTCAGAAGCCGTGCACTCCGAGCGGTGTAATTCTCCACGATACGGTCCATTGTTCTATATGGACTTCCTGCCAGGCAGGTGCAAGCTTTGCTATTTGACGCCCAGACGGCAGCTTGCATGGCAAATTTTGTTGTTCCTTGGAACGGTATGAAAGTCAAGGAGGTTAGATATTTAAGCTCCTTGAAACTATAGCGCTTTCTATTAGAGAAAGGAGGAACTTGTGTGTTAGCAGAAAATCTCGAGATTAATTTTGCCACTACGAACACGGCGTACTGAATTCAAATGGGTTCTTTAACATGCCAACAACACATGACATGCGTGTAGTGATGTTTGTCGTCTTTTAAAAATCACTTACCACGGCCAGGAGAGAACCTGCAAGCTTGAGGTTGGTAGTTCGACACGATAACCACTCACCCACCGTGGCAAGCTATCCTTCACTGTTACCAGCATTACAATTAATTAATTTTTAAAATTAAAATATTATATAATAATCGTTTGGCCTCCGGAGAGGCCGAGAGCAGGTCTTTCTAGTTGACGCCCGCGTCGTAATGAGGAAGAAGTGATGATGAAGACGTCACATATACCCAGTCCCCGAGATACGGGAATCAACCCTAGGAGAATAGAATCCCTGATGGCTCGGCCGGGAATTGAACCCGGGGCACTTCGGGCCAAGACCTAGTGCACTAACCATTTAGTCACGGAGCAGGACATTAAAATATTAAGCAAAATGTACATTTATTACTTAACTATTAAAATTGAAGGTTTGAAATTAAATACACTTAAAAGAGAGATCATTCCTTGCAATCCAACCTAGAATGTTGGTTCTAGTTCCTCAAACTCACTATTTGAAAGCATTTCTTTGAAAGATTAAAATTAACACAGATCAACACGATTTTTCCTTTCCTGGTTTTGACTCTAATGTTTCATATGCATTGTTCATCTGAATTCAGAAGTGCCATTACTTTTGTCCTATCACATATCAATTTTTAGCCTACTTTTCACATTTTGCAAAAATGAGGAAAATGTAGAATTATGAGATCGGGCAAATGTGTGTCTGTCTGTCTGTCCTTCTGTCTGTCTGTCTGTCTGTCTGTCTGTCTGGCTGGCTGTGTGTGTGTCCCCCCTATCAACTCTTAAACGGCTGCAGCAATCGAAACAAAATTTGGTAGGAGTAAATATATATACCTGAATATCTCACGGCCATATTTGAAAATGATGTCAGTGCTACCAACTGCTAAAAAATCGCAATTGAAATTTGAGTTCAAAGTGGGATATCTCGGAGGATATGAATGGGAGCTATTTCAAAATTGCCACACGTATATATAATAATATTGCAGTTTAATTTCCATGAGGCCATACATGGCAGAGTTGCCAAAATGATTATAAGCCTGCTGATAGGTCTAAATTTTAAATGTATATAACTTCTACACTATCAATTGGATTTCAACCAAATTTCGTATGTGCTATGTGTACATAAAGAGATATGACTGAGCGTATTCTTAAGAGCCACCAGGGTTGCCAACTTTTAATAAATGCTCTCATTTTTTAAATACAAATAACCATATATAAGAAAGTATGCAAGCCGACAGCTTTAAACTATGCACACGTATAGTACCTGACATTCTATGGTTATTTGGAGTAACTTATATACGTCAGTGCTACCAACATGATTCTAAGCCTGCTGAGAGGTCCAACTTTAAATACATGTAACTTCTATTCTACCATTTGGATTTCAACCAAATTTTGTATTCTGTACCTTAAGAGATGGAACTAAGAATATATTCAGTTACCAGGGCTGCCAACTGTAGTTCACTATTAGCCTGCATTATGCCAGGTATACAGTATTTCGAACAAATTAGAAATTTCGCGTCTACCAACTTAATTTCGTCATTATTCTAGATAGATCCATATAGATTAATCAATGGCATGAATCTTAAATTTTAAGAAAAGTAGGCTCATTAGTTCGTCACGGAACTTCTTGTTTGTAATTGCAGTAATTTTGATTAACAAGATATTGAAAATTTTCACAATATCTCTACTGTTGGCTGAACTGGAGTGAACAAGAAAACAACAGTATGAGAAGCTTTGCATCCAAGCGGCACAGGTTCCTTTGACTTAATCATACAAGTGAACACAAACTGGTGTTTTGTTACAATATGCCTTAAGTTAATGTGATTATTATTTTCAAGTACTGAACTCTGCCTGCTATAAAGAAAAAATACAATGCAGATGTGATGTGATACAGGAACATAGAAGACATATCCGTAATTCACAGACTTCTATTAAACAAAATCAGTTATTGAATCCAATATAAAGTCTTCAAAAATTGTATTTTGTAAACCTGTGTAATCTATGTTTTTTATGCAAAGCATTTTCTCTCAAGTAACATAAATACTGGAGCTGATATTCTCGGTCAGATTCATGTTCATCTAATATATAAAAGTGAAAGTCTGTATGTATGTATGTATGAGGGTTGGTTCCGTATACAAATCTACACCGTTCCACCAATCTCAACCATATTTTGCATACACATAGTTTAGGACCCAGAAGGAACCGCTGGCTACATGAATTTTCGATAGTCTTTCTCATTCTTCTGATTTCGGTCCATTTGTACTCGAGCAAAGGCTAATATAAAGTCATAAAATATACTCATGAAGGAATGGCAAGACAGATTGTTTCCATGGCAACATAGCTCAAGTCGAGACACGGCCGACTGGATGCGAATTGCACTCTGCACTACCGGTATAAAAACTGACGATCTTTACTTAAAATCCCGTTAGTTACTCAACTGCTCACACAGCATTGTCAACCGAGTATAGCATAACAATCTATCTACTATATATTTGTCAAATACCACACACTCACTCACTCAATCATTCATTCATCACGAAATCTCAGAAACCACCGAACGGATAGGAATACAATTTGTTATGCAGCTTCCTCAAGGGCCGCAAACGCCCACTAAGAAAGGATTATTGGATATTCAGGTTCTAAAGGGATGTTAAAGGGGTAGACCTGCATTTCATTGAATAGCATTATCTCCCGATTGGTTTCATTGGGGGATGTGATACTCGGCATATAAACTCATTAAAAATAAGAACACACGTGTCTGAGGGTTTTTCGATGTGGTGTATATTATGAGGTGAAAGGGGTGAAAAGTGGGGGTTGAAAGATTCCTAACGGAGCGTGTATCTCTTAAACGACATAGGCGAGGAGTTTGAACCTCAGCGGAATAAAACAGCATAAGAATAAGTAAATAGGTGTTTGACCTTTCTTCATAAATCCAATTTAAGGGGCCCATGGGGAGGGGTGAAATTCTGGGGGGAAAAACAGGAAATAAAGTGTCCGAACTGATTGACTGACTGACTCACTCATCAAACTCAGGGGGAAAAACTGCTTTAAAGTAAGTAAATAGCTGTTCGACAGTTTTTTCTTCATAAATCAAATTTAAGGGGTTCATGGGGAGGGGTGAAATTCTGAAAAAAGAAAATTGAAAGAAAATGTCTTGACTCACTCACTCATCATCACGCAGCCAAAATTTTTGAAGTTAGAAACATGACAGTTTGGGGAAATGTTCATTGTATGTAAAAACCGTCTACTAAGGGAGGATTTTCGGATATTCAGGTTCTAAAGGGGTCTTAAGGGGGTTAAACCTGCATTTCATTGAATATCTCCCGATATGTTTCATTGGGGGATGTGATACACGGCATATAAACTCATCATTAAAAAATAAGAAGACACGTGTCTGAGGGTTTTTCGATGTGGTGTATTATTATGAGGTGAAAGGGGTGAAATGTGGAGGGTGACGGATTCCTAACGGAGCGTGTAGGCCTAACTCTTAAACGACATAGGCGAAGAGTTTGAAACTCAACGGGAAAAAAATCAGCTTAAAATAAGTAAATAGGTGTTCGACCGTTTTTTTTTTCATAAATCCAAATTAAGGGGCCCATGGGGAGGGGTGAAATTCTGAAAGAAAAAAAAACAGGAAAGAAAGTGTCCTAACCGATTGACTCACTCACTCACTCGCTCGTCATCGCCCAGCCAAAAATATTGAAGGTGGAAACATAGCATGATGGGTATATGTTCGTTGTATGTCAAAACCGTTCACAAAGGGAGGATTTTTGGATATTCAAGTTCTAAAGGGTTAAACCTGCATTTCATTGAATAACAATATTTCACGAGTGGTTTCATTTGTGGATGTGATACTCGGCATATAAACTAATCATTAGAAATAAGCAGACATGTGTCTAAGGGTTTTTCGATGTGGTGTATTATTATGAGGTGAAAGGGGTGAAAAGTGGGGGGTTGAAGGATTCCAAACGGAGCGTGTATACCTATCTCATAAACGACATAGGCGAGAAATTTGAAACTCAGCGAAAAAAATCAGCTTAAAAAATAAGTAAATCGGTGCTCAGCCGTTTTTTTTTCATAAATTAATTTAAGGGGCCAATGGGGTGTGGTGAAATTCTGGGGTGAAGAAAGGAGAGAAAGTGTCCTAACTGACTGACACAGCTTAAAAAATAAATTAATAGGTGTTCAAGCGTGTTTTCATCAATCCAATTTAAGAGGCCATGGGGAGGGGTGAAATTCTGGTAAAAATAATTGAAAGAAAATGTCCTGTCTGACTAACTCACTCATCACGCCCAACGAAAACTATTAAAGTTGGAAACATGAAATTTTGGGAATATGTTCGCTGTATGTCGAAAATTTCAACTAAGGAATGATTTTTGTTTATTCGGGTTTTAAAGAGGTGTGAAGGGGGTAAACGTGCATTTCATTGAATAACGATATCTCATTAGTTGTTTCTTTGGGGATATATAAACTAATCATTAAAAATAAGCAGACATATGTCTAAGGGTTTATCGATGTGGTGTAATATTATGAGGTGAAAGGGGTGAAAATTGGGGGTTGAGCGTGTATCTCTTAAACGACATAGGCGAGAAGTTTGAAATTCGGCGGGAAAAACAGCTTAAAATATAAGTAAATAGGTGTTCGACCGTTTTTTCATAAATCCAATTTAAGGGGCCCTTGGAGAGGGGTGAAATTCTGGGGGAAAAACAGGAAAGAAAGTGTCCTAACTCACTCACTCATCAAACTCTGGGGGGGAAGAACAGTTCAAAAATAAGTAAATAGGCGTTCGACCGTTTTTTTTTTCATAAATCCAATTTAAGTGGTTCATGAGAGGGGTGAAATTCTGAAAAATAAATGAAAGAAAATGTCCTGACTTACTCACTCACTCATCATCGCCCAGCCAGAATTATTGAAGTTAGAAACACGACATTTTGGGGCTATGTTCGTTGTATGTCGAAAACGTCCACTAAGGAAGGATTTTTGGATATTCAGATTCTAAAGTGGTATTACGGGGGTAGACTTGCATTTAATTGAATAACAATATCTCCCGATTGGTTTCCTTGGGGATGGGATACTCGGCATATAAACTCATCATTAAAAATAAGCAGACATATGCCTAAGGGTTTATCGATATGGTGTATATTATGAGGTGAAAAGTGGGGGTTGAAAGATTCCTAACGGAGCGTGTATCTCTTAAACGACATAGGCGAGGAGTTTGAAATTCGGAGGAAATCAATCAGCTTAAAAATAAATAAATAAATAAATAAATGAATATATAAATAAATAAAATAAATAGGTGTTAGACCGTTTTTTCATAAATACAATTTAAGGGGCCTATGGGGAGGGGTGAAATTCTGGAAGAAAAACGTCCAATAAGGAAGGATTTTTAGATGTTCACTCTCATCGACCAACCAAAACTATTAAAGTTAGAAGAATGATATTTTGGGGATATGTTTGTTGTGTGTCGAAAACGACTACTAAGGAGGGATTTTTGGATATTCAGGTTGTAAAGGAGTGTTAACGGGGTTAAACCTGCATTTCATTGAATAACAATATGACACGACTATGACGCGAGCGAAGCGAGACTAAAAATGAGATGGTGTGTGTCTGTGTATTACTCAATCACGCAAGTACCACTGGTCCGATTTACATGAATTTTACATGGAAGTAGCTGATTTACCTGGTTAACATATAGGCTACTTTTGATTTCAATACTTTGTAATATTTAAAGATGGCGACCATTTTAGTGACGTCACTACACCCTTTGGTTTCAAACTTTTATATTTCCATTTCAAATAAAAAGAGAACGCTAAGAAATAGCGAACTTTCGATGGCATATACGAGGTTTAGAATTACATTTTCTATCCGAAAGGCATCTCCAACGGTTAGCGAGTAAAACCTAAATTTGTGCTATAAAACACGGTCAACGCCGAGCGGTGTAGTTGGACAAAATATTCCATCCTTAATCTCCCTCTGCGCAGCACCTCGCCTATCCCCTGTTTTAACTGTCACCTTCACATTTTAATTTATTTATGACGCGTAGCGAAGGACGAGTACTTCAGCTAGTACTCTTATAAATATACGATGAATCTTCCAAGTAGATCAGTGCAGTACTCTCCGAGATAATGTACCTTATGCCTGAAAACGTAATTGGTAGATCTTTGCCTAAATTGACAAACTTCAAAAGCCCATATCTCGGAAATAAAGAATACTAACAGTTTTGTCCCAAACAAACTTCCTGTGATAATTCCAGTTCCTCTATTACTTCACCTATTTAAAATTGAACGGTGTTCTCTATGGCTACGGGGCCATGATTTGATCTCCTTTGTTCGTCACTGGATTCATGCACGCTCCAGTCAGCATATACACCCCGCCTCACTAGTACTCCGAGTGCCACAGGGATGTCCAGCTCCTCCAGCCGTCATGCCTGCGTACCAGGATGTCAGGTACGATTTCGGAGCCTTACAGTTCAATCTGGCGGCTGATTTTCCGCACGTTGTCCTCTTATAGTACAACGATTGCGTGCACAAAGTATCAAGATAGGTTTCGACCTGTCTTACCTGATATTTCCCTTGTTAATTGCTTCACAATATACAGGGTCTTTATATTTGCTTGGTAAGGACATTCTCGCTCCGCCAGTGAAGCCTCAGTTGCCGGCTGCCGCGCGCGCATATGTACGGCAGAATACGGTGCTTAAAATCAATATCATGTATTTTTACTCACCACGCTTACAGTAGATGCTCAAAATGTTCCCCATCCACTGCCAAACATAATCGGCATCTCCTTATGAAGTTTCCGGTTACTCCGGTTAACTTAGATTCAGTAAGGAAATAACGACCATAACGTCTATTTTTATTGTTTACTGAACCTGTACGTTTGAATCTCTTAGCCAGTTGTTTCGTTGTCCGATTTATAAGAATGGGTCTCCCTGGAAATTCCACTCAAAACTTTTGTCTTGTTCTAGCGCACTATTTCCAGCACTTTATGTACGTATTGTGCAGATATACACGTTCAAGTAACGAATATTTCACATAAGGCATTACAGCACTATACACAATCACAATAAACAACTGGCTGAGAGATTCAAACGTGCAGGTTCAGTAAACCATAAAAATTGACGTAAAGGCCGTTATTTCCTTACTGAAGCTAAGTTAACCGGAGTAACCAGAAACTTCATAAGGAGATGCCTATTATGTTTGGCAGCGGATGGGGAACATTTTGAGCATCTACTGTAAGCGTGGTGAGTAAAAATGCATGATACTGATTTTAAGCACCGTATTCTATCGTACATGCGAGCGCGTGGCAGCCGGCAACTGTGGCTTCACTAGCGGAGTGCGTGAGCTAGAAAGTCCTTGCCAAGCAAATATAAATACCCTGTAGATGACTAATATAGTGTGCTTGTTAAGTTCTGTTCTTTCAACGACGTTTCAGATCTACCCTATTTTTATTTATTTATCGTATGGCCTTTTGTTCCGGGTGTGTCCGAGGACATGTTCGGATCACCAAAGGCTGTAGCTGCTTCTAGCCGGAACCCATAGGGTGAGCTACAAGTTCCGTTCAATTTCAAGTAGTTCCAACTTTCGCTAACTGATATAATTGATATATAGTGGTGAACGTTGGAACTTTGATAGAGCGTTCCAAGGAATTCTAACCTAGAAATTTAGCTTCACACAAGTTTAGTCTGTGGAAGGATCTTTCACATGCCATAAATCTATGACAAGGGACCGCCGGCGTTACTTCCCCTCCGAAGGAAGGCATACTGAAGGATTGTAACGCTCTTAAAAAATTCGACGACTTCGGCCGGGTTTGAACCCGCCACCGAAGCCACTATAGCTCCCCTAAAAACAGTGAAAACTGACTTTTCAGCTTCGGCCGATTCAATTCCATAAAATAATGTTATTCCCCAGAATGTTTTCTCATTTGTATGTAATAAAATAGTTCTTAGAGTCTTCTGGTACAGTCTGTTAATTTCCATAGTCAATGAGTGGTCAATGGCTGCTCAAATCGGAAGTAATAAAGTAGGGTGCAGTGCTTGCTGTGCATTGCGGCCGGGACTTGGCACAATGCTCACCATTACCATATATATTGAGCTTCTGGTCCCGTCTCTATCTCTCTCCCTCTTCCTGACCGTCCTCATTCGCCCCTGTCCCCGCACATTCCGATCTCTGCTCTGTCTGCTTGTGGCTGGAAAGGCATGTGCCGTTCTCCATGACCCAACCATAAAATAAAACACTCGGCCTCTCTCTACCAACACCTAATAAATTGAAACACCAAGTTATTAAGATATTGTTCCTAACGCTGGGCAAAGTAAATCCTCACTGGTCAGTTTTGTGAGATCAATGTAAATTTTCTGAATAAGAATTTTTAATTCAATTTTTGACTACTTCTTTAAAGAACAACAAGTAGTTCCGTGAAAATCTATACAGCCTATTTTCATATATCCTACTTATATTAATTGCGACTATCAAAATACAAATTTTCAGTTTTATTCCTGCAATAGATTCGTAGATTTTGAGAATTGTCTAAATATTTCGTATGGTCACCATGTTGGATTTTATATATAGGCCGTAGAGTTATGTATTATCACGTGAAGATAATTGTGTAGGTGTACTATTCAAATTTCAATCGCATGATTAGGACACAAGAAATAAAAACGAGATTTTAAAATTTCACACAGCCGCCATCTTGCGGTTAAGAAAAGAATTTAAATGAATTAGATGCCATTGGATTAAAATTAATATAAGCATATACCGTTTCATTGCGCTTAGTTAGTTAAATCAAGAGAAACGTCAATTTGAATATTCAAATTACGCGTCGCCGCCATGTTGGATTTGTACTCACCAGGTTATTGAACGTCCCATAGGTGAACTTATGTTTATAGCCTCTATACAGATACAAAATGTCAGTTTGATTGCTGTCATAGATTAATAGATATTGAGAACCGTCTAAATAGTTCGGATGGTCACCATGTTGGATTTTTATATACGTAGGCCATGGAGTTATGTACTATTAGATGAGGATTATTGTGTATGTTCATTATTCAAACGTTGATTACAGCACAAGAAATAAAACTTAATTTTAAAATTTCGCACAGCCGCCATTTTGAGGTTATGTAAACAATTGAACTAAATTAGATGTCAGTACATTGAAATTTGTATAGTCATCTGCCGTAGCAAGTTTCACTGCGTTCGGATGGTTGAATCACGAGAAAAGTATTTCTAAATGTTTCAACTTTGCTTGACTGCCATGTTCGTTTTGTAGTTAAAAGCTTTTTGAAATTCACTTAGGTGAAAGTCTAGTAGTTCCCTTCTTCACCTGTTCATTTTCATTTTTGGGTGCTAAGATAGATACTTTAGAAAAGCATGAAACATTATTATGTCCCGATGTCGGTTCAAGGCGAAACCGTATCAGTCATTCAACCCCAGTTCAACCTGGTAAGGAAAAACCTCGCTTTCTCACTATAAAAAACTGCGGGCTCATATCAGAAGAGGTTAGTCAGTCATTGCATTGGCGGAACCCAAACCACCGCGAAGGTCGATTGGCAGCCGATCGGGAGATAGGGCAAAATGGGATGTCGGGCGCTCGTTGACCAGGGTATACGGAGCTCAGGTGGTAAGTGGGAGCTCTATCGCTAGCAAAGCTGAGGGAACAGGTTCGAACCAGTTTTTCCATTTTACTTCAGGGTTAAATTATAATCCATCGTAATCCTTGTGTCCACTCCCATACTAAATGAACTGGACGTTAAACTTTCCAACTCTTCCATTGGGGAGTATTCTCGGAATTCAGGAAGCACGTCCCACTCCCAATTCCTCGTATAGTAGGGACTGTACTGAAATCCCGATCAGAAGCTATCGGTAAGGACACAATAACGACCCTAGTACAAAATCTCGCTGAACCACTGATCGGCCTACGGCAGGCCACGCCAACTCA
The DNA here is from genome assembly GCA_946902985.2 of Meconema thalassinum. Taxonomy (NCBI): domain Eukaryota; kingdom Metazoa; phylum Arthropoda; class Insecta; order Orthoptera; family Tettigoniidae; genus Meconema; species Meconema thalassinum. Next base: position 502,689,820 of record OX336393.1, on the reverse strand, counting down.
GGTGCTTCGCGAGCACCGGCCGGTACCAGCTAAAGCACCGGTGCACAGGGGGTCAAAATCGAAATCTAGGAGGAAAAAAATATTTATTTTCATAATTAAAAAATCAAAATGTATCACTTATACAGCATTCTCATATAATTGCCGGTCACTATTCTGGGATATAAACATATCTTAGTGTAAATCTGTCACCACTGTTCGAGCAGTCTGAATTGGAGGGTGAATGTAAGTGGCTGTGGTTTGGTTGTCTTTGTGGTTAGTGTGATGCTTCAAGACGGAACATGCAGCTGAAGGTATGATCTTCGTAACGTGTTTCAGTTATTAATGGGCGTAATTGTTACGTAAATGTATCTATATTTGCATTATATAATATTTAACTATTATTTTTAAAATTATATTTCCACTTAGATTTTTAGTATGTCGCGTCACTCTGCGTCACTTTCTACTTAATGTTAAAATGTAGATAAAGTATTGTAGTTTACGCCTGTTATAAGATTTTTTGCATCTTTTTGCAACTTACTTAATTATTTTGCGATTTAGAAGATACCGCGCAACCAGTTCACACACGTTTACAACTGTTTGAAGCACTGGGTTCGACGATTATGTCAAAAGTGGAACTTTGTGACTTTGTTAAAAGTAAACTAGGGATAGAAAATTGTTCTGAAGAGATAACTCAATGCTCTATCCAACTCTTAGTCATAGACAATTTCTTGCATGTGTAGACGTAGCTTAAAAAAGGTTTAACTCATGTTTGAATGAAGTAAACAAATTATATACGTTGCCTTCACTCTAAATTCAGGATTAAAACGTAAAAATAATTTCGTCCCCCAAGGTTTCGATTTTGACCCAGTGTGCGGTGCTCTGCTGTACGAGAGGAAGGTGTAGTGGCAGCATTTAGGAAGGCGAGAGTCGTGTTGTTGTTGTTGTTGTAGTTTGGTGAATGAGGCTGGGCAAATCAGCGTGCGTCAGGTGGCGTACCAGTATGAAAACAAATAATAATAATGCCATTTTGGTGAATAGACAGACATAGTTTTATTGAGCTCCTGATTTTGCACTAATTTTCAACATTCTTTATCTTTGGCATCGCTTAGAAGCAACTAATTTGCCGATATTTGGAAGAATAGTTTTGGCTGTTCCAATCTGAAGAGTAGCTTCCAAGTAAGCATCAGACAAACTTTACCTTCTTTTTGTTTTGTTAGTATTCACAATTGAAAACATTTGTTCACAAACGAACGTTGTTCCTAACACAGCAACGAATTTCAGGGCAAGGGAGTGAATCCTCGGGTATTCTTGTTCCTCAACGCCTTAATAAAATGAAATGAAATCACTATTGTAATGGTAATAGCGGTCTGTCAAAATTCATCGTACTGTAGTTTTATCAGCTCAACTTGGAGACTTCATGGGGCATCCACTGGGCGCACCAGAAAAGGGGTCATAAAAATTTTGAGTGCCAATTTTACTTGTTTTATTTCTTCAAACCTATCTTCAAATTCTTTATGCAATGACTGTAACGATTTTGTGTACCGACTGATGTGTTCATAAGTACTTAAATCCAAGGATTTTAGAGTGGGGAAAATTGTCCCCAATTTCCTTCTTGAAGCTGACTTTTAAAAACACATGCTGCAATTTGAAACTTTCAATACGGTCACACATAGTACTGTTTAATTTATGTTTGCCTGGCAACGACATGTTTAAATACGCTGTGATGTCCTTCATGAAAGCGAGCTCAGCGATCCATCGCTCATCATCCAAGTCTTACTGGGTTGAAAGAGCGGGGGGGTAAAGTACCAGTGCAGCACAGACGCGCGCAAGCACTTACTGTCGACCAAAGTATTATGTGCACTCGAGTTTGATGGTTGTTTGTGAAGTAACCAATAGACCTACATAAAATCCAATAACATCATCATTTTCGTCGTTCTATTTTACGTCAGGTCATGTAGGTTAAGAATTTTTAATATACATTTTTATATATTTTATCGCCGTTGGAACACAAAAAGTGCACGTTTTTAAGAGTGTTTCAACCATGCGTCACATTTAAGAATTATTCTCTCAAAAACCCGTCATCAGATCGAATCCAAATTTTAACACAATATACATTGGAATGTTGTATAACTGGTTTATTAATTTCAAAATTGTGTGTGACCAAAAAGCAAAGTTGTTATCATTTTGTAAGGTAACTTTTTCTTGGATCGGGGTGGTTGGAAAATGTAGTTCTTGGTTGCATTGTAATCCTTAAACATCGAAACGTTATGCTGTATCACTGTGAAATATGTAAATTAATTCACTTATTTTATATCGGTTTGTATTTCTACAGGGAAATAACATGTTTCACCAGCTAGCCGCTCCGGGAACAGCTGTACAGCGTTGCCGAAATGGTGCCCACACGCATCATGGCGCGTCTCGCTCGGAAGTGATGGGCTCCTTCTCAGCAACGCTGTACAGCTTTTCCTGGAGCGGCTAGCTGGAGAACCATGTGTTATTTCCTCGTACAAATACAAACCGATTTAAAATAAGTGAATTAATTTACGTATTTCACAGTCATACAGCATAACCATTTGATGTATAATGATTACAACGCAACCAAGAACTACATTTTCCAACCACCCTGAGCCGAGAAAAAGTTACCTTACAACAATGATAACAACTTTGTTCCTTGGAACCACAAAATTCAGAAATTAATAAACCAGTTATACAACATCCCAATGTATATTGTGTTAAAATTTGGATTCGATCTGAAGACGGGCTTTTGAGATAATAATTCTGAAATGTGACGCATGGTTGAAACACGCTCAAAAACGGGCACTTTTTGCGTTCCAATTGCGATAACAAATATTAAAATATAAATTTAAAAATCCAAACCTACATGAACTAACGTGCAATAGAACGACGAAAATGTTGATGGTATTGGATTTTATGTAGGTCTATTGGTTACTTAACAAACAACCTTCAAGCTCGAGTACACATAATACTTTGGTCGACAGTAAGTGCTCTCATTGGCGTGGCCTGGCCCGTGACATCAGGTGGGGACACAGCAGTAACTTTCAGCGTGGAAATTTCACTTTCATATATTTCAGTGATGATATTAGGTTCAGCAATGATGGAGTATGGTAAGTAGACTATTTCTGATTTTTCGCGATCAACGTGAGAATATTCATCGTTAACAATTTGCATCGAGACATTCGTAAAGTCACGTTGATCTGTATCCGCTTGCATGTTTTTGCTGAGTGGAAACATTTTGAATGATGGCGGCAGAGGAGAGTACCTTACAGATTCTTGGACTAAAGCTGTTCTAGATCTGTGAGGCACAACAGGATATACCTGCTTAAAATACCCTCCTGAGCTTATCATTTCTCAGTTCAGTGAAAATGAAAATCCACAGCCTGCTTCCAGTCTCCGACCGGGTCAGGAATGGAATGAATGAAGCCCCTATCTAGCGGCGAGGATATGAACTGTGCCGGCTGCCGAGGCCTGACGCACTCCTCTGGGGGCAATAATTAAATGAATGACAGATGAAATGAAATGATAGTGGACAGTGTTGCTGGAATGAAGTTTTTACACTGAAAACCGGAGTACCCGGAGAAAAACCCGTCTGCCTCCGTTTTGTCGAGCACAGATCTCACATGGAGTAATCGGGATTTGAACCACGGACCCAGCGGTGAGAGACCGGCGTGCTACCACCTAAGCCACGGAGGCTTCATCATTTTTCAGTTTAGTAAAAGGAGAAATTTTTACCTGATTATTTTAATTTAATTTAATCGTGTCGGAAACATACATTATAACTATAAGCATTAATCATTTTTGATGGCAGGTAGCAATGCGATTAAACTCTACACAAGTACAAATTTAATCAAATGTGGCTTGACCAATATGCAGCTAGTTCACATGCTTCTTTAGTAGCGTCAATCACGTTCTGGGGAGAGCATGTAGTTGGACACAAGTTGCATACAAGGAGATGGTTCATTGTCTGTTCTTCACCGCATTCGCATAGTGTAGATTCGCAGACAAATCCCCACTTTCTCATGTTGGTCTTCGTTCTTCCAACTCCTGAGCGCAACCTGTTGAGTGTCTTCCATGTTGACCAACTTTCCTCGTGGCCTGAAGGAAGGCTTTCGGGAGGCATCATCCATCCTGCAAGGTGGCTGGATCTTGAACGCCATGAATTCATTCTAAAGTTCGATGGTGGTTCAGTGAGGCTTTCTGTTGCATGAAGAAAGCTTCTTCTTGACTTTAGCCTTTGGGTTGCTGGTTGATACCCATATAAAGTATGGGTCCTCAGGTTCAGTGCTTTAGATTTCTCCAGTCTGGATGCACACTCACGGCGAATATCTGGGGGTGGGATACCTGCTAGACAATAAACTTTATCAAGTGGTGTAGATCTCAAACATCCTGTGATGAGTCTGCAGGTCTCATTTAAGGCAACATCCACTTGATTAGCATGACTAGATCTACACCAGACAGGGCAGGCGTATTCTGCAGCTGAATAACAAAGGGCAATTGCCGAAGTTCTCAAGAGGGAAGGATGCGTCCCCCAGGTTGAACCCGATAATTTCCGGAGAATATTGTTCCGTGCAGATACTTTTCTTTTGGTGTTCAGACAGTGTGTTCTATAGGTTAGTGATCGGTCAAGAGTTACTCCTAGAAATTTGGGAGTGAAGCAGTGTTCTAATTGTTTACCTTCCCAAATTACTTGCAATTTTCTATCTGCCTGTCGATTTTTGAGGTGGAAGGCACAGACTTGTGTTTTTGATGGATTTGGCTGTAGTTGGTTCTCTTGGTAATAACCACTTAGAATTTGTAAAGCATGGGAGAGCTTCTCTTCAGCAAGTTCAAACGTTTCCTCTTGAGCTGCTAGAGCGACATCATCTGCATAAATAAAGCTCTTTGTCCCTTGCGGGACAACTATGTTATATCTTTCGAACATATGGCATCTCGGTAATTCCAGTGTAGACATTCGAAATCCCGCGGCAAACAGCACAGAATTCACCCGACAGAAGGCGACTGTAAGTGCAGGTGGCTAGGACAAGCGCCATACACGTTCATTCTGAGCTTGGCCATGCTACAAGTTGGATGTAAGCAGATTGAACAGCGATCATTCGTGAAAATTGCTTCACTCGGTGGCAGAAATGCTGTTCAGTAAGTTGAAAATCTGTTTAGTTAGTCTATTGTTGTCCATTCTGTAAATGAGCCCAAAATACTGTAGTTTTCTCTTCCTGATTACATCAGTTAGTTTTTAGCATATTTTCAATTCGCAGTGTAATGCAGGACTATGTGAAGCTGTTGGTGATTACCGAACAGTTGCACGTTGGGTGGAAGTGGTCCGACATGGACGAGCAGCAGCTGCAGACTCGCCGCGAAGTGGGCGAACTGGCATATCCGTGTCTGTTATCGAACAGTGTTCCAATGCTTGGAACCGGTGCCCTGGATGTTAATTGATTGGTTTGTGTTGCATTTGTACTAGAGCAAAACAAATTTACAGGGAATTCCATTGTGTGGTTTTCATTTGTATCTTTGCCGTTAACTCCTGTACTCCAACCGTATTCCCTGTTGGAATTGAGATATCACACGGCCTTAACGGTTCAATGCACATCGTGGATTTCCCATGCCGTAGCATTATCCAAGGATATAACATAGTTGCCATGATTTGTGGAATGATCCTCGAATATGATTATTATTATCCCTCCTTTGCGGTATGTTTGTTTGCATTGGGAAGAGTTGTATTATGATATTACTAATGCACTGACGTTCATGAATAGATGTTCAAAACACCATCAAACAAATTTGACCAACTTGCATTCAAAAATAACTCATTTGTTGGCTCCATCCTGAACCAAATGCACACAGGCTAATAACATTCTTTAATGAGAAACGATTTAATGTACTGTGAGTTCAGCTTTACGGCTAAAATAAACATTTTTTTTGTTGGTTCATTCCAATTAGGGCGGTAGGGCTCGATCATATCTGGCATAGCGATTAACTAACACATCGTAACAAAATACTTTACTATGCAAATTGCATTCGCTGTTTGCTTATTTGCATGCACCATGTGCCTGCGTTAATTTCATTAAAAGGGCTTTCCATAAAACTGGTCTGGGCACCTCGTTTTTTCTGTTCTACGCATAAATAAAAAGTATTATGATACAAACAGAGCGTGACGTCAGTTATAATTTACGTTCTGCTATAATAGGTGAGAGAATGCTAATTTTACAGCGTGTTGGGCTACAACTAACGATATGGTTATACAAGTGAAATAATAGCGTTGCTATGTAACAGTGCGTGTACAATCGCTAAATATTATTTGAACACATGATGACATTTCATTAGATTTATTTTCTTCATTTCTTTCTTTCATTCTTTTTTTCTTTCTTTAAATAAATAAGTAAATACATAGGTTGGTGTTTTTAGTTTTGGCACCTTAGTTATAACTGGATTAATAACTCACTTCGATGGTTCCAAGTTTCACAGGCCCTCGATGTAGTCCCCACCGTTGCGTACAACGTGTTCCCAGCGATGCGGAAGTCGTTGGATCCAGTTGGCACTGCCCAATCTATTGATGGTATAAAGAGAGCGCTCGGCAGCCTGCTTAACGTTATTGTCATCTTCATCTTCGGGATGAGATCATAGTCGCAGGGACTGATGTCGGGAGAATGTGGGAGGTGATAGAGGACCTCCCAGCCCCAGCGATCCAACAATGCAGACACAACGCCTGCTGTGTGTGCCCTAGCATTGTCATGCAGAACGATGGGCGGTGTAACCATGTGGTGGCGCCGTTTCCCTCTTAGAGCTCCTCGGAGATGGTCTTGCAGAAACGAAGAATATTACGCCGCATTAACGGTTTGCCCTCGGGGAACAGTTTGGCAGCGCTTCCGTACCATTGAAGAGGTTAAGCAGGCTACCGAGCGCTCTCATTGTACCATTTATAGATTGGGCAGTGCCAACGGGATCCAACGACTTCAGCATCGCTGGGAACACGTTGTACGCAACGGTGGGGACTACATCGAGGGCCTGTGAAACTTGGAACCATCTAAGTGAGTTATTAATCCAGTTATAACTAAGGTGCCAACCCAAAAAAACCAACTCTTGTACATTAATATAGCTGCAAATAAATATTTTATTATTTGTAGCTTTACTTACTTATTCATAATATTATTCATTCGTTTATTTATTCATCTGTTGCTTCATTTCTTTTTTTCCTCCATTCTTTATTAATGAATCAATTTATTAATAGCTTTATATATTTGTTTATTCGTGTATATTGTTATTTATTCCTTCGTTTATTTATTTGTTGATATTTTTTCTTTCTTTCAATCTTTATTAATTAAATAATTTATGTATAGCTTTATTTATGTATTTATTAATATTTTTATATAATTATTTATTTATTTACTTGTTTATTTATTTATTTATTATTTCTTTCTTACTGCATTTCTTTATTGCTTTATCTATTACTGTATTTCTGTAAATGAATAAAGTTAAAAATAAACATTAATTAATTTATATATTTATAAACCCCCCAACCCCTGGCACTATACAGCCCATGACGGGCCAAGGCCGACCAAGCGACCGCTGCCCAGCCATTCGGCCTGCAGATATTGTGGTGACGCGTGATTAGCGCGTCGGGTCCTCTCAGCCGTTAATCTTGGTTTTCGTGATCGGGGCGCTGTCTCACTGTCAGAAAGCTACTCAATTGTCCTCACGAGGCTGAGTGCACCCCGTTCCAACCCTCACGTCAGTTTTAAAATCCCTGACGGATCCGGGGTTGAACCCGGGGCCTCCGGATGAGAGGCAGGCGCACTACCCCAACACCACGGGGCCGGCAATTTATATATTTATAGATTTATTTAATCATTTATTCATTTTTTCATTCATTTATTCACTTATTTATTTGTGCATTTATTTATTTCCAACTGGCTGGATAAATCAGTAAGGTCATTGTGCAATCTTTCTACAGACTCGCTGAACGGGTGGGGTTCAGACCCTCGCTGATCGAACTTGCTTCAAACATTTTCCCATTTTGAACGCAAGGCAAATGTCAGGAAGGTACAGTCTCCTTCTCAAAATAAATGTTACATTAATAAACATACATGGTTGGGAAATACCACGTGAGAGTCAACTGATGAGTAATGATGCATCATACACATGGCAAATACTGAGAGTAAACTAACATACATTGTCCCCATGGACAACGAGATCATGAGCGATGTGTTACCGTTGCTGAATACATTACATTTTATTCTATTAATACTTACCAGAGTGTTCGGTTTCCTCTCACCAATCGGCGAAGTCGATGCTGAAACATAGAAAAGTATTGCCCGTTAGTGTCAAGTCATCTGTAACTTGTTACCATAGTATATAGCAAACCTTTAAATAAATAAATAATAGCCTTTGCAGACGATCTGACTTTATTGGCAAATGACATACAGGAGGCTACTACTCAGCTCCAAACACTGCACTCAATAGCGGCTAAAACGGGTCTTTTGATTAACATAGGAAAGACCGAGTTTGTTACTAACATCAAGGATGCCCCTAGAATGATGAGAGTCAGTGATAACATCTACATCAAGAGAGGCAAAAGTGTAAAATACCTTGGGAAATGGTTTTCAGAGGACTTTAGTGAAACAGTGTCTCTTGAACACAGGAGACTCTAACTAGATAAGGCTTACCATGCCTGTAGAAAACTATATGCTTCAAAAAATTTCTCGATGAATGTCAAACTAAGACACTACAATGCAGTAGTCAGACCTTCAGTCCTCTATGCAGCAGAGTGCCTATGTCTAACTAAGAAGACCCCATTAAGAGCCCTCGAGGTACAAGAAAGAAAGTTCGTGAGACGGATAGTAGGACCAAGAATTCTACCAGATGGAAGCCGATGGTATCAACCAAATCGTGAGCTATATAAACTCCAAGAAAATCTCATAGATGCCATCAGAAGAAGGCGACTGGCTTTTTACGGACATCTATTCAAAATGGACTTAAACAGGTTATCCCATAGGATCTTCAAGGCTGCTAACAAGGGCAAAGCTACTGGATTCTTGTGGAAGAAGCAAGTGGAGAAGGATCTTTCGGACCTCCATATAAATGAAAATGACATAGCCGACCGGAGTAACTATCATACAGCTCTTAAAATTAAATCCTTCGAAACATCCCTCACAGAAGTTACCCACAGACCAAAAGACGAGACTAGGAAATGGTCTGAGGAACGTAAGATTCAATTTAGCCGGAAAATGAAGGACTACTGGGCCATAAGAAAAGCTCGAGGTACCAACATGAAAGCAGCTGCCAAACCCACCACTAAGAACACCAATCGTGGCAAGTCTGACGATGACATCAAGAAACAGCTAAAACACAAGCACCGTGGTCCATAGATGGCCCTAACGAAATTTAAAAAAATATCGTATGGCCTCGGGTGCCTGGTGCAAGCTTTGTTAATTGACACCCAGAGGGTAGCTTGCACGTCGAATTTCGTCGTTCCTTTGAACGCTATGAAAGTCAAGGAGGTTAGATATCTAAACTCCTTGACACTACAGCGCTTTCAAGTAGAGAATGGAGGAACTTTGTGTTGGCGGAAAATCCCGAGATTAATTTTGCCATTGAACACAGCCTACTGAATTCAAATGGGTTCTTTAACATGCCAACAACGTATGACATGAGTGTCGTGATTTTTGTCGCCTGTCAAAAATCACTTACCATGGCCAGGAGCGAACCTGCAATCTTGGGGTTGGTAGTCCGACACTATAACCACTCACCCACCGTGGCAAGCTAATAATAATAATAATGTTATTGGTTTTACGTACTTTTTACTACTCTGGCTTTTAGAGAGACGCCAGGGTGCCGGAATTTAGCCCCGAAGGGGATCTTTAACGTGCCAGTAAATGTACTGACACGGCTTCCTCGCATTTGCGCACCATCAAATTCCAGCTGACTGCGCCAGGATACTAACCTGCAACCTTCGGCCCAGCAAAGCGAGATCGTTACCGCTGAGCCACGCAGCCAATCAGTAAACCTTTAATACGGGTTTGCGCAGGATAATACAATTTTTATCGTTTCTCCTCCCAGCATGGCTTCACCCTCAAACTATGCAAGGGATCATTCCTCTACCGTCACAAGGACAGTGTCTGGTAGTGCACACCGTTTGTCAGCACACACTACTGGAGATGGTGACAGGCGACCGCTAAATAAGGAACAGTCAGGGAAAGGATTTTGGAAGGAAGTCGGCCGTGGATCTATTCAAAGGAACTGTCCCAGCATTTGCCTGGTGGTGAAATTTGGAAACCACGAAAACCATTTCAGAACAGCTGTTAGGGCACTTAATCCGCATACCATTTTCTCTCGCCGGATCATAATATGGAGAATTGTCCGTTCTTGCTTTTCAATTTCTATAGCCAAGTTCTGAGGCGTATAGGCCTAAAGCTTCTGGCAAAACATCTGCCTCGTATTGTCGTAATTTTTCATTATCATTATTATTATTATTGTTATTATTATTATTACTATACTTCTTTATTCGTATCGGCCAACTAAGGACCACGTTATTTCAACTGGCTTCTTCTCTGGGCTTTGATCATTGCCCAGTGTTCCTTCATACGTTGACTGTGTTGCTCTTTTCTTTCTTCGGTCCACATCTCTCCCGTCTTCAACTTCGGTTTTTCTTGAAAACCCTGGTGGTCGTGTAGTTTCTTCCTGAGGGGATTATTATTATTATTATTATTATTATTATTATTATTATTATTATTATTGAAGCCTCCGTGGCTTAGGCGGGAGCACGCCGGCCTCTCACCGCTGGGTCCGTGGTTCAAATCCCGGTCACTCCATGTGAGATCTGTGCTGGACAAAACGGAGGCAGACAGGTTTTTCTCCGGGTACTCCGGTTTTCCCTGTCAACATTTCATTCCAGCAACACTCTCCACTATCATTTCATTGCATCTGTCATTCATTTAATCATTGCCCCAGAGGAGTGCGTCAGGCCTCGGCAGCCGGCACAGTTCATATCCTCGCCGCTAGATGGGGGATTCATTCATTCCATTCCTGACCCGGTCGGAGACTGGAAGCAGGCAGTGGATTTTCATTATTATTATTGTTATTATTATTATTATTATTATTATTATTATTATTATTATTATTATTATTATTTAGAGCTCTCGATCGATTAGATAATTTGATCGGTTAACCGAATGCCTTTAAACAATCGGTCGAATTTTAGTCGGTTCCACACAGAATCAGTTCGAGAAAAAGAAACCTTTGAATAAGATTTTTAACAATTCCATTTGCTATGAGGAAGATATAATTTTAAATTTGTATTGTATTGGTGGTTGGTTGGTTCCTTAGATTAGGGGCTGCGACAACGTGGTCATGTAGCCCCGTGTACTTTGGGTGTGTGTAGAATCTGTCTGATAACCGGTGTTAATTGTGATGACTGTATTAGTGTGTGTATCTGTATTTAATTCAAGTAAGGACTACAGACGATAATCTCAAGTAGTTCCTACTTTCGCTACCAAATGCTACCGTCCACGACACCTAGCTGTGAACTTGGCTACTGCTAGATGCCATCGCAATCAGCGCCTGCTGGCGAACGTTGGAACTTAAGAGTATTAATCAAACCTAACTTTTAAATTTTGCTCACACAAGTTCAGTTAGTGGAAGGTTCTTTTTCATGCCATGAATCTATGACATGGGCCCGCCGGCTTTACTTCCTCTCCGAAAGAAGGCATACTGAAGGATATTTAAAGCTCATTATTTTAAAATGTGTACAATTCCATTTGCTATGAGGAAGATATAATTTTACATTTTATATTGTATTGGTAGCGTGCAAGTAAAATAAATAAATTCAAAAGGCATTTACGTAAGTAATATTATTTAAAATGTAGTTCAATATTGATTATTTAATGACACAAGATTTAGAAGTTGAAGTATACAGTCACATTTCTTTGCTCCAGCACTTCAGACATGTCAGTAAGTTGACATTGCCCAGAACTAAGGGTTGTCCTTCTCTCAGTAACAATACAGGGTCTTTCATATAAAGTAAGAACGCCAAGCGGCGGGTTTGTTATCCGCTAGTGCGGTGGCCTTGACCGAGCTTGTGACGCACCACGGCCCCCTGCTCTAAGCGTGTGTACAATCTTCTATGAAATATTACCTTATAAAAGTTGCTGGAAGTGTCGTCCTTCCTGGGTTATACAGGCATTGTATCTGGTAACCACATTTTGGCTGACGCGAGTGAGTCATGCCACTGTATTTTTTCTGATTTTTTATTTTGTGTTTTTTATTGAGCACTGAACCAGTAGTGTCAAAGTTATTTACAATTACGTGAATCTGTGCTAGTGAAGGTGGCACTTCATCAGGAAATTGCTGAACAAATGCATCACGTACCCGCCGAGCCGAATCGTAATTAAAATAAATTTTACATACAAAAGTACGATGTTGCAATGATAACTGTCTCAACATGTTAGCAGCTGTGGTTCAGACTGGCGACTGACAACACCTGCACGCTTATTGCAAGGTCAAGTTTGTACTATGCGCGCGCTTTCAATACTACAGCAGGGGGCCGTGGCGCGTCACAAGCTCGGCCAAGCCGGCTTCAGCAGCGAATGACAAAACCGCCGCTCGCCGTTCTTACTTTATATGAAAGACCCTGTATTTCCAGCGTCATTGAACACTCTCTCACACGGAACTGAAGTAGCTGGAATGCAACGCAAATTGTTCGCTATGCGTGTAAGTTGGACTGAATGTGTAGAGGTCTGCGAAGTCATTTTCTAGTTCCACCAATGACTTATAAACTTCAGTAATAAGACAATAATAGCATGTCCGGTATTTCCTTTCCTATTGTTTGTAAAAGCGGTGGGAAAATTCCTCAGTTTAGAAGAAAGCAATTGAGGAGATAATATCGCTTTTATCTTTCTCAAGCAAAGGCATGAGCTAACTTAATGCTAGCACTCCAAATGGCAAATCATAATAGAATTCACAGGTTCTGTGCTACGATTACTTTTCCTACACCCTACTACTATTTTAATCGGACCGATTAATAGATTAAATCGACAGCTCTATTATTATTATTATTATTATTATTATTATCATCATCATTAATAAAAAGCAAGAAATCCAAAATTGGACATTATAAGACAGTGAATAAGCCAAAAGCAGTGCACGCAGCCGAAACCTTAAACCTTAATAATTATTAATAATTAAAGGAAAGGAAAGTTCTAAGAAAAAACATAAGACCAAAATTTCAGGATTATAGGATAACTAGCAGAAGTACCCGCTCTTCGAACGGTGTTCGGTATTAATAACCAGACGTTATCAATTGAGCTACTGTTGCAATGTTTAGGGGCTTGTCATTCCTTCATAAGTTTATCAGAACGAAGTTAGTTTTCTGGGTTATCACAGACACTGTTAATTTAAAGGCCATAAAATGTGGGTTTCGGAGATCCTTTATAGATTCCCTAGTTTTGTAACACACATTGAGAAGCGCAACATATGCTTTGGTCATCCTTCTAGGATAATTTTTATTTTTATTTTTCGCCTATTTTAGCATGTATTTTGAAAAGTTGTTCCTTATACCCACCCTTCTATGAGAAGTACGTTGTAAATGATTGGTGTATTGACTCATGGTTACAATACCAAATTTTACGATGTTCCAAGCACCCCAACATGAATTATAGGCGTACATAAACATAAAGATATATCAACCACACAGTATCAAACTAAATTATCTTTACGATGAACCCGTTTGTCGACAAAAATATGATTAGTTAAAATGTTCTCTCAAACTAAATTCACCTAACGTGTACTTCCTAACGTGAAAATAATATTGAAAACCTCGTAGACGAAACGCAATATATGCCAAATTAAAACTGACCCTCACCGTTATGAAAAGTGCCCATCCCCAGGAATACCCCCTTAATAAATTATAAAGGCTTGTGGTGCATGAAAATTCGGGATTTTTAGCCTCCAATGGCCCAAATTCCCAAAAGCTGAAAAAAACACTATTCCAATCCAAGAATTTTTGAAAATTATGTTGCTGTTTGGAGATATAATAGACCTTCTGTACAACATATCGCATATCGCACGTGTAAGTCACGTGTAAAATTTCTAGGGTACCCCTTGACCCCCTTAATCGCATTGTTGAATTTTACGCTCTATGTTTGATTCCACGATAACCTTTTAGCCATTTGCAAACTTTCACAGAAATGTAATAAATTGAGTGGCATTGCTTCTTACAGAAATAGATGGAAAGTTGGATGTCACCTCTTGTGATAGTGTTGTCATGGTTATCGGCTTGCATTACTTCTTTCGGATGGACCAGCTAAGGACCACGACGTTCAACTGTTCAGTTTGGCGAGGGACTTGATGTTTGCCCAATATTCACACATTCTCTGGCTATGTTTCTCCTTTCTCTCTTTTGTCCAGATGATGCCGGTTTTCTTACAGGGTGGTCTGTCCAGAAAACTCTTCTGTTTAAGTATCTTTCTGGGATGTGATCGGCTTCTAATATCACTTTTCATTATCTTCAGTTCTTGGATATCCTTGTTAACTACCGTTAGCGACGGTGTCAAGCTCCTTCTATTCTCCCAGTGGTTGAGAAGCCGGTTGATTATTCTTGTTGGGCTCATCCATGAGGCATGTCCGTAGAAAGCCAGACGTCTCTTCCTGGCCACATCTGTGATTTTCTCAGTAGCCTATATCTATATAGCTCCTGATTTGGTGTTCTTCTGTACTCGTCATCTATTTATTAGTTTATTAAATGAAATTAGTTTTCTGGGAATATCTCAGAAACGTGGTTATAGAGCCTTAAAACGTAGTAGCCTCCGAGCCACCCGGGGGCTGAAAATGAGTTTTGTCTCGCCCTTGTAAGTCATAATATAATAATAATCATAATAATAATTTAATAATATAGGGATAGCGATATAATAGACCATTAGTACCACATCCGCCCGTGTAAATCCCGTGAAAAAATTCAAGAGTACCCCTTGACCCCCTTAAGCGCATTATACACGTATTGCTGAATTTTACAGCTTAAGTTAGTTCCGTGATAACCTTATAGCCGTTTGCGAACGTTCACAGTAATGTAATAAATGGAATGGCTTTGCGTCTTACAGAAATAGATGGACTTCTGAGATCGTATTGCCATGGTTACCGGCTTGCATTCTGTCAAGAGCTTAATAAATTAAATTATTTTTTTAGATATATCTCAAAAACTGTTGGTTTTAGGACCTTAAAATGTGGTTTTCGGGGCCCGTAGGGCTCCAGAGTTTTGTTTCTCACATTGAGACGCTGAAAATGAGCTTTGTCTCATCTTTCTACGCCCATTTCAGCATGCATTTTAAGGGGTAGACCCTCTTTTATTAGAGGTATGGAGAAGAGTTACATCAATGATTACTTTCATGCCTCTGATGGACATCTGTACCAAATTTTACGTTGATCCACTGAGCCGTACTCGAGTGATGCACGTGCAAAGTTGTACACAGACAAACAGACAGACAAAAAAAAATATTTTTGCGCGCAACCGTCATATACCAGTCTGAAACTCGTTAATAACTCAAACTTCCGTGGAAATTCACAAAAAACAGACAAACTTTCATTTTTATATATATAGAGATATACATCAAGAATGAGACTTTTCAAGAAAATTGAAAAACTCACAGATACTATGCGAAAGAGGACATTTTTTAAGTCATCTACTCAGATGAACTCTTATAAATTAACAAAACAAATTTTTGATTTATTCCGTAACCGCAAAACAAAACCCACATGGTCTGGAGAGACTGACACATAGATGGCAAAAGTGCACAAAGTTACAAGGAGAGAAGGTGAACGTGACAACTATCGTGTAATGTACTGGGAGACCCCGTACCAGACCATACCAACACTTTTAAATTCTTGGCAGAGCCGGGGATCGAACCCTGCACCTCGGGGGTGACAGCCAACAATGCTAGCCACTGCGCCACGAGGTGGTCAACCAAGGGGTATATAACTTTTAAGCTTTTTGCAGTTCACGGCCTGCTTGATTAAACCAAAGAATGTTTAATCACCGCCGCAATCATGATCATTCAATGAGTTTTGCACAGCCCTTAAATATAACGACTCGTTTGCTAATGTTAATCGGTGAATAGCTGTTTCGGTGGCGTAGTCGGTAGCAAGCTGAGCTTCTATGTTCAAGATCGCGGGATCAAACCTGGCCGAAGTCGTCGGATATTTTAAGAGCGTTAAAATATTTCAGTATGCCTTCCTTCGGAGGGGAAGTAAAGCCGGCGGTCCCATGTCATTGATTTATGGCATGTTAAAGAACCTACCACTAACTAAACGTGTGTGAAGATAAATTTGCAGGTTAGATTTCGTTGAAACGCTCTATCAACGTTCCAACGTTCACCACTAGGTATCAGTGATATCTGGTAGCGAAAGTTGCAACTACTTGAAATTGAACGGAACTTGTAGCTCACCCCATGGGTGTCCGCTTGAAGCATCTACAGCCTCTGGCGAGCCGAACATGTCTCCGGACACTCCCGGCACTAAAAGCCATACGCTAAATAATAATAATAATAATAATAATAATAATAATAAAATCGGTGAATACGCTGGTGAAACGCCGATGAGTTTAATTCCGATGTTAAAATTGACGGGGCATATACTGACGACCAGTTGGTGAACCCTCCCCGATACTGGCTATTTATTTATTGTATTGATCACATTTCTGAACGAGTTACGGTATTAGTTATTTTAAAGGCGGCGTGTAGTTGAAGAAAATACGAGTTCCTTGGCGCTCGGGGAAACGGAGAGAGGAAAGAAAGACGTGAACAGCCGGTGCCTTGGAGCACAGGGACCAGGCAGGGACTGTCTGAAAGCTTCGGTAAATATTGCAATATATTGGCCGTAATACTGCTAAGTAGCGCCAGATGGTGCCTGCCGCAATCCGCGCGGAGAGCCAATCGCTGTAAGTAGGCCCGGTCTGCTCTCGGGCTAATGTTGGGAGAGTTTCTACTTTTATCGGGCAGAGCTCACAGTCTTAGAGAGGACCATTTCACAAACAAACTTAAATAATTAATTAAGCTAATTCGTAACATTGTTTGTAATTCGAAGAAACCATTGGACAAATTGAACTTGACGTTACAGACAGAGAAGATTATCACCGCATGCAAGAGGAGAAATCCGAACCGTAACGATCGGTTACGAAGTGAGTTGCTTTTGGTTCTTTAGGGGCTTGGCGGCATCATGATCGTGTAGCCCCGAGCATTTGGGCGTGAGTAGAATTTGATGATGATAATTGTTGTTTTAAGGGGCCTAACATCAAGGTTATGGCCCCTAATGGTTTGGGTGATAATGAAAGATGAGATGAGAATGTTAACTATAACTAATACTAACTACGGACTTACATAATAGAACCAAAAAATGGTAAACAAATAAAGGATATGGCAAATAGAGGACACGAAGAAAAGAAATGCCCTCAACCCCCGAAGAATGAAGATTGAGGGACTTGAAAGGAAGAAGAGGCATGAAAGGCAGATAGGAAAGGGAACAGGAGAGGGCCCGCCCCAAAGTCAGAGAAAAAGGGGTCAAAACGAACCCAGCTCAAGAAACCCTCGGGGCCGCAACTCCCAAACTCATAAGCCTTGGGACCTTGCGGGTGTAGCACCATCCAGGGTGCACCAGAAGTGGTGGGGCTACACACACCCTGCCTCCTTGAGGGCCTTGAGCAGAAGGGTGGAGATAACATGAAAAGAAAAAAGAAAAGGCTGACCCCTCGCAGAAGGAAGGTATCGAGAAAGATGAGACAAGGGCCAATTAAGGTGGGAAAGGAAGGGACTCCCTAGGCCTCGGATACCCTAATACCTTCGGGGTTGGAAGAGAAGAAGAGTTGACCAAGAGAGATCGACAGGAAAGAAAATGGAGAGGAACCCGGCACAAGCAAGGGGAACAATGCCGGACTCAGATGGGGTTCTGTGGTCGCCAACCCACGTCCCTCTAGATGTGAACCCCTGACGGGTGTGTAGAATTTTTCTGATAACCCGTGTCACTGTAATGTCTGTACTGCTGTAGTAGCTTGCCACGGTGGGTGAGTGGTCAACGTGTCGGTCTACTAACCTCAAGATTGCAGGTTCGCTCCTGGCCGTGCTAAGTAATTTTTGAAAGGCGGCAAAAATACGACACGCATGTCATACGATTTTGGCATGTCAAAGAACCCATTTGAATTCAGTAGGCCGAGTTCATAATGGCAAAATTAATCTCGGGAGTTTCCGCCAACACTAAGTTCCTCATTTATCTACTAGAAAGCGCTATAGTGTTCAAGGAGGTTAGATATCTAACATCTAACCTCCTTGACTTTCATAGTCAAGGAACAACGAAATTCGACATGCAAGCTACCCTCTGGGTGTCAAATAACAAAGCTTGCACCCGACACCCGAGGCCATACGATATTATTATTATACTAATGCGAATATTTCCAAATTCAAGCAGGTTGGAAAATCAAAATTACAAATATTCAAATGCGCAATTAATTCAAATATTTGGTTGGTTGGTTCCTGAGTTTAGGGGCTGCGACAACGTGGTCATGTAGCCCCGTGTACTTTGGGTGTGTGTAGAATCTGTCTGATAACCGGTGTTAATTGTGATGGCTGTATAAGTGGGTGTTCTGTTTCAATTACGGACTGCAGACAATCATTTCTAATAGTTACTACTTTTGCTACCAAATGCTACCGTCAACGACACCTTGCTCCGAACTTGGATACTAGATGCAACCGCAGTCGGCACCTGGCGACAAACTTTGGAACCTAAGAGCGTTAGTCTAATATAACCTATAATTTAGCTTAACACAGGTATACTTATTGGAAGGTTCTTTATCATTCCATAAATCTATGACATGGGACCGCCGGCTTTACTTCCCCTCCAAAGGAAGGCATAATGAGGGATTTTTAACGCACTTAAAAAATTCGACGACTTCGGCCGGGTTTGAACCCGCGATCTTGGGCATAGAAGCTCAGCATGCTACCAACTACGCCACCGAAAGCGCTAAAAATTCAAATATTCCAATGTGCAAATAATTCAAATAATCGAACTACTGATATGTTCAAATCAAATATTCGTATTCAAAAGTATTCCAGTATCTTACTTAAACCAGCATTCAACTTATTGGCAGAGCAGGGAGTCGAACAGAGGCAGCCTACAACGGTACCCACTACACCACAAAGACGAAGCGTAATGTAAGCACTAAATTAATATGCGGACTTACTGTCGACCAAAGTATTATGTGCACTCGAGTTTAAAGGTTGTTTGTGAAGTAACCAATAGACCTACATAAAATCCAATAACATCATCATTTTTGTCGTTCTATTTTACGTTAGTTCATGTTGGTTTAGATTTTTATTTATATTTTAATATATTTTGTCAGAGTTGGAACACAAAATGTGCCCGTTTTTAAGCGTGTTTCAACCATGCGTCACATTTCAGAATTATTATCTCAAAAACCTGTCCGAATCCAAATTTTAACACAATATACATTGGCACGTTGTATAACTGGTTTATTAATTTCACAATTCTGTGTGTCCGAGAAACAAAGTTGTTATCATTTTTGTAAGGTAACTTTTTCTTGGCTCGGGGTGGTTGGAAAATGTACAGCAAAAAATTATGCTGTATGACTGTGAAATACGTCAATTAATTCACTTATTTTATATCGGTTTGTATTTGTGCGGGGAAATAAGACATGGTTCACCAGCTAGCCGCTCCGGGAAGAGCTGTACAGCGTTGCTGAGATGGAGCCCATTACTTCCGAGCAAGACGCGCCATGATGCGTGTGGGCTCCATTTCGGCAACGCTGTACAGATTTCCCCGGAGCGACTAGCTGGTGAACCATGTTTTTTTTATCCTACAAATACAAACTGATATAAAATAAGTGAATTAATTTACGTATTTCACAGTCATACAGCAGATTGTTTTGATGTATAAGGATTATAACGCGACCAAGAACTACATTTTCCAACCACCCCAAGCCGAGAAAACGTTACCTTACAAAAATGATAACAACTTTGTTTCTTGGACACACAAAATTTTGAAATTAATAAACCAGTTATACAACATTCCAAGGTATATTGTGTTAAAATTTGGATTTGATCTGATGACGGGTTTTTGAGATAATAATTCCTAAATTTGACGCATGGTTGAAACACGCTTAAAAAGTGCACTTTTTGTGTTCCGACTGCGATAAAAATATTAAAATTTAAATTTCAAATTTCTAACCTTGGTGAACTAACGTAAAATAGAATGGCGAAAATGTCGCTGTTATTGGATTTTATGTATGTCTATTGGTTACTTCACAAACAACCTTCAAACTCGAGTGCACATAATACTTTGGTCGACAGAAGTTCAGAGTTTCATGGTCTGTATTCACGTCTCCACTCTCTACCAGAAGAGCTGTTGGTAACACATCTGGACAGGTGAAGTTTGGCTGAGTGTTGAGAACGTGGGGTACTTGACAGCCCGGTGATCGATCGCACATCTCTCCTGTCAGCCAATGACAATTTCCAAATTTACAGTGAGAGGGTTGAAATGGGAAACATGTTTTGATAAACTTGTAATCCTCGTGGGTGAGCGATGTGCGTCCGACTGACCTGATTATTGGAATATCAGCGCGCTCAGCCAGCCGGCTGATTTAATCGAGATGAGTTGGGTTCACAAACAGCCAGAGAGAGCTTGGGTATGGTGTGCCTTGGATGATGACGATGATGATAATTGTGGTTTTAAGGAGCGTAACATCTAGGTTATCGGCCGCTAAGGGTTTGGGTGATAGTGAAAGATGAGATGAGAATGAAAACTATAACTAATACTAACTACAGACTTACATACTAGAAGAAGAAATGGTAAAAAAATAAAGGATAGGAAGAAAAGAAATGTCCTGAATCCTCAAAAAAATTAGGATTGAGGGACTTGGAAGGAAGGTGAGCCATGAAAGGCAGATAGGAAAGGGAAAGAGGAGAGGGCCCGCCCCAAAGTCAGAGGAAAAATGGGACAAAACGGACCCAGCTCAGGAATTCCCCGGGGTCGCCAACTTCCAATCTCACCAGCCGTGAGCCCATGAGGGTGTAGCACCATCCAGGATGCACCAGAAGTGGCTACATTCACCCTGCCTCTTTGAGGGCCTTGTGCAGAAGACAAGAGATAACATGATAAGAAAAGAAGGCTGACCCCTTGAAGAATGAGGTTATCAGGAAAGATGAGACAAGGGCCAATTAAGGCGGGAAAGTGAAAAACTCCCTAGGCTTCGGATAATCAAATACAGTCGGGGTCGGAAGGGAACAAGATTTGACCAAGAGAGGTCGACAGAAAAGAAGACGGAGAGGAGCCCGGCACAAGTAAGTGGAAGCCATGCCAGACTCAGCTGGGGTCCCGTGGTCGCCAAACTACGTCCCTCTAGATATGAGCCCCTGGGAGGAGACAGAGATAGCTTGGTAATGGTGTTCCTTGGAGAACACATCTGATTTAACCCCTGATCGGTAGGATTCATAAAATGATGATTATAATTTTTGTTTTAAGGTCTCTAAGGTCGAGGTTATCGGCTCCTAATGATCTGGGTGACAGAAAAATGACGATGAAATGGAAACCATAACGAAACCAAGATTGAAAGCACTCACAAAGGGCAAGTTAAAGGAAAAAGAATACTTACAAAGTGCAAGTTAGATTCGAAATACCCACAAAATGCAATGTAGATTCAACAGACTTACAAAATGGAATTTAAAGTGAAAATAGGCAGAAAATGGAATTTAGATTCAAAAGACTCAAAAAAAGGCAAGTTAAATTCAAAATAATCACAAAATGCAATTAAGATTCTAAATACTTACAAAATGCAATTGAAATTGAAAATACCCTCGAAATGCAATTTAGATTCAAAATACTTGCAAAAATGCAATTTAAATTGAATATGCCGGCAAAATGCCGCTAGATGGGGGCTTCATTCATTCAATTCCTGACCCGGTCGGAGACTGGAAGCAGGCTGTGGATTTTTTAGCCTATTTTCCATTTTGAAAAAATAGGCTTATGAGATCACCTATTGTCCGTGTGTGTGTGCGTGTGTGTGTGTGATTCGTGTGTGTGTCCCCCCTAATAAAATCTAAACGGCTGGAGCGATTTCAATAAAACTCGGTAAGTTCATAGCACTATTCCCGGCGACCCCGACCGTGCCCTTAAAATTTTGTTACGACTCACCAATCCAACATGGCGGCTATGCGAAATATTTCACCAGCATTCAATATCTCCGAAACTATTACCGATATTACCCTGAGATTTCGTTTGGTGATAAAGGGAACTACTATGAGTTCACCTATGTGACCTTTGAAAACCTGGTAACTACAAAACAAACATGGCGGCCAAGCGAAATCGCGACTTTTAAATAAACGTTTCTCGCGATTTAACCAACCAAACGCAATGAAACTTGGTACAGTATATATTTATATACATTGTAATGCACCGACATCTAACTTCGTTCAATTCCTTACATAACCACAAGATGGCGGATGTGCGAAATATTTGACTGGCATTCTATATCTCGGAAACTATTAGCGGTATCTCCCTGAAATTTTAAGCGGAGATAAAGGGCACTACTGGAAGTCCATCTATAAGACTTTCAAAAACCGGTTAACCACAAAACGAACATGGCGGCCAAGCGAATTTGAAAATTGTACGTAGAACTTTCTCGCAATTTAATGTTCCAATCGCACTGAAATCTGGTACAGGAAATATTTATGCACATTGTAATGCACTGGTAACTAATTTAGTTCAATTGTTTACATAACCTCAAGATGGCGGCTGTGCAAATTTTAAAATTAAGTTTCTATTTCTTGTAATGTAGCCATGCGATCGAAGTGAAAGTTTGAATAATGAATCTTAGCAATAATTTTCCTTTAATGGTACATTACTCTAAGGCCTATACATTTAACAATCCAACATGGCGACCATCCGAAATATTTAGACGGCTCTGAATATCTACGAATCTATTATAGCAATCAAACTGATTTTTTTAAGGTTCATAGGGGCTATGAACTCAAGTTCACCTATAGGACTTTAATTAACCTGGTGATCACAAATCCAACATGGCGGCGACGCGAAGTATAAATATTCACATGGCCGTTTCTCGCAATTTAACCATCCGAATGCAGTGAAACTTGGTACAGTAAATCCTTATACGAATTTTAATCCACTGGCATCTAATTTATTTCAATTGTTTCCATAACCTCAATATGGCAGCTGTGCGAAATTTTAAAATGTCCTTGTTACTTCTTGTGTCCTAATTATGCGATTGAAGTTTGAATACTACACGTACACAATAATCTGCATGTAACAATACAAAACTCTAGGACCTACATATATAAAATCCAACATGGCGACCATCCGAAATATTTAGTCGGTTCTCAATATCTACGAATCTATTACAGCAATCAAACTGAAATTGTGTTTGTTGATAGTGGCAATTAACATAAGTAGGATATATGAAAATAGGCTGTATATTTCTTCACGGAACTACTTGTATTTTCATGTAATGTCCATACTATCAATTAGACTTCAGCCAAATTTTGTATGTGCATTCTATACCTTAAGAGATGGAACTAAGTATATATTCAGAGTCACCAGGGCTGCCTACTGTAGTAAGTTACTCTATTACTTGATTTCGTCATTATTCTAGATAGGTCTATATAGATTGGCATCAATCTGAAATTTTAAGAAAAGAGGGCTCTTTAGTTCATCACGGAACTACTTGTTTAATTTTTATTTTATTTTTCCCCATTCAAGTCGGTGTCCATCTAGGATCAGCCCTGTCACCACTTCTGTTTATTCTATGCATGGATACAATAACATCAGATATCCAATCGCAACATCCATGGACGCTTCTGTAAGCTGATGATGTCTTATTGGCTGCAGAAGAACGCAACGTTCTTGAAGAGAAACTGCAGGAGTGGAATACGAGGACTGAAGCTGAATGTCCAGAAAACCGTGTATATAGAGTGTGGGTCACCATCCTTGTAGGTAGTCAAGATCTTCAAAGAGTCGACCAATTCCGGTATCTTGGTTCCTTGACTCGTTCAGACGGTGACACCCTCCCTGATGCCCGAGCTCGTGTGAGTGCCAGTTGGTCAAATGGAGGGAGGTAACTGGAGTCCGCAGGATACCCACCTATCTTAAGGCCAAGATTTGCAAAACCGTCCAGTCGCCCTCTACGGTTCTGAATGCTGGCCGGCCTCTGTTAAACACGAGAAAGCCTGTATCTTATGGAGATCCGTATGCTTCGGTGTTTGGTCTGACGCGACTTGACAATATCAAAAATTGCGATGTCCGATGGAGGATGCGAGTTGCGCCCATACAGGATAAAATGCGGGAGGCTCGTCTACGCTGGTACGGCCACGTCAAACGTAGTCACGAAGAATCAGTGACTACAACTGCCTTGTGCCTCAACCCGGATGGCAAACGACATCGTGGGCGACCTAAGAAGAGGTGGCTTGATCGCCTTTGAGAAGACATGTGACAAGTTAATCTGTGTCGACATGATGCCCTTGACCGACAGAAATGGAGATTGGCATGTAAAGTAGCGGACCCTGCTCCAAAGCGGGACAAACGCTAGGAAGATGATGATTAATGTTTTGTTTAGTTTCTCTAAAGGGTTCAATGAATGAATGAAAATCCACAGCCTGCTTCCAGTCTCCGACCGGGTCAGGAATGGAATGAATGAAACCCCTATCTAGCGGCGAGGATATGAACTGTGCCGGCTGCCGAGGCCTGACGCACTCCTCTGGGGCAATGATTAAATGATTGACAGATGAAATGAAATGATAGTGGAGAGTGTTGCTGGAATGAAATTTTGACAGGGAAAACCGGAGTACCCGGAGAAAAACCTGTCTGCCTCCGTTTTGTCCAGCACAGATCTCACATGGAGTGACCGGGATTTGAACCACGGACCCAGCGGTGAGAGGCCGGCGTGCTGCCGCCTAAGCCACGGAGGCTTCGGTAAAGGGTTCAATACTTATTTTTTATTTATATACCTATAGATTTAATTTTGATATCTTTTTATTGAAGTAATTAATTTCAAATTGATTTTTACAAATTATTTCCATATTTTTTTAAATAGTTATGATTATTATTTTAAATTTTATATTTCTTTTATTTTTATATTTAAAAAGATTATTTCTAAATTTATGTATATTTTTTACACTTAAATTGTTAATGTTTTTATTTTAAAATGTATTAACATTTTATCCTGCACATTTCGACAAGTAGATACGTATATCGTATTTTATTTTTAGAAATGTCATGAAAATTCTCCGAAATTTGGCTGAAAGATTCAACCATCAGCATCTTTGAAAGCATAAACTGTCCTTTTGACAGGTGGTTAATAAAGAGACCACTATCCCATAAATGGTTAATAGCCTAAGTGTAGAAGATCTGATGATGATCGCTTGACGATCGAAACTGGTCACCAAAGTGAATTCATTTTTAATCTCACGTAATTTTTTTCAGGTTTAGGGAAACGCCCATTACAATTGGGTACATCATTTTGACCGACTGAAAAGCATTCATTTCGATTAAAAACTGGATCCAACATTTTATTTATTTATTTATTTATTAATTAATTTATTTATTTATTTATTTATCGTATGGCTTTTAGTGTCGGGAGTGCCCGAGGACATGTTCTGCTCGCCAGAGGCTGTAGTTGCTTCAATGCGGACTCTCATGGGGTGAGCTACAAGTTCCGTTCAATTTCAAGTAGTTCCAACTTTCGCTACCAAATGCACTGATACCTAGTGGTGAACGTTGGAATTTTGATAGAGCATTCCAACGAAATCTAACCTGCAAATTTAGCTTCACGCAAGTTTAGAGGAAGGATCATATACATGCCATAAATCTATGATATGGGACCACCGCCGGCTTTAGCTGCCCTCTGAACGAAGGCATATTGAAGGATTTTAAGGCTCTTAAAAGATCCGGCGACTTCGGCCGGGTTTGATCCCGCGATCTTGGGATCAGCATGCTACTGACTACGCCTCCGAAGCCGCTTATCCAACACTATAACACAGCTATTCTATCAATTAATTGAATAATTCTCTCCATCGTTGCATCACCGAAGTGTAAGATTCCCAATATGTATTCTCATGAAGATGACTACGATGATGTCATTGTTTCGTTGTTAGGTTTGATAATCCGCGGTATTTAGCATTGTGAACTATCGATGTTTGTGTTGCGGTTTTAGGCATCATGAGATTTAGAGCCTCGGATTATTGTTCGCCGGACGAGTCTAAACTAAAAGCAAACCACTTAATACGATTACTTAATTATTGATATACGTTTGTGTCTGTTTTATTGGCACAGCATTGGGGAGGCGCCAGGAATCCAATAATCCGTACCTGCGTCTGGCGTGAGTTAAAACAGGAAGTGACGGCGCAAATGAAACTCGTGACCAAATTCTCTGCGGTTAAGAGGGGTGTGTCCGGTCGCCGAGGGAAAATTTACGATGCTCCAAACTTACAACTTTCCAGATCGGAATGTATGATACATTCTCTGTGTAAGTTACTTTATAACAACGTTACAATAACTGCTACTTGTCAAAAACAAGTAGTTCCGTGAACAATTATAGCCTACAGCTTATTTACATATATCGTACTTACGTTAATTGCCTCAATCAATATACAAAATTTCAGTTTGATTGATGTAATAGATTCGTAGATATTGAGAACCGTCTAAATATTTCGGATGGTCGCCATGTTGGATTTTTATATACAGTATGTAGGTCTTAGAGTTATGTACCAATAAATTAAAATTATTGCGTAGGTTCATTATTGAAACATTTTCTTCGATCGCATGATTACGACACAAGAAATAAAAACTTAAATTTAAAATTTCTCACAGCCATCTTGAGGTTATATAACAATTGAACAAAATTAGATGCCAGTGCATTACCATGTGTATAAACATTTACTGTACCATATTTCACTGTGCTCAGATGGTTAAATCGGGAGATATTCTATTAGAATGTTTCTACTTCGCTTGGACGCCATGTTCGCTTTGTACATTACAGGTGCTGATACTTACACAGATAAACTTTTAGTAGTGCCCTTTATCACCGTACAAAACGTCAGGGTGATAGGCCTATCTGTAATAGTTTCGGAGATATAGAATGACGATGAAATATTTCGCACAGCCGCCATCTTGAGATTTTGTAAACAATGGAACTAAGTTAGATGCCAGTGAATTACAATGTGCCAAATGTTATTGCGTTTAAATCGCTTGACCGCCATGTTAGTTTGATAGTTAACAGGTTTTTCAAATTCTCATATGTGAAATTCTAATAGAGTGATATCAGTAATAGTTTCGGAGATATAGATTGCCGGTGAAATATTTCGCACAGCCACCATGCTAGATTGGTGAGACATAATAAAATGTGAAGTGCACGGTTGGGGTCGGCCAAAATGGTGCTATAACCTTACCGAGTTTGAATGAAATCGTTCGAGTCGTTTAGAAGTTATTAGAGAGAACACGCACACACGGACATAGGTGATCTCATAAGCTTATTTTTAGCCTATTTTCATTTTATGAAAAAATAGGCTTATGAGATCATATTTTGTCCGTGTGTCTGTGTGTGCATGTGTGTGTGTGTGTGTGTCCCTAATAACGTCTAAACGGCTGGAGCGATTACAATGAAACTCGGTAAGATCATAGCACCGTTCAGGCCGACTTCGACCGTGCCCTTCAATTTTTATTGTCTCTCACCAATCCAACATGGCGGCTGTGCGAAATATTTCACCAGCATTCAGTATCTCCGAAACTATTACCGATACCGCCCTGAAATTGTGTACAGTGATAAAGGGCACTACTAGAAGTTCACCTATGAGACTTTCAAAAACCTGGTAACTACAAAACCAACATGGCGGCCAAGCGAACTTGAGACTTTTAAATAGACTTTTCTTGCGATTTAACCATCCAAACGTAATGAAACTTGGTACAGCAAATGTTTATCGACATTGCATTGCACTGGAGTCTAATTTAGTTCAATTGTTTACATAACCTCGAAATGGTGGCTGTGCTAAATATTTCACTGACATTCTATATCTCCGAAAGTATTACATATATCACCCTGAAATTTTGTACGGTGATAAAAGGTACTGATACAAGTTCATCTGTGTAACTTTCATAAACATGTAAAGTACAAAACGAACATGGCGGCCAAGCGAATTTGAAACATTTAAATAGATTTTTCTCGTGATTTAACTCTCTGAGCGCAGTGAAATATGGTACAGTAAATTACTATACATATTGTAATGCACTGGCATCTAATTTATTTCAATTGTTTACGTAACCTCAAGATGGCGGCTGTGCAAAATTTTTAAAATATTTTATTATTTGTTGTGTCGTAATCATGTGATTGAAGTGAAAGTTTGAATAATGAACCTAGGCAATAATTGTCCTTGAATGGTACATAAATCTATGGCCTATACATATAACAATCCAAAATGGCGAGCATCTGAAATATTTCGACGGTTCTCAATATCTACGAATCCTTTACAGTAATCAAACTATTTTATTTAATGTTCATAGAGGTTAAGAACATTTGTTCTCCTATAGGACTGTCAGTAACCTGGTGAGCACAAATCCAACATGGTGGCGACGCGAAGTATAAATATTTAAATGGATGTTTCTCGCGATTTAACTATCCAAGTGCAGTGAAACGTTGCACGTTAAATGCTTATAGAAATATTAATCCACTGGGATCTAATTTATTTCAATTGTTTTCATAACCACAAGATGGCAGCTGTGCGAAATTTTTTAAATCTATTTTTTACTTCTTGTGTTCTAATCATGCGATTGAAGTTTGAATACCACACGTACACAATAATCTTAATGTAATAGAACATAAATAAAAGTCCAACCTGGCGACCATCTGAAATATTTAGACGGTTCTCAATATCTACGAATCTATCACAACCTTCAAACTGAAATTTTCTATGTTGATAGAGGCAATTAACATGAGTAGGATACAGTATATGAAAATAGGCTGTATATTTCTTCACGGAACTACTTGTTCATAAATGAAAATAGACTAAAAATAACAAAGTTACTGTTATTAAAAATGCATATACATTAACCATCATGAATATGGTATTAAATATTCTCCGTGCTGGCTGATATTAATCTCAAATTATAAAAGCCGCCTTGTCAAACCCTAGAAATTAGTTTAATAATTAAATTATCACGTACAGAGAATGAACAATAAACGACTCACAAAGAAAATCTTTGATGTAGTAAACAGTTCAAGAAGGAAAACAAACTGGTATCATGAAATAGAAGACGACTTAAAGCAATTTGGGATCAACAAGCAAATGATAGAAGACAGAGCAAAATTCAGAAACAAAATTAAGAACGCCAAATTTTTAGTTAGCGAAAGGAAGAAGATAGGAACATTGTGGACGGAACAAAAGAAACAGGAACACAGTCAAAGGATGAAGAGATTTTTGGAAAAGAAGAAGAAGAAGGGAAAGAAGTGAAAATTGTGACATCATGAGATATTTAAGTTCAAACACTGTCCATAAGGGCAAAAATGATGTAATAATAATAATAAATTAACACGTAAATGTTTCGTTATATCAATGATAACATCGTCAGCGTGAAAAATCCTATAAACTACGTTATCTTAACAAAAACCTAAAAAGAACATGGATTAATACATTATTATGTATAAACGACAGATGTTTTTCAGCAGGTCTATGTCCTGAAGCAAACTGTCCTCTGTGGAAAATTTATTGAAATGACTGTTATCTCAGGAGGATATGGTACGACCAAGTATTTCACACATCCTATAAATTTATTAATTATATTTTGTGACCCTTAATTTATTTAAATTAATGACTTATTGTAAGGATATTCGTTCACTTTTTAGGTTTTTGTTAAGATAGTTTCAAGGATTTTTCACGCTGACGAAGTTATCATTGATATAACGAATCATTTACGAGTTAATTTAATTATTAAACTACTGTCTAGTGTTTGACAGGGCGGCTCTTATAATTTGAAATGAACTGTTACTTTCCTAAAATAACAACGAAGTGACTGTTATTTACCAAAATAATAACAAAGTTTCCGTTACAATTGCCAAAGTAACACATTGATATCTTTCCATTACTTTTGTGAAAAATGGTTGCTTAATTTTGTGAGGTTTGAAGCCGTTTTTCAGTGTCGACCAAAACTGGTGTCACAGTGAACACGAAACGGCTCGAAGTTCCAGTAAGGAAGACTAACCGGATAAGTATCAGCCTGTATTATCCCAGTATAACCATAGTTGATTTTGTATAACCATATTATCACCCCAATCAGACAAACTCCGGATTTTTATCACCATTCTAGCATTTCACCTAACATTAGATATTACTACATTTAGCATACACTCACAGTTGCATCGCCAATACTGCAACTAAATAATTGTACATATTGTAAATATGTTTTACCTGTATTCTCAAACATAGATGTTAGAGCCTAAGTGTAATGGATCTGATGATGATCGCTTGACGATCAAAACTGGTCATCCTAGTGTATTTATTAATCCCATGTAATTTATTTCAAGATTAGGGCACAACCCAGTTCTTTTTGGGTACATTCATGTTGACTGACTGAAACGCACCAAACATTTGGTTGCTTAATTATAGCCTACTTTCCCTGCTTTTATGATTTGCTTAATTTGAACGAAATGATGGATTCCAGTAACATACTAGGCACGTCCAGAAAGTAAGTTCCATTTTTATACCATTGCCCCTCCATCGCTGCAATCCTGTACGACGCATGCCCGGAAGTTGCTCTGAGTCAAGGAGAAGGGGATGACGCCATTTTGAGACAGCTGTCTGCTCTTTACGCTTTATAGTGCTTGGCTAGAATGGCAAAGTTGATTGTAAATCCCACCGCCTGTGAGATTAATTCTGTCATTCGTTTGCTGAATGCGTAGAACACTGAACCAGTCGACAGATTTGCGAGGTGTGCGTAGAAAATGGTTCTTCCAATTGAAGAACACGTCAAGAAATGTGTCCTATGAATTTTCCTCTAATTTCAAGATTACTCCTTGTGAAATTGTTGACAAAACAGACGTTATGAAGGAGTCAAAAAATATATGCTTTGCTATGACAAGTGCCTCGGAAATTGTAGTAGCTATGTGGAAAGATAGTTTATGTTCGACCATGTCGAACTGTAAGCATTATGTGTCGGAAAACTGTATCATAATGATGGTCATTATAACACTGTTTTTCATTACGATACAGTTTCTCCAGCCAATCAGAGCTCATTCATTGACCAATTAGGTAAGGATACCTTGACGCATGCGCTCAAAATCCTACATGTCGGACATAAACACAACATCTTTCTATATAAATTACCGACATGTTATTGCCAATTTAGGCTCGTTGCATAATGTACTATTGCGATCTGTAGTTTCTTTTACAATAAACTAGCAGAAGTACCCGTTCTTCGAACGGTGTTCGGTGTTAACACCAGACATTATAATAATAATAATAATAATAATAATAATGTTATTGGTGTTACGTCCCTTTTAAGTACTGTTGCTTTTAGAGACGCACCAGACATTATCAATTGAGCTACTGTTGCAATGGTTAGCGGGTTGTCATTCCTTCATAAGTTTATCAAAACGAAGTTAGTTTTCTGGGAATATCACACACACTGTTAATTTAAGGGCCTTATAATGTGGTTTTCGGAGACCCTTTATAGACTTTAAAGAATTTTGTGTCTCACATTGAGAAGTGCAACATATGCTTTGGTCGTCCTTCTAGGATAATTTTTATATTTCGCCTATTTTAGCATGTATTTTGAGAAGTTTTTCCCTATATCCACCCTTCTACTGTATGAAATGAACGGTGAAGAGTTTTATAAATGATTGGTGTATTGACTCATGTTTACCATACCTAATTTTACGATTCACCAAGCATCCGAACATGAGTTATAGGCGTACATAAGGATACACAGAAAGACAGACAGACAATACTATTGTCTACAACATATCACCCAGAAATCCAAATATGGGCATATCTACCACACAGTATCAAAGAAAATCATCCTTACGATGAACCCGTATGTCGACAAAAAAAAAAGATTAGTTGAAATGTGCTCTCAAACTAAATTCACCTGACGTGTACTTCCTGACATGAAATAGAATTGAAAGTCTTGTAGATGAAACGCAATACACGTCACATAAAAACTGACCCTCTACGTTGTGTTGGGTCCCCATACACAGGAAGACCTCTTTCATAAATTATAAAAGCTTGTGGTCCATGAAAATTCAGGTTCTTTAGTCTCAAATGGCCCAAATTCCTACAAGCCGCAAAAAATGCTGATTCAAATCAGGAATTTTTGAAAATAATGTTGTTGTTTGGAGATATAATAAACCTTCTGCACTATATGTCGCAAGTGAAAATTGCATGAAAAAATCCTAGGTTACCCCTTGACCCCCTTAATTGCATTGATGAATTATACAGTCTACGTTGGTTCCGTGATAACCTTATATTTGCAAACTTTCACAGAAATGTAATAAATGTAATAAATTGCTTCTTACTGAAATAGATGGAAAGTTGGATGCTACCCCTCGAGATAATGTTGTCATGGTTACCGATTTGCATTCCTTCATTAGTCTGTTAAATTAAACTTAATTAGTTTTCTGGGAATGTTTCAGAAACTGTTGGTTTTAGAGCCTTATAATGTAGTTTTCGAGGACCCTCGAGTTTTATTTCTGGCACCGAGGGGCTTTGTCTCGTCGTTGTACGCCATAATATAATACTAATAATAATAATATAACATAGGTATAGGAATATAATAGACCTGCCATACCACACCCGCAGATGTAAATCGCGTGAAAAAAATCTAGACTACCCTTTGACCCCCTTAAGCGCATTTTACGTATTGATGAAATTTACAGCTTAATTTGCATCTATCATAAAACAGTCTGAAACGTGTAAATAACTCAAATTTCCGTAGAAATTCAGAAAAAAAACAGACAAATTTTCTTTTTTATATATGTGGAGATATACTGCACCGCTCGATGTGACCGTGTTTTATTGCACAAATTTAGATTTTACTCGCTAACCGTCCGAGATACACGAAAAGTGATAAGAACCTTTTGGATAGAAAATTAAATGCTAAAGCTCGTGTATACCATCAAAAGTTTGCTATTTCTTAGCGTTCTCTTTTTATTTGAAATGGAAATATGAAATTTTGAAACCAAAGGGTGTAGTGACGTCACAAAAGTAGGTTTTACTCGCTAACCGTTGGAGATACACGAAAAGTGATAAGGACCTTTCGGATAGATAATTAAATTTTGAAGCTCGTATGTCCCATCAAAAGTTTGCTATTTCCTACCGTTCTCTTTTTATTTGATATGGAAATATGAAATTTTGAAACCAAAGGGTGTAGTGACGTCACTAAAATGGTCGCCATTTCTTAATAGTGCAAAATATCGAAATTAAAAGTATCCTAAATGTAAACCTGGTATTTCAGCTACATCCATGCAAAATTTCATTTAAATCGGACCAGTGGTTCTTGCGTTATTAGGTAACAGACAGACAGACAGACAGACAGAAAGACAGACACACACCATCTCATTTTTATATATTAGTATGATAGTTCGTCTGTATCTGTACTGGTTTTAATTTTATTAATGAATGGAACTTACTTTCTAGACTTATAACGTACAACCTGTTCCGATTCAACACGGAACTGTAAAATGGGTTGCCTACCCACCCGCAATCGGCTTGAAATCTGCTCGAAGCGCGCTAGCGACGGGGCTGAGTCCGATTTCACTGATTGCCGCCATCTTATGCAGCATTGCAAAGTATTTTGCTCTTTAAAAATCTATTTACACATGCTTCACAATACGTTTGAATGATTTCTGTTTCAGAACTCGTTATGTTGCGATTCTGTTAATGGCTTTTGCAGAGCATTTCGATGAAATACGAATTTATTTTACAACATAATTTATTACAACAATGCATTTTTGTGATGAATTTTATTTACAACAAAAATGATTGCTTTTTAACCCAATATCACAAAACGATATACAAGAAGGCGGCAATCAGTGAAATCAAATTCAGCCCCGTCGCTAGCGCGCTGCGAGCAGATTTCAAGCCGATTGCGGGTGGGTAGGCAACCCATTTTACAGTTCCGTGTTGAATTGCAACACGCTGTACATACAAACATTCCCATTTGAGGCAGTGTTACCAATGCTGATGACCAATGCGTTAGAAGCCCCAATTAATGTGAACGGAGAAACACTGGAATATGTTGAAGAGTATGTATATCTCGGTCAGAACATGTCATTTGCAAGTCGTTCAGAGAAAGAGGTCAAACGAAGAATAGGACAAGCATGGAAGAGCTTTTGGTCCCTAAAGTTTATTCTGGCTGACAAGACCCAAAAACTCACTTTAAAGGCTGAAGTTCTGGAAAAATGCGTTATACCGGTGTTACTATATGGTTGCCAAACTTGGGCATTAACATCGAAACAAAGACAAATGATCCAGAGATGTCAACGGAAAATGGAAAGGAAGGTACTTCATGTCTCATTGAGAGATAGAATACGGAACGAAGATTTAAGAAGGAGAACCGGCATGAAAGACGCTATGACATCAGCAGACCAGCTCAAATGGAGATGGGGTGGACATGTAGCGAGATTAGATCCTAACCGATGGACGTACAAAATGACGATGTGGGACCCAAGAACAGGAAGACGAAGCGTTGGGACACAAAGAATCAGATGGGCAGACTGGTTCGTAAAATGGGGAGGAAAACAATGGATGAGGCAGGTGTGGAAAGACCTAGGGAGACTCGCATGCAGTGACCAATAAAACAATACATCAACAAGAAAGACACCGTTCAGTGAACATGCAGCAAAGCGGTACATATCGCTGGTGTGCAATAAAGGCTTCTCACAGAGCGGTGACCTCAAAAAGCACACTGTTGTTCATACTGGAGTGAAGTAATACACTTGTAGCACATGTGAGAAGTCATTTGCATGGTGGACAGAGCTAATGGAACATTTTGTCGTTCACTCAGGGATGAGACCGCATTGTCTCGCGCTCTAATTTGAGGAAACATCATCGTGTTCACCAGGGAAAATAACCTTACTGCATCACTTGTTACAAGGAATTCAAAAGGTTCGACTATCTTGCGAAACACTTGTTAATTCGTTCCGGGACCACATGTGCACAATATAGTGAATGATTTGTGGGATGTTAAAGAACGTGTATAGGTATCTGCATCCAAACTAGATGTTAAAACTCCACCGGTAAGGTTTTGTATTGCATTTTAAAAAGACCTATTTGAAACGGTTCAATATACGTAGATTTTACTGAAGAGTGAAGACTTGGCAGTTCCTGTCATCGTTCAAGTGCTTAGACAGGGTAAGCTTTGTGCTTAGAGGCAATGGGAAGCTCCCAGATATTGGTTGATGGCTATTATGATTTCCGTAATACTAATGGATATTTGAGGCCTTGATATCGCCAGACTCAGAAATGAAGATTGTTGTAGCGAATGTTATGCCAGCGTAATATAATTTACTTCATCATTAATCAGCTGCACATCTATATAGAAGGCCCAATCAGAAAGAATAACCCCGAATGCTCCTCAGGACTTGCTCACCTGATGAGTTAAAACTGAGCAATTCCCTGCAAAGCAGGAGGCCATAGCCCTTATGGGATTTGTAAGGCTATTTATTATTATTATTATTATTATTACCATTCAGCGTCCAGTCCAGTCAACAAGCCTCTGATTTCGAAAATGCCAATTCCATGATCCCCTATTATCACTAGGGCTCGGATTTTTAGGTGCTAAAAATCGGGAAAATGTTTATTTTTTATGTATTATAAATACGTAAAATAGGTGACAAAAAGTAAAAATATTTAATTATAAATTAGTTTATTAATGTGAATATAAACAATTTTCAGTACTCACGAATGCAATTTATGCTATTCCTCACTGACTGCTGAAAAATTACAATACACAACGAGATACATCTTCAGGTTATCCATTACAAATGACCGACGATTATTGCGAAACCCTTCTTCTGGAGGCCCGAAACTGCGGCAATACGGTATGTTTCTTGCCCTTGAGGTGTTGTGTAACTTGAGATCGCTGTTCAGCCCTGATTGCTTTCCCACATTGTTGGTAGAACAGAACGCCCCCATCGGAAGTAAAATTATCTGGAAATCCCCGGCTCCTACAGTGAGTGGTACGGAGCGACAAGTTAAGAATAACACGGTTACAAGCTGACATACGCTCTGCATGAAGATTAGATAGCTCACAGGTTATTCACCGTTGAAGTAACGCAGAACAAAAATGCAATAAACTGAAAGATCTAGGATACTGATTTTTTAAATGTAAATATTATGTCTTTTTATGTGCTAATAAGTGAAAAGCAGGAATTTTTGTATTTATAGAAAAAATGCTTAAAATATGTATTTACATTAAAAAAAAAATATCTAAAAATCCGAACCCTAGTTATCACCTAGGACTGCAGCTTCCTTTGTTTCTACACGTCCCACTCTGAAATCATTCAATACTGAATCTAGCCATCGCCTCCTACGTCTACCTCTCCTGTTACTCCACAGAAAAAGAATAACAGTTTATGATATATCAAGGATTTAATTAGACGCGAAAGTTTACGTAACAGTATAAAATATTCTAACTTAATTTTCAGAAATTTAAGTAACATTACTTCGACTGCTGTTTATCTAAAACCATAAAACCATTTATGTTCGACGATGTCGATATGTAAATATTATATGTCAGAAAACTGTATCATGACATTAAAGTAGGCTACTACTTTTCATTATAACACAGTTTCTCCAACCAATCAGCGCTCAATATTTTCATCCATTAACCAATTAGGTAACGATAGCTTCTCATATGAACTCAAAATCCAACATGTCGGACATGAATTACATGATTTGATATTTGACAATGTAGCCTATATTGGACCAACCATTGTAGTTACAATGCATAAAGAAACTCGGTAATATTGCACTGTACCTTAATATCCACAACTCCAATTTCTACACATATTGCCTTACATTCGTAACATTTCGCTGACAATTTTAGTGAATGCTGTTGTTGACATAAACACACCAGAACGTCATGAAGGAAGCAGGAGTATGACATTAGTTCCACGGAAATTATTATCTAGCTCTCTGTTCAGTAAATGGATTTCTTATGCGAAACTTTTCCGCCAGATATCATAACTGTTCTATTTGGGACTCAATTGATTATCCTTCCGTTGACAATCCATACGCATCGATTTGAAGAATAGCTGGCTGATTACGATACATTTTAATTTTAAAGCGTTTATAACAGTCTATTTTGTGTTATTTGACCAAAATAACAAAATGATCCAATATACTACCTGTGCGCTATCTGTTGGTGCTACTTCAGGATAAACAATGTTTCAATGCTTTGGGATTCGTTATTGGGTAGACATCAAATGCTGAGCCCACACGATTCCCAAGAAGAAGAATTCAACCGACAGAATCTCTACAGATGAAAAAATCCACAGCCTGCTTCCAGTCTCCGACCGGGACAGGGAATGGAATGAATGAAGCCCCCATCTAGCGGCGAGGATATGAATTGTGCCGGCTGCCGAGGCCTGACGCACTCCTCTGGGGCAATGAATAAATGAATGACAGATGAAACGAAATGATAGTGGAGAGTGTTGCTGGAATGAAATGTTGACAGGGAAAACCGGAGTACCCGGAGAAAAACCTGTCTGCCTCCGTTTTGTCCAGCACAGATCTCACATGGAGTGACCGGGATTTGAACCACGGACCCAGCGGTGAGAGGCCGGCGTGCTGCCGCCTAAGCCACGGAGGCTTAGAATCTCTACAGATATTTATGAATATTTATGTTAGAACATAATAATAAAGTTATAATTATCGACGAACATAAACAGTCGTATGCAACTCGCCTATAATGGTAATTATGACACTCGTATGGAAATAATAAAACTCGCTTCGCTCGTTTTATAAACATACTCGTGTCTTAATTATTGCCATTATAGGCTCGTTGCATAATTTACTATTTTCTCTGAGAGTGATGGTTACAATGTCTGCCATCCTATTGGAGTCATCTGTGGAAGCACAATGAACAACTGAAATCGAGCGAGTTTATTTGAAACTCCACTGTGTGACAGCACTGTACGGACTTTAATCTGCCCGAACAATAAGCGTATCAGAGCAGTAAATATTGGCTCACATAGTATTAAAATGTAATCGTCGAGCCGAACCCTAATATCACAATATTGGCCTTTCACTCGGAGACTGGCCCATTTACAGGATTAGTTTACAGCTCCAATTCTGCACTGTCTATTGAACTCGATCGGATGGTGGTCTGCGGTATCGATATACCCGCCAGTAGTTCTGTCTATTCACAATATCATTGCAGATGTGTTTTCATCCTGTGCGACCAT
This sequence comes from Meconema thalassinum, assembly GCA_946902985.2. NCBI lineage: Eukaryota > Metazoa > Arthropoda > Insecta > Orthoptera > Tettigoniidae > Meconema > Meconema thalassinum. The sequence goes on along the minus strand of OX336393.1, from coordinate 502,651,377 downwards.
TGTAGTTTAATATGTTGTTATTTCAGGTAAAGTACCATAACATTATACCCTTTATCATTGGCGGCAGGTGATAATTCTCTTGGTGGTGCCAACAAATTCAAAACGTGCAATCTATTCGATCAAACGTTGCAAGTACAGACAGTGCATATTCTATGCTATAAGTTTCAAAACTCACAGTATTTAACTGTGTAATTGCACAACAAGACGCTCAATATAACTTTGACACAATTTCAGCTGCCAGTGCGAAATAAACAGGTGAAATAATAGTACATTATGTAACGAGCTTATAATGGCTATAATTAAGATACGAGTATTTTTATAAAACGAGCGTATGCGAGTTTTATAATTTCCATACGAGTGTCTTAATTACCATTATAGGCGAGTTGCATACGACTGTTTATGTTCGACGATAAGTATAACTTTATTATATGTTTTAACATAAATATTCATAAATATCTGTTGAGATTGTCACTAGAATTTTGTGATCGGGTGCTGCGCAGGGTAGGATATCTCTGATTTCCAAGCTCTCTGACCGACCGACGCATGCGCTCTGTGTGCTTCAATGCCATATGTGCAGATTGAGCACCAGTATTCAGTAAAAATGTCACCGAAATCGTTTGAAAACAACCCGTTGTGTAGAAATTGGATATTGGGATATTAAGGTACAGTGTCTCATATTCACCAGTATATTTACGCGAACATATGGACGGTGCACTTTCGCTAATGTATATAGACATGAGCGCATGCGCGAAGGTATCCTTATCTAATTGGTCAAACAACTGTTTCTTGAGCTGTGATTGGTGGGATAAACTGTTTCATAATGAATAATAGTGTTATAATGACCATCATTATGATACAGTTTTCAGACATATAATTGTCAGGGTCGAACATAAAATTATTAATATGCCCTTCCGTCAAGATTACATTACATACAGATATAGTATAAACTTGGTAAGGATATCCGCTACACCCGAAATAATTTAACAAGTTAACAAACCTGAAAATTTGAATTTGCCTTCCTGTAGGCGAAACTGTGTCACCAACTTAAACCAACGAAACAAAGCAAAATTTACTGCAAAATTTACAGATTGATACATTACATACCGAGAAATACCTGCCACCACTATGACTGTGATAAGTCGCTAAATGTCTAACAAGAAAGAACTAAAAATATCTTGTGTATATTTAATAGTCGTCATATATCGTGACAAATTTGTAATCATCAAGGTCAGAAACCAAATACTACCAATTTTGTCTAATTAATCCTATTTTTTAAGGATTTTGGTCCGCCATGTTGGATGCGCCTTTTTGAATTTTCAATTTCAATATCAAATTCGTAATCGCCAAGGCCAAAAACCTAATAATACTGATTTTCGTCTAATTATTCCTATTTTGAGAAGGATTTGGTTGCACTCAATTTTAATATGAAATGTGTAACCAGCGAAGTCTCAAACATGATGTCTAGCAGGGACGGTGCGTCATTAAGGGCCGAATGGGCCCTGCCCACCCAAGGCCGTTAGGCAGCATTGCAAAGAATTTGTTTAATGTATTTTAAAATTACTTTATATTACAGATACTCAACTTAAAATAAGTGTTTTAGCCTTCTAGAATCTCCAAAGAGAATTCATTATAATTAACTCATCCCTAGCTTAAAATCCTGACAGTGTCGTACGGTGTATCGTCATAGCCAGGGCCGCTCCACAGCAAGTCCCATGTAAAGTATATGGCATCATGGGCCGGGTGAGGAAACAGTGGACATAGCATTGTCTTGCACGAATTCTTCAGCGCTATGAAGGGAATTTTCTCTCTCTTGAAAGGCCAGCAGATTGGGCCCATAGCGTTGCTTTGAAGCTTCCTGCTTCTGTCTCTGTCAAACAGGATTACGGGACAAGGGTTCACCCCAACCCACGCTCTTGAACAGCTATTGTTCGCAGATTGCTGACATAAGACAAACATATAAATATACATTTTCAGTTGTCTGATATCCCAGGTACAGTACAAATGTGTTAGTGAGTTCTGTCGATGAATCTGTAATTGCTACTGTATAAATGTTTTTTTTAAATATTTGTGGCACGGTACGTAGTTATTTAATATGTCTATTGTATGCCGAAATAGGAAAATGAAAGTGGAATTTTTAAACAAATCCATTTTCTATAGCTCTGAACACAAAGTTAGAAATTAAATAATTATGACCTCATCAACCAAGCTGATGGATACATTTGCTTCATCCAAGCACAGGAGAGAATATGTATTAATAAAGAGCCATGTGGGTACAGTTTTTAATGCATCAACTATTTATTAAAACTTGTTAAAAATTTTGTGTTGTGTGGAATTATGATAATGGCGATATTGGCAACAATAAATGCCAAATATAAAACAATATTTAATATGTAACAACAATAGTATCATCTGGCCCCCTAGAATTTTAATCAGGAGCCGCCCCTAATGTCTAGAATGACAAAGTGTCCCAATGTGCGCCGCAAGGTCTATGATATGTGAGTGTGTGTGTTCTCTGTCCCACAGTTGTCTGGGATTAGCAAGCGACTTGTGGTGGGTGCCCTTTGCCATGGAACCTCTGTAATTACCAACTAACTGTTTGCCTGGCCCGGTCTGTGGTTAGCTTCCACTGGATCTGGGATATTAAGAGTGAAGAGCTTACTAGTTGATATGTAGGATGTATACAGGGGTGAAATCTGGGAACGCTAAGGGGTGTCCACACACTCTAATGCGTCACATCTGCTCTCCTCAGCGCACCTATTTTTAGCCTACTTTCGATTTTTGCTAAAAATGAAAGTAGACTTATGAGATCAACACAGGGCCAAAAAATTGTGTGTGTGTGTTTGTGTGTGTGTATGTGTGAGAGAGAGAGGGAGAGAGAGAGTGTGTGTGTGTGAGTGAGTGTACTCTGAATGTCTGTCCCCCTAATATTCGAACACAGTAAAACCGAATTGAACGACATTTGGTACAGAGGTAGCACTGACAAAGGGCACCTCAGTGTCATGTTTTATATTGCCGCCATCTTTACTAAAACGTGATGGCGGCCACTCAAATGGTCAAAACTTAATAATGGATTACGATAAAAACTAATCATCTGATCTTTACCACATTACGTAACAATATACCTTCATATAGGACGCGTCTTGTGCCAAAACTACAAGGTCACCAAAAGTACCATTTCAGGGTGGCGGCCATGTGAATTATGCAAACTTTATAATCCATAACATGGGACCCATGAGTTCCGATTATCGAACCAAGAATCGTTTAATCTGTTTTAACCGACGTGGTTCTTTCGAAATTAAAAGTTTATATTGTAATATTATAGTATAGAAGTGACTTTAAAAATATGAGTCCCTCAGTTATTTGACAAGATGGCAGCTGATCTCTCGTTCTGACCAATATTTTACTAATTTCAGTATGTTACATGCAGTATAACCAACTGATAAACAAGATGTTCAGTAAAAAACATATAGCCTACTTTCTCCTAAATGCATGGGTATTGTTATAACTCTTTGTCCTTTTAAAGGAGTATAATTGAATGTTGGTTGTAGTAGCTTGTTGAAATACAACGTGCTATACGGATATTAAACATGAATATGAGGTGCCCTTTGCTAGTGCTACCTCTGTAAAAAATTTCATTCAATTCGGTTTCACCGTGTTTGAATTGATATGGGGAATGGATTTGCACACATTCATGGCCGCTATTTGCAAACTATTGGGCTGATGGCCTTGCAGTTTGGTCAGAATATGCTCCCCACATAGAGATATGTTGTTGCAAAATTTGGTAGAGACTAGATTATTAGGTTGGTCGTAATTACATTTTAGCTTTTAAAATTTGGTTGGCCGCGATTACGTTTCCGTCAAGATGGCGGTGATATAAAACAAGACACTGAGGTGACCTTTGCTAGTGCTACCTCTGTACCAAATTTCGTTCCATTTGGTTTCACCGTGTTCGAATTGATAGGTGGAATCGATTTTGACACAAAGATGGCCGCCATCCGCAAACTATTAGGCTAATGACCTATTAGATTGGTCAAAGGATGCTCCCTCCATAAAGGTATGTTGTTGCAAAATTTGGTAGAGATCGGATGATTAGGTAATCGTAATTTGATTTGAGCTTTGAACATGTGTGTGGCCGCCATTACGTTTCCGTCAAGACGGCGGCGATATAAAACATGACACTGAGGTGACCTTTGCTAGTGCTACCTTTGTGCCAAATTTCGTTCAATTCGCGATCACCGTGTTCGAATTGATAGGGGGGGGGGGGACAGACATTCAGAGTACACACGCTCACACACACAGACTCACACACATACACATACAGACAGACACACTTTTTTTCGCCCTGTGTTGATCTCATGTCTACTTTAATTTTTTGCAAAAATTGAAAGTAGGCTAAAAATATATGAACTTAATATGAAATGAACTCGGTTTGAAATATACTCCAGTGAAGAAATCGATTAGTCCAAGTGATTATTTGCTAATACGTTGTATGTATTTGATTGATAACGCTTAGGTTGTGAGTATAGGATTGGCTGTGTGGTTAGGGATTCCGTCTTTCGCATGGCTGGCCGGGTTTCAGATCCCATCAGAGTTGAATTTTTTAGCTTGATTTTTTTATTATATTTATTGTTTGTTGAGTGAAGCCTCCGTGGCTTAGGCGGCAGCACGCCGGCCTCTCACCGCTGAGTCCGTGGTTCAAATCCCGGTCACTCCATGTGAGATCTGTGCTGGACAGAACGGAGGCAGATAGGCTTTTCTCCGGGTACTCCGGTTTTCCCTGTCAAAATTTCATTCCAGCAACACTCTCCACTATCATTTCATTTCATCTGTCATTCATTTAATCATTTCCCCAGAGGAGTGCGTCAGGCCTCGGCAGCCGTTACAGTTCATTTCCTCGCCGCTAGATAGGGGCTTCATTCATTCCATTCCTGACCCGGTCGGAGACTGGAAGCAGGCTGTGGATTTTCATTTTTTCATTGTTTGTTGAGTACTGAGACGTTATAAAATAAAAGCGTTATATGGTGCTTTTTGCAATGGGAAATATAGTCTATATTTAATTAAAACAACATTCTCCACCGGAGTGACATCTACCAGCCTTCAGTTGTACTATGCAGGAGCCTTGGAGCTGACCACAGCCTTCTAGTTGCGAGGTGCGCTCTATATCGGCCAGTTAGTGAACCCAGTCTTAACGACTGCTAGGAGTAATAATACAGTAACATTCGTTTGTTCCTTGTGCACAGAGGCGTTGTTGATAACCTCAAAACTTCCAATATGGATGATTTGGAGATGGATTATTTTGTTATACCGTGTATTTAAGATTCACTTATGCCTATATCATCTTTGTACACGACACAGAACAACAACGTGACGTCAGTTTATGATCTGCTCTGATTGGCTATTACATTGCTACAGTCGGGTAGGATAAAATTCTCGACTGCCGACTACCGTCTACCGACTGCCAGCTACCAACTGCAACTGCATGTTGTGTATGGTGCCTATAGTATACACGGGGTCGGTCGCGACTGCCTACTGAGAACTACTAACTACGGACTGCCGACTGGGCATTGTGGTTGGACCTTATTAGAGCAACGAAGTTTCAATTATTGTAAGTAGTCGGTGATAATATATTGAATACCTACGTTATTTGGAGTGTTTGCTGATGAAATTGCAAAATGCTGGGGTAAATTATAAACTATGGTTTGAACGCCACTGTTCAAATCCAGTGTGCCAATTTGCACTTCGAATAGGAAGAAATTAGGAGGTGATAAGGCCAGACATTTAGGAGAAACTAGGCTATCTTGTTTTTTTCTTCTTCACGAGCAATTGTTATAATTAAGGACCAGAAGTTCATGCAAAATCGTATTTTTGAATATTTATGCATGTTTTGGTTATTTTCGCACAATGCATCATATTTTTCACCTTTTCGTGTTTAAGGGGACACTCCACTGAAAAATTTAACTTCTCTCCTACTGCACCGATTAAAATTAATTTTGTGATCATATATATCACGTGAAAGCCTCCGTGGCTTAGGCGGCAGCACGCCGGCCTCTCACCGCTGGGTCCGTGGTTCAAATCTCGGTCAGTCCATGTGAGATCTGTGCTGGACAAAACGGAGGCAGACAGGTTTTTCTCCGGGTACTCCGGTTTTCCCTGTCAAACTTTCATTCCAGCAACACTCTCCACTATCATTTCATTTCATCTGTCATTCATTTAATCATTGCCCCAGAGGAGTGCGTCAGGCCTCGGCAGCCGGCACAGTTCATATCCTTGCCGCTAGATGGGGGCTCCATTCATTCCATTCCTGACCCGGTCGGAGACTGGAAGCAGGCTGTGGATTTTCATATATATCACGTAATGATGTAGCAATGTCTAAGGTTTGATGGTCATAACTAGGATGGTTTTTGAATTATTAATTTTTAATGTGGTATTTAATGGCATTTTTTAAAACCAACTATTGATACTCGGATATCATTTTTAGCCTATTTTCAATTTTGAAAAAATAGGCTTATGAGGTCACCTTTTGTCCGTGTGTGTGTGCGCGTGTGTGTGTGTGTCCCCTGATAAAATCTAAACGGCTGGAGCGATTTCAATGAAACTCGGTAAGATCATAGCACTATTCCGGGCGACTCCGACCGTGCCCTTCAAATTTTGTTACGTCTCACCAATCCAACATGGCGGCTGTGCGAAATATTTCACCAGCATTCAATATCTCCGAAACTATTCCCGATATAACCCTGGAATTTATTTCGGTGATAAAGGGAACTACTAGAAGTACACCTATGTGACTTTAGAAAAACTGGTAACTCTCAAACCATCATGGCGGCCATGCGAAGTTGCAACTTTTAAATAGATGTTTATTGCGATTTAACCAACGAAACGCAATAAAACTTGGTACAGTATATGTTCATACACATTGTAATGCACCGACATCTAACTTTGTTCAGTTGTTTACATTACCACATGATGGTGGCTGTGCGAAATATTTCACCGGCATTCTATATCTCTGAAACTATTAGCGGTATCACCCAGAAATTTTGTACGGAGATAATGGCCACTACTGGAAGTTCATCTATAAGACTTTCAAAACCTGGTTAACTACAAAACGAACATGGCGGCCAAGCGAATTTGAAAATTTTAAATAGACCTATCTCGCGATTTAAAGTTCCAAACGCAATGAAACTTGGTACAGGAAATGTTTATACACATTGTAATGCACTGGTATCTAATTTAGTTCAATTGTTTACATAACCTCAAGATGGCGGCTGTGCGAATTTTAAAATTAAGTTTTTAGTTCTTGTGTCGCAATCATGCGATCGAAGTGAAAGTTTGAATAATGAACCTACGCAATAATTTTCCTTTAATGGTACATGGCTCTATGGCCTATACATTTAACAATCCAACATGGCGACCATCCGAAATATTTAGACGGCTCTGAATATCTACGAATCTATTATAGCAATGAAACTGATTTTTTCATGTTCATAGCGGCTATGAACTTAAGTTCACCTATAGAACTTTAAATAACCTGGTGATCACAAATCCAACATGGCGGCGACGCGAAGTATAAATATTCACATGGACGTTTCTCGCAATTTAACCATCCGAGTGCAGTGAAACTTGGTACAGTAAATCTTTATACGAATGTTAATCCACTGGCATCTAATTTATTTCAATTGTTTCCATAACCACAAGATGGCAGCTGTGCGAAATTTTAAAATCTCCATGTTACTTCTTGTGTCCTAATCATGCGATTGAAGTTTGAATGCTACACGTACACAATAATCTTCATGTAACAGTACATAACTCTAGGACCTACATATATACAATCCAACATGGCGACCATCCGAAATATTTAGTCGTTTCTGAATATCTACGAATCTATTACAGCAATCAAACTGAAATTTTGTATGTTGATAGTAGCAATTAACATAAGTAGGATATATGAAAATAGGCTGTATGGTTCATCACGGAACTACTTGTTTAGATTTCAATATCTACAGGCACAGTCACAGGACAAAATTTGAGGATTCTGTGCATTTATTTTATGAGAATGTTTGTTTATTTACCCTTAATTTATTTTTCAAATTTCAAACATTTTTTCAAATAATTTGTACATACATGTCATAAATAATCATTGAAACTGCATATCATTTAATATTAAAGCACAGAAGTATGCAAATACCTCATGACTAATTCCTGCAAATCTTTCACTGAGATTGGTTAATATTTAGGATAAAAAGTTGGTATTGAAGTTAAACAATCAAATTTTCAGGAAAATGGATTTTAAAATGTTTGTTGACGTCACTAGTTCAGCTTTTTATCTCTAGGAATCACTGCATTTGATGGAAAAGCAAAGAGCCAACTTTGGAACAAAGATTATCAGATTGGTGAGAAGATGGTTGTGTTGAATGGTGATAACATCAAATACTATCTTTGGCAGCTGTCAGTGAGCCACGCCCCCCTCATACAGCCCATACATCAAATATTATTTAGACTTATTTATAATTCGAATAGAACTAAATCTTTCTGGGATCTAAGAGAAAACACTCCAAGGATCTGAAATAGCCAATAAAAATTCCTTGAGAAATATTGAATTTTTGCGCTGGAGTCTCCCCTTAAGTGCAAATCTCTGCTTGAGAAGGACGTATATTCTCATTTCCTACTGCATTGAAGCACTTTTTGTTACTTCATGTTCCATAAGTCGTATATTTCGATTCAGACTCCGAGAGTCTATCTCAGAATAATGCTGAAATTATTGTAATACCTGGTACGTTTCAGTCCTGTTTGCAAGTTAATATCGATTATTTTTCTTCGGCATTTATTATGCAAATAATGTAAAATTATTTTCATTTAAAAAACATCAATGGCTATTAAAATCATATATTAGTTACACTTAAAATTAACTTAATAAAATAATTATTGATGGTCAACGGCGAGTGAAGTTCCATAAAATAACATTTCCTACTAATTAGAACTGTTTCTTTGTTGATATATTTAAAAAAAGGTGTAGTTGTATGTCCATATGTTCGTATTTTCTTGATATTCTATATAGAAACGCTAAAGAATACGGAGTGATCGTAATTACCGTACCTATTTCATAGTGCATATTATTTTATTTTGTATAATTATGCCCATTTCTTTAAAATCGCGTTATAGCGAAACACGTAAAGTGAGAACGCGTATGACGAGGGATGACTGTACTTGCAACGTTGAACGATTGAATTACAAATTTCGAATTTGCTGGCACCACCAAGAGAGTTATCACTAGCCGCCACTGATTTCGTGTGAGTAATGTTTGATAACCTGTGTTGATGTGGTGTCTGTACTAATATATTAATCTGCAATTAACGTTAGTATTGGAACGAAGGCTGTGTGTACCATCCCGATATTAGCATGTATGCTACGCAGTTTCCTCACTTGTGACATGACTTGCGTATCCCCCTGTGGATCTGCAGACAAGCTCTATCAAGACATTGATCTGAAATGCTCGGAGTTGGAACGAGCTACAAGATTGAGTCATTTCATGAGGAAGATTTTATGAGAGACATGCAGTCAGGGACGATATTTTTACAGCCGGCAATCAGAGAACCTATTACATGTATTTTGATATAAGCTTGAAACATGGCCTCAGCCTTCTGACGTAGACGGTGAAAATTGATTCCCCAAAGTTAAACAAACGGCACTTGGTATTCTCTTACGCAGGCAGGCAGTGAGATCCCGCCAGTCTATATCGGTTTCCATTCACCAGAAGGCAATATCTAATGAGACGCTCTACCGGAATCGAAGGACCACAAGTGGTTTAGGTATAATGGTATTGGATCATGAAACTAATTGAATCTGAAAAGCATTAACCCTACATTGGGCAAAACTATTTATTATTTGTACTTTTTTAAATATTTATTTAATAATTATTAGATACAACCATGAAAAGGTCATTTTACACCAATATTTTAAAAAATTCAAATAATATTAACCAAAAAACTCACAGTCAGTCTGAAAGACTAGACGTTGTATCATTTCAAATGACGCGTGCTACAAATGCTACACATGTTAGAAAGGCTCAGGAGGGCTTCTCGCTTTGCTCGAAGCCCCACGACTCTTTCAACAGACTGCATTACCCATTAACTTTGGCTTCCCGCGCGGGAACCTCTTCAAGGGTCACGGGAAGAAGGAGATGTGTTTGGTTGAATAAAGCGTAGATTGTGTACTTTTTGATAGCGGTTTTGTGGCCCATCATCCCAGGCAAGCCGGCGGAAAACTTTGCCTCCCTGTCAGAAGGATCATTTGGCCGTAAATTTGAATTAGTGTAAGGATGTAGTATGAGTGTCCAGATTTAGACAATAGCCTACTCCATGAAGGGGTCATGACTATGCCATATATGTTTGTTTAATGAATTGTGTATCTGAAATAAGGGAAGAATACTGATTTACAGATTTGTGGAGTGAGTTTCTGATTTTTAAAAGGTCGCTCGACGCCAGGCCTCTTTCAACAGACTCCAATAATCATTAGTGTCTGGTTCTCGCTCCCCGCGTGAGCATGACGTCTTGTTCCCGCGCAGCTGCATGACGTCACTTCCCGCGCGGATGCATGACGTCACGTCCGTCACCGTGTCCGTGTCCGTAATGCATAACGATGGACCCCAACCATAACGGCGAAGTCGACAAGATCATTTGAAATGATGAAACAACAATAACAGGTAACAATTGGCAGTGATGGCAGCAAGGGATAAATCTCGGGAAGGACGCAGGGAGTGGTTGGGTTAGTGAGTGATTAGGAGGGTGAGGGGTTAGGAATTGAGGGTGAAAGGGATGTTTTAATGTTATGTTCGAATGTTCGATAGGGAGAGGATATGTCAATATCTGGAAGGAAGTTGCTAAGGGTAGGTAGACGGTGGAAAATAGAGCGCTTCTGTACTTGAAGACGTGGGCGAGGTATGTGGTGTAAATGGTTCTGACATGTTGAACGGGAGGGAACATGGAGTGGGAAGTAGCTTAAGAGCATGTTACATTTTGTGTAACCATTCATAATTGTATGTAGGAAACACAGGTCAGTAAATTGTAGACGGCTTCTCAGGTAAATTGAGCTGATTTAGAATGTCGGATTTGGCAAAGTGCCTTACAATTAGTGAAGGATTACGAGCTTTGACAATTGATATGAAGAAATTAAAGACACTGTTCAATTTAGAAATATTGGTTATAGCCGAAGTAGACCAAAGTGGAGAAGAGAAATCTAGGATAGGGAGAACATATGTGGTGAAGTATAATTTAAGTGCAGTGAGGTCTTTAATTTCTGTGAATCTGTATAGAATGCCGAGACTGCGCATTGCGCGAGATTTGATATGGTCAATGTGGGGAGAGAATGTCAGTTTGTCATCGTGAATAATAACTAAATCTCTTACCTGAGAAACCCTATCCAATTTATTTCCACATATTATAATTATTATTATTAATAATGTTATTTTATGCTTCTCTAATTTTAATGTTTATATATTTATTTTTAGCCTACTTTTCACATTTTGCAAAAATGAGGAAAAAGTTGACTTAAGAGATCGGGCAAATGTGTGTCTGTCTGTCTGTCTGTCTGTCCTTCTGTCTGTCTGTCTGTCTGTCTGTCTGGCTGGCTGTGTGTGTGTGTGTGTGTGTGTGTCCCCCTATCAACTCTTAACGGCTGCAGCAATCGAAACAAAATTTGGTAGGAGTAAAGATCAATACCTGAATATCTCACGGCCATATTTGAAAATGATGTCAGTGGTACCAACTGCTGAAAAATCGCATTTGAAATTTGAGCTCCATGTTGTATATCTTGGAAGGTATGAATGGGAGCTATTTCAAAATTGGCACACGTATAGATAATAATATTGTAATTTAATTTCCAGGAGGCCAAACATGGCAGTGCTGCCAAAATGATTTTAAGCCTGCTGATAGGTCCAAATTTTAAATGCATATAACTTCTACACTATCAATTGGATTTCAACCAAATTTCGTATGTGTTATGTGTACATAAACAGATATGACTGAGCGTATTCTTAAGAGCCGCCAGGGCTGCCAACTGTTAATAAACGCTCTCAATTTTTTTTAACCAAATACCCATATACCATAAAGTATGCAAGCCGACAGCTTTAAACTATGCACACGTATAGTACCTGACATTCTATATTAATTAGGAGTAACCTATATACGTCAGTGCTACCAACATGATTCTAAGCCTGCTGAGAGGTCCAACTTTAAATACATGTAACTTCTGTACTATCATTAGGATTTGAACCAAATTTCGTGTGTGCTATGTGTACCATAGCACATATGACTATGGCGATTCTTAAGAGTAACCAGGGCTGCCAACTGTTAATAAATACTGTCTGTATTTTTGTTAACCTAATATCAATATAACAGAAAGTATGCAAGCCAATAGCTCTAAGCTTTGCACTCGTATAGTACCTGGCATTCTAGATTAATTTGTAGTAACTAATATAGGCCTACACTCGTGCTGCCAACATGATTCTAAGCCTGCTGATAGGTCCAATTTTGAAATGCATGTAACATCTCTACTAACTAATGGATTTCATTCAAAATTGACACAACAATAGATTATATTATTTCAGATTATTTCTGACCACTACATGTATGTCATTGTTGCCAACATGATTTTACGCGCGCTGTTAGATCCAATGTTTAACTGCATGTAACGTCCATGCTATCCATTGGACTTCAATCAAATTTTGTATTCTGTACCTTAAGAGATTGGACTAAGAATATATTCAGTCACCAGGGCTGCCAACTGTAGTTCTCTATTAGGCTGCATTATGCCAGGAATGCAGTATTTCGAACTAATTAGAAATTTCGATATTACCAACTTAATTCCGTCATTATTCTAGATAGATTCATATAGATTAATCATTGGCATGAATCTTACATTTTAAGAAAAGTAGGCTCTTTAGTTCGTCACGGAACTTCTTGTTATTTCTATATTTATATTTTATTTTACACTTTAATTGTTAATGTTTTTAGATTTACAATTCTTTAAATTTTATCCAACACATTACGTCAAGTAGATACGTAGGTATATTTGATTCGGCATGAAAATTCACCGAAATGTGGCTGAAAGATTCAACTATCAGCATCTTTGAAAGCATAAACTGTCCTTATGACAGGTGGTTGGTTGGTTCTTTAGTTAAGGGGCTGCGACAATGTGGTCATGTAGTCCCGTGTAATTTGGGTGTGTGTAGAATCTGTCTGATTGTATGTCTACCCCTTATTATTCCCGTTTTCCAACGGAGTCGGGGATGAGATGCGATGGAATGTCTCTGTGGCGATGGTTTTTACGGGTACCGTCCCAGCATTTGCCTGGTGTTGAAAATGGGAAACCACGGAAAACCATTTCAAGGACAGCCGTCGGAGGGGCTCGAACCCACGCGTCTACCGAGTCAGCAGAGAGCTTGGCCCCATGATCTAATGCTGCGCTTTAGCCAGCGTAGCCACTACTGGCGGTTTGTGTGCAGAATCTGTCTGATAGCCGGTGTTAATTGTGATGACTGTATTAATGTGTGTTATCTGTTTTCAATTCAAGTAAGGACTGCAGAATTTTTATTTCAACTAATCAACGTCTATTATTTCAGAACTTAGCTACCAGACGCCACCGCAGTCGGCTCTTGGCAACGAACGTAGGAACCTAAGAGCTTTGTTTACATTCTTAACCTATACAATTTAGCTTCACACAGGTGTAATTAGTGGAAGGTTCGTTAACATGCCATAAATCTATGACATGGGACCGCCGGCTTTTCTTCCCCTCCGAAGGAAGGCATACTGAGGGAGTTTTAAAACTTTTAAAAAATCCGACGACTTCGGCCGGATTTGAACCCGCTATCTTGGGAATAGAAGCTCAGCATGCTACCAACTACGCCACCGAAGCCGTCCTTATTACAGGTGGTTAATATAGAGACCACTATCCCATAAAGGGTTAAGTAAAAAATTGACATTTTTTAAACAATAATTAGTATTGTGAAGTATACACCCAGGTGCCTTGGAGCGGCGTAGGAACGAATTAAGTCCGTCTTCTGTTTAAGCCAGGAACCACTGCTAATTGTAGTGCGATCAGAGGAGAAAAGCTTTAAGTATGACTTGTTGTCTTTCAGCGCGGTATTCCGTACTTAATGTTGGCCGCACTGCAAGATTCCCGCGTGTTACAGTGCCATTGTAAATTACATGTCTTGAACCCATGTAACATGGCCTCAAAGGGAGTCGAATCCATGTACTTTGAGAAAGGAATGAAAGAATCATACAGTCTCTAAGGGAACGGAGAGAGATTTCAAGCCAGGATTATAGCTTAACATTGTGCAAGCGCTAGGGCCAGGTGTTCCTAAGATGAGCTCATGCCTCTTGACATTTATAAGGAGCCAGTCATGGATATTATTAGAACGAGTGGAAAGTTTGGACTGTAAGACGAAGAAGCTTGACTCGGAAATTGCTCTTACGTTGCAGGAAAATGGCAACCTCGCTGCTGAGTCAGAACTGGAATAATTACATTTAACCCGTTTACGAGTATAAAAATAAGTCAACAGATACAGTACGGTGAATCAATTTGGATTAGAGACTTTTGTGTAAAGAAAAACCTTGTAATAATTGCACAGAAAAAAACTGCAAACGCAAGTATACGTCATCGGGGAGTCACCGAGACCCAAAGAGTGGGAGAATTAAAAATGAACAGCACCACCCACACAGTTGAGGACGAGAAATTAATTAATATCTGGGAAATGCACGATCGATTTCCATGCACAGGAAGATTATTTTACGTTTGGAAGACGAGCTTCCTGGAGATATGATTTTTATAATTGTGCGACAATTAGTTACAAAGTTGGTCACGAAAAGGACTAGGATTTTATCTTTTTGTGACCGAAAGGTATAAAACTCCTGGCCTCACCAAGCCAATCATGCAGTATTAGTCCGTCCAGGGGGGCGTTACGCTGGAGCATCATAATCATGCAGTCTACGAGCATTCCGTGAGCGGAAGTGCTGCACCACATCGTATACGCAGTATTCAAGAGCCCGTGAGGGGGACGTTAAGCTGTATCAGACATCGATCCAGAACCTGAGGGAGGTTACTTTGATCACAGTTCGTCATAGCACGTCTCGATGTAGGCAGTTCGCGCTACAATTTCAAGTAGTTAATTCAAAAACACAGTTCGACAAGAGACTCCTGTGGGAGGTTATGCTGCCAGTTCGCCGAGTGTAGATCAGTTACGATATAAGTACGCTACGCTGATGGTTAGCAGTTCGAGACTCTGAAGAGTCCTAAATTATAAAGAACCTTAAATATACGGACTTTAAAGCAATATCGCCAAAGTAAGATACAGCGATCAGTAGGGAACTTCGAGTTCCAGAAGAAGACTAGTTCGATACAGTTACGAAGTTATAAGAACTCCAACAAATAAACGGCGTTACGTCTAGTAAAGACATTGTTAAAGACATTAAGTCCTGTAAAGGACATGAATAAATAGTAATCACGGTCGTGAAAGATAGAAGTTCTAGCAAAGGGAACTTAGGAACTTAGGTTCGAAACCAGAGGGAAAACGTACTCTAGTGAGAAAACGCCAAAAATATACGATAGACAGTATACGGTCCTCGAAGGGAGGCCAAGATAAAGAAACTATAGGGTGCGATTGACCACCATATATAAATAGAGGTGACGGCAAAGTAAAGACATTTATCGCCTAGTTAAAGCAGATAAGGTGAAGCCGAGTAATAGACAATAGAAGCGGTTTTGAGAGACTGAAACCAGTAGTTTCCATTGTAGGAGAGAGAAACTTTGAACGAGTAAAATCACACGTCCAATGCAGGTCGATAGGATTCACATCAGGGATCGTCAATAGCCGACAGAAATCGTCAAAATCGTTGAGATACGCCCGTGTGATAGAAGTGAAGTGTAAATATTGTAAGAAAAGAAATAAGAGTATCATTTTAAGTGTTTTATGTAAAGTGAAAGCGTCTTATGCAAAGTGATATGTGTTATAATATGTACCAGAGTAATATTTTTTAGTGTTTTAATGTGTGTTCAAAACGGATACACCAGTGTATTAAAAATGTTGTCAGTGTTAAATATAGTGAATATGTGTCAAGAAATTTCTGAACATAAGATGAGTTTGTACAATATGGAGTAAGTCAAGAAGGGTGGGCCAAAATGTCACATCAAACGAGAATAAAGGTCAGAAAACGACCTTAGACATGTGAGTAAAGATTTTCATTATGTTTTGGTGTCGGGAAAAATTTTGTGTACAATTCCACCGGAGTTTTGAGTAGAAGGGATGTTTTTAAATGAATAATAACTAAATAAGAACGCGATCTGAACGAAAATAAAGTTTTAAGAAATAATAAATAATTATGTGAAATAATAAATCCTGTAGAGGAAAGGCATGGAATAAAATGTCAGTGTGTTTAATGAATGTTATAAAAGCAAGCGTAATAAATATAATTATAACAAAGATATTTACAAAAAGGTAAATTTGAATTATATGAAAGAAATAGCTTTTGAGCTTTTGTAAGGAATGTAATCATAATAATAACAGGGTAAAGAAATCTAAATAAAGATTAAATTGAATTATATAAAAATATAGAGTGTTGAAGCCTTAACAAATGTATAAGACATGAGGTAAATGCATGTTCTTAAAAAATGGAGCGATTTATTGTCAACGGAAAAGATTAATATAAGAATTGAGATATGTATTAATTGTTACTATGACATTTATCAGTTCTTTGGAAGGCATTCGGCCGTTAAGTAATGTGTAGCATAATGGAACGCAATTAAATAAAAAGTCACGCTAGGAACGCGTAAAAGTTAAAGTACTTGGTAAATTACTTATGGAGGGTAGTTGATTGCAGTGAATTGAGATATGTTGTAAGTCCTCTAAATTGTGACGTAGATCACGAGGCATTGTGTGTGTTATTATTTAAAAGGGAGCAAATGTATGGTATTATTGAGCGTAGGTCCTGTAAGCTACGGCTAGACCCTAAATTGCATTTTATATAAGCCCTCTAATGTGGAAATGGTCCCCGAGGCATGTTAAGAGATTCGAACCTAGAATCCTCTTGTTGTTAAAGCCCCTTATTATTCGTCGTTGAATGTGTATTACTCTTCCCAATCAATGAGGACCCTCTCATAATTAATAATTGCCAAGGTTACGAAAGTGGTTTATGAACCAATAATATTGTTGAATGAAAATAAGTGTAGTAAAGGCCAGGTCTCTCCTTAGAACTGAGAATAATGTGAATGTTTGTTTTAAAAGCATTGAAGAGAGCTCCAACCGTAGGCTAGGCAGGGAGCCGCTCTCCCCGTCATAAATCACGCTCGAGTATAATGGCCTGACCCTCATAGAGCGAGGGTGGGTAAAGATCGTTTTGTAAGAGGTGTTAAAGACACCGTGAATGTTTAAAGTTGTTAATGACCCGGGCGTTGAACCGAGGTCCTTGTAGATTGATATTATCGCTTGCCAGTTCAGATCGTAGTTTTCTTATGTGATAATGGTCTTATAAGACAAATGAATTAAATAAAAATCCCTATTGTAATGTTGTATGGAAAACAAGGAATCCACGAGTTTTGTGAAGATAACTAGATTCGGGAGTAATCATAGTTTTTGACTTTGTCAAGTAATCTTTATAACTCTGGAATACACAAATAGTTTCCCGATCACCGTAGTGAATTTGAAAACTTGAGAGAGATAGTAAATCCTGAGAATATGTGAAATGCCCAAATATTGAAGTGAATAATTAACATGTAATTTTAAATGTAATTATATATTTGTTTTGATGATAAGAAAAGATAAAAATAAATTCTTGAGGTGTACAAAGGTATGACACCATTATTATGGAAAGTATCGAGCCAAAGAAGCTCGTAGTTATATGGACTTTAAGATAAGTACTTTATGGAAGTGAAAATAATCGTGAATTGTTGGTTTTAAAGAAAACCATATGTTTTCTTCTTAATATTGTTTTAATTTTTGCTATTCCTTGTTCACTTTGAACAAGTAGAATAATATTGGTCAGTAGTTTATTTGTTTTATTGTTTGTAGCGCCATAATTTTGATTAATTAAATGTGTTAAAATAGGAGTTGATTTTGTTGTTATTTTTGCAAGTGTATCCTCTATTTAATCCAAAATATGTAAGTCACAGAGTGGGAGAACTTACCGCAGCCCCGAAAATCCCGAATTGAGCAATGCTGGCATACTGTGATTTGCATATTTCTTGCTAAAAGGGCACATGGGGGTGTAGAAATAATGCGCTTGGATTAATAATTAGAGGAACACTAAAGGCGGTCGATTCATGTAAAGGTAATTGTGCCGTTATTACGTCACTTTTTACTCTTACTGCTCTGTTTAGTCGATGGTCTCTGGGACTCTGCCTGCAGTGGAGATATCAGTTCTCTGTTTTGCCGCTAGAGAGCTGCACCACGGTAAGAAGTTCATAGTAGCCTTGGGTCTGCTATATGTATCTTTGGAGCATGACCAGTCTTCCTGATATTTTGAAGTCAATTGCGTTTTGTTTTTCTTCGATGTTCTGTTGGGGTTTCTTAACTATGTACGACAGTCAGCTGGTGTGTGAACAGAAAAGGATCGACGGAGCCATTGCTAAGTTCTGGGTTCTTATGAAGTGATTCTAGTAAATAAAAGAATTAATGTCCATTCCTTCGATGATAATGAAACCTATATGATTGATAGTTGGGTTTCTTAACTATGTACGACAGTCAACTGGTGTGTGGACAGAATAGGATCGACGGAGCCATTGCTAAGTTCTGGCTTCTTATGAAGTTATTCTAGTAAATAAAAGATTTTAATGTCCATTTCTTCGATGATAAATGAAACCTATATGATTGATAGTTGTGGTTTCTTAACGATGTACGACAGTCAGCTGGTGTGTGAACTGAAAAGGATCGACGGAGCCTTTGCTAAGTTCTGGCTTCCTATGAAGTTATTCTAGTAATTAAAAGATTTTAATGGCCATTCCTTCGATGATAATGAGACCTATATGATTGATAGTTGGGTTTCTGAAACGATGCACGACAGTCAGCTGGTATGTGAACAGAGAAGGATCTGTTGGATAACTGTCGTGAAATGTATGCTGGATTACATAAGTCTTTCTCCGTGCGAAGGCAAGTACTGGGAACGTGAACTATTTCCACATCTTTTAAGTTTTCTAAATCTAATCTTGTTGTTAATGTTTTGTAAATGTAATGTTTAAAAAATGTCAATAGAAGTTGTTCTTTAAGGAACGCAAGTGTATCATTTCTATGTCTAAGCTTAGTACTGTGGTCACGGAATACTATCCTGGGTATGTTTTCTTTTGGGCCTGGTCCTTCCAATTAAGGGGGTAACTCCTGCGTGTCAGTAATGTAATGATAGGAGTAGCTACAACGTATAATGTTAACTGACCGCATGGGTCCCTAGAAACTCACACCGAGCAGCCCTGGATTAAACCACCCCCTAGCAAAATCTTTAAACATGGCGCCCAGTACGCAGGGATGAGTTTTCCTAGGGAAAACCCGAGTTTTCTCGAAAAATCAAAATTTTTATTTTTTTGAAAAAAAAATGGTTTTTCGAAATTTTGAATTAAACACTTCCATAAGGGTCTTTGAGTTTGAATAAGAATATCAAAAGGGTACGGTGTAGTAAAAACCCGTACCAAAGTAAATTTTTAAAGAAATTGGGACACAATGGTTCAGATTACTATCTCTCAAGCATGTTTTAGCGATGTGGCATGGGTAGCCCACTATATTCTAATAATATGGCATTGAGTGAAGAGATGCAACGGCTCTTGGAGGCCATAAACAATAAATTGGGAACAATAGACAATACATTGGGCCTCCAAAAGGATGAAAATAAAAAAGAGCTCGAATCCATAAATAAGAGTTTGAATCAATTGGATAGTCAACAGAGTGAAAATAAAAGGGATTTAGAATCCATAAATGAGAGTTTGAATAAGTTGGACGGCCAACAGGAGGAAAATAACCAAAAGTTAGGATCCATGAATCAAAGTTTAGAGTCACTAAAAACTAATAGTGATAATATGGGAACTAAATTAGAAGCCATCGAAACTAATAGTGATAATATGGGGACTAAATTAGAAGCTATCGAAACCAATAGTGATAGCATGGGAATTAAATTAAAAGCTATCGAGGCCGACTGTATAAAAATGATCGATGAACTGAAGGCTAAGATAGAAGAGATTAAAACAAAAAGTGGGGAAAATATTGCGGAACAGTTGGAAGTTGTAAAAGAGGAGACGTTAAAGTCTATAAGAGCCGACAGTCAAACCAATAATAATGTACTGAGGGCTGAAATAGAAAGGTCAATAGATGCTAAATTTCAAAGTTTTGACGCGGGGTTGGAGACTAAGTTAAATGAGTCAAAAAGGGAATGTCAAGAAAATTTTGGAATTTTAAATAAAAGTTTGATTTCCATGGAAACTAAATTAAGTAATATGGAAAAAAGGGTGATGAGTGCGAAAAGAAACTTGTAACCCAGATTCAAGGTGTGCAGAAAAAGTTAGAAGATCAGATAAAATCTAACAGCGATATCTGTAAAACATCGCGGGATGAAATAAAACAAAGTGTGAATGAGCTAGGAACCCGATTTGGAAAGGTTGAGGAGAAAGTAGGAACCCTCGAGAACAAAATCGGTGTAGTTCAGACCGAAGTAACTGAGATGAAAAATCAAAATCAAAAGGATGCGCGGGATATGAAAGGTAAATTTGAGCTGTTTACCGGGCAGGTAGATGATAACTTAAAGAAGTACGAGGGTGAAATGAATCGAAGATTAGGAATATACGAGGGGCATCTCCAGAGTGAAAGAAAACAACGAGAGGACGAAAATAAGGAAAATACCCATAAGATAGATGAAATAAGTCAGGGTATTGTACAGTACCCCAGGGGTATGCACCCCTTGGAGACCATCCCCCCATCATCTATCTAAATCTCCTAACTGGCAACCCTTGTAAAGTCAGACCAACATCTATCAACACCGCAAGGACAGCTTGCCATTCTAGAAAGCTGGCTCAATCCTTGCATAACTATTACACACAGCGACACATTATTAACTGGGGCAGCTATGCCATCACAATGCTGACAGCATAGCGCCGAAGAATATAAAAAGGAGTCCTAAGGAGGTCAAGGGATCTCTCAATTATCAGTCTTTCAACGTGACGGCCGGAGGCTACGCTGGTATCATCAGGTGAGTGAGTCAGCAAGTGTTCAGAATCCTATAACTTTGTAACCTTACCTCCAATTTGTATAGACAAGTTTGTACACATTGTAACATCACTACATCCCTTAAAAGGGACTCACATATCCATTATCACTGACCAATAAACACTTGGTCAGTACATACACCTGCATTACTGTTTACACGCTTCTTCACGCCCTAACTCCCTTCCTGAACTATCCGTCACTATTAGACGTGACTTATAGTAGCCAGATACTTGCTAGTGCAAGCAACATCATATTCCCGTACCGGCCTGCTTGCTAGCGGCCCGCGCCATATAGCTGACGAGTACAAGTCGATTATCTAACCAGACAGCTGGGCGACCAGCACAGTGACCCTTGCATTGGGTTCCATCCCCTAAAAACACTCCTACATTATTTATAGGAGCACCCCAACACTAAAACAACACTCTACACTGGTCAGCTTGCCCGACTACGGGAAGCTACCCCCTTTTAGACATTTCCTTCTAAATCAACACCATAACTCTTCCGTTTTAGATCCTACCACCCCCAAATAAGGGATCTAAAACAGATAGTGGAGGCCAGGTACTACGCACAGTAAAATAGGACTCAAACAACGAGCCCTCGTAGTAAAAACGGCCCGTACCGCACATAGCCAAGCGAGACTGAAAAATTTTTTTTGACCTTATATTACGTCACACATTTTTTATATACATATAGGAGTTTGTATTATTACACCAACCCCCATTCGCCCCATAGTGCAAAGTCAGGGGAAATTAGATGTCCACATTTAGAACTACACTAAGAGACTTTGCGCACCATTTGTCGGCTAGTACGACTCCACTCCTGCCAAAACTAAAAATTAGGAACAGTGACTTAATAACTGACCAGACTGCAGTACAACTTCTCAGGGACCTTGAGTTCAAAACATCACAGATCCGTGCTCAACACCCTACCGCCGCAGCACAAGTTATACATTTTACACGGTCCCAGGCCAGTGAACACACACAAGAGTCACCAGTATCCAGCGCTAGTGAAGTAGATTGCCTGCCAACACTCCATCCCCTATTGTTGCAGCAACTGCAAATCACAGAGCCGAAAGCCAGTAATCTGCTCGAGCGCATTACAGAGCTACTAGAGACAGACACTATCAAGGCCAATAATCACACGACAGAAGCAGTTCTTGACATCCACACTATTTTGGAAACAGTAAAACAGGATTTAGACAGGACCGTACACATAGTCAAATCCGCACAGTACGACAACACACCATCCATCAGCACAGACATATCAAGTGACGAGCCACCTGGTAACATAACACAGGTGTCGTACACGGGAAGCGAGGCTAATTCCCCTCTAAATAGCCCAAACACCTCGGCACACGACAGCGGTGCGAACGGCACAAACAGACCAGAATCACTACACGGCCAACGAGACACAGCCGAGAACGAAATGAACAGACACACTGAGTACCCCATGATCCACCCCACAAAGTTCACGGGGGAAGGCCAGGATCCCGAGGAATACCTCAAGGCCTTCAATAGAACGGCCCGGATCAATGGTTGGAGCGTGGAAGTTAGGAAACTGCTCCTTCCTGCTTACCTCACAAAGGCGGCCATGACATGGTATGAGCTCCATGAGGACACACTAGAAGCTGCCACATGGGAGGAAACCGCTTTACTCTTGAAGGATGAGTTCCAGCTCATACCAGACGATGACGATCTCTATGACCAGATTAGACAGAGGTCACAGGGACCCAAAGAGAGCGCCCAGGCATACATCAATGTAAAATTGATAATGTGCGACAAGTACAATGCAGCCATGACAAATAAACAGAAAGTCAAGCTGTTAATGCAGGGCCTCAGACCAGCCATAGTGGAAAAGCTATGCATAATGAACAACCCCACGGTCCAACATATGTTAAATAACATAAAGACCATAGAGGAGGGGAGAAAGATCACGGAAAAGGCTACGGAAAAAGCCGTGGATCTGCACTTCCAAACACAAAAAGACGACACTAACGACAAAATGGACGAATTAGTGGACAGAATGGAGGAACTGACCATAGCTGCCATCCAGGCAGGCGGGAGACCGCTAAGGGATGAGCACAAAGGCATACAAGAACGCTATTATACTGAGAGGGACAGGGGGTACACAGAGAGGAGACGCTACGGGAGGGAGGAAAATTACTACCCTCCACAGCGGCCAACAACACCTTCCCAACAGGATAGGCCACACTACCCTCCTCGGTATTCACCGATATCATACACGGACACAGAGACGACATACCCCTCACGGCGTTCACCATCCCCGTACACACGGGAGTACTACCCTGAGGAGTACGACCGCGACATCCCCCGACGAAACAGCCCGCCACCAAATAGACAGTCCTACGTTGCCCCACGATACAGGGCAGACAGGGAGTATCGGGAGAACCCACCCCCGCGCAGGCAAAGCTACACACCCCCACAGTACAGGGGAAATAGGGACAGGCGAGGAAACCCACCCCCGACCAGACAGGAGTATGCAGCTACCCAGTATAGGGAAAAGGGGAACCGACGGGAAAACCCGCTCCCCCAGCATCAGACATACACCCCACCCTGGCGGAAACAGGAAAACAGACCCCCGGGCAACAACAGACAGGGAAGAAAACCCACAAGGGGACGGGACAATGTCGATAAACACACGAAGGGCCCGGAACACTACCCCCTCCCCGACTAATACCCGAGGGAGTTCAGGGATGAGACACCCCACAGGACAAACAGGGGGGCAATACTCCCTACGCCTAGCCACACACCGCAGGCGGGGAGCTGGCGCAGCCACCCCGAGGGGGGGCGCACATACATTACAGGCAGGCGTACACCCACGTTTCAAAAAAACGCCTAGACGGGGAGGGTCGGCTAGCGAATGAAGCAGCTGTTGTTCCTCCCCCAACACAACAACAGAAAGGCCCTTCCCCCAAGCAAATTCGCAAGAGTAAGGGGAAGAAGCAGCCAGCTAAAACTAAGGCTGACGATCCGCCCCTGGACCGCTTCCAAACACACCCCGTGCAAGGAGACGGCAACTGTCTGTTTAGGGCCATGAGCTTCCTAATCCGGAATACCGAGGATTATCATGGGGACTACAGACAGAAAACGGTCAAACATATCCTGGCCAACTGGAAAGAGTACCGAGACTTTGTGTCGGACGAGCGGGAAAACCCATTTCAGACCGGGGCGGATTACGGAAAATACATGGGTAGGGACGGCACCTATGCCGGTGCCGTAGAGGTGACCGCTCTCGGCAAAGTGCTGCAAGCCAACATCCATGTATACACTGATGTGCACTCGCCTCCGCTATTTTCCACTGCGGGATTCGATAGGGACCTACGTGTACTTTTTACAGGGAACCCTAAGGCGGGACATTATACACCCCTCATAATTACGCGCCAACAGCCTAAGAACACACCCACACCCTCCAAACAGAAAGCCATACCCCCTACATCACAACGAAGGGTAGGAATTGACCACACGCAGGCGCAGGACGCGAGCTCACTCGGCACTGGGAAGCCGGCAACAGGAGTCGAACTCGCGACCGCCTGGAACAAGAAACAGGGTAAAAAGGGCAAACTCAGGGTCACGTTCGCAGACACACCTTCCCGAGAGGAAGGTAACAACAACAACACAACTACACGAAGGCTGGGAGCGATTAATACATTAAACGTTCGCCAGCAAACTTCCATTCTAACGGCGAGGCCGACTAAGAGAGCTGGCAACGTATTGGGTGAGCGCACTTTGCTGACCGAGGCAAAGCACTCGGGACAGGAAGCAGGCCTAGAGGCTAAGCGTGCCCGATACGATAAGAGGCCCGCTCCATGCCTTCCCAGTACACATGTCACTCCGGTAACAACAACAACAACAACTACATACATCTTACACAACACATCCGTGCAGGGCAGTGGATTTCAGGTATCGGCCCTCACGATACACGCCACCAGAAATGGCCACAAAGTGCAGGCCCTAATTGACACCGGGGCAGCAGTAAGTTGTGTTAATAGGAGACACGTTACCGAAGCCCAAATACACGGTGTCACGGGTGACATCCGGCTGGTAACGGCCAATGCTCAGACGCTAGAAAACGCGGGGGGTGGCAAACATACATCTTAGGATAGACCATTTTGCCACAACGCACCCCATGTTCGTTATCGAACACCTTTCTGCGTCAGCCATAATTGGCATGGATTTTCTCGCTCGATATGAGGCTAGCATAAATTTCGCTAGTGGTCAGATGCTTTTAAAGCACGACCTGAGGCTCACCACACATCCCATGATATACACCAAGAACAAAGATGGGATTCGAGCGGAGCGAGAAAATCACGAGCACCAGGCCTCTGCACTACATACTATCAGCCAACACACACACACACACACAGATAAGGCGGCCAACCAGAACCACAGGCAGGACCTGACTCCGGAGCAAAATAAAAGGCTCACGGAGCTCCTGGAGACCAACAGAGATATTTTTGCCCATTCAATGAAGGATCTCGCTGTGACAGACCTCATTGAACACCATGTCACACTCACTAGTGACCGGCCAGTACACCAGCCTCCCTTCAGAGTGAGCCAGAAGGAGAGACACGCCATCGATGCTCAGATCTCAGAGATGCTCGAGGCAGGGGTCATTGTTCCCGTTATTTCTAACTACAGCTCACCAGTTCTGCTGACCAAAAAAAGGACGGATCGCACAGATTTTGTACTGACTACAGGAGGCTCAATAAGTTAGTCGAAAATTATAGTTATCCACTACCAAGGGCAGACACCTATTTGGACGCCCTTGGTGGAGCTAGCTGGTTCAGTTCGATGGATTGCTATAGTGGATTCTATTCAATCCCCGTCTATGAACCAGACAGGCACAAGCTGGCGTTCGTCACAGAGAACGGGCTATATACCTACACAAGGTTACCCATGGGCCTCCGTAACGCCAGCCAAACCTTCCAAAAGCTGGTGGATAAGACATTTTCAGGGCTCAAGTGGCGTTCCGTATTAGTATACGTGGACGATATAACAGTTTTCTCCAATACCTTCGACGAACATATCGTACATTTGGAGGAAGCTTTCGCAAGGATCAGAGAAACTAAACTAAGGCTTAAACCTGCGAAATGTCAATTTGCCAGACAGCAAATTAACATATTGGGCCATATTGTCAACAGGGAGGGCATTATTCCCGACCCAGCTAAGACTGACGCAATAACGGGCAATCCAATGCCCACAAATTTGAAACAATTGCGCAGTTTTATGGGGCTGGCTTCATATTATCGCAAGTATATCTACAGGTTTGCACATATCGCCCATCCCCTAACTGAACTCACACGGGAAAAGACACCCTTCAGCATCAAGCAGGAACACATAGATGCCTTCAACACATTGAAGCAGCTATTGACCTCACCACCATTACTGCAACACTTCCACAGTGATAGGCCCACATTTTTACACGTGGATGCCAGCCTGTATGGGCTGTGGGCGGCCCTATTGCAGGAAGACGCAGAAGGGCGCATACGGCCCGTCGCTTTCGCTAGCAGGAAGCTAACGGCCGTTGAGACTAGATACTCTGCCACAGAGCGGGAAATGCTGGCATTTTCGTGGGGAGTGAACTATTTCAGGGTATACCTCTATGGTATCAAGTTCACGGTAGTGACTGACCACGCGAGCTTGCTTTTTTGGGACAAATTTAAAAACCCAAATTCGCGGCTCAACAGGTTTATATTCCGCCTGTATGAATATGACTTCGTGGTCAAACACAAGAAAGGCGCTACACACCTAGACTTAGATGGGTTGTCTAGGCTGCCATAGCCGATCCCCCGGATGACAGTAAGGACCACGACTGGGACGATATGCCCACTTTTGCCCTGACAGTGATTAACATCAAACAGGAGCAAGAAAGTGATCCGTACTTGAAGCAGATTCTATTGGCACTAGAAAACTTGGATAAAGTGGACTCCAAGACAGCACGGCTGTCTAGGCGATTTTTCCTAGACAAAGACGGGGTACTGAAATTTAAGCCCACGGCCATGCACGATAACGCACCTATAGCGGTTCCGGAATCATTGAGAGAAAATATCATGATCGGACACCACAATAGCCCACTGGCAGGGGCACACTTAGGTACGCATAAAACATACCTTAGAATCCGTGACAAGTACTATTGGGTAAACATGAAGGCCGACATAGATACCTTTGTAAAGACATGTCACACTTGCCAACGATTCAAAACAAGACCTGGCAAGCCTCATGGACTACTCAACCCAATTCCCGTGGGAGAGTTATATCACAGAGTCGGGATAGATATGAAAGGCCCCATTACGACAAGTCAGAAATGTAATAAATATATCCTGGTGGCCACTGAGTATCTCACACGATATATGATTACAAAGGCCGTTCCCAAAGCAGACACGAACAGCATAGCCGAATTTCTATTTGATATAGTTACACGATACGGCCTATTCCAAACCTTATTATCCGACAGAGGTACTATTTTCACCTCGAGAGTGCTCCAACAGTTTCTGGAGATACTCAGGATTAAGGCATACACTACCACGAGTTTTTCCCCGCAAACCAACGGACTCACGGAGAGTATGAACAAAATACTTGGAATAGCGCTGGCCAAATTTACAGAGGACGCAGGAACAGACTGGGATGAATACCTGCAAGCCATTACTTTTAGTTATAATACCTCTATATCCACGGCTACGAAACACTCTCCACACTTCCTACTGCACGGATACACACCCAGAAATCCCATAGACAATATATGTATCCCACAGGACACTTACACGGACAACGCTGCCCGGCTAGAGCACTTACAGATAGCTCGAATGAACGCTAGGAAGAACATAGCCGCGGCTCAGAAGAAACAAAAAGAGCGGTACGATCGGAATAGGAAGACCGTGGAATACACACCCGGGCAATTGGTCATGGTCTCCAATTCTGCCCGTAAGAAAAACGTGTCCGAATTCCTCCTGCCACGCTGGTCAGGTCCCTTCAAAGTCTGCAGGAAGGTATATGACCTAAATTATATAGTCAGCGTGCGCCATGGGAGGAAACTCATTAAAGACATTATTCACGCCCGCCGTATGAAGGCATATCATACACGCCAAGCTCACACACCTACACGTACAGGCGGGCACACTACTAAAAGAAAAGGAAATGATCCCACTGGCAGACGTGGAAAGAAGGCCAAGAAATAGCCTTCAAACCTCACTGACCGAGCCGGGATACGATCCTAACACTCACCAGAACTGTCCCGGAGACACAGCCTAGAAGGGCGCCAGAAACAATTACTCTGAGAAAAGACGGTCTCCAAACCCGCAACCTTCTGAATACCAGGAACATAAGTTCGGGTAGCTATCCAGTCCTAGGATAAAAGAGTAGGACGCTCAAATAGATTGGGACAGTTCCACTAACAGAGGGTCATAAATGAAAAACAACAAAATCACCTCCGGCACATAGTCACCAAACACGCGACTAGCGGCCCGGAGACACTCGTGTATAACGACATTTTGAACAATGGATAGGAATATACTTGACCCACGTTACAAGTCAACACAACACTTGGGAACACAAAAGTAGTTAATAGAAGGTTATTTTGCATTACGAAGAGCCTGCCCACAATTACAAGAGACAGCAATCAAGTTCCCATATACGCGTGCCGGAAACAAGAGCATGGACAGAACATAAAACAAATGAGAGCTCACGACATTGTAATTCTACACTGTCAGCGATAACGCACGCATGACTGGCTGACCTTCACGCATACAGACGAACTAAGCCAGCTCCAAGTGGACAGGAAAGACGCGTTCATTCACGGCAGATTCAAACACCTCAGAACTCCACAAATTACACTACGAGGGGAATCCAAAAACATACAAACTTTGCACAGGTATGCGTACTTTCATTTGCGCAGTGCACATACACGGGGAATGTGCCATAATATGGACGGCACAAATACCGTCGTGACAAGCCTTTACAGCTCCCCGGGTCCGAACCCATGATCACACACCACGCTCGTACCAAAAACTAACTATCCAACGGTATTTTTGGTACGAGAAACACAAGCAAAAACCACACTGGGGACACCTCAATCCCTGAAACACAACGCAAACATAGAACACAGAGAATGACATAAAGTCACGGGTTCAAATCCCAGCGAAAATCGGACACCAGGAAAACAGCTATCCAGGCTTCCAATCACACTAAAATTAGCCCATACAACCACACAACCAGATAATACTACATTTCCTTCAGCCTAAAGCCAGGCATAAAATTTCAAATACACCTGACATGGAAATAATATTTCCCAGACACAGGCATAGAAATCTCATAAGACAAAGGTCTTACGGAATAGTGACCACACAATAGTATTAGCGAATAGTACGAATTGCTACATTAAGTCCGCCAGGAATCTAAAACAATGACAACACTCGCATACGTGCAGGAAAGCACATGCCAGCGGATGACATACATAACATCCCATCCTGACATTACACATGCAAACTGCTGACTGGCAGACTTCGTCACATCGCAATACCGCTGGCGACAAGGCACTATTGTTTACCGGCATTGACCGTGAAATTAAAAACGCAAAACAATCATAATAACATACATTTTTTTTAACACTGCAAAAGCACTTAGCAATGGACAAAACGTTGACAGGCCACGGGCGCCTCCTGCCCATACACGCGATACATATTACGACTTAGCCTGTAACAGACCAACCGTCCGCGTGGTGTAGCGGAACATAGGCACACACACACGCGCTCACTAATTAGAAGCGAACACAGACAGGGGCTCTGAGGAAACAAGACCTCCCCCTCCAATAACTTCTTTTCGCGATTCTATTCCCAAAATAAATCATTCCAGGCGATTAGGACATGGCCAGTCGCACTACGACCACTGGCCACATTCACACTACAAATGGTAGACCAGATTAGGTCGTGAAGCTTTACTATCCCAAGGCGCGGATAGAAAGCCAACATGGACCAAGGGAGGATGACAGGAGAACAGGCTACCAGCGTACCACCTTACTCCCTTCCAATAACCTTCTCACGTCCAACATAACCAACGCAGACACATGAACACGACCAAAACAGCTACACTACATTACAGAGTATACACAAGGGGTTGATAGACTTCATGCGTCTAAAGAGAAGGCATACTACGCCTTGGATCACGATGCTACCACCTGAGTATTAGGGGTGGGTCGGCAAACATTAAATAAGCATAATGCGCATCTCCAAATGAGAGATGAGGCCACAATTATATATATTAACCACTTTTTGTTAATTAAATACTCCCGCATGACAGGAATATATTGGTATTATGCCTCAACCTACACCTATCCGTACATGAGTGCAGACGCCTCATATCCAGATACATGCATGAGTATCCCATCCATTTACCGGGGATATTACTATCAAACCTGCATGGAATTTTCATATTTTTGCAATCCCGGGAATTACCTGCCCCAGTCCACTCATTGTAGGAGCACTCCTAGTAGCATTACCGGCTCAAGGCCACCATTTATTTGAGCCCAAAGATGCATAACCTCTTCCTACCATGCTTTCAGCCCACTCTACAAATAACTACCCCCAGATCCTAATAACAGGGTACCTGACATCATAGACCCTACTAACACCTCCATAAAGGGTAAACAGAGCATTATTGCTGGAAAGCTGACGTAGCAGTGGTAGACCAGAAGTAGTCTATGTACTTAGAAGCTATACAACCCCACAACACTGGAAATATTTTACATTTTACACAAAGATTAAACTATTTACAAAGGTTACGCCCATATTTTTTTTTAAGCTAAAGGAATCTGAAACACTCTGATTGGTGATAACGGCACAAGCCAAAGGCCAAAGGCACCACACTTTGAGAGCGGGTAAGGCGATGTTGAGCCTACCCTAGTTCACTTAACGACCCGACCAAACAGACGAACCACGTAAGGTTAAGGCACTCGCGGCCTGGCCGGGCAAGCTCTGGAATCCTAGGTGCGCGTAAACTGCCCCTGGGAGGAAGGGATGCTACACCCACTCTGTGCCACGGTCATCGAAGCCAAGACCTGCAGGGAAGACTTTCTGAGGATGGTGGGAGAAATAGCTCACTCCACGCCGAACTCAGGGGACGACCCTAGAGACGACCCAACCTATGACTAGACTTCTAGTTAAATTTAAGTTAAGCAGGGCTTCTATAGCGGGAAGAAGACTCCTGTGCGTTGGAGTGAAATATTACAGCGGCCGATAAAGGCGAAATGAAATATTAATGCGTAAAGCATATTACTGCGGCCGATAAAGGCGAAATGAAATATTAATGCGAAAAGCATACTACTGCGGCCGATAAAGGCGAATATTACTGCGAAAAGCAGACTACGATTGCCAATGAAGGCGAAGATAATATTATGCCATTGGACGATGTCCAATGCCCACCTAAATGGCGACGCATCGGGCAACCGGAGGGCATTAAATAGACATGCAACGAGCTGTCTACAGGGGTTACAGTGGGCAGACCCAACTATGACAACATATCGACAACAATGGCAACGAGCAGGATGGTACAGCAGGCGAAACGGTTTGCTCAGGGGCACCGTAAGCGCCTGCGACTAGGTTAATACTAGTTGATAAACGTCGACATCTAGAATTAAGGGAACGGAATCCAGCGACCCTAGAGACAACCGGTGTTTCTAGGACTCGTGCGGGTGGTGTCCTGAGGAAGTAAATTGCCTCAGGCGATCGTTCTGGTCGAAATTTTAGCTGTAAGACGGTTGCATTTGACACGCAACCTAGAATTAAGCAAATTTACTGACCGCTGTTGCCAGGGAGTGGCACAGCACATTTCGGCAATAGAATAAGGCCATCTATTCGGCTTAATCATAACAGCCATTTTTAGCCTACTTTCGATTTTTGCAAAAAATGAAAGTAGACTTATGAGATCAACACAGGGCGAAAAAAGTGTGTCTGTCTGTGTGTGTGTATGTGTGTGTGTGAGTCTGTGTGTGTGTATGTGTGTGTGTGAGTCTGTGTGTGTGTGTGTGAGTGTGTGTACTCTGAATGTGTGTCCCCCCCCTATCAATTCGAACACGGTGAATGCGAATTGAACGAAATTTGGTACAAAGGTAGCACTAGCAAAGGACACCTCAGTGTCATGTTTTATATCGCCGCCATCTTTACTAAAACTGAATGGCGGCCACTCAAACGTTCAAAACGTAAAATCAAATAACGACTAACCAAATCATCCAATCTCTACCAAATTTGGTAACAACATACCTTCGTATAGGATGCGTCTTGTGACCAAACTACAAGGTCGTCCGCCATACCATTTCAGGATGGCGGCCGTGCGAATTATGCAAACTTTATAATCCATATCATGGGACCCACCAGTTCCGATTATCGAGCCGAGAATCGTTTTAACTGTTCTAAAGGAAGAGGCACGTACGAAATTAAAAGTTTATTTTGTAATACTATAGTGCAGACGTGATTTTAAAAAGCTCAGCTGATTCATTAATAAGACAAGATGGCAGCGGATATCTTGTGCCTGACTTATATTTCACTAATTTGAGTATTGCATGCAATATAGCGTACTCAAACAAAATAAATAAACTTTGTATGAAATGCTTTATATATAAATAATATACTTCAGTGATGAAATCGTTTAGTATAAATCATTATTTGCTAACAAGTTCTATGTAAGTCATTTTATATGGATCAATGTTCGTTGGCACAAATAGCTCCGTGGTAAAGCGTTAGTCTGTCATTCATATGCCTATGGTTCAAACCCCATCAGAGATATGTTTTTTGCTTGACATTTTACATATTTGTTGCTTTGTAATGACTCAGACGTTTTAAAATTAAGCGTTATATTGTGCATATTACGGTGCAAAACATATACTTAATTAAAACATAATTCGCCAGCAGATTTAATCGAGACATCTAGCTGACAAAAAGGTAACAGATTTTATTGAAAAGTTTCTTCATCTGGCCGCTAGAATGCACTCGCTCTGTTAGGATTATATTGTTCGATATTTCACAACTAGATATCACGACTAGTTTTTATATTTATTGTTTCTTGAGTACTGAGACGTTATAAAATAAAGCTTTATATGGTGCTTTTTGCAATGGAAATTATATATTAAAAAAACGACATTCTCCACTGGTGTGACATCTTCCAGCCTTCAGTTGTACTATGCAGAAACTATAGATTCGAGCAGCGCTCTATACCGGCCAGTTAGTGAACCCAGTCTGAACGACTGCTAGGAGTAATAAGACAGTAACATTCGTTAATTCCTTGTGCACAGAGGCGTTGTTGATAATCTCAAAACTTGCAATATGGATGATTTGGAGATGGATTATTTTGTTATACCGTGTATTTAAGATTAGCCTATAAATTAACGGGTTGCGAAGTTACTTCACTTAGTTCTATATCATTCGTACACGACACAGAACAACAACGTGACGTCAGTTTCTGATCTGCTCTGATTGGCTATTACATTGCTGCAGTCGGGTAGTTGGCAGTCAAGGATAAAATTCTCGACTGCCAACTGCCAGCTACCAACTGCAACTTCATGTTGTGTATGGTGCCTATAGTATACACGGAGTCGATCGCGACTGCCGACCGAGGACTACCAACTACGGACTGCCGACTGCGCATTGTAGATGGGCCTTATTAGAGCAACGAAGTTTCAATTATTGTAAGTAGTCGGTGTTTGGAGTGTTTGCTGATGAAATTGCAAAATGCTGGGGTAAATTATAAACTATGGTTTGAACGCCACTGTTCAAATCCTGTGTGCCAATTTGCGCTTCAAATAGGAAGAAATTAGGAGATGATAAGGACAGAGAGTTATAACTATAGCCATACATTTCGGAGAAAGTAGGCTATATGTTCTTTCCCGAACATCTTGTTTTACCATAAGTAAGATAGTATTAAGATAACGCCGTTCGGCACCTGATGACCAACAAACCCGTCATCAGGATAAGCCCGGTAATACATTAAGTTAGATTATACTAGGATAACTTACATTAAGGTAGAATATTTCGGCACTTGGTCACCAAAAATCGGTACCAGGGTAAGCCCGGTAATATAACACAACAAGTAGAGTAAGTAGGATAAGATAGGACTCTAGCCGGCATAGGTAGGAGACAGCAATATAGAGCGACAAAGGCAGGCGATATTGGCATGCGCCTACAAATTATATATATGACTTGTATAATATTTTTATGCTCTATTACAGATCACCCGAGCGGCACTCCACTAATATATTTTGTCCACAGGTCCACAACGCAATAAACATGCCTTTTGTAAATATATTGCCAACAACAAATTGTATACACTCTCTAAAACTTTCAGTTGCACCCTTTAACGGTGACAACACAGTGGTCAACGATGCTCAGTAACCGTGGAATACTGAGTATCAATGAACACAAAAACACTTGATGCACGCAAATGAAGCGTGGATTCAGTGTCTAAGGGCGGCACAACGCTTGTAAGCGCCGCGCCTTCGACGCTAAGGTGGAATTCCTAACCACGGTGGGAAAACCACTAGGGCATAAGCGGATTAGCCACTGTACCTTAGCAGGAACGGCCACTTAAGGACGCTTCTGAAGCAAGGTTGAGAGTAACAGCGCAAAAGGGTATCTAATAAATGGCCACCTATAAGAGCTCTATAAGGTAATATATATTAGTTATAAATTATTTTGTATTCCATAATTATATCATGACAAGGTTATACACATACATGTTCCACATGGTTGGATAATATACCCATACATAGAGTACCAACGTGGCAACCATCATTACTACTATGATGATTATTATTATTATTATGTTTGGTATGTTTATTTATAAATTATAATAATATTATAAATGTCATGATCATCATTATTATCCGATCATGCCCGGCATCATCATGATTACCAATGTCCTTATGCAATACTCCCATAATTACCATAGTACTATCACCAGCCGGCATACGGCACCATTATTGCCATCAGCGCCACGGCGAATATTGTTATATTTTTTTCCCCCAATGTACACATGTACACAGTAATCATGCTTTTGTTGCTTTCATTTTCTTTCTTCTAACTTCCCCATTTGTCAGGGTGTTCCATTTTATCCCAAACCAATAAATACACTTTGAATATTTCCCTTAAATTATACCCTGGAACACCCATTTTTCTATTTTCTTCTACCTTTCTTATTGCAGGGAGCACTTTTTCCCTAAGATAGGGCGGACGACGCAATCATCCGTTCGGCCCTGGGTTTTTTTCCTCCCTGCACAACAATGTACCAGCAGCACCATGTATTTTTTTTCTCTCCATCAAACTTCAAAGATGCCAATGTCAATTTCTGTTGCAATATTTTTTATGCAAATGTCAATTTCTGTTACAATATTTTTATGCCAATGTTATGTATATATGTATATCCCATAACCCTCCCCTCTGAACACGAACTGATCTCACGCACACACATCAATACGACATCACGACGACGAGTAAGACATCTACAGAAGATACGAGGGGACTTCAAAAACAACCACATCGACTACATCCATAACATCAACATCCCAACCCCAAGTTCCGTTCCCGTTCGCGGGGACGCGAACTAAATAGGGAAAGAGGCTTGTACAGTACCCCAGGGGTATACACCCCTTGGAGACCATCCCCCCATCATCTATCTAAATCTCCTAACTGGCAACCCTTGTAAAGTCAGACCAACATCTATCAACACCGCAAGGACAGCTTGCCATTCTAGAAAGCTGGCTCAATCCTTGCATAACTATTACACACAGCGACACATTATTAACTGGGGCAGCTATGCCATCACAATGCTGACAGCATAGCGCTGAAGAATATAAAAAGGAGTCCTAAGGAGGTCAAGGGATCTCTCAATTATCAGTCTTTCAACGTGACGGCCGGAGGCTACGCTGGTATCATCAGGTGAGTGAGTCAGCAAGTGTTCAGAATCCTATAACTTTGTAACCTTACCTCCAATTTGTATAGACAAGTTTGTACACATTGTAACATCACTACATCCCTTAAAAGGGACTCACATATCCATTATCACTGACCAATAAACACTTGGTCAGTACATACACCTGCATTACTGTTTACACGCTTCTTCACGCCCTAACTCCCTTCCTGAACTATCCGTCACTATTAGACGTGACTTATAGTAGCCAGATACTTGCTAGTGCAAGCAACATCGTATTCCCGTACCGGCCTGCTTGCTAGCGGCCCGCGCCATATAGCTGACGAGTACAAGTCGATTATCTAACCAGACAGCTGGGCGACCAGCACAGTCACCCTTGCATTGGGTTCCATCCCCTAAAACACTCCTACATTATTTATAGGAGCACCCCAACACTAAAACAACACTCTACACTGGTCAGCTTGCCCGCTACGGGAAGCTACCCCCTTTTAGACATTTCCTTCTAAATCAACACCATAACTCTTCCGTTTTAGATCCTACCACCCCCAAATAAGGGATCTAAAACAGTATTAATGAGGTTCAGGAAACCATCGGAACATTAAAGCTCCAAGTAGGAAAAACTCATACTGAAGTAAATCAGGTCCAAGATGAAATGATGAGATTATTTAAGAGCCAAGGGAAAACTGAAGAAAGGCTTGACGGAATTAAAATAGATATGGTCAAAAGACAAAGAGAAATGGAGAAAAAGATAAAGGAAATACGAGAAGACCTAGATACCAGAGGTGACGTTAAACCAGAAATTATAACAGAACAGGTCATGGTCATCAAGAAAGAGGCAGAAGAACACTTAAATGAAATCAGGAATAGCTTCAGGGACGACAAAAACCAACTCAAACGAGAACTGGAAACCAGTAAGAAAAATCAGGAAAGAATTCAAAATGAATTAGGATCCCGGTTGGAGAGGACTGAACATAAGAACAGTCAAATGGAAATCCAACTCATGGCTAATGAAGAAAGTGCCCGAAGGGAAAGGAAGTTAGAATTTGAGAATCAGGACGAGTTTCCAAAGACAGGATGGGTAGATTCCCGTGAACAAGGCACAGATACCGATAGGGACTTAGGAGGGGAGAGCCCTTATAAGAACCCAGGATATCCGATGGCGATGTCAACCCCATACATGAACCAGACAAATGGTCAGAAAATAAACATTATCAAATCGAATGAGGACAGACCGGTAAAATTTACGGGTAATAACATGTCAATTACTCCAAAATACTGGCTAAAAGAAGTCGCAGAGTACTTAAACGAAATGAAGGTTCCACAGGATCGGAGACTGAGAGCTATTGAGAAGCTGTTGGCGGGTGATTGTCTCACCTGGTTCAGAAGCTTTAGGTACACCTTTGATACGGTGGAAGGCTTTAGGGAAGCCTTTTTAAAACGATATTGGGCAGCAGACGTCCAGGAGAATTTGAGGCTAGATCTGTACTCTAGGAAGTACAGCACAAATGCACCAACTAAGTACTCGGAATTTTTTACCGCTCAGCTGTGTAAATTCCGCGAACTTGACATTGCTCCAGCTGAGAACTACCTGTGTGCCGTCATTGCAAGACAACTTCCATATGAGATTCAGAGGCTGTTAATCTCATCCAAAGCCAGAAGTGCTGTGGAAGTGGAGAGCGTACTACGTCAATTAGACATGACGACGTCACACGTAACTCCTAGGCACCAAATACAGACTGAACAGGTACACATGGCCAGCAGTCAGGAAACCAGAGAAAAACCATCGACCAGGAATCAGTCCACCAGCACTGATACTCAAGGACTAGGTCGAGAGTATGGGCACCAAGAGGAATACAGCCATACTACAGAGGAGGATATCGAGGAAGAAATCCTAGGAATACGGGTTATAGGCAACAAGAGAGCCGACCCTATAACAATAACCATCAGAGACAAGAAAACAGAAAGAAATGGGAGAATTATCCCAGAAGGAACGGAAGGCCAGAGGATAGGGATGATGAATATCGGGCCGAAATAGAGGAAAGATATCAGGAAAGTCTTCGTTATATGAACGAACGACCAGACGAACCTGAAAGGCAAAAAGTCCGTTGGAGTGAGGCAATCAAGAACCGGAAATCACCCGACCGACTAGATGGAACTCAAAGCTTGGAACTACAAGCTCAGTTAAAGAATGAGGGAAAAGGGAGCCCTCAGGATAAAAAAAACTCCAAATTTAAATCGTCAAAAGTGGAAACATACCAGGAGCTGGGAGGAGGTAGAAATTGTGAATTGGATAGCAAGACCAGATGAGCTAATTAATGAGGATGTGGAAGGAATCCCACCTATCAAAAGAGAATTACCCATTATTATGCTCAGGATAGAAGGATTACTGGTCAGGGCATTGATTGATACCGGATCAACAATAAGTTTAATTACGCAAACCCTTCTGAATGAATTGGAAACAAGAGGCCGCGTATTAAAAATCCCCACATCAAGTGTAAAGATTAAGGGAATTATCCCTGAAAAATCTTTAACATGCAAATTTCAGGTATACATTGATCTGATCATGGGTAACACTGAAATTTCGCAATGCTTTTTGCTGGTAAATCAATTACCGTATAATGTCATATTAGGTATTGATTTTATCCGTGAGAACAAGGTCATCATAGACCTAGCGCAAAATTGCATTAGAATTCAAAGAGAGGATGTGGATGAACAAAACATTAACCTACAGGAACAGGATGCGAAAATAGGAGAACAGGTATGGCATGTGGAAGAAGTAACAGAAGAAGGTTGCAAGGACATAGAAAAGATATTTGAAGTCCTCAACATAGAACTCGAAGATAATTTGGAAACTGAGTTCGAGACCAACCTGTCAGGAAAAGTAGAGGAAGCTAAAGTGAGCCTCGAAAATAAGGAACAATTAAAGAAATTATTATTGAATTTTAGGGACGTATTTGATTCCAAGCCAGGGAAGATTGAAAATTTTAAATACGCGTTCCAAGTCAATGATTGGGCACCGTTCAGACAAAAACCATACCCGGTTGCGGAAAAACATTACCCACAAACTAAGAAAACACTGCAGGAGATGATGAATGCAGGTGTTATAGAAAAGATGGCGACACCATATGTTAGTCCATTAGTGATTGTGAGTAAACCGGATGGCTCAGTAAGGGTGTGTCTAGATGCCAGAAATTTAAATGCAAAAATCATACCAGAAAATGATTCGGCACCACCCATAAAAGAAATACTGAGGAAGTTCAAAGGCAAGAAGATTTTCACAAATATTGACATGACTTCTTCGTATCATCATCTCGAACTGGAAGAGAAAACCAGCTTGTTGGCTGGATTTCAGTTCGACCAACAAACCTATTGTTTTAGGAGATGTCCGTTTGGATTGAAGACCGCGGGATCTGCCTTAATAAGAGCGCTTGATCGAAACCTGTCAGAGGAAGTGAAAGATTGCACTATCCGTTATGTGGATGATATTTTGCTTACCTCGGAGAACATTGAGGAACATTTAGAAAAATTGAAGAAATTATTGGAAGACTTAAGAAGGGCAAATTTTAAAATTAATTTAAACAAGTCAAATTTTTGTCAAAGGCAAGTAACATTTTTAGGGCATGTGATTGATAAGGATGGTGTTAAACCAAATCCATGCAAATTGGAATCGATAAGGGATTTTCCAAGGCCGTTGAAGGTGAAGAACGTTCGCCAGTTTTTGGGATTGATTGGTTTCTTCTCAGGACATTGTCCATCATACACAAAAACTGTTGCACCACTACAGGACCTTCTGAAGAAGGGGGGCAAGTGGAAATGGACGGAGGAAACAGAAAAAGCATTCGTGGAGGCCAAGGAAATGCTCTTCAACTATGTGAAGCTAGGATATCCTGATTTTAATCAGAAATTTATAATTCAAACAGATGCATCCCAGATTGGAATAGGGGCAATGCTATATCAGGAAAACCCGGATAACCCTGATAAGAAAAATTATCTAGCTTTCACAAGTAGGAGACTGAAACCACACGAGAAAAATTATACGATCAGCGAAATCGAGCTGTTAGCGATATTGCACGCGCTGCAATATTGGCGAAAGATCGTATATGGGTTTCAGGTCATTCTAAGAACGGATCATAAAGCCTTAACCTTTTTGATGAAGACTGATCTATCCAGTCAAAGGTTGATGCGTTGGGCTTTATACATTCAACAGTTTGATGTAAAGATAGAATACTGCCCAGGAAAAGAAAATATAGTTCCAGACTATTTAAGTAGACAGCCAGAGTCCACAGAAGAGGAAGTAATGGCTATTGATTTGGAAGACAGGGATCAGCGTACTCTAAATGAGTTAAGGAGCATTAGTCAACGGCAACGTGAGGATCCATGGATGAACATGCTCATATCCTTCCTTGAGGGAAGCTTGATAAGGGGCACACCAGCGTACACAGAAGCTAATAAGATAGCTCAAGATTACACATTTTATAATGGATTATTATATAAGTTTGTGGACCCTGACCATACTCTATTAAGGATTGTTGTACCTGCAATTTTGCAGAGGAAAATAGTATGGTTAGCCCATAGATCGTTCGGACATATGGGAGTCGACAAAACAGTCTCGATGCTGAAAGAAGCATTTGTATGGCCGAGACTGAGAGAAACTGTAAGGGACACGCTAAAGACATGTGATCTATGTCAAAGGATCAAACCAAATGCATTTCTTATGAGACAAAAGCCTATACCATTGTTGCCCGAAAGGTCAGGTCAAATCATATCTATTGATAACTTCGGACCTTTGCCCAAGGCAAGAAGAGGAAATCGACACATAATGGTGGCTATGGATGTCTTCTCTAAAATGGTTGTCCTTGCTCCCATACAGAAAACTAGTACCAAACAGGTGTTAAAACGACTCAAAGAAAAAGTGATACCGATTCTGGGAAAACCTGAGAATTTGTTGTCGGATCACGGTAGTTGTTTCACCAGTGTAGAGTTCAGACGAGAATTAGAAAGACTTGGAATACGTCAGATTTTGTCAAGTATTCGCCATCCTGAGGCAAATCCTGTAGAAAGAGTGATGAGGGAGACGGCCAAGTACTGTAGAATATACTGTGCCGAAGAAAATTGGAAGTGAATAGATATCTTGGATATTATCGAATTTTGTATAAACAACACAATCCATGAATCTACGGGAGATATACCAATAACGTTACATCGGAATGAGCAACCAGAGAGACCTTGGAGTCTGGTAATTCCTAGGCCAGCAGACGCTCAGCCTGGAAGAGATGTACGTATAAGAAGAGCCTTTGAGCATCTAAAAGCTCAAGCCGACAGGAGACAAAGAAGAAATAGGCACAAGAGGTATCATCGGCCACTATTAGCAGGGGAAATGGTGTTAGTAAAAAGACCAGTCATTTCAGATCCAGGGAACCGTGTGTACAAAAAGTTCCAGAAAATGTACCTCGGACCGTATCAAATAATAAGGGATTTGAGAAATAATGCCTATAGAATTCGGCACTGTGAAACGAATCACGAAGTGACCATGAATTCAGCAAATTTAAAAGTGTATTACCCTCCCGAAGACTTCGATGAAGCCAATGAACAAGCCCTGGTTATGGAGACATTTAGAGATGAAGAATCCACTTTTGATAGAAACGAGAATGAGATAGAAA
Organism: Meconema thalassinum; assembly: GCA_946902985.2. Taxonomy (NCBI): domain Eukaryota; kingdom Metazoa; phylum Arthropoda; class Insecta; order Orthoptera; family Tettigoniidae; genus Meconema; species Meconema thalassinum. Next base: position 502,609,564 of record OX336393.1, on the reverse strand, counting down.
AAGGAAACAGAGCTCAAACATTCGAGTGCGAATGCGAATTGGAGAAATTATATTGGGAAATAAAAGAAATAATTGATTTTATTGAAGAAGAAAATTTAATTTTAAGGAAGGAGAATGATGAAATAAAGGAACGGGTAGGGCTAGACCACACCCGTAAAGAAGAATGAGGTTCTGGAAACCTGAAATCCAGATAAATAAAAAGGGGAAAGAAAGGGTAGGGACAGAGCGTACCCAACCGACACAATTACCGGATATGACTAAAAAAAAAGATGAAAGAAATCAAATTATCGTGGGATTTTTAAGGAAGAAAAATCAGAAGGTACGGATAACGTTATGATGGCTTCGACATTTAAAAAGGAAAAATAAGATTTTTTGGATAATTAAAATAAATTTCCTCAAAATTTCTCGGAAATTTATTTACCTAAGGAGGGGAGAGATGAACCCATGTACCATGGCCTCAAAGGGAGTCAAATCCATGTACTTTGAGAAAGGAATGAAAGAATCATACAGTCTCTAAGGGAACGGAGAGAGATTTCAAGCCAGGATTATAGCTTAACGTTGTGCAAGCGCTAAAGCCAGGTGTTCCTAAGATGAGCTCATGCCTCTTGACATTTATAAGGAGCCAGTCATGGATATTATCAGAACGAGTGGAAAGTTTGGACTGTAAGACGAAGAAGCTTGACTCGGAAATTGCTCTTACGTTGCAGGAAAATGGCAACCTCGCTGCTGAGTCAGAACAGGAATAATTAAATTTAACCCGTTTACGAGTATAAAAATAAGTCAACAGATACAGTACGGTGAATCAATTTGGATTAGAGATTTTTGTGTAAAGAAAAACCTTGTAATAATTGCACAGAAAAAAAACTGCAAACGCAAGTATACGTCATCGGGGAGTCACCGAGACCCAAAGAGTGGGAGAATTAAAAATGAACAGCACCACCCACACAGTTGAGGACGAGAAATTAATTAATATCTCGGAAATGCACGATCGATTTCCATGCACAGGAAGATTATTTTACGTTTGGAAGACGAGCTTCCTGGAGATATGATTTTTATAATTGTGCGACAATTAGTTCCAAAGTTGGTCACGAAAAGGACTAGGATTTTATCTTTTTGTGACCGAAAGGTATAAAACTCCTGGCCTCACCAAGCCAATCATGCAGTATTAGTACGTCCAGGGGGGCGTTACGCTGGAGCATCATAATCATGCAGTCTACGAGCAATCCGTGAGCGGAAGTGCTGCACCACATCGTATACGCAGTATTCAAGAGCCCGTGAGGGGGACGTTAAGCTGTATCAGACATCGATCCAGAACCTGAGGGAGGTTACTTTGATCACAGTTCGTCATAGCACGTCTTGATGTAGGCAGTTCGCGCTACAATTTCAAGTAGTTAATTCAAAAACACAGTTCGACAAGAGACTCCTGTGGGAGGTTATGCTACCAGTTCGCCGAGTGTAGATCAGTTACGATATAAGTACGCTACGCTGATGGTTAGCAGTTCGAGACTCTGAAGAGTCCTAAATTATAAAGAACCTTAAATATACGGACTTTAAAGCAATATCGCCAAAGTAAGATACAGCGATCAGTAGGGAACTTCGAGTTCCAGAAGAAGACTAGTTCGATACAGTTACGAAGTTATAAGAACTCCAACAAATAAACGGCGTTACGTCTAGTAAAGACATTGTTAAAGACATTAAGTCCTGTAAAGGACAAGAATAAATAGTAATCACGGTCGTGAAAGATAGAAGTTCTAGCAAAGGGAACTTAGGAACTTAGGTTCGAAACCAGAGGGAAAACGTACTCTAGTGAGAAAACGCCAAAAATATACGATAGACAGTATACGGTCCTCGAAGGGAGGCCAAGATACAGAAACTATAGGGTGCGATTGACCACCATATATAAATAGAGGTGACGGCAAAGTAAAGACATTTATCGCCTAGTTAAAGCAGATAAGGTGAAGCCGAGTAATAGACAATAGAAGCGGTTTTGAGAGACTGAAACCAGTAGTTTCCATTGTAGGAGAGAGAAATTTTGAACGAGTAAAATCACACGTCCAATGCAGGTCGATAGGATTCACATCAGGGATCGTCAATAGCCGACAGAAATCGTCAAAATCGTTGAGATACGCCCGTGTGATAGAAGTGAAGTGTAAATATTGTAAGAAAAGAAATAAGAGTATCATTTTAAGTGTTTTATGTAAAGTGAAAGTGTCTTATGCAAAGTGATATGTGTTATAATATGTACCAGAGTAATATTTTTTAGTGTTTTAATGTGTGTTCAAAACGGATACACCAGTGTATTAAAAATGTTGTCAGTGTTAAATATAGTGAATATGTGTCAAGAAATTTCTGAACATAAGATGAGTTTGTACAATATGGAGTAAGTCAAGAAAGGTGGGCCAAAATGTCACATCAAACGAGAATAAAGGTCAGAAAACGACCTTAGACATGTGAGTAAAGATTTTCATTATGTTTTGGTGTCGGGAAAAATTTTGTGTACAATTCCACCGGAGTTTTGAGTAGAAGGGATGTTTTTAAATGAATAATAACTAAATAAGAACGCGATCTGAACGAAAATAAAGTTTTAAGAAATAATAAATAATTATGTGAAATAATAAATCCTGTAGAGGAAAGGCATGGAATAAAATGTCAGTGTATTTAATGAATGTTATAAAAGCAAGCGTAATAAATATAATTATAACAAAGATATTTACAAAAAGGTAAATTTGAATTATATGAAAGAAATAGCTTTTGAGCTTTTGTAAGGAATGTAATCATAATAATAACAGGGTAAAGAAATCTAAATAAAGATTAAATTGAATTATATAAAATATAGAGTGTTGAAGCCTTAACAAATGTATAAGACATGAGGTAAATGCATGTTCTTAAAAAATGGAGCGATTTATTGTCAACGGAAAAGATTAATATAAGAATTGAGATATGTATCAATTGTTACTATGAAATTTATCAGTTCTTTGGAAGGCATTCGGCCGTTAAGTAATGTGTAGCATAATGGAACGCAATTAAATAAAAAGTCACGCTAGGAACGCGTAAAAGTTAAAGTACTTGGTAAATTACTTATGGAGGGTAGTTGATTGCAGTGAATTGAGATATGTTGTAAGTCCTCTAAATTGTGACGTAGATCACGAGGCATTGTGTGTGTTATTATTTAAAAGGGAGCAAATGTATGGTATTATTGAGCGTAGGTCCTGTAAGCTACGGCTAGACCCTAAATCGCATTTTGTATAAGCCCTCTAATGTGGAAATGGTCCCCGAGGCATGTTAAGAGATTCGAACCTAGAATCCTCTTGTTGTTAAAGCCCCTTATTATTCGTCGTTGAATGTGTATTACTCTTCCCAATCAATGAGGACCCTCTCATAATTAATAAATGCCAAGGTTACGAAAGTGGTTTATGAACCAATAATATTGTTGAATGAAAATAAGTGTAGTAAAAGCCAGGTCTCTCCTTAGAACTGAGAATAATGTGAATGTTTGTTTTAAAAGCATTGAAGAGAGCTCCAACCGTAGGCTAGGCAGGGAGCCGCTCTCCCCGTCATAAATCACGCTCGAGTATAATGGCCTGACCCTGATAGAGCGAGGGTGGGTAAAGATCGTTTTGTAAGAGGTGTTAAAGACACCTTGAGTGTTTAAAGTTGTTAATGACCCGGGCGTTGAACCGAGGTCCTTGTAGATTGATATTATCGCTTGCCAGTTCAGATCGTAGTTTTCTTATGTGATAATGGTCTTATAAGACAAATGAATTAAATAAAAATCCCTATTGTAATGTTGTATGGAAAACAAGGAATCCACGAGTTTTGTGAAGATAACTAGATTCGGGAGTAATCATAGTTTTTGACTTTGTCAAGTAATCTTTATAACTCTGGAATACACAAATAGTTTCCCGATCACCGTAGTGAATTTGAAAACTTGAGAGAGATAGTAAATCCTGAGAATATGTGAAATGCCCAAATATTGAAGTGAATAATTAACATGTAATTTTAAATGTAATTATATATTTGTTTTGATGATAAGAAAAGATAAAAATAAATTCTTGAGGTGTACAAAGGTATGACACCATTATTATGGAAAGTATCGAGCCAAAGAAGCTCGTAGTTACATGGACTTTAAGATAAGTACTTTATGGAAGTGAAAATAATCGTGAATTGTTGGTTTTAAAGAAAACCATGTGTTTTCTTCTAAATATTGTTTTATTTTATGCTATTCCTTGTTCACTTTGAACAAGTAGAATAATATTGGTCAGTAGTTTATTTGTTTTATTGTTTGTAGCGCCATAATTTTGATTAATTAAATGTGTTAAAATAGGAGTTGATTTTGTTGTTATTTTTGCAAGTGTATCCTCTATTTAATCCAAAATATGTAAGTCACAGAGTGGGAGAACTTACCGCAGCCCCGAAAATCCCGAATTGAGCAATGCTGGCATACTGTGATTTGCATATTTCTTGCTAAAAGGGCACAGTCTACAGGATTTAGGTGGTTTCTATCAATATAAAATAAAATATAATGTGAAATATTCATTCTGGATTGCGTTATGGAGATTGTAAGTTACTATAAAACAGACTTTTTTTGTTCATTAAAAATATCATATGATGGTCAACAGGGTGTGACATCCATAAGTCGAATATAGGCGCCTTGCGGAGTGGAGCAATGGTTGGAATGTGTAGGATATTGTATGTAGCCTATCTTCTTACTGCAATGGCAATTTTGACGTGTTTTATACTAGGCTAATTTACAATCACTAACTGTTTGAATACGTCATATTCACTACATTATTTTATTTTATCATTATTTTAATGCGCGCAATTGAAGACACTTTTACAAAAACACCATAGTCCAAAATTGGGATTTTTGAACGGTGACCACTATTTGGTACTTTGCAACATGCAGCACCGTTTGACGTACAATTATTTCACAAAACCATCCATTATAAATGCATGTTAAAATGTGCCCTGTTTTAAAAAAAAAACATTGTCCATTGTGAGGTTTTTTATGCCTGCCAACATTGGTACTATGTATTTGGGATTCATGACTTGGAGACGAAAGTCAGAATGATGTAACTTCAATGCTACTTAAGCATTTCAATATATATGGCACTAGAACTGAAACGTTGATACTTTTTATCGACAGATGTTCAGGCCAGAACAAGAATCAAGTTATGATCCGATTTCTCTATGCTCTGGTTCACTTCTTCAAGGTATTCAATACCATAAAATTCATATTCCACATTAGAGGTCAAGAGTCTTGAAGCCGAAGGGAGTGTTGCAAATGATGACATTGATCCCGATGATAATAGCAGTGGTGATGAAGCACCACAATAAATCAATGGACCATGAATTATTATTTTCATTTGTGATTTTGCATAAAAGCAACCAATGTTCACTGAATTAATGACAAGTTTATATTTTTTCACATTCAATAAAATTTATAAATTTAATATAAAGTGCACTGATAAGTGAAATAAATCCTATAGTTCGTTATAAAATTAGTATAGTAAGATTTAATGGAAGGAAGAGACTGGACACAGTTTTTTACTCTACTGAAAATTTCAATTTTTGGTCTATGGCTGTTTTTGTAAAAGTGTCTTCAATTGTTACAGATCTGATTTTCTAACTATTCTGATATTTTTTTTAATATTCTTTGAAACGATTAAGTCCAAGTATAATAATCAAGTTTGCTCGCTATTATAATGGTTTCTTTTAAAAAGCAATCACTGGGGAGGGTCAAAATGTGAGCATAACTAGTGTAATTAATTAATGGTATTAATTCAAATTTATTGACATGAGGTGGAATGAAATTAGTAAATACTCAGTGTAAATAGCAGTATAGTTTCACGGCCGGTGAATTAAATCTCAGAAAATCTTCTAGGTTTGTGCCGTGTCTTGTGTGGGGTTTCACCTACGATACCAAGCGGGCTCATGGTATCCTCGCCCGGAACCTCACAGGAGTAGCGAACTGCACGCTACCTCCCTTTTTATGAAGTGCACCTGCACCTCTTTACTGCGAGAACTGAAGAGCCCGGCGATGAGCCAGGCGAAACCCCACACAACACACGTCACAAACCTAGAACAATTGCTGAGTTTTAGTATAGTTTCAAATCTCTCAAATAATAACTAGGAGGCTCACATTTCAACATCATAAGGCGTGACGCGACAATTCTGGCAAAGGGCTATCGTTTAATTTATTTCTTTAAACACTCGTTTATAAATAAATTGTCAATATTTTTTAAATGTAAATTACAGGAAGTTGGTTTGGGTATTCAGTGCGAGTTATCAGAAATTCGACTTATAGTTTCGAGATATCGATAATCGACTGTATTACTCTTTCATTCGACCCACGTGTGGACATTCATTATTTCTTCTCAGCGCGGCTTCGGTGGCGTAGCATGCTGAGCCTCAAGATCGTGGGTTCAAATCTCGCCAAATTCGTCGGATTTTTACGTGTGGTAAAATTCCCTCAGTATGCCTTCCTTCGGAGGGTACGCAAAGCCGGCGGGCCCATGTAATAGATTTATGGTATGTAAAAGAACCTTCCACTAACTACACGTATGTGAAGCTAAAATGTGTAGGTTGGATTTGATTAATACTATAGAAAAACTAGGGTGGGAATCTCTGGAAGACAGAAGGACGAAATACAGACTATACGCTATGTTTAACACTTACACTAATCGGCCACCATGGGGAGAACTATGCAAGTGTCTGGGAAATCCCACCTGCCTGAGCAGGGCAGATCATCCACACAACGTTAAGGTCCGATCACAGCGTACAAATTATGGGAAATAACTTATCACTGGTCAACAGTGATTTTGATGCCGGGGTTTTTAAGCTGATTTTATATGAATTTGATGCCCTGAATTTAAATATGTCATTAGTTTTTGCCTAGCAGCTCTAGTTTCTGAGATATTATATTTTTGTGAAATATACATTACACTATCGCATGGTTATAAAAAACTAAACACGGAATTGGCATTATTATATTATACAAATATTATTATATACAAACATAGAGGAGAAAGTCATGAATGAAACCAACCAGTCACTAGACACTTCGGAATCTTCTTTTCCGTGACATTCTTGAATGTATTTTGGAACAGTCCCTTATTAAGCTCCAGCAGTAATCAGCCATAATATGCATGTCCCATCTTCCTTGGTAGCGGTCCTCCACAGTTTAATATCCCGGTGAAATCGTTCACCTTGTTCCTCACAGTTGTCTGCTTAATTTTCAGGAAAACTGTCTAAGTGGCTGTGTAAACAGTGCAATTTAATACTCATGTTGCACCCAAGAGATTTGAAACTGTTAAGCATCTCGTTTACTAGTTCGACATAGTTTTCAGCTTTGCGTTTGCCTAGAAAATGTTTTAACTGACACAAATGAAGTCCAGGCTTTTAGCTCAGTTTCATTCATCGAATTTACGAAGTCAGGATCCTTAATGAGTTGTCTTATTTGTGAGTCATTAAATATCCCTGCTTAAGTTTGTCCATACTCAAGTGAGGCATTTTATTTCCTATAAATGCAAAGCATGATCCGTTCTTATCAAGAGCCTTCACAAACTGCTTCATGGGGCCCAGCTTATGCAGTGGAGGAAAGACGATTTTCCCTCGTTCAACATTTTCTTCCCCAAAATCCAAGTTATCTCTCTTAGGCCACTATTTTCTAACCCAGTCGTGTGTTTTGCCTCTACTATCCCATAGGCACAAGAAGCAAGGATATCAGACTGACGATACGACACAATATACCTGACCCAATCCTTGTATATTATGATTGAGAATTGCACAAAATGGAGTTAGAACTGCACACTTAGTGTAAAATTACACATAAAAACAACACAGATCTAAACAAATAGATGTGATAGAGGAAAACTGATTTCATATTTAGATTCAGTGACCCAAGTATACCTAAAATCAGTTACAAAATCCCCGGCACCAAAAAAAATATATATATTTATTTCGTTGGCCTGTGTATTCTTTCATTAACCGTGGTATTGATAATTGCAACTCATTACTTTAGAGCCTTTCACCAAACATTTGATGTATTTAAGCGAAGATTGACATTTTGTGTAAATACTACGATGTAATTACTATAGTTCCTAAGTTGCGAATTGTGTTTGATGTTATTGTCGGTGAATTTCTGTATTTGTACAATTTGCCACCGGGGTATTACCCCCATTTGCAAACATTATATGCTCTATAATAATAATAATAATAATAATAATGTTAGTTCCAACGTTCTTCACCAGGTGATGGTTGCAATGGCATCTAAGATCAAAGTTCGCAGCTAGGTGTCGTGGATGGTAGCATTTGGTAGCAAAAGTAGGAACTACTTGAAATAGAACTCTGCAGTCTTTATCTGAATTACAGATAATACAGCCATCACAATTAACACCGATTATCAGACAAATTCTACACAAACCCAAAGTACACGGGGCTACATGACCGCATTGTCGCAGCCCCTAAACTGAGGAACCAACCATCCAACCAACCTTCTTCTCAGGAATCTCGATTGGATTTCATTTGAACACTCCTCATATAATTCAATCATTCCAATGAAAGTTTCTTGGCGATTGAAGCCCTTGTCGGAGGAATGCACATGTTGGAGAACGGCCCTTGTAGCTGTCCCTTGGCGCCCTTCGCCCTCGCTATGCAGGGCACGTCTTCCTCCTCGCCGCCACGTGCCCTGCCTTGTACTGCATGTTCCTACTGGCGGGAATTGTTTCTTTTATGTTTCCTCAAATATTTATGCGTGAAAACGTTTCACTATACTCGCCCACTTCAGTCAAGGAGGCTCGGTGATGCTCTGGGTTAAGTGGTATTTAACTTCACAAGTGCTGCATTTCGAGATTAGCAGGACGAATGGAGCCTTAGTTGCTCCTCAGGGGCTCATAACTAGTGGCAATCATGAGATCTCACTCACGTCCAATGTTTCACGTCTCATGGTTTGGATTCCACGTGAAAATGGAGGTACCGTGGCTCATGATCGCGAAATTAACAGTCACATAGAACTAAAATCATCTTCTTCTTCCTCCTCCAGTGTTTTATAGACATTTTTACTGTTACCGAGAGAAATGGCATACGATCCTTTTATTTGCTCGCCTTGTTCTGTGGGTTTGTGTCGCTAGTTATCTTCAGTTATTTTTATCACATTGTATAGGCCTAAGGTGCGTTCAAAAAGTAACGAGCCGGAGGCATAATTACAGAAACCAGTACCTGTATGTTTTAAGTATTGGCCCTGGCTGTTGAGGCAATTGTCCCACTGTGACACGAGGCGGTGAATGGCTGTCTCATAAAATTCCCTGGGCTGCGATGTGAACCAGTTCCGCACGGACAACTGGACGTCGGCGTCCGAGGTGAATCGTTGGCCCCGCAGAGCCCTTTTCCGGGGACCAAACATGGCGTAATCACAGGGAGAGAGGTCTGGACTGTATGGAGGGTAGCCGAGAACCTCCCATTTGAATTTCTGCAGGAGAGCCGCGACTGTGTTGGCCGTATGAGGTCGTGCATTGTCGTGGAGCTACCACGGCGGCTATGGCGTTCACTGTCACTCAGCGGTAATGAGTGCATCATCCAGCTGGACGTTGTCATCGGTAATGCAGTGGGGTGCCTCAGACCGGGCATCATCGGCTAACGACACCCGTCCTTCCCTGAAGCGCATGTGCCACGCCTTGACCCTTGCAAGGGACAAGCAGTGTTTGCCGTACACTTGTGACATTCGGCGATGAATGTCCGTTCCCCCTACTCCTTTCGCTGTCAGAAACCGAACAACACCTCTTTGCTCGGTTGACGCCTCCATATCACTGTTTGCAATGCGACTGACAGCGTAGGACGATTGATGCATGCTGCTGCTCGCTTTGTATCGTCACGTGATGTGCAGGCGTGCCCTCTAGAGACGGGATGTGAACTTCCACGCTCTGGTTGGAACCATACCTCGTTTCACACGCCACGATTAGCCGATGTCGTCACCGGTTTGCGCATTCCAGCCTCCGGCTCGTTACTTTTTGAACGCATCTTATACATACAAAGTTGACAGATGTCAGTGCATTTGCTTCCATACATGGACTAGTTAATAGACTGTCAGTTTTCCCTTCTTAGGAATATTAGGAATATTCTACAATACAGTAGTTTTCCTTCAACCCAAAAGTACTCTACTCCTTCACAAATTTCGGTCTTCAGCATCTTCCTCGGTTAAGCCTCTGGTAGCCATGGTAACCATCCCTCCATTGTTCTCTTGGTTCACCCCGTTTCCGTTTGCCTTCAGCTTGACAATGTAACATTACATTTGGAATTCTACTAATCTGCATCCTTTTCACAAGTCCAACCCATTGTAATATTTTCTTCGACCACTTCCAGAACATTCTTTTAAACCTGCATATTTTCTCAGATTCTTGTATTTCATTATTTATATATTTCCTTATAGATAATAATGACAATAATAATAACGTTTTTTGGTTTTACGTCCCTTTTGACTATTGCAGCTTTTAGAGACCGGAATTTTGCCCCGAAGGGGATCTCTAACGTAGACTATCAATAAATCCCCTGACACGGTTCCCTCACATTTAAGAACCCTCATCATATGCAAACTGACTACACCGGGGATCTTGAGCTCAGCAGGTGAGAACGTTACCACTGGGCCACGCAGTCATTAATTAATTAATTAATTAATTAATGTATTTATTTATTTATTTATTTACTTGTCATAAAAATCACAGCACGACCACATATGAACATTTACATATTATTGTTATGCTACATGTAACTTCCACAAAATACTGGTGAGCTTGACTGCGAATTATAACATCTTATATAATATCTAAATGGATTTATACAGAAATAAAATACAATATCAAATTTTTAAAATGTTAAAATTTAAACTATTTTTACAGCATTAAGGATCAAAGGTACTAAATACTCAATTCTAACATTAAAGATTTATATAGTAATATACAATGGATTGTCAAAATTCTTAAGCTATCATATAACAGACATTTGCATTTCGATACGAGGAAATTTCAAAAATGTTTCTGTAGTAATCACTGACTGGATATATTATATATTAAATATTAGCAGCCTACATTGACCGATAAAATTCTTTAATTATATTAAATAGGCTAATTTAGATACCGATACCTAATGAGTTTTCAAAACGAATAAATAGGATCATGATATAACGCAAAAATATCATAGTTACCACAGATTTCAAATATTAAATATTCAAATTATATACGGTAACACAAACGATTATATAAATTGTTGACCTGCAATTTATTTATTTTATTTATTTTATGTGGTCAGTAGTGGCGAATTTAGGGCTCATGGCCTCTCTTACACTTAACCACGCAATATTTTAATTAAATGGCCATACAATAATAATATAGTTATAGATAAGGTGGTCAATGTATAGTTCTATAGTTCATATACTGTAGCACTTAACTATTACAAAATTTTGTCAACGAGATTTTCCTGCTTTTGCATTTTATCACATGATATCTATCACAATGATCACCACAGAGTTTACACTGGCACAGGCCACTTGGTTCATGGTAGGTATCTCTTTTGCAGATTTTGCAGTGAAAACCATGGACCGCAAAGCAAGTCATGGTGTGCCTTAGTTCATAGTTAGCCGTTATCCATTCCCTGTTTATCATCGCGTCTGTGGAGAAGAAATCTAGACATATATCTTCCCTTTTGTCCCGAAGTTCTTGTAATAGGCTCTGGTATGTAGCAATGATAATTCAAACCTGAGATCTTCAATGTAGAATGGTTCTCTGGCCAGCAGGTAAACCAATCGCGATAGGGTAAATTTAGAGAAATCTAGTCTTTACCTTTTCAATTTCATTGATGTCCCTCTTTTGCAGTTTGTCCCAGATTAATGTCAGGCCGTAAGTTAATATCGGTCAGATCTTTCGCTTAAACATTTTCAAAGCAGTTTCTAATGAAATTTCCTGTACATTCTGAATACTGTTCATGGCAGATATTGCAATTGCCTCTTTTTCTTTGATGTGAATGCTGAACGCGTTTCCGTTTGTCTGTACTGTTAATCCAAGATACTTAAATTGTGAAACAACTGTCAGTGGTTCTCGTCTGTAGTATATTATGTCACTGGCAGCTGGCCCACCACCTTTCCTGAAAGTCATTGTTAACCACGCAATATGCTACCAGTACATATGAGACAATTTTGGAAATATAAAAAATATAAATAAGGGGTAAATTAATTATCCTAGTAGTAATATTAAAGAAAAAGGCACATGAATAATGATAATATTAATACATATAACAATAATAATAATAACCACAATGTCACCGAACTTTCAATAATATGCTAGATATAATCCTAGCTCAGTCATACGTCCTATCATCCATCATCATTCACACGGGGCAATCAACAGTATTCAACAGGAAATCTCGGCATGCGGTCTTAAATTTCGTAATTGTTATAGAATTTCTGATATCGGCAGGAGTTGAACTCCATAATCGAGACCCAGCTACAGCAAAATTTAGAAATGACCGAATGAATAAATATTATATAATAAGCACTGATTTATGTATTAAAAACAGAAATTACACAGTAATTGGTGTAAATCATTAGGCTAATGTATTGCTCTTATTCTAGTTAGATAATACATTTTTAGAATGAATGAATTACAAAAAGTAAAATAGTAAACACTGGTTTAATACAAATTCAAATTACTCGAAAAAGAATTCAATCTATAAGGGACATTCAAATGAATACCAGTCAGTGCGTCTAGCGTTACATTAGTCCTCTTTCACACGGGGCCACCATGGCCGCGCCACCAGTGATAAGCCAGTTTTGAAATGGAGGTGGAAGAAGCAGCACTTGCTGTTTTTAGCCTACTTTTCACATTTTGCAAAATTGAGGAAAAAGTAGACTTATGAGATCGGGCAAATGTGTGTCCGTCTGTCTGTCCTTCTGTCTGTCTGGCTGTGTGTGCCCCCCCCCCCCCCTATCAACTCCTAAACGGCTGCAGCAATCGAAACAAACTTTGGTAGGAGTAAGGATGTATACCTGAATATCTCACGGCCATATTTGAAAATGGTGTCAGTGCTACCAACTGCTGAAAAATCGCAATTGAAATTTGAGCTCCATGTTGGATATCTTGGAAGGTATGAATGGGAGCTATTTCAAAATTAGCACACGTATAGATAATAATATTGCAGTTAAATTTCCATGAGGCCATACATGGCAGTGTTGCCAAAATTATTATAAGCCTGCTGATAGGTCCAATTTTAAATGCATACAACTTCTACACTATCAATTGGAATTCAACCAAATTTCGTATGTGCTATGTGTACATAAACAGATATGACTGAGCGCATTCTTAGGAGCCACCAGGGCTGGCAACTGTTAATAAATGCTCTCATAAAAAAATCAAAATACCCATATATCAGAAAGTATGCAAGCCGACAGCTTTAAACTATGCACACGTATAGTACCTGACATTCTGTATTATTTTGGAGAAACTTATATACGTCAGTGCTACCAACATGATTCTAAGCCTGCTGAGAGGTCCAACTGTAAATACATGTAACTTCTATACTATCATTTGGATTTCAACCAACTTTCGTGTGCGCTATGTGTACCATAACAGATATGACTATGCCGATTCTTAAGAGTAACCAGGGCTGCCAACTGTTAATAAATGCTGTGTCTATTTTTGTTACCCTAATATCAATATATCAGAATGTATGCATGCCAATAGCTCTAAACTTGGCACACGTATAGTACCTGGCATTCTAGATTAATTTGGAGTAACTAATATAAGCCTACGCCAGTGCTGCCAACATGATTCTAAGCCTACTGATAGGTCCAATTTTAAAATGCATGTAACTTCTATACTAACTATTGGATTTCATTCAAAATTGACACAACAGTAGATCATATTATTCCAGAATATTTCTACCAATACATGTATGTCATTGTTGCCAACATGATTTTACGCGCGCTGTTAGATCCAATGTTTAACTGCATGTAACGTCCATGCTATCCATTGGAATTCAACCAAATTTTGTATTCTGTACCTTAAGAGAAGGAACTAAGAATATATTCAATCACCAGGGCTGCCAACTGTAGTTTTCTATTAGGCTACATTATGATGCAAGATATACAGTATTTCGAACTAATTAGAAATTTGGATATTACCAACTTAATTTCGTCATTATTCTGGTTAGATCCTTATAGATTGGCATGAATCTTAAATTTATTAAAAGTAGGCTCTTTAGTTCGCCACGGAACTTCTTGTTCTATATATCAGGTTGCGTAAGCGCCGAAAACGGGGAAATAGAAGATTTTGGGTTCACCTACTTTTGCAGGATCGATTAACAAAAGGTATATTTTGTACTCTGTATATTGATCTTAGACAATCCAGTCAAATTCTTCACCTTCCTACGAATGAACATTTCATCTTATGATGAGCTACTGCAGTGTTTAAAAGATCAACTGACTGGTGTGGACAAAAATATGAGCGATAGTACACCTCCAGAGAAAAAAAACTCCTAGTGACACTGAGGTAAGAAGAATTTGCACATTTTCGATTTACAGTGTACTCCCGATACTTCCTTGCATTATACATTCACGGAGATAAACATATAAACAAGTGAATGGAACGCAATATTGTGTGTAGTCATGGTTACAGCCGGGCACGGATATTGGTTTATCTTTTTCACAGGGTGAAATAATCACAAGAGATCCTAAATGTATTCATCAGCCGGGAGATAAGAGCAAACTCAAAGCGATTTAAATCGATTTTATTCAAAAGTAATTTCGTTACAGTTATCGTTACTTACCAAAAATAGTGACAGAATTACCGTTACGGTTGTCAAAGTAATAAATAGTTAAATTGTGCGACCACCATCAGTTTGGCGTGAAACCACACTGTCGCTATGCAACGTCAAACGTTGTGCACGCTGCAGTCACTCTAACAATAGATGGCGCCACCATACACGCAGTGACGTGGTGCCACCGTACGACTAATAGGTCCCTTTCACACGGGGCCCCCACGTCTTGGCATTGTTTCAAATGGAGCCTTTCACACGTGGTGGTGGCGCACAAGTTAGCGTCCGCTACTGACCATGAAGGCGAGTAGGCAGGAACAACGAGAAGTGATTCGGTTTTTAGCGGCGGGGGGAGTTGGAGGCCGAGAAATGTATCAACGGATGAAGGCTGTGTGTGTACGGTGGTACAGTCTGTATCGTTCATGTGTTGTGGAATGGCGCAACAGATTCCTTGAAGGGCGCGAGTTACTGGAAGACGATTCATGTTTTCCAATGGCGTTCATCTCCTGCATGATAATGCCCGGCCACACACTGCCAAAGCGGTGAAGACGACATTGCAGCAGTTTCGATGGGAAATGCTGGAACATCCACCGTACAGTCCAGACCTTTCACCATGTGACTTCCATATTTATAGACCTCTCAAACAAGCTATTCGCGGATATCGAATCACAAGGGACGCCGAAGTATGTGAATGGGTCCTGGCCTGGATCCGACAGCAGCCTACTAGCTTATTCAAAGATGGAATTGACCGGCTAGTGTCGCAATGGTTTTGGCGACTATTTGTGTATTCATTTTTGAGTTAATAAAATAGTTACCATTACTTTACACAAGTGACCGGGTTTCATTTGAATCCCCCTCATATGAAGGTTACACATCAGGGAGTGGTAGCGGCTCGATATTGCAGTGTTCCCACCATTCTCACGCACGGGAAGGCAAAGTGTCGGCCCCATTAATCGCGCTAACAGAATCAACATGACAAATCCATTGAGCACACACAATAAAATACCGCCTATGAATATTTAGTGAGGTCTGCGCATGCGTCCTCAGGAGCTCCGTAATTCGATTATACGCTGGTGAACAGGTCATGGCAGATCCATTTCACTTCATCCTGTTAGGTATGAGGTAATTCAAAGGAAATTGCTATGTAGAGCGAAGAGTAGCCACACAGTTATATGATCTATTGATTCTGTCTCATTCAGGGGCTTACAACATGGTGGGCATCATCCCCGTGTACTTGTATAAACACCTCCTGGTTTAGTGTCTAGTATTATTGGCTGTCAACCCTGAGGTCCAGGTTCAAAATTATATGCTGGCGGCTTCAATGGCGAAGTTGGCAGCATGCTGAGCTTCTATGCCCAAAATCACGGTTTCAAACCCGGCCGAAGTGGTCGGATTTTTAAGAGCGTTAAAATCCCTCAGTATGCCTTCCTTCGGAGGGGAAGTAAAGCCGGCGGTCCCATGTCATAGATTTATGGCATGGAAAAGAACCTTCCACTAATTACATATGTGTGAAGCTAAATTGTATAGGTTAGGAATGTAAACAACGCTCTTAGGTTTCTACGTTCGTTGCCAAGAGCCGACTGCGGTGGCGTCTAGTAGCTAAGTTCTGAACTAGGCCTAGTAGTCGTTGACGGTGGAGTTTGGCGGCAAAAGTAGGAACTATTTGAAAATTCAAAGTTGCAGTCCTTACTTGAATTAAAAAACAGATAACACACACTAATACAGCCATTGCAATTAACACGGGTTACCAGACAGATTCTACACACACCCAAAGTACACGGGGCTACATTACCGCGTTGTCGCAGCCCCTAAACTGAGGAACCAACCAACCAACCAAAGACGGCGGTCCCGTGTCATAGATTTATGGCATGGAAAGGAACCTTCCACTAACTACACTCGTGTGAAGCCAAAATTTGTAGGTTAGAATTGATAACGCTCTATTAGTTCGAACGTTCACCACCAGGTGCTGACTGCGATGCCATATAGTAGCCAAGTCTGCAAGTTAGGTGTCGTTGACGGTAGCATTTGGTGACAAGAGTAGGAACTACTTGAAATCATTGTCTACAGTCCTTACTTGAATTAAGTCCGGCTCCGTGGCTAAATGGTTAGCGCGCTAGGCTTTGGCCCGAAGTGCCCCGGGTTCGATTCCCGGCCAAGCCATCAGTGATTTTAATCTCCAGGGGTTCATTCCCATGGCTCGGGGACTGCGTGTATGTGAAGTCTTCATCGTCACTTCATCCTCATTACGACGCGCAGGTCGCCCACGGGGTCAACTAGAGAGACCTGCACTCGGCCTTTCTGGAAGCCACACGATCATTCATTCACTTGAATTAAAACACACACTAATACAGCCATCACAATTAACACCGGTTATCATACAGATTCTACACACACCCAAAGTACACGGGGCTACATGACCGCGTTGTCGCAGCCCCTAGACTAAGGAACCAACCAACCAAAATTATAGGCTCTTCAAAGAAATTTAATTCCGGTCTCACGGCTGGAACGGTGTGCAGTGTACACTCAGCACCACAAGGCGAGACTGACAAGGGAAATATCAGGTAAGGCAGGTCGAAACCTATCTTGAATTCTTGTGGACGCAATCCTCGTATTATAAGAGGACAATGTGTGGAAAATCGGCCGCCAGATTGAACTGTTTGGCTCCGAAATCACGTGGCAAATCTCTCATAAAAATCAATGGGAGGTAGCGAGTACCGTACATGTTGGAATGGACAGCCCTGACCGCCCAAGCTCTCAAGCCGCGCTCCAGTCGGATATACGCCCCACCTCGCTACTACTCCGACTGCAACAGGGATGCCCAGCTCCGTCAGCCAACCAGGATGTCAGGTACGATTTCGGAGCCTTGCAGTTCAATCTGGCGGCTGATTTTCCACACATTGTCCTCTTATAGCACAACTATTGCGTCCACAAAGCTTCAAGATAGGTTTCGACCTGTCTCACCTAATACTTCCCTTGTGAGAAGAGGTGGGTTCGATTCCTACCTCAGTCATCCTAGTAGTTGTTTTCCGTAGTTTTCCACTTTTTCTCCTTACCAATCCTCACCCCAGTTACGAATACACACATAGGCACTCCAATAACACACGTTATCAGAAAAAAATTACACATACTCAAGTACACGGGGATGAAAAGAGCACGATATCCAAGTCACAGAAATAAAACAACAACAATAATCATGTATTTGGGTGTGTAAGACGGGGGAATCTGTCTGTTAACCTATGTTATAGTAGCGTCTGTATAGTAATTGGTATTTACTTAGCGTATAGATTTTAATGCCGGGAGTCTCCGAGGACATGATCGACTTGCCAGATGCTGTAGCTGCTTCAAGCGGACACCCATAGGGTGATCTACAAGTTCCCTTCAATTTCAAGTAGTTCCAACTTTCACTACCAGATTTCACTGTCACCTAGGTGTGAACTTTGGAACATCCTATAGAGCGTTTCAACGAAATCTAACCTAGAAATTTAGCTTCACACAATTTTAGTTAGTGGAAGGATATTTTACATGCCATAAATCTATGACATGGGACCGCCGGCTTTACTTCCCCTCCGAAGGATGGCATACTGAAGGATTTTAACGTTCTTAAAAATCCGACGACTTCGGTGGGGTTTGAACCCGCGATCTTGGGCACAGCAGATCAGCGTACTAACAACTATGCCACCGACGCCTCTAGTAATTGGTGATATGACGGGAAATGGCGTGTCCTTGGCCATAAGTTAGACATCTTCAGCATTCGCCTGCACGAAACAATGGAATAAAATTTTAAGAAGAACGAAACCTACCTCCTAGTAGTCGATATAAGTTGTTTCTTATTGTTTTAGGGTCTTTGCGAAATCATAGTTATGTAGCTCCGTGTACTTGGTTGTGTATGGAATGTGTCTGATAACCTGTGTCACTGTGATGTCTATACTAGTGTGTGTATTTGTAATTGAGGTAAGATTTGGTTAGGAAGTGTCCATGCCTTTAATTTAGGTACTTTCCTGGCTTTTGCCTGGAATTAGAAGTGGAAAACCACTGAAAATCACTTCCAGGATGACTTAGGTATGAATCAAACCCTTCTCTTCTCAGTTTTGCCTCACGAGGCTGAGTGTATTCTGTGTCAGCCCTCAGATGAGAATTGTATTCTTTGGCAGAGCCGGGATTGAAACCTAGGCCTCCACGGTGACAACCACGTATCCTAGTCAGTACGAACGAGGTGGACAGTTGTTTTAAAGGGACGAAGTGAATCCCTTCGAGGCCTTTGACCAAATATCAGTTCATGACAGAGTTGGAACCTGGCTCAATTAGTTTGAATGATTTCAATGGTCTCCAAACGTTTTCCAACCATGTTTTTCGACTCTTTATGTACACATCATCATCATTTATTGCACTTATGAGACAATGATAGTCGTACTGCAAGTCGCATGTGTGCCTTAGCCGCGTTGGCTATATGGGTATATTGTTCTATGGTGGTATTTGGGGAAGGAATGGTCGGAATTGGACGTGCGACGACTCGTTTTAAGGGTATTTTTCTCATGTATCTTATGGCGCACTCATGTTTTTAACATGAAAATTTTTTGAAATTGAGGGAAACGGATTTTTTGGGTAAAACAGGTTTTTCAGATTTTTTGTGATATGTTGGGAAGGAATGATCGTAGGACGATGTGTGAGGTATCAAATTACTCGGGATGACGTCCCCTTTTGAATGTATTATTCAGTTTGCCTTTAAGGTCTTCAGCAGAAGAACAACAGAGAGAAAAAGAAGAAAAATGTGGTAACAAAAGAATCAGTCACAAAGGAGGAGATATCTACTGCAACGCTGCCGGTCTCTAGTTTCATCTTCCACCGCATTCGGCTCCACTTGCTGAACTATTGCCAATATTAGCTCCTTCCATCACGTCCTGGGACGTCGCCTTGGTTGTCTTCCAGCAGGTTGTGAATGAAGGACTTGGTTTTAAATGGATTCATCAGCTTGAAAGATGTGGCCAAACCGCTGTAATCTCCTCTGTCCTAGTATTCGGCCAATTTGTGGTTTCCCAAACCGCTGATACAGGTCATCCTTCGTTCTTATTTTATGTACACATGCAATGATACATTTTTGTTGCTGTTGTTAATTCGTTCCAGGGGTTTTGGATAACTTGGTCAGCAACCCGTGTTCAAATTGTCTGTTAACCTGATGACTGTAGTATTGTGTGCAGCTCTAGCCTAATACAGACAGGGATGGGGTGACCCGTCTAGCAATACATGGCTTTCACTACGGACTGTGCGTAACGAAAGCTTTTCCCGACCCAGGACCCGACTATATGTGCGAACAGTGTGGCATGCTGTGTGAAAGATATCATGTGCTAAAGTGCAAGAACAGAGGTCAGTCCTTAACAGGATTTTGTACAGATTGGTGTTAATTTATGAAATAAAGTAAGAGTACTGTAATTCATGACCATTGGCTGCTATTAAATCTTTATTTATATAATTTGAATATTTGATTAATTCGACTACGGTA
The DNA here is from genome assembly GCA_946902985.2 of Meconema thalassinum. Classification (NCBI taxonomy): domain Eukaryota; kingdom Metazoa; phylum Arthropoda; class Insecta; order Orthoptera; family Tettigoniidae; genus Meconema; species Meconema thalassinum. The sequence goes on along the minus strand of OX336393.1, from coordinate 502,589,268 downwards.
CATCAGATATTCACCAATTCCAAACTCGAATGAAGTATTCCAATGTTCGAACCATTTGAAGTACAGGAGTATTTTGAACAGTCCATTATTAAAATAAATCGAACAGGTCATATATTTGAATTATTTGAAGATGATAAGTACCTGAAATTTACAGAGGTGTGCAAACTATTAGACTGGATGCTAGTTTTACAACATTTATTCATTTATTTTTATGACTTAATGCAGTAACAAGAAGTTCCGTGACGAAATAAAGAGCCTACTTTTCTTAAAATGTAAGATTCATGCCAATGATTAATCTATATGGATCTATCTAGAATAATGACGAAATTAAGTTGGTAATATCGAAATTTCTAATTAGTTCGAAATACTGTATACCTGGCATAATGTAGCCTAATAGAGAACTACAGTTGGCTGCCCTGGTGACTGAATATATTCTTAGTTCCATAAAAATTTGGTTCAAGTCCAATGGAGAGCATGGACGTTACATGCAGTTAAACATTTGATCTAATCATGTTGGCAACAATGAGATACATGTATTGGTCAGAAATAATCTGAAATAATATGATCTATTGTTGTGTCAATTTTGAATGGCATCCATTAGTTAGTATAGAAGTTTCATGCATTTTAAAATTGGACCTATCAGCAGGCGTAGAATCATGTTGGCAGCACTGACGTATATTAGTTATTCCAAATTTATCTAGAATGCCAGGTACTATACGTGTGCAAAGTTTAGAGCTATTGGCTTGCATACTTTCTGATATATTGATATTAGGGTAACAAACATAGAGACAGTATTTATTAACAGCAGCTCTGGTTACTCTTAAGAATCGGCATAGTAATATCTGTTATGGTACACATAGCACACGCGAAATTTGGTTGAAATCCAAATGATAGTATAGAAGTTACATGTATTTAAAGTTGGATCTCTCAGCAGGCTTAGAGTTATGTTGGTAGTAGCACTGACGTATATGTTACTCCAAATTAATATAGAATGTCAGGTACTATACGTGTGCATAGTTTAAAGCTGTCGGCTTGCATACTTTCTGATATGTGGGTATTTGGTGCGGTAGTTGGTAGCATGCTGAGTTTCTATGCCCAAGGTCGCGTTTAAAATCCCTCGGATTCCCTTCCTTCGGAGGGGAAGTAAAGCCGGCGATCCCATGTCATAGATTTATAGCATGTAGAAGTACCTTCCACTAACTAAACTTGTGTGAAGCAAAATTGGTAGGTTAGGTTTGATTAATGCTCTTAAGTTCCAACATTCGAAACCAGGCGCTGGTTGCGATGGCATCTAGTAGTAAGCAAGTTCACATCTAGGTGTCGTGGACGGTAGCATTTGGTAGCGAAAGTAGGAACTACTTTCAATTATTGTCTGCAGTCCTTACTTGAATTAAATACAGATAACACACACTAATACAGTCATCACAATTAACACCGGTTATCAGACAGATTCTACACACACCCAAAGTACACGGGGCTACATGACCGCCCCTAAACTAAGGAACCAACCAACCAAAATATGTTGTCAACATTTAGCTTCCTGAGAAGAAAAGAAGTGTTAACATAAGAGAGATATGGCAAGATTTTATTGCAGGTGGATGGAAGAGAGTTACCACACTATTCTGTATGCACACTTCTAGGATAAGCCAGATGGACAGCTCAAGTTTAAAGATGATATACCATTCTCTTGACCACGATGCTCTGACCTCTCCTTGCTGGAGATTAATGGACATTTTATCTGAAGAGCTAGGGATATCTCCTCCATTCATCACAGGAGCTGATGAATAATGTAACATAGACACTCCCACCATTCTCATTGAGCCGTCTCACTTTCCGTATTCCGAATGTCTTCAAGTTTTTTCTTACATTCAACTCTTCACACCAAGATCCAGAAGAAAGTGAAAAGGGTAAAACGGGCAGCCTTTGCTAGTTAGTTAGTTATTGTTGCTTTAAGGAGCGAAGCCCTTATTAACAAAGATAAACTTATACACATTTAGATGAATTTAAAATTAAGAGGCGGATGCCTAAATACGGTAAAATGCCTAAAATTAATAAGACAAAAAGTTAAACAAAACTATTAATTATAATAATTAACAAAAATTACGGAAAAATAAATATTCATAATTTCAGAAAAGAACAAATTTAATTATCTGAGTAAATAAGCACTTAAAAATACGGAGCGTCTGTCTTCAAATGAAATCAGACTGCAATTTTTTACCAGGAGCATGGTTTCACGATAAGAATTTATTACAGTTTATGTATTTATCTATCTCTTTATTCATTTATTCATTTGTTCATTCATTCATTCATTTACTTATTTATTCATTTATTCGTTTATTCTTTTATTCATTTATCTAATCATTTATTTATTTATTCATTTAGTCATTTATTTATTTAGTCATTTATCCTTTTATTCATTTATTTATCCATTTATTTATTATAATTACAACCTTTTTTGCCCTTATGGACAGTGTTCGAACTTAAATATCTCATGATGACACAATTTTCACTTCTCTCCCTTCTTCCTCTTTTCTTCCCAAAATCCCTTCATCCTTTGGCTGTTCCTGTTTCCGTTGTTCGGTCCACAATGTTCTTGTCTTCATGTTTTTATTTACTTTAAATTTTGTACTCTTAAAGTTTGTTTATTTATTTATTCATGCATTTATTTATTTATTTATTTATTGACGGTACACAACAGGGCTCAGTGTGCGCCCCAATAACAGTGCACTTACACAGTAAATTCATTTCCTGGTATATCTACATTATTAAGTATTAATATATCCCAACAGCCTGGCCATGTTCTAGCACTAGATCCATTGAGAACTCCACAGTTAAGCAGCATTGGGCGTGGTTGGACCTTGGATGGAATGCCGGTTCAGTGGGACCACGCACTGTTGGCGGGGAAAGGAGGAGTGGAAAGGCCCTGGTCACCCTACCACACGTAAACTCCGGCTGAGGATAGCCTCTTTGGAGACACGCACCTGTCTCCGGGCAGAATATCAATAATAACAATATTCTACATGCAATTTTTAACGCTAGGAAGTTCACACAGACGTCTAAATGCTTAGTAGTATAAAGCTAAATCTGAATTTGATCTATTGTAATATCAAATATAAACACAGGTCTGAAAATGAATTATTACATAGAAAATTGGAAGTACCTGTGGAACATTAATAACTTGAATCTACAAAATAATGTTCTTCGTTGTTCATTTGTTTTAGAAGCTTGGGACAACTTGATCATCAGCCCCATGTACTTGGACATGTGTTCAATTTGTCTGATATTCTGTGATTCCATGGTGACTGCAGTAGTGCCATTAAATAATGATTATTATGGGTAATAGCCCATCCTACGAATCTGCTCTTTATTCGCTGAATAGAGGACGAGAAATAAGAATAATAAGGTTTCAAGATTTCGAACTGAGATGTCTCTATGCTAAGTTCCAAATAAATATTCGCAGCGCTAAGTTGCTTTGCACTCAAGTGATTAGATCGCCAGAAAAGTCATTTATAATATTCGAAAATCACTTGGCCGACATTTTGTTTTTGTGCTTCTCAGCATTTTGATAGTTCCAGGTATGTACTTAGTTAACAATCCTCTATCAACCTCACAAAATATCAGTTTGATTGCTTAGGTAGGTTCGTAGATATTGAGAACCGATGAATTATTTAGGATGATCGCCAGGTTAATAATAATAATAATATCGTATTGCCTCAAGTGCCAGGAGCAAGCTTTATTATTTGACACCCAGAGGGCAACTTGCATGTCGAAGTTTGCTGTTCCTTGGAGTGCTATGAAAGTCAAGGAGGTTAGATATCTAAGTTTCTTTGCACTATAGAGCTTTCTAGTAGAGAAGGGAGGAACTTTTGTGTTGGCAGAAAATCCCGAGATTAGTTTTGCCATTATGAAAACAGCCTACTGAATTCAAATGGGTTCTTTAACATGCCAACAACGTGTAACATGCCTGTTGTGATTCTTGTCGCCTTTCAAAAATCACTTACCAGAGGTTTTGTAGAATTTTTCATGCTGAACAATTCTTACATTCATATGAATGATATGTTTAACGGTTTACCCTGCGTAAACTTAAAAGGCGCATGGAGGGCAGGATTTCCTTCGACTCGATTTACTGAAATCGTTACTGCTCGGCTTCCTTTGGTCATATAAATGAATGTTTTTCTGCAGAAACCTTCCACGAGAAATGCTGGTGAGAATGGTGAAATCCGCAACAATATCCATCCAGTGGTTCTCGAGATTACCCGTTACGTCCAAGAACCGGGGACTTTCTTGCATGCTATGTAGGGAATTCATTTGTCCTTGGTCCTACGTCATACGATAAATTAATTAACGTACCAAGAGAGCCCTAAGTCAATAAAGAGTTTGGCTCACGCAGCAGATGCAGCGTGGATCTGCAGTTTCTCAAGAAAGGAATAGCGTTCTTTCGCTCCGCGCACCTGCGCCTGACTTCATTAACTACACAAGCCGCAAGCTCAGAATACCTTTCTCTGTGTTTACATCGGGATAGCTGATCTACGTAATCGAGAGGGGTGGATCTGGAAGAACCACTCAAGCGAAAAAATGAACCTAATCCAGGTGAGTGATTGAGGATTTGCGACAGATTGATGAGGGGAATAAAGTTTCATTGATGAGATAGTTCTAGCGACCTGCATACAACTAACCGATGTAACTGGTTCGTGGATTACTGGTGAAGGGATTTTTTATCAGATGAATATTTCGTAGGGGCCTGACCCATCTTGGTCAACAGCCCCGTGAACTTGAAATGTATATTGAATCTGTTTGTTGTTTGAGTCTTCGGTCTTTTGACTGTTTTGATGCAGCACTCCATGGCACCCTGTCCTGAGCTAAACGTTTCAACTCTACATAGCTAACACACCCTACATCCGAAGCAATCTGTTTAACATATTCTAACCCTTCCTTCCTGGGTGTCTTAGTATGTGTCCTACCAACCTATCTCTTCTCTTCATTAGCAGTCACCAGAAACATCTCTCCTCTCCCATCCGTCATAATACCTCTTCGTTTGTAACCCTATCAACCCATATGATCTTCATTATTTTCCTGTAACAACACATTTCAAACACTTCCATTCTCTTTTCTCCTGCACCAAAAGTCCAAGTTTCACTTCTATAGAGCGCCACGTCCAGACAAAGGCTTTCAAAAATGACTTCCTAATACCTAAATCTATATTCTATGTCAACAGATTCCTTTTCTGTAGAAATGCTTTTCTTGCCTGAGCCTACCTTTTTTGATATCCTCCTTGCTTTGTCCATCACTGGTTATTTTGCTTCCTAAGTAACAGAAGTCTCCTACTTCCTTTAGTTTTTCACCTGCTAATTTGATGTCCATAGTGGTTTCTGATTTATTTCGGCTGCATTCCAATATTTGTGTTTTACATTTATTGATTTTCATAATGAATTCTTTCCTCAAGACGGAGTCCATACCATTCAAATCCTCTGGTGTGTCGGCCAAGATCAGCAAATCTCAGTGTTGATATTATTTCTACTTGAATCTTCACTCCCACTTTAAATGTTCCTCAAATGCCCTTCATTGCTTGTTCAATGTAAAGATTGAAAAGTATAGGTGATATGTTGCAGTATTGTCTTACACATTCCTGAATACCAGCTTCTCTCTCATGTCCTTCAGCTGAATGACTGCCGTCGCCTCAATGGCTCCAAATCAAAGGAGCTACCCCACAGTATCTGAAGTATTATTGCTATTATTATTATTATTATTATTTGCTTTTAATTTAGCCTGTATGGACTGCATGTTAACTATCAATGTCATCTTGATCTTCTACCAGCCTCGACATCCGCCCAGTATTTCTTAAGGTCCATCGACCTGTGCCTTCTTTCGTGCTTCAGGTAGAGGTCTTATCGGTTTCCTGATCTCAGATTCCACTTTATAACCCGGATAGCTCTTAATTCGTGTTCATTTTTCGTAGTCAGTTTACCCTCCAGGTAGGCTTTTCCCACGGACTCACCGAGGGATCCCACCTTTACCGTCTCTTTGGGCAGTGCCCTGGAGCTTGACATCGGGTTGTGGATACAACAGGGGAGGTGGGACTAGCGCCTCGCCCAGGGGGCCTCATGAGGAACGGGATGGGAAGAATGGGAGGGATAGACAATGAAGTTAGAAGGAGGCAGCCGAGGCCTGACGGTAGTCACCATCCCGGCATTTGCCCGAAGACGAAGTGGGAAACCACGGAAAACCACTTCGAGGATGGCTGAGGTGGGAATCGAACCCCTCTACTCATTTGGATCCCTCCAGGCTGAGTAGACCCTGTTCCAATCCTCATAGCACTTTTCAAATTTCGTGGCAGAGCCGGGAATCGAACCTCGGACCTCTGGGGTGGTAGCTAAACACGCTGACCACTACACAACGGAGGCGACTAGTTTTTAATCATTTCTCAAAATCTCATTATACTGAAGAAATTCATCAAACGCAGAATGAAGTTCTGGAGAGTTACTGATGAGGGCCCGGCAGCATAATTCCTGTTTTAAAATGCACGCCATTCAGTTGGTTGATGTCGTAGCCGATCGCTAGTGATCTCGTTCGTGAGGTGCAACTATAAAGTTATGTCCGGACACAGTTCAGTCGCCATCATGCGTTGGAACAGGGAGGAGTGTGCTTTTGCCATTGAGGCCTACTTTTCGAGCGGATGTTCTGTGATCGCAACAGAGCGCGCCTTTCGGAGGCGCTTTAATTTAGCCCCGTTGGCCCCTGCCCCGGACCGAAAATCAATTTTTACGTGGGTCACTACGTTCAGACGAACTGGAAGTGTGACAGCCTATTATCATATATCCTACTCATGTTACTTCACTCTATGAACATAAAAATTTCAGTTGATTGCTGTAATAGATTCGTAGATATTGAGAACCGTCCACACATTTCAGATGGTCACCATCTTGGATTTTTATGTATGAACTATTACATGAAGATTATTGTATACGTGTAGTATTCAAACTTCAATCGCATGATTAGGACACAAGAAGTAAAAACGAGATTTTAAAATTTTGCTCAGCTGCCACCTTGTGGTTATGAAAACAACTGAAATAAATTAGATACCAGTGGATTAACATTTGTATAAGCATTTACCGTACAAAGTTTCACTGCACTCGGATGATTAATCGCGAGGAACGTCCATGAAATATTTATACTTCACGTCGCCGCCATGTTGGATTTGTGCCCTCCAGGTTATTGAAAGTCCTATAGGTTAACTTACGTTCATAGCCCCTATGAACATTTTAAAAAATCAGTTTGATTGCTGTTAAAGATTCGTAGATACTAAGAACCGTCTAGATATTTCGGATGGTCGCCATTTTGGATTGTTATATGTATAGGCCATAGAGTTATGTACCATTAAAGGAAAATTATTGCGTAGCTTCATTATTCAAACTTTCACTTTGATCGCATGATTACGACACAAGAAATAAAAAAATCATGTTAAAATTTCGTACAGCCGCCATCTTGAGGTTATGTAAACAATTGAACTAAATTAGATGCTAATGCATTAGAATGTGTATAAATATTTACTGTACCATATTTCACTACGCTCAGATGGTTAAATCGCGAGAAACGTCTTTTACTATGTTTCAACTTCGCTTGGCCGCCATGTTCGTTTTGTACTTAAAAGGTTTTTAAAAATACATAGATAATATTGTAGTAGTGCCCTTTATCACCGTACGCTATTTCAGGGCGATCTCAGTAATAGTTTTGGAGATATAGAATGCCGGTGAGATATTTCGCACAGCCGCCATCCTGAGGTTATGTAAACAATTGAACTAAATTAGAATCCAATGCATTGCAATATGTATAAACATTAAACATTAACCATTAAACAATTTGAGAAAATGTTCTAAACATTTTATTTGAGCGTCTCTTATAATACAGTTCTCTAATTAATTGTTGATGCCATGGATAACCGTGGAATCATGGCACTCGAGATGACCACCCACTGTTTTACTTGGAAGCTCTATTTCACATTCCACAAATATTCTGGCTTCAGTGAGAGCTACAACTGGTTGTAGAGGATACAGAAAGAATATCTCAGCATTGATCCGGCACGGAACTGGCTGGATACACGAGTGTGGAAATGGAGTGAAATAAAATTTCCCGTCTACAGAAAGTTCAAAGTTGGATAACGGGTAAGGGAAGCGAGATTGTTCGCCCAAGTTCCTTCCGGCCGTCATCTAGTTCTCGAGATCAATAACTCTTGAGAATAGATACTAGTCACATTACTCACATCTGTAGCGTCGACAGGTGAAGAATTACTGGGGCTTTTAAAGTTCACACAGCGATCTCGCTACCAAACTTGTGACATTAGGCAGGAGAAGACTACCCAAACTGTTAGCAACTGTCAACCTTGGATGTCCTTTAGCAACATGTTGATACGAGGGTTATTATTTAAGTGTGAGGCTTGGTGGCGAAGTGGATAGAGTGCTACACTTTGACGCGAGGGGGCCCCGAGTTCAATTCCCGTCCTGGCCATAGAATATATTAACGTGTTCACCATTCATTCCAACTAGGTATTATCATGAACGATTGCAAATCGTTATAGACATTTCAGTTCAATCAATATTAAGTTCTTTATTCATGTAATCTTTCCTTTTTGCGATCACTCCTGTAAAATGTACACTGGTGGCCATAATTCTGGATTTTTAGCCTACTTTACACATTTTGCAAAAATGAGGAAAAAGTAGACTTATGAGATCGATCCGGGAAAATGTGTGTCTGTCCTTCTGTCTGTCTGTCCTTCTGTCTGTCTGGCTGTGTGTGTGTGTGTGTGTGTGTGTGTGTCCCCATCAACTCCTAAACGGCTGCAGCAATCGAAACAAAATTTAGTATGAGTAATGATGTATACCGGAATATCTCAAGCCCATATTTGAAAATGATGTCACTGCTACCAACTGCTGAAAAAAACGCACTTGAAATTTGAGCTCCATGTTGGATATCTTGGAAGGTATGCATGGGAGCTATTACAAAATTGGCACACATATAGTTAATACTATTTCAGTTTAATTTCCAGGAGGCATACATGACAGTGTTGCCAAAATAATTTTAAGCCTTCTGATAGGTCCAATGTTTAAATGCATATAACTTCTACACTATCAATTGGATTTAAACCAAATTTTGTATGTATAATGTGTAAATAAACAGATATGACTGAGTGAATTCTTAAGAGCCACCAGGCCTGCCAACTGTTAATAATTGCTCTCCCTATTCTCTTTATCCAAATACCAATATATCTGAAAGTATGCAAGCCGACAGCTTTAAACTATGCACACGTATAATACCTGACATTTTAGATTAATTTGGAGTAACTTACATACTTCAGTTCTACCAACATGATTATAAGCCTGCTGATAGGACCAATTTTTAAATACATCTAACTTCTATACACTCGGTTGGATTTCATCCAAATTTCGTATGTGCTATGTGTAACATTACATATATGACTATGAGTTTTCTTAAGAGCAATCAGGGCTGCCAACTGTTAATAAATGCTGTATATATTTTTTACCCTAATATCTATATATCAGAAAGTATGCAAGCCAACAGCTCTATACTTTGCACACGTATAGCACCTGACATTCAAGATTTATTTGGAGCAATTAATATAAGTCAGTGATGCCAACATGTTTCTACGTCTGCTGATATGCCCAATTTAAAATACATGTAACTTCTATACGAACAAATGGATTTCATCCAAAATTGGCACAACAAGATATCATAATATTTCCGATTATTTCTAACCAGCACACGCATGACATTGTTGCCAACATGCTTTTACGCGTGCTGATAGATCCAATGTCTAACTGCATGTAACGTCCATTGGACTTCAACAAAATTTGGTATTCTGTACCTTAAGAGATGGAACTAAGAATATATTCAGTCACCAGGGTTGCCAACTGTAGTGCTCTATTAGGCTACATTATACCAGGAACATTTCGAACTAATTAGACATTTCGATATTACCAACTTTATTTCGTCATTATCCTAGATAGATTCATATACTGTAGATTAATCATTGCCATGAAAAGTAGGCTCTTTAGTTCGTCACGGAACTTCTTGTTTTAAAATAACATTCTTCAAACAGTACTTACAGAAACGTCAGTTCCTGTATGTCGTACAACTACCAGGATAGCAGGTTTCCTGCGATCTCCCAGCGACAATCTGTAAATCTCCCTCACACTTTGGGTTTCCTGACAGTTCTTGGAGCTAATTTGGTAGTTTTGTACCATTGGAATAACATTAGAAGTCTAGACGCTGTAGCAACATTGCCAATCTTTCTGGTGATCTCCTTGAACGTGTGCCTCTCTTCTCGAAGAATGATTGCCCTGCTTTCTTTAGAGGGTGACCAGTTCTTTTGTAAAAATATTTATTTATTTATTTATTTATCGCGTGTGAGAACATGAGGTTATAGTGCATCAAAACATTGAAATTAACAGATGACAATAAGGTTATCTTTCTGTAAGGTAGTCAGCCAAGAGGCTGGTTGGATCCTCAGAAAGTACCGCCATATGCAGCACTATAATGAGGCGTACTAGGCAAGATCAGGAGTGTGGTAGTTTGCCATTGCTTTCCTCACTGGGTCAGAACAATAGATAGATTTTCTGAGTAGAACTTTTATTTACAATATTTACAAAGTAACATTTTGGGCATTTAAAACACAGTTCAGCCACTTCACAGCATCATCGGTGGCACTGTGTAGGTCTTGGATGATTCCATCAAATCCCCTCCTTGGACACTTAAGAGATAAATTGAATGGTCTGAGGCACATCAGCACAGCCACAGAACGGACTTTCAGTATTTGCCTCACTTGTGCAGCCAGAAATAATGCATTACATGATTTGTGTAGACCTGTTGAAGGATGTTCATTCCTTTATCGCTGAATCGACACTCTGTGATGTTCTGCAGGGAGCAATGATTAAACCCAGACTGCTTTTGATGCAGCCCATTCTTCGTCCCTGATCTTGTGAGTAGTGAAATGCGATGGAATAAGTTCTTTCCCCAGCGTTGGAAGCTAATCACTAGGATCCGGATTCTTAGGTTTTACCTTTTTCTTTCTTACTTCTAAATAAAAAAATACTTTAACCCGCGAGAACTGGCGCGTGGATATTTTTCACCCGAGACTTAAATAATGCTCTATATTTTCGTTTTGGTCAGCCCTTATTCCCTGTCGCTTACTGTACCTGCCTTCCTAGCCTTGAACTTAACCCTGAAAAAGAAACATGTCCATAGCTTTGTGAACACTCAAGTTATTTCTATATTATTTACGGTCGGGTTAGATTTACCCATGGCGCCAGTTCTCGCGTGAAAATTCTCGGCTTACGTTACTCGGGACAATCGAAAAAAAATAATGGAGAAGATACACCTATTTTGGTGCAGTACAATCACATAGCTCACGTTCTTGTTGATCCATGTTTAGGGATTAGGGAGACCTTTTTCATCAGCCCCTTTGTTCGAAAAAATTGAGATGACTGCTTTACCGCTACTAGCGAGGCCAATTACACTGTTACGAAATATATTAACACTTTTCTGCATGTTAAATTTGAAAAATATAAATAAACTTCATTTTATTTTGGGAATAGTTCGTAGGAAGACACCAGGCGTAAAATTACTTAATTAAAATTCATACGACTACGACAGAAAGGGAGTGACACACTATGGGTCAAAATGACCCGGCGCAAGTCCTCATGTTATATTCCTTCACGCCAGTTCTCATTGTTTAATACTTCTCCGAATCACACTCAGAAGAGCCATATTCATGAATTCTGTATTTCCTAAAAAGACGTAAATGATATGCGAGTACCTAATTGCGGTTTTATTCCATTTAAAGTAGACTAATATATTTGAATTTTTAGCCCATAATTTTTAAAATTAAACCTGAAGACAGTGTTTATTCCTAGCTCTAGCTAATTTAGAGAAATCCTACCTGCCAGAAAATTAAAATAATTTCAGCACTTTTAAGCATATATCTTATTGTTTGGTAAGAGGTTGAAATCCCGAAAGCCAGCATGCAAAACAGCTATTGATCTTTCGTCCACTGAATTCAACCTCCCAAATGCCTGGAGAGATGAATGGCGAAACTCCTCATCTCACGGTCTACTTCAAATCAGTGATCCCACCACAAGACTTGCTGGTTGTAATCTTCCTCAGGCAGTTTGGTCAAGGCTCAACAGAATCCGATGTGGTACTGGTCGAACAGGTGCAACCCTACACCAGTGGGGTTGGATAGATTCCCCCCGATGTGACTGTGGTTTTGAAATACAGACTATCGAGCATATTGTGCAGGAGTGCCCTCTGCATTCATATCCCGGCGCGTTGGATGATCTCCACTCAGCAACTCCTGATGCAACTGCGTGGATTACAGACCTTCCTGTCCAAATTTGAAGAGATGGTCCTAATGCTGTGAATAGTGTTCATTGTAAATAGTGTATATAATTATTTTCTGTCTTGTAAGCATCATACGCTAAATAAATAAATAAATAATAAATGTTTGGTTATTTACCGACAGGAAAGTGGGAATAAATCTCATATTATATCCAAGAACCCTATATTCTAAATAAACAAAGTTCATTATACAGTGTGAGAATCTCCTCTGACAACCTTAGTTTTATTGAATTTGAATTAACATATTTAAGAGCGGCTTCGGTGGCGTAGTTGCTAGCTGAACTGCTGTGCCCAAGATCGCGGATACAAACCCGGCCGAAGTCTTCGGATTCTTAAAGAGCCTTAAAAATCTTCCAGTATGCCTTCCTTCGGAGGGGCAGTAAAGCCGGCGGTCCCATGTCATAGATTTATGGCATGTAAAAGAACCTTCCACTAACTTAACTTGTGTGAAGCTAAATTTCTAGGTGAGATTTTGTTGGAACGCTCTATCCAAATTCCAATGTTCTACACTAGTTATCAGTGACATTTGGTAGAAAAAGTTGGAACTACTTGAAATTGAATGGAACTTGTAGTTCACCCTACGGGAGTCTACTTTCAGCAGTTACAGCCTATGGCGAGCCGAACATGTCCCCGGACACTCCCGGCACTAAAATCCATACGCTAAATAAATAAATAAATAAATAAACAGGTTAACAGATATGTTCATACACACAGGCAAGTACACGGGGCTAATGACCAAGATGTCCCAAGCCCATAAAATTGAATTATTAATAATAACAACAAAACATTATTGTGGTGGAATATTCAGGCTTTGACTTTACGTGGGTTGTGTAGAACGTCCGTTCAGTAGATATAAATCATAGTGGCACCCCTACAGTTTGCAATACTCCGGCCTCATTAGTAGGGTGCGCACCCACGAAAGGCCACTCAATCTCCGGGACGTGCGATATAATGGCTGCAATGAAAAGTTGAACGGACCATCGTAGCGGTCGATGATTGGTTGGTTCTTAAGTTTAGGGGCTGCGACAACGCGGTCATGTAGCCCCGTGTACTTTGGATGCGTGTAGAATCTGTCAGATAACCGGTGTTAATTGTGATGACTGTAGTAGTGTGTGTTATCTGTTTTTTAATTCAAGTAAGAACTGCAGACTTATGTTTTTTCAAATAGTTCCTACTTTTGCCGCCAAACGCCACCGTCGACGACTACTAGTTCAGAACTTAGCTACCAGACGCCACCGCAGTCGGCTCTTGGCAACGAATGTAGGAACCTAAGAGCGTTGTTTACATTCTTAACCTATACAATTTAGCTTCACACAGGTGCAATTAGTGGACGGTTCTTTAGCATCTATGACATGGGACCGCCGGCTTTACTTCCCCTCCGAAGGAAGGCATACTAAGGGATTTTGAACGATCTTAAAAAATCCGACGTCTTCGGCCGGATTTGAACCCTCGATCTTGGGCATAGAAGCTCAGCATGCTACCGACTACGCCACCGAAGCCGCCCGTAACGGTCGAGCTTTATAACAAGTTAGGCTGATGCTCCGTGGCCAAGGCAGAACTTGAGATTTATTGGAAAACACCAAAATTTAAGTATTTGAAATGTTCATGCTGATTCCGTATTCATGAACCAATCAGTTTTAATTGTGGCAAAAGTTCCGCCCAATCAATACCTTTATCTCAATAATGATCACTTTGTGGTCATTGGGGACATGTTTCGATGTCTAATTGTTTTGGCCCCTTCATCAGCCTATAAGCTTGCCGCGGTGGGTGAGTGGTTATCGTGTCGGACTGCCAACCCCAAGCTTGAAGTTCGCTCCTAACCGAAGTGAGTGATTTTTGAAAGGCGTCAAAAATCACGACACGCATGTTATACGATGTTGGCATGTTAAAGAACCCATTTGAATTCAGCAGGCCATGTTCATAATGGCAAAATTAATCTCGGGATTTTCAGCCAACACAAAGTTCCTCATTTCTCTACTAGAAAGCGCTATAGTGTCAATGAGCTTAGATATCTAACCTCCTTGACTTTCATAGCGCTTCAAGGAGCGATAAAATTCGACATTCAAGCTGCCCTCTGGGGGTCAATTAACAAAGCTTGCACGCGGCACCTGAGGCCATACGATATTATTATTATTATATCAGCCGATATAGATCAGAAATGTCAAAGAAAAAAGGTAGTTGAAAAGCTGAACACCAAAAAGCATTCTTATCAATAAACCTATTATGGTGCCCCATGAGGAAAGGTGGAACTTGTTTGCTCTAAAGATACATCAAAATAATAAGTAAATGAATATAGATAAAGAAAGAAATAGTTGAAATTTGAAATTTAAACACAATATGATTGAACTCTAAAATGTCACTTTATCTTGTAGATCACTGTATTGGGCATTCTCCATTTGGGAATTCTTCTGAAAATACGCGGTGACTATAGGCCTAATAAATTTGAATATAAACACACACTATATTGTGGTTTGTAGACGTTACTGTGAAAGAAATGGTTGGTTGCTTAGTTTAGGGGCTGCGACAACGCGGTCATATAGCCCCGTGTACTTTGGGTGTGTGTAGAATCTGTCTGATAACCGGTGTTAATTGTGATGTGTGTGTTATCTGTGATTCAGGTAGGAGGAATGCAGACGATTAATTTTTTCAAGTAGTTCCTACTTTTACCACCAAATGCTACCATCCACAACAACTAGCTGCGGACGTGGCTACTAAATGCAATCGCATTCAGCACCTGGTGGCGAACATTGGAACTAATAGAGCGCTATCAAACTAACCAAAAAAATTTGCTTCCACAAGTATAATTAGTGGAAGATTTTTTCTTCATGCCATAAATCTATAACATGGGACCGCCGGCATTACTTCCCCTCCGAAGGAAGGCATCCTGAGGGATTTTAAAGCTCTTAAACGATCCGATGACTTCGGCCGCGTTTGACCCGTGACCTTGGGCACAGCAGTTCAGAATGCTACCAACTACGCCACCGAATCCACTATCAGTTGTTTAAACGGCATATTAATCCCCTAAACCTAAAAATCAATCCTCAGTGACGATAATACATGTCCTATCTCAGCGTTTAGGACAATTACATCAATTAATTAAGGTATACTCATCAAAGCACCTTCTTAAAATGCCGCAATTAGAGGAGTCGCTTTGTTTTCGCAGGTAATAAATCTGAATTCCCCCTCTTGGATCCGCGCCTCAAGCCTTCCTCGCCACAATGGGGCGGGGATTAATGCTGCACTTTATAGATCTGAAACAGCAACGATGGTTCCCCCAGTTAGACAATTCTCACAGTGCAAAGAACAAATCAAAGCCGCAAGTCTGGATATTAAGCGGCGTTAATGAATTGATAGCGTTGAAAAAGAAAAGCGACAGTAACACGGAGACTTCATAAGATGATGATGATAATTGTTGTTTAAAGGGGCCTAACATCGAGGTTATCGGCCCCTAATGGTTTGGGTGATCGTGAAGATGATAACTTACACTAACTACTAACTTATATACTAGAAGAAGAAATGGAAAACAAAAGGAGAATAAGGCAAATAAAGGACAGGAGGAAAAGAAATGCCCTCGAAGAATGCGGATTGGGAGGCTTGGAAGGAACAAGAGCCATGAAAGGCAGAAAGGAAAGTGAAAGAGGAGAGGGTCCGCCCCACATGTAATGGATAAAAGGGGGAAAACCGGACCCAGCTCAGGAGTCCCTCGAGGTCGCCAACTCCCGAACTCACCAGCCGTGAGCCCCTGAGGGTGTAGCAATATCTAGGGTGCACCAGAAGTGGAGGGGCTACATACACCCTGCCTCCTTGAGGGCCTTGAGCAGAAGGCAGGAGATAACAGGAAAAGAAAAAGAAGGCTGACCCCTCGCAGGAGGAGGATATCAGAAAAGATGAGACAAAGGTCGATTAAGGCGGGAAAGGAAGAGACTCCCTAGGCCTCGGATACTCTAATACCATCGGGGTCGTAAGAGAAGAAGAGTTAACCAAGTGAGGTCGACAGGAAAGAAGATAGAGAGGAGCCCGGCACAAGTAAGTGGAAGCAACGCCGGACTCAGCTGGGGCCCCGTGGTAGCCAACCCACGTCCCACTAGATAAGAGCATCACTTTATAATGAACTAGCAACCCGCTCCGGCTTCGCCCGGGAACAGTTATGAATGCATTATGTGATAAGCGCTTTTTCTTCGATGTTAATCCTACGACCTATATCCGTTACGTTTCGGCATGATGGGTTAAAATCACTCACTGGACTATTAATTATATTATCATGGAGATGCATGTGCAACGAATTCTTGTCAGACGTAATTTTAGAATAGCGAGGTGCATGAAACACAAATCCCCCTTCCGTCCAATCTTAACTTGACTGTGTATTTTGTGGAACGAAAAGTTCACAGGCGAAATGAAGAAAAGCTGAGTTGCACTTCCAGGGAATCTCCAAACACAACCACTCTTCTCTGAAATCTTAACTCAACACGACTCGACAGTTTTCCTCTATCTAAATAGTAAACTGTCGCCTCAGTAATTGTATGGAGATTGTTGGAAGAAATGAAAACGTAAAAAAACTTTTAGTGGGCGACGAATTGAAGATGGAGATATGCTCTCCCGGACTTTTTTGTAGAACTTTTCTTGCTGAACAATTCTTACAATCCTAGTATATCGATATTTTTTTACGGTTTGCCCAGCGCAGGCTTAAATAAAAAGCGCATGGACGCCATGTGTTTACGACTACTTCAATAAAATCGTTATTTCATGGCTTTGATCAAAAATAGATAATTTTCTACAAAAATCTTCCTCCAGATATCCTTCACAGAACGGTGAAAACCACATCAAAATCCATCTAGAGACTTTCGAGATTACCTGTGACATCCGAGAATCGGGAACTTGGTTTTATACTAAGTAGAGATTAAACGTAGTGACATGAACTGAATCATATTTAAGAGCTTCGATTGACGTTGACTATAAATGAAATACCAATAGGCCAAGATATATAATAATAATTTTATTACAGCTTAGTCAAAAAATTGAATTAATGTACAATAATTAAGACCAGTTTTGCCATATTATGGCCTTCTTTGGTAATTGCTTTTAAAACAAAAGAAACTATTGTAACTACAAGCAATGTTTTTAAAATAATATTTTACTTGGATTTTTTGTGAAAAATGAATAAAAGATATTTATAAATATAGTTAAAAATAGATCTGCATCAAATGTGGCCTTTAATTTGATGATAATATAAAACAAGTAGTTCCGTGAAGAACCATACAGCCTATTTTCATATATCCTACTTATGTTAATTGCCTCTATCTACATACAAAATTTCAGTTTGATTGTTGTGATAGATTCGTAGATATTGAGAACCGTCTAAATATTTCAGATGGTCGCCATGTTGGATTTTTATTTACGTACTATTACATTAAGATTATTATATACGTGTGGTATTCAAACTTCAATCGCATGATTAGGACACAAGAAGTAAAAACGAGATTTTAAATTTTCGCACAGCTGCTATCTTGTGGTTTTGAAAACAATTGAAATAAATTACATATCAGTGGATTAAAATTTGTATACGCATTTAACGTGCAACCTTTCACTGCACAAGGATGGTTAAATTGCGAGAAAAGTCCATTTAAATATTTATACTTCGCGTCACCGCCATGTTGGATTTGGGCTCACCAGGTTACTGAAAGACATACAGGCCTAGGTGAACTTATGTGCATAGCTTCTATGATCATTAAAAAAAATAGTTTGATTGCTGTAAAAGTTTCGTAGATATTGAGAACCGTTAAAATATTTCGGATGCTCGCCATTTTGGATTGTTATACATGGTGGCGCACGAAATGTCATACACTGGAAATTGTTTATAGAATGTTTAATATACAACATATTTAATAAACAATGGCATTACAACATTCACTGACATGTGTATGATTTATGAGTATGCAGAACATATTCAATATGCCCACCTTCTCGGCATACAACAGCTTCGAGACGAACCTGCATGTTTGTGACCACTCTACGACACATGTCTTCACTCAACCCTCGGAAGAAATTCACAATTGCCGCTTGCAATTGCAGTACATTTTCTAGTTTCTGGCAGTAGATTGTCTCCTTCATATATCCCCACAGGAAGAAGTGGCAGGGATTAATATCGGGGCTATGTGGTGGCCAGATTGAGCCGCTCTGAAAACGTTCGGGATATCGATGGGACATCACACGGTGCCCGAAATGTCCATGCAGGAAATTCAGAACAACATTTGCTGCGTGCAGACGAGCTCCATCTTGCATGAACCATTGTGTCTCTATTAGTAGTCGCGATGCAAAGAGTTATGGAAGGAAACTGATTTGCAGCATGTCATGTAACGCACACTGTTGACTGTGTCATTGATAAAGATTGGCCCAATAATTCCATGACTGAAAATTGCAGCCCACACACACTTTCACACCATGACTTTCAACCTCGTGCACAATAGCAGGCCGTTCTTTCGCCCAAAACCAGACATGTTTGTTCACAGCACCGTTGAGATAAACGTATGCCTGAACCATGTGTTGAGCAGTACGGGATCACCTTCTGCAATAGACCACCCAGCAAACTGTACTCGGCGTTGCTTGTCAAGCGCCGTTAGTTTCTGACCTGTTGTCATTTTGTATGGGAATTGGTCAAGCTCAGACTGCAGTATTCTCTGAATTGACCGACGAGAGATGTACAGATGAACACTGGCAGTTCTGGTGGATTTGCAGGGACTCCGAGCCACAAGCGCGTTCTCACAGCAGCAAGATTTTCCAGTGAGCGGACTGGCATGAGACGGGTTCGTTTTCTCTCCAGTATATTGCCTTTTGTTTCAAATTGGCTGGCCAGTCTATACACCGTCTGCCGGCAGGGAGCCCACCGGGTACGGAAATGAACACGAAACCTTTCCTGAGTGCGAGTTACACACTCTTTGTTTCCGCATAAAATAACACTTTTCACCTTCTGTTCGCGCATCAGCGTCCCTTTGTCCGCCATGTTGTTTAACTGGAAGCCTGTACCCTTGCGCGACATGTGCTGCTGTCTGTCGAATCACGCATTAAATAAGGTTTCTGTTTACGAATGGACATGGTTGTGAGCCCAGATTTACACATTTTATAAACCGTTTTCGGTGTATGACATTTCGTGCGCCACCCTGTATGTATAGGCCATAGAGTTATGTACCATTAAAGGAAAATTATTGCGTAGCTTCATTATTCGAACTTTCTGTTCGATCGCATGATTACGACACAAGAAATAAAAACTTAATTTTAAAATTTCGCACAGCCGCCATCTTGAACTAAATAAGATGCCATTGCATTACAATATGTATATTCATTTACTGTACCACATTTCACTGCGCTCAGATGGGTAAATCAAGAGAAAGGTCTATTAAAATGGTTCAACTTTGCTTGGCCGCCATATTCGGTTTGTACTTTACAGGTTTTTGAATGTTACATAAATTAACTTGTAGCAGTGCCTTTTATCACCCTACAAAATTTCAGGGTCATATCTGTAATAGTTTCGGAGATATAGAATGCCAGTGAAATATTTCGCACAGCCGCCATTTTGATGTTATGTAAGCAATTGAACTAAATTAGACGCCAGTGCATTGGAATGTGTATAAATATTTGCTGTACCAAGTTTCAATACGTTTGGATGTTTAAGTCGCGAGAAAAGTCTTTTTAAATGTCTCAACTTCGCTTGGCCGCCATGTTGGTTTTGTAGTTACCAGGTTTTTGAACATCTCATAGGTGAACTTTTAGTAGTTCCCTTTATCACCGCACAAAATTTCAGGGTGATATCGGTAATAGTTTTGGAGATACTGAATGCTGGTTAAATATTTCGCACAGCCGTCATGTTGGATTGGTGCGACAGAATAAAATTAGAAGGGCACGCTTGGGGTCGCTCCAGCCGTGTAGAAGTTATTAGGGTGGGAGACACACACGAATCACATACACACACGCTCACACAGACAGACATATGGACTAAAGGTGATCTCATAAGCATCTTTTTATTTCAAAAAATGAAAATACGATAATAATTCTGTGAAAATGGCCTATATTTATATAGTTGGTGTTTGTATATTCCTATAAAGTACTCAAAAACATTTTTCCTCTACCCGGATATTGTTAAAGAAAATATTTATAAGTCACATTAGCGTGTTCGCCGACTGAACAAGAATTCGTTTATCACATTACGTAGCCAACCCTCAAGAATGGTTTCCAAAACTTCTGTATTTTACTGTATAAATAATGCAAACAACTATTAACTACTTGGCATGGGCTGATTAGCAGTTCATAATAAGCATAAGTGGCAATTGCTTCAATGTTTGAGATGCTTTAGGATTTTACCGGGTGTATTAATCTCCATAGTATATTGTATAATTCCAAAATTTTGTTGGCGTGTTATATTTAAAACTTCATCACACATTTTTTTAGCTTCACTTGAAATGTTAATTAAGGCGTGAAGATTAAAGACTCGTAAATTTTACAAAATTACTACAAACTTTCATTGAGGTATGTATATAAATGAAACTATTTTAAGCAAGTAATTGGCAGTGCAGTGGAACGAATTCATTGATCACAATTTACGGCTCGAGTTGGACGTGAACATGCGATCCTCCAAATTGAGTGGCGTTTAATCAGGCAATGAAGTGGACTGTTGAAAAGTAGCATGTTATCACTGTAGATTGTGACTTGTATAGGCTACTAGCTGAAGTACCCGTGCTTCGCTACGCGTCATAAATAAATTAAAATGTGAAGGAGACAGTTAAAACAGGGGATAGGCGAGGTGCTGCGCAGAGGGAGATTAAGAATGGAATATTTTGTACAACTACACCGCTCGGCGTTGACCGTGTTTTATAGCACAAATTTAGGTTTTACTCGGTAACCGTTGGATATACCTTTCGGATAGAAAATGTAATTCTAAACCTCGTATATGCCATCAAAAGTTTGCTATTTCTTAGCGTTCTCTTTTTATTTGAAATAGAAATATGAAAGTTTGAAACCAAGGGGTGTAGTGACGTCACTAAATTGGTCGCCATCTTTAAATAGTACGAAGTATTGAAATCAAAAGTAGCCTATATGTTAACCAGGTAAATCAGCTACTTCCATGTAAAATTCATGTAAATCGGACCAGTGGCACTTGCGTGATTGAGTAATACACAGACACACACCATCTCATTTTTAGTCTCGCTTCGCTCGCGTCATAGTCGTGTCATATTGTTATTCGATGAAATGCAGATTTAACCCCGTTAACACGCCCTTAGAACTTGAATATCCAAAAATCCCTCCTTAGTAGACTTTTTCGACACACAACAAACAAACATAACCCCAAAATATCATTCTTCTAACTTTAATAGTTTTGGTTGGTCGATGAGAGTGAACATCCAAAAATCCTTCCTTAGTGGACGTTTTTCTTCCAGAATTTCACCCCTCCCCATTGGCCCCGTAAATTGCATTGATGAAAAAAAACGGTCCAACACATATTTAATTTATTTATTTATTTATTTATTTTTAAGCTGATTGATTTCCTCCGAGTTTCAAACTCCTCGCCTATGTCGTTTATGAGATACACGCTCCGTTAGGAATCTTTCAACCCCTACTTTTCATCCCTTTCACCTCATAATATACACTACATCTAAAAACCATTAGGCATGTGTCAGCTTATTTTTAATGATTAGTATATATGTCAAGTATCACATCCCCAAATGAAACCACTCGTGAGATATTGTTATTCAATGAAAAGCACGTTTACCCCCTTAACACCTCTTTAGAACCTGAATATCCAAAACTCTTTCCTTAGTGGACGTTTTCGACATACAACGAACATATCCCCAAAATTTCATGTTTCTAACTTCAATAAGTTTGGCTGGGCGATGATGAGTGAGTGAGTCAGTCAGGACATTTTCTTTCATTTATTTTTTATAATTTCACCCCACCCCATGAACCCCTTAAATTGGATTTATGAAACAAACGGTCGAACACATATTTACTTATTTAAAGCTGTTTTCCTCCTGAGTTTGATGAGTGAGTAAGTAAGTCAATCAGTAAGGACACTTTCTTTCCTGTTTTTTTTCCCAGAATTTCACCCCTCTTGAAGGGCCCGTTAAATTGGATTTATGAAAAAACGGTCGAACACCTATTTGCTTGTATTTTAAGCTGTTTTTTTTCCGCCGAATTTTAAACTTCTCGCCTATATCGTTTCAGAGATACACGCTCCGTTAAGAATCCCTCATCCCCCAATTTTCACCCCTTTCACCTCATAATATACAGCACATCGATAAACCCTTAGACATGTCTGATAATTTTTAATGATGAGTTTATATGCCGAGCTTTACATCCCCCAATGAAACCATTCAGGAGATATTGCTATTCAATGAAATGCAGGTCTACCCCCTTAACACCCCTTTAGAACCTGAATATCCAAAAATCGTCTCTTAGTGAGCATTTGCGGCCCTTGAAGAAGCTGCATACCAAATTTCATTCCAATCCGTTCGGTGGTTTCTGAGATTTCGTGATGAATGATTGAGTGAGTGAGTGGTATTTGACAAATATCTAGTAGATAGTGTCAAGTCTTTGTTATGGTAAACTCGGTTGACAGTGCTGTGTGAGCAGTTGAGTAACTAACGGGATTTCAAGTAAAGATCCTCATTTTCTATACCGGTAGTGCAGAGCAAAACTCGAATCCAGTCGACCGTGTCTCAACTTGAGCTATGTTGCCATGGAAATTCTCTGCCTTGCCATTCCTTCATGAGTATATTTTATGATTTGATTAGCCTGTGCTTGAGTGAAAATGGGCCGAAATCAGAAGAATGAGAAAGACTATCGAAAATTCATGTAGCCAGTGGTTCCTTCTGGGTCCTAAACTATGTGTATGCAAAATTTGGTTGAGATTGGTGAAACGGTGTAGATTTGTATACGGAACAGACCCACCCAACCACATACCTACCGACTTTCACTTTATATAAGATGTTAGTTATTGTGGTTTCAAGCAGCGGTACAGCGAGGTAATAGGCCTATTCCCCTACTTTCATATGAGTAGTGCACGTTATTTATGCCGTCATAAGCGTGGTTCTTGCTTATTACTTTACCTTTGTTGTTGTTATTGTTGTTTCTTCCTTTATTTCTTCCTTTCTTCCTTTCTTCCTTCATTTCTTTCTTCCTTTCTTTCTTCCTTTCTTCCTTTCTTCCTTTCTTCCTTCCTTCCTTTCTTCCTTCCTTCCCTTCTTCCTTTCTTCCTTCCTTCCTGTCTTTCTTCCTTTCTTCCTTTCTTCCTTTCTTCCTTTCTTCCTTTCTTTCTTTCTTTCTTTCTTCCTTCCTTCCTTTCTTCATTTCTTCCTTCCTTCCTTTCTTCCTTCATTTCTTCCTTTCTTTCTTCCTTTCTTCCTTCCTTTCTTCATTTCTTCCTTTCTTTCTTCCTTTCTTTCTTCTTTCCTTTCTTCCTTCCTTTCTTCCTTTCTTCCTTCCTTTCTTTCTTCCTTCCTTCCTTTCTTTCTTCCTTCCTACCTTCCGGGATTAGGACGTCGTAGTGCATTCTGGCTCATGTATATGTAGAATTTTATAACAACCTATGTTATTGTGATGTCTGTTGCTATGCTATCACATTACGTTTCATGAATCGTGACTTCACAATTGGTTGCTGGAGGAGCTGAAGGTGAAGGTGAAGGAGATTGAAGATTCTGAGCGGCAACAGTGATCACCACAGTTCTTGATCGAGTCTGTTCCTCAGTATGGTTATCATACGTGCATGCTCTTCAGTCGGTCAAGACGTACAGGCGAGCGGGTTAATGGCAATATATTCTGCACAAAATAATACATTGTATTACAAGATACAGGTTGCAGGATCGAATCCTTGTGCAGTCGGCTGGCATTTGAGGGTGAGCAAATGTGAGGGAGCCGTGTCAATAGATTTACTGGCACGTTAAAGATCTCCTTAAGGGCAAATTTCTGGCAACTCTGTATCTCTAAATGTTGCAGTAGTTAAAAGGAACGTAAAACCAATAACATTATCGGATTATACGCTAAGGTGTGTGTTTCACAAAACTCAAGCTCCTAAACCAGAGGGAGTTAGAAGGTGTGGTTCGTACTAAAATCTTCCAAATCGTCTCAATAGTACAGGAAAAATCTTGCATTTCTTTAAAAGTCAACGGAAATATATTGTTTATAAAGTGCCTTTAAAAAATAAACAAGACGATATCCCCTGCAGAACTGTGTCGCGTCCAGCCGCATAGCACTAGAGCAGGGTGAGTAGTCTATACACATGGGGCGCACACAACCCATTATGTGAGAGTTCTCGCATTGCTCCGCTAGTTACTATTATTGTTAATAGATACACCTTGGGGCAGATGACCTCACTGTTCCACCTCTTAAAAGAACACCAATCATCATCAACAAAGATACGTCTCGTTCCTCACATGGACATCCTCAAATAGAGGATAGGACAGTACTTACTGTATTTATACAAGTAACCAACCCGCAAATAAACAGTTACGCTACTTTAGTCACCACAGAAATTATAGGCCAAATTCAGCTCACACCCAAGCGCATGGGGCTGATTTACTAGATGTCCCAAGGAGTGTGGAAAAAGCCGAGAAAAAAACACAGTTCTAGCCCTTTCAGGCTAGGAACTTAATGTTGAAAATTAAGATTTTAGGATAACGAAATATCAGAGAAGAGATTAAAACAATCAAACTTTAATTTTAATTTAAATCTGTAGAAGTAGTTTCATTTTAAAAAAGAAGCGTTCTTAGTATGTTTTTTTTTCAGAATATAATTTAAGTCAGAAGTAATTTTCAAAATGTTATTTTGATATATGATAGAGCTGTTCGCGCAATACGATACCGGTACCATATTAGCATACTGAACTTCTATGGCCAACGTCACGGGTTCAAACCTGGCCGAAGTCGTCGGATTTTTAAGAGAGTTAAAAATCCCTCAGTATGATTTCCTTCGGAGGGGAAGTAAAGACGGCGGTCTCATGTCATAGATTTATGTCTTGATAAAGAATCTTCCACTAATTACACTTGTGTCAAGATAAATTATAGGTTTAGTTTTAGTGGCTAGCATTCATGGCTGTCGCCCCAGTGGTCTGGATATGAATCCCTACTCTGTTAATAAATGTAATTCAGGTCTAAAAGCTGGAACAGGGTACACTCAGCATCAGGAGGAAAATCTGAGAAGAGATAGGTTCGATTCCTGAAAATAGCTTTCCGTGGTTTCCCAAGTCTTCTACAGGCAAATTCGGGAATGGTTCCTATCTTAAGGACAATACCGCATAAACTGTCTGAGTGGGGTTCAATTAGGTGGAAACCAGGGACGTAGTCTCGCCTATGCTGATGACCTAGTTGTAATGAACAGATGTAGGGAATATTATAAGAAAATGAAAATTTCAAAGACGAATGTTATGTTGGTAGGGAATAAACACAAGAAAATAAAATGTCAGGTGAGAGGAACTAAATTGGAGCAGGTGGAACATTTTATGATGATGATGATAATTCTTGTTTTAAGGAGCCTAACATCTGGGTTATCGGCCCTTAATGATCTGGCTGACAGAGAAAATGACAATGAAACGGAAACCATAACGATAGCGAACTGAGATTGATAATACTGACAAAGGATTGAAAAAGTAGATTGAAAACACGCACTAAACGCAGGTTAGAGTAAAAAAAAACAATTGACAAAGTGCAATTTAGATTCAAAATACTTACAAAATGCAATTTGGATTGACAATAATTACAAAATGCAATGTAGATTGAAAATAATTACAAAATGAAATTTAGGTTCAAATATCCAAAATATGTCAACCCCCGCTCCCAAAGACTTGCAAAATGCAATTTAGATTTTCAATACATACAAAATGCAATTGAGGTTGAAAATACTCTCAAAATGCAATTTAGATTGAAAATACATACAAAATGCAATTTAAATTGAAAAGAAACTTACATTATGTAGGCCTAGTGTAGATAAAAAAATTCACAAATGGTAATTTAGATAAACGGGCAACAATTTCACAAAAACAGTCCGGGAATCTTAAAAGAGAAAAGGAAATATAATTAAAAGAAAAAGAAGGCTGAAGGAGAGAAGGAGAGATCACGAAATATAAGAGAAGTGAAAGACTCCCTAGGCCTCGGATACCCTAATACCGTCGGGGCTGGAAAAGAATATGAGTTGACCAAGGGAGTTCGAGAGGAAATAAAACAGAGAGGAGCCCGGCACAAGTAAGTGGAAGCAATGCCGGACTCAGCTGGGGTCCCCTGGTCGCCAACCCACGTCCAACAAGTTGTGAGCCCCTGGAGGGGAAGCTCGCAGACTGAACGCTGAAAAGTAGAAGAATCAAATGAAAATGAAATGAAAATCCACATCCTGCTTCCAGTCTCTGACCGGGTCAGGGAATGGAATGGATGAAACCCCCATCTAGCGGCGAGGATATGAACTGTGCCGGCTGCCGAAGCCTGTCGCACTCCTCTGAGGCAATGATTAAATGAATGACAGATAAAATGAAATGATAGTTGCTGGAATGACATTTTTGACAGGGAAAACCGGAGTACCCGGAGGAAAACCTGTCTGCCTCCGCTTTATCCAGCACAAATCTCACATGGAGTGACTGTGATTTGCACCACGGACCCAGCGGTGAGAGGCCGGCGTGCTGCCGCCTAAGCCACGGAGGCTTACATCAAATGAAAATGAATGAATTTAAATAAGATAAACAGGTGCACAGTGCTAATCAGTAATTGGCTTTGTAAGTACACTTGGTACACGGCGGATAAGGCTTGTCGTGGGCCGGACCGACCCGACCCCACTCGGTAACGAACAACCAGCCTGATACAAAGCGATCGCTCACTTTGACGTTCAGCCACGCTCCGCCAGTCAAAGTCCTCAATCTCGTGGAGGCAGGACAGAGGACCGTCGTGCTTCACTCGTCCGTGTTGTCGCTCACTAGCGTACAGGGAAATGGTATTAGACGAGAAGCTCGAAAACTATTAGAGTAGTGTACAACATTCTGAGTGGATGACCTCCTGCTAGGTGTCCTTTTCAAGTAGCCTACTGGGACATCCTAGGCGGTCTTTTAGTGGACATATGCATTTTAATCAAGTACACGGTAACACTACAAATATATAGAATATAAACCGAATAAAAATATTACAAATTCTTTTGCCTCGTAGCGAAGGAGCGGTCTCGGTGGCTTAGTTGGTAGCATGCTGAACTCCTATGCCCAAGATCACGAGTTCAAACCTGGCCCTAGTCGTCGGATATTTTAAGAGCGTTAAAAATCCCTCAGTAGTCACCTCCGTAGCGTAGCGGTCAGCATGGTTAGCTGCCGCCCCGGAGGTCCTGGGTTCGATTCCCGGCTCTGCCACGAAATTTGAAAAGTGGTATGAGGACTGGAACGGGGTCTACTCAGCCTCGGGTGGTCCAAATGAGTAGAGGGGGTTCTATTCCCACCTCAGCCATCGTCGAAGTGGTTTTCTGTGGTTTCCCACTTCGTCTTCGGGCAAATGCTGGGATGGTACCTACTGTAAGGCCACGGTCGCCTCCTTCCCTCTTCCTCGCCTATCCATCCCAATCTTCCATCCCTTCCCATCCCACATGTGGCCCCTGTTCGCTTTGCAGGTGAGGCTGATCACACCTCCCCAGTTGTATCCATCCCGACCAGATGTTCCAGGCTCCAGGACACTGCCCATAGAGACGGTAGTGGTGAGTTCCCTCGCTGAGTCGGTGGGAACCACCAACCTACAGGGTAAATTGACTAAATTAAAAAAAACTCAGTATGCCGGCGGTCCCATGTCATGATTTATGGCATGTTAAAGAACCTTTCACTAATTACACCTGTGTGAAGCTAAACTATAGGTTAAACATTTGACAAACGCTCTTAGGTTCCAACGTTCGTCGCCAGGAGCCGACTGCGATGGTATCTGGTAACCAAGTTCTGAACTAGTAGTCGTTTGGCGGTAAAAGTTGGAACTACTTGAAAAAATGCAATGTCTGCAGTCCTTACTTGAATTGAAAACAGGTAACACACACTAATACAGTCATCACAATTAACACCGGTTATCAGACATATTCTACACACACCCAAAGTACACGGGACTACATGACCGCGTTGTCGCAGCCCCTAAACTGAGAACCAACCAACATCGGAGCGAAGGGGAACGTGGTGGCAAAGCGGTCAAGCTGGTCGGGGTTAAAACTGGGGAGGTGGGACCAGCACCTCACCCACGCAGTCTCACCTACAAAGCGAACAGGGGCCTCATGAGGGAAGGGAGGGGAAGATTGGGAGGGATAGGCAAGGAAGAGGGAATGAGGCAGTCGTGGCCTTACGGTAGCTACCATCCCGGCATTTGCCCGGAGACGAAGTGAGAAACCACGGAAAACCACTTCGAGGCTGAGGTGGGAATCGAACCCTCTCTACTCATTTGGACCACCCGAGGCTGAGTATACCCCGTTGCAGTCCTCATACCACTTTTCAAATTTCGCGGCAGGGCCGGGAATCGAACCTCCGGGGTGGCAGCTAAGCACGCTGGCCACTACACTACGGAGCTGACGAATATAAATATTACATTTTTTGTTGTCTCGGTGCGAAAAACGCAGCGGTCAAGCTGTTGGCCTCTCATCACGGGGGACTGGGTTTGAATCCCGGTCATTGCATGTGAGATTTTCAAAGTGTAATGCCATGTCCTTTGGTGCGGATTCCATGTAAAAAGGAGGTCCCGTGGCAAATAATCGCGAGATTAACGATCACATAAAACTACAATCTTCCTTTTCCTTACTCTTTTATAAGATAGGTTGGTTGGTTCCTCAGTTTAGGGGCTGCCAAAACGCGGTCATGTAGCCCGGCGTACTTTGGGTGTGTGTAGAATCTGTCTGATAACCGGCGTTAATTGGATGGCTATATTAGTGTGTGTTATCTGTAATTCAGGTAAGGGCTGCAGACGACCAATTTCAAGTAGTTCCTACTTTTGCTACCAAATGCAACCGTCAACGACAACTACCTGTGAACTTGGCTGCTAGATGCCACCACAACCGGCACCTGGCGAAAAACGTTGGAAATTAATAGAGCTTAAGTCAAATCTAGTCGCCTCCGTAGCGTACCGGTCAGCGTGGTTAGCTGCCGCCCCGGAGGTCCTGGGTTTGATTCCCGGCTCTGCCACGAAATTTGAAAAGTGGTATGAGGGCTGGAACGGGGTCTACTCAGCCTCGGGTGGTCCAAATGAGTAGAGGGGTTTCGATTCCCACCTCAACCATCCTCGAAGTGGTTTTCCGTGGTTTCCCACTTCATGTTCGGGCAAATGCCGGAATGGTCCCTACAGTTAGACCACGGCCACCTCCTTCCCTCTTCCTTGCCTATCCCTCCCAATCTTCCCCTCCCTTCCCTCATGAGGCCCCTGTTCGCTTTGCAGGTGAGGCCGTCAGGACGTGGTGCTGGTCACACCTCCCCAGTTGTATCCACTCTGATCAGATGTTCCCAGCTCTAGGACACTGCCCGTAGAGGCGGTAGAGGTGAGTTTCCTCTCTAAGTCCGGGGGAGCCACCAATCTAAAGGGTAAATTCAATTTTTTAAAGTCAAATCTAGCTTAACTTAATTGTAGTTAGTGGAAGGTTGTTTTAAATGACACAAATCTATGGCATAGGCCGTAGGGTTTACTTTCCCTCCAAAGGAAGGCATACTGAGGGATTATTAACGCTCTTAAAAAAACTGAAGGTTCCGTCCGGTTCGAACCAGTGATCTTAGGCATAGAAGCTCAGCATGCTACCAACTAGGCCACCGAAGCCGTTCTGCCTTGGTCTCGGAGCGAGGACGACGTGCCCATGGACGATCCAACACTGAATATGTCTGTTGATACCTGCTCCACACTCGCGACACGTCACTTTTGTTTGCAACTCCTGTCTGCGTTATAATAGGCCTTCCTGGATCAGTGCGACGATGGGTGCCCTGTTAAACTGTGTGATGGATCGCCTAGGACTGATCACATGCACCGAATACGACCGGGCATTGATAGGAGTAGACAGCTGAAAATTGTAAAAGCGATTGGTCGCTGGAAAATATGCGAGCACGCGGATGTTTCAAAACGATACACTGTGGAAGTGTAGGAAGCCCAAAACTAGGCTACGTTTATTGTCATATCTAATCGTCCTTATGACACACTTTTTTGATGTAGGTGGCCATATTATTGTGGCATAGCTGGACGGAACCAAATTCTTTATAGCAAGTAAAGATAAAATGCATTGAAATGGAAGTTTTTTGTGAAGATGATGATGATAATTGTTGTTTTAAGGGGCCTAACATCTAGGCTATCGGCCCCTAATGGTCTGCGTGATGGGGAATATGACGATGAAGTGGAAGCCATAACGAAATCCAAGGTAGAGCGAAAACACGTACCAAATGTAACTGAAAGCACTCACAAAAGGTAAGTTAAAGGAAAAAGACTCACAAAGTAGAATTTGGATGGAAACGACGCACAAATTGGAGTTTACATTCAAAATACTTACAAATACCCACAAAATGCAATTTAGATTCAAAATGCCACCGAAGATAGAAACTACTTGTAAAAAGCGATTGAGGTTGAAAATGCTTACAAAATGGAACTGAAATTCAAAACACTCACAAAATGTCGGCGCCCGCGATGCAAAATATTTACAAAATACAATTGAAATTCAAAATACTCGCAAAATGCAAGTGAAAATCAAAATGCTTACAAAATGTAATTTAGATTGAAAGTAGGTGCAAAATGCAATTTAGATTGAAAAAATTCACAAAGCGGAATTTAGATTGAAAATACGTACAACATATAATTGGAAGTGAAAAGATGTACAAAATATAAATGAAAAATAAGACTGAACCCTCGAAGAATGAGGGATCCGGAAAGATGAGACAAGGGTCAATTAAGGCGGGAAAGGAAGAGAGTCCCTAGGCCACGGATCCCCTAATATCACGGAGTCGGAAGAGAACAAGACTTGACCAAGGGAGGCTGACAGGAAAGAAGACGGAGAGGAGCCTGGCACAAGTAAGTGGAAGCAATACCGAACTCAGTGGTCGCCAACCCACGTCCCAGTAGATGTGAGCCCCTGGGGGAGGGGTTGAGTTCGAGTCTCCGTATCAGGACATTTCTAGGTTGTATTTTGTCATATAGGCCTATTCACAAACTGTGCTACAGGAGGATATATTATAAGCCAACATCGTATACATTTACTGATTTTTCTCGCTTTTAACTTGAAAGTGCTTTTATCATTTTATTTTCTATCAAACAAAAGGCATTAGGCTATACGCGTTAGGCCAATTATTAGGAAAGCAAACCGGTGTAGTGCCGAAACTTACTCTGGTTGGTTCTTAAGTTTAGGGGCTGCGACAACGTGGTCATGTAGCCCCGTGTACTTTGGGTGTGTATAGAATCTGTCTGATAACCGGTGTTAATTGTGATGACTGTATTAGTGTGTGTTATCTGTTTTTAGCCTACTTTCGATTTTTGCAAAAAATGAATGTAGACTTATGAGATCATTATAGGGCCAAAAAATGTGTGTATGTCTGTGTGTGAGTCTGTGTGTGAGTGTGTGTACTCTGAATGTCCATCCCCCCCTATCAATTCGAACACGGTGAAACCGAATTCAACGAAATTTGGTACAGAGGTAGAACAAGCAAAGGGCTCCTCAGTGTCATGTTTTATATCGCTGCCATCTTGAAGAAAATGTAATGGCGGCCACCCAAATGTTCAAAGCTTAAATCAAATTACGACTAAACTAATCATCCGATATCTACCAAATTTTGCAACTACATATAGTCGTATGGCGAGCGTCTTTTGACCAAACTAAAAGGTCATCAGTCCAATAGTTTTCAGATGGCGGCCATGTATGTGTGCAAATCGATTGCCCTTATCAATTCAACACGGTGAAACCGAATTGAACGAACTTTGGTGCAGTGGTAGAGCAGACGCAAGAAAAGCTTGCCGAAAAACGCTGCGCAGATCTCCGGCCATGTTCGGGTGTTCGTGAGTGTTCGGTAGTGGCATACAACGCCCCTCCCACTTCCCGGCAGTAGCTGGCTAACAGCAGTTCTGAACGGATCGTCTGCTGAACTGTGACTGGGGTTCAAGTGAGATCTTTTTCCGGGAAGATGATGTGGGTGCGCGCTCACATTGGACATTATGGTACGAGGCATTGTCAATCACTACAGAATTGGTTGGCAAATTGGGAATTAATTTCTCTGTCAGATATTTTTCGTAATTTCCATAGTTCGTCTCATCGTGATAGTCCCCTGTTGTTTGGTTGGATTTGAAAACCAACAAAGCATTTGGAACGAAACCTGCATCTGAACCGGCATGTACCACTATTAATCTTTGCCCTTTCGAGATAGGTGACTTCAGTCCATGAAGAGAACCGTCACTCCAAGCCCTTGGCTTAGTGTGCAAACTATGCAAACATGTCTCATCAGTGTAAACAATAGGCCTACCTTGTTGTCGGTACTGCCTTATGCTCTGTAAGTACTGCATACTTAGGAGCCTTATGTCAGGCTTCTCCATAAGTATTCTACGCATGTCTTCTGTCTTCCTCCATCTAAAGCCTAAGCCTCGAACTATCTTGCTTAATGTTCGTACCCCACCTTTAAAATGTATATCTTCAGCCAGTTTTCCACGGATCTTTTCCAGCGTTGGCCCCTCGCCTTTGGTATTGTGAAAATTATGAATCGTACGCCTGACCACGCATTTATCAAAATCGTCTAACTTACGACAGATTTTGGTCTTCTCTTTACAGGCGTTGAAAATGAATCCACTTCACAACTTTCAATTCTTTTGGCGCCTTGTATTATATTCCGCACCGACCTTTCTGACACACCTGTTGCTTCAGCCACTTTATTTTGGATTACGCATATGTTTCCAACGAGATGTGTTTCGATTTTCATAAATTTATACACATTATAAATAACTTCCCTAGTTTGACTGTGTAAAGTTTTGGCACTCCCTAATTTAGAGCGAAACGGTGGCATTGCTAAGTACACTGAATATTATACACAATTTTCAAGACTTTAGGTATTCAACAAACACACTTTCAGCTACGTAATATACATAAAATAGTAATAATACACACACACGTGTGATGCCTCCTGCTCTCTGCGTTTGGTTTACTGCTGTAGACCGTCTCGGAGCGAGCTGCGTTCTTGAAGAGTTGAGTGAGCAGTGAGCCCGGTAATCAGCATTACAGGAGCCCCGCAATGAGCATTAAAATACGCCGATTGATATTGGTATCTGCGCATCGTTGAGTTTCGGCAAATTTTTCTTGCGTCTGCTCTAGCACTAGCAAAAGGCACCTCAGGGACATGCTTTATATCGCCGCCATCTTGACGAAAACGTAATGGCGGCCACCCATATGTTAAAAGCTTAAATTATATTACGACCAACCTTATCATCTGGTCTCTACCAAATTTTGCAACCTTATACCTTTATGTATGAAAAATCTTTTGACTAAACTGCAAGGTCATCAGCCCTATACATTGCGGATAGTGGCCATGTATGTATGCAAATCAATTCCCCCTATCTATTCAAACACGGTGAAACCGAATTGAACAAAATTTGGTACAGAGGTAGCACTAGAAAAGGACACCCCAGTGTCTTGTTTTATATTGCCGCCATCTTGACGGAAACGGAATGGTGGCCACACAAATGATCAAAGCTTAAATCAAGTTACGACTAACCTAATCATCCGATATCTACCAAATTTTGCAACTACATATAGTCATATGGCGAGCGCCTTTTGACTAAACTACAAGGTCATCAGACCAATAGTTTTCAGTTGGAGGCCATGTGTGTGTGCAAATCGATTACCCTTATCAATTCAAACACGGTGAAACCGAATTCAACGAAATTTGGTACAAAGGTAGCACTAGCAATGGGCACTCCAGTGCCGTGTTTTATATCGCCGCCATCTTGACAAGAACGCAATGGCAGCCACCCAAATGTTAAAGTCTTGAATCAAATTACGACCAATTTGATCATCTGATCTCCACCAAATTTTGCAGCATTATACCTTTATACATGAAAAAATCTTTTGACTAAACTGCAAAGTCATCAGCCATATACATTGCGGATGGCGGCCATGTATGTGTGCAAATAGATTCCTCCTATCTATTCAAATACGGTGAAACCGAATTGAATAAAATTTGGTACAGAGGTAGCACTAGCAATGGGCACTCCAGTGCCATGTTTTATATCGCCGCCGTCTTGACAAAATCGCAATGGCAGCCACCCAAATGTTAAAATCTTAAATCAAATTACGACCAATCTAATCATCTGATCTCTACCAAATTTTGAAACATTATACCTTTATGTATGAAAAATATTTTGACTAAACTGACTATACATTGCGGATGGCGGCCATGTATTTGTGCAAATCGATTCCCCCTATCTATTCAAACACGGTGAAACCGAATTGAACAAAATTTGATACAGAGGAAGCAATAGCAAAGGGCACCTCAGTGTCATGTTTTATATCGCCGCCATTTTGACGGAAACGTAATGGTGGCCACCCAAATATTAAAAGCTTAAATCAAATTACGACCAACCTAATAATTTGATCTCTACTAAATTTTGCAACAACATACCTTTTTATTGGAAGCATCTTTTGACTGAACTACAAGATCTTCAGCCCAATAGTTTGCAGATAGCGGCCATGTATGTGTGCAAATCGATTCCCCATATGAATTCAAACACGGAAAAACCGAATTGATTTTTTTTTACAGAGGTAGCACTAGCAAAGGGCACCTCATATTCAAGTTTAATATCCGTATAGCACGTTGTATTTCAACAAGCTTCTACAACCAACATTCAATTATACTCCTTGAAAAGGACAAAGAGTTATAACAATACCCATGCTTTTAGGAGAAAGTAGGCTATATGTTCTTTGCTGAACATCTTGTTTAATTCATGTAAGGACAGCAGACTTTTGAATTTTTCAAATAGTCCCTACTTTTGCTGCCAAACGCTACCGTCAATGACTACTAGTTCAGAACTTAGCTACCAGACGCCACCACAGTCGGCTCTTGGCAACAAACGTAGGAACCTAAGAGCGTTGTTTACATTCTTAACTTATCCAATTTAGCTTCACACAGGTGTAATTAGTGGAAGGTTCTTTAACATGCCATCAATCTATTACATGGGACCGCCGGCTTTAGTTCCCCTCCGAAGGAAGGCATACTGAGGGATTTTTAACGCTCTTAAAAATCCGACGATTTCGGCCAGATTTGAACCCGCGATCTTGGGCATAGAAGGTGGCTACCAACTATTCCACCGAAGCCGCCGAACTTACTCTATTCTGAAATTAAATATATCATCGTTTGTTCTTTTGTGAGTGGAGTATGGCACACGAATGTCTTAATTAGAAGGAAATAATTCACAGAAAATTATCGACTGGAAATCATTAATTTAAATCATTTCCAGCTGTGTTATGTCAATTAATGGCCAAGGCTGATCTGCTAGGATCCCACAAAGACACATTCTCTTCATCTGGAACCCACAGTAGCTCGCATCTAGTGGGACGTGGATTGGCGACCACGGGATCCCCAGCTGAGTCTGGTTGCTTCCACTTACTTGTGCCGGGCTCCTCTCCGTCTACTTTCCTGTGGAACTAACTTGGTCAACTCTTGTTCTCTTCCGACCCCGACGGTATTAGGGTATCCAAGGCCTAGGGAGTCTCTTCCTTTCCCGCCTTAATTGGCCCTTGTCTCATTTTTCCTGACACCCACCTTCTGCGAGGGGTCAGCATTCTTTTTCTTTTCATGTTATCTCCTGCCTTCTGCTGAAGGCCCTGAAGGAGGCAGGGTGTATGTAGCCCCACCACTTATGGTGCACCCTGGATAGGCTATTGCTACACCCTCAGGGGCTCACGGCTGGTGAGTTCGGGAGTTTCCGACCCTGAGGGATTCCTGATCTGGGTCCGTTTCTTTCCCCTTTATCCACTGACTTCGATGCGGGCCCTCTCCTCACTCCCTTTCCTATCTGCCTTTCATGGCACTTCTTCCTTCCAAGTCCCTCAATCCTCATTCTTCGAGTGTTGAGGGCATTTCATTTCTTCCTGTCCTTTATTTGCCTTACCCTTTATTTGTTTACCATTTCTTCTTCTAGTCTGTAAGTCTGTAGTTAGTATTAGTTATAGTTTTCATTCTCATCTCATCTTTCACTATCACCCAAACCATTAGGGGCTGATAACCTAGATGTTAGGCCCCTTAAAACAACAATATATCATCATCTTCATGTGGATACAGGAAATATATGCATTGTTGAAGATTCTGTGAGCCAATTAACAATAAATAAGTAGGTTATGTTTAACTTTACTAACAATTTGGCCACCTGTGTGCACCTAATAGCCGCACTATGCAATAACAACCTCGTGTCAGGCGATAGTTAACATGACAAAGGAAGTAGCTTACAGTTTGCATACTTCACACAGATAACGCGGTGCATTGAACTTATAACGACCACTCAGGTCAGCTACTTGGAATCGATCCAGGATATCTGATGTGCCTAGTGTTCCATATTAAACTTTATGTTCGACGATGTCGATATGTAAATATTATATGTCAGAAATCTACTTCATAATGGGTGTCAATAAAGTACTACTTTTCATTATAACACAGATTTTTTCAACCAATCAGAGCTCAATATTTTCATTCATTAACCAATGAGGAAAGGATAGCTTCTGACATGCACTCAAAATCCGACATGTCCGACATGAATTACATGATTTGAAAGTTGACAATGTTGCCTATAATGGATCAACCATTGTAGTTGCACAAACTGGGCAATATTGAAAAAGAAATAGCACAGTACCTTAATATCCGCAACTCTAATTTCTACACATTCGAGAGATTTCGCCGACAATTTTAGTGAGTGCCGTTCGTTGTTGACATAAACACACCAGAACGTCATGGAGGAAGCAGGCGTATGCCATTATTTCCACGGAAATTATAATCCAGCTCCCTATTCAGTAAATGGATTTCTTATGCGAAACCTTTCCGCCAGATACCGTCACTGTTCTATTTGGACCTCAATTGATTTGCATTCCGTTGACATTTTATACGCATCGAATTTGAAGAATAACTAGTTGATAATACGATACATTTTAATTTTAAAGCGTTTATAACAGCCTATTTTGTGTTATTTGACCAACATAACAAAATTATCTAACTTAGTACTTGTGCGCTATCTGTTGGTGTTACTTCAGAAATAACAATGTTTCAAAGCTTTGGGACTCATTACTGAGTAGAGATCAAATGCTGCGCCCACACATTTCCCAAGGAGAAATCAATCTCGACAGATATTTATGCATATTTATGTTAGAACATATAATAAAGTTATAATTATCGTCGAACATAAACTGCCTATAACGGTAATTAAGACACTCGTATGAAAATTCCCGTGGGCCGTGGGCTTCGGGGTGTGTTGAACTTGTCTAATAGCTCGTGCTATTGTGGTGACTATAATAATGTCTGTATTTGTCAGATTCGGATTAGGAAGAAGGTGGCCGTGGTCTTACGTTAGGAAACATCTCAGCATTTGTCTTGAGTAAAAGCAACAGCTGAGTCAACTTCATGCGGGCTATGGAAGACCATGGGGAAGTGGAAGTTATAGGCCTCCACATTTCGTGATATCGGCACTAGATGGGATGGAGTTGTTAACTCCATGCTCGGCCATGGAGGACCATGGAGCAGTGGAAGTTAGATGCCTCCACATTTCGTGATATCGACACTAGATGGGATGGAGTTGTAAGCTCCATGCTCGGCCATGGAGGACCATGGAGCAGTGGAAGGTAGAGGCCTCCACATTTCGTGATATCGGCACTAGATGGGATGGAGTTGTTAACTCCATGCTCGGCCATGGAGGACCATGGAGCAGTGGAAGTTAGAGGCCTCCACATTTCGTGATATCGGCACTAGATGGGATGGAGTTGTAAGCTCCATGCTCGGTCATGGAGGACCATGGAGCAGTGGAAGGTAGAGGCCTCCACATTTCGTAATATCGGCGCTAGATGGGATGGAGTTGTAAGCTCCATGCTCGGCCATGGCGGACCATGGAGCAGTGGAAGGTAGAGGCCTCCACATTTCGTGATATCGGCACTAGATGGGATGGAGTTGTTAACTCCATGCTCGGCCATGGATGACCATGGAGCAGTGGAAGTTAGAGGCCTTCACATTTCGTGATATTGGCACTAGATGGGATGGAGTTGTAAGCTCCATGCTCGGCCATGGAGGACCATGGAGCAGCGGAAGGTAGAGGCCTCCACATTTCGTGATATTGGCACTAGATGGGATGGAGTTGTAAGCTCCATGTTCGGCCATGGAGGACCATGGAGCAGTGCAAGTTAGAGGCCTCCACATTTCGTGATATCGGCACTAGATGGGATGGAGTTGTAAGCTCCATGCTCGGCCATGGAGGACCATGGAGCAGTGGAAGTTAGAGGCCTCCACATTTCGTGATATTGGCACTAGATGGGATGGAGTTGTAAGCTCCATGCTCGGCCATGGAGGACCATGGAGCAGTGGAAGGTAGAGGCCTCCACATTTCGTGATATTGGCACTAGATGGGATGGAGTTGTAAGCTCCATGCTCGGCCATGGAGGACCATGGAGCAGTGCAAGTTAGAGGCCTCCACATTTCGTGATATCGGCACTAGATGGGATGGAGTTGTTAGATCCATGCACGGACATGGAGGACCATGGAGCAGTGGAAGGTAGAGGCCTCCACATTTCGTGATATCGGCACTAGATGAGATGGAGTTGTCAGCCTTTGCTCTCAGGAATAAGCCTGGTAGTCATTTCTGTGAACTTCAGGGTCATTTCCGTTTCTGAAAGGGGTAATTTTGCTTCTAAAATCCATTACCTTGATGGGAATGGGATGGAGCCCCTTTCAGCAAGAAGCTGAGCGACTGGGCTATGCAGTACCCATTTATCTTGAGTACAAGTGACGACTTATACGGTTACCCAACCCACCTCTTCTCACTTTTCTCTGACGAAGCTGAGTGTATCCCTACAGTTCTTTTTCTCGTATCTTCCTTCCGTAACTAAGTTTGCTAGTCCTGGGTTCCTTGGAATATGTTCTACCAACCTATCTCTCCAAAAGAATCTCTCTTCTCCCACTCGTCTCAATACCTCTCCAATTGTTACTTTATCTACCCATCTGATCTTCATCATTCTCCTCCCCCTTTCTGCTGCACCTAGAGTCCAAGTTGGACTTCCATAGAGCGCCACGCTCCAGACAAATGCTTTCAAAAATGACTTACTAATACCTAAATCTTTATTTCATGCCAACAGGTTTCTTTTCCGTAGAAAATTTGTCCTTTTCTGAGCAAATATTAAAATATCCTCCAATATATAAAAATTAACTTTTTATATTAAAATCAAGTATAGCCCATTGAACCCGCTGAGCTAAGGTTCATGTGATATTTTTCATGACAACACATTTATGATGGGATGTTTTACCTTTGAACACACCAAGAAAACAACTAGAAGCTGAGAGCTTATACTATTCTCTTTGGAGTAGCGGAGAATCGCACTTTTGAATTTGGTGAAGTCGGCTAATTATTTATCAGAGGTCTTATTAATCAACTTTACCTTTCTACGAGACTCAGAATATTCCATTTCGTCATTCAGTATTTTTGAAACATTTTGGAGAATGTTTTTTCACTTTAAGGTATGGTAATATCATTGCAGATACGCAAGAAGGGATGTGAATAGTCGCTCAAGGACTTAGTTTGACGACTTGATTCCACGAGGAACACAGTTCCGTACACTACGTCTTGAGAATCCGCCCGGTGGAGGCGTGTTGAAATACCCGTCGTGTAAGACGTGGGAAAAGTCCGCTTTATAGCGAGGAATTTTTATCAAGTGTCATCGAGCACCATTGCACTGTGCATCACGATTTGTAAAGTGTAGTGATCAGCACAAATGGCGTTGTGAACTTATTTGAAACATATTGTGAATTTTCTACGATTCTGTAGCACCACATTTTTGTACCCACGAGATTTGTGGAGGGCTAAATCCTAGTGTTAAATATACATGTAATCGTGGTAACGTTGCATTAAACGAGTGTTACACTAAATACTCATCGTATATAAATTGCTGCGGTGGATTTATCCGCATGAATTCGACGCCAATTTCACGGATGCCACGTGATTGCAAAAGTAGAGTCTGTGCACATGTGAACCAGCAGATCAGTGCATGGCCAAAGTGTAGAGGCTGTGTTGATAGATATATGTGTAACGCCTGTGATAGCTACAAAGCACACCGCAATTTTCAAGTACTGATGAAATACATGATGTCTAATATTACCGACCACGTGTTCGACATTTATAACACCATGTTCGAGTCGGAGACAATGGGCTAAGTACCGTTATGGTATGAGGGAGACGTCTCGGACGGAACGAGCATGATTTGGAACTTCAAGAACGTCGAACGAGAAGGAAGGAATCGAGGATGCCTTTCCTAGGCATGTCCAACCCATTCACGATGTCAACTACAGGGACAGACCGAACCCTGGTCTTTAGGAGAGCCAAGATGGAAGTTCTGATACGGACGATGCCAATCCTGAAAGCCAGAGGTGCTTTTGTTTAACCCTTGTCGTTGGACAGAGAGCTAAGTGTGGGCTCCTTCATATCGTGAGTTTGTACAACCCTTCTTTGTTCTAGTCATTGGTGGTATAGTTAGATTAGTGTAGATTGTAAATCAGCCGAACTTAGTGACAGCCATTTCATAGGTAGGGAATGTAATTAGTATAATTAGATGTTATTTATCCACAGTGATTGTGAGCCACCCTTGGGTTTGATATTTTGTTCAACCCTGGTGCAACCTGATGGACGTCATAGGACGCCAATTCCTGCCTATTGCTAAACGTGACCGTAGTCATTTCAAGGCTACTTTGTTTAACCCTATCTGGGGTGATTTTTGAGTCTTAGCAGACTCCTGTTACGGCAAACTGATGCCATGATTATAATTCTTTAACTGCACTCATAGCAGACAGTCAATGTTACGCCCCTGACTTCATTAGAGAAGTCGTATCATTTAGGTAATCGACTGTAATTACCAGTTTTGTAACTGCATTTATATTTCATTCAGGATGTGCTGAAAAGCCATCCAGGTCAAGTGTAGACCTTGCAAGTAAAAGGGATGTTTCGTTGTAGCCTAGCATCGAACCCA
Source organism: Meconema thalassinum (assembly GCA_946902985.2). Lineage (NCBI taxonomy): Eukaryota > Metazoa > Arthropoda > Insecta > Orthoptera > Tettigoniidae > Meconema > Meconema thalassinum. The sequence continues at coordinate 502,547,688 of OX336393.1, read as the reverse complement.
GTTCCCAACGTATCATTAAGCAAATCCAGCAGAGTGGAGTTTGCGCCATAATATTATTTTGTTTGTGTCAAGTGTGATGACACGTGATTATTTGAATGTTTGGTACAAGACACTAATGAAGTATTTCATCTTTGAGAGCAAAGAGCTCCAGCAATGAGTGACATTGCTATCTTTTAAACGTCTTTGCTATGAAAGACAGAGTTACAGTATATGTTTGTATTCAGCTTTATAGCGTGCTCTTAATGCACACATTCTTTGATGTTTATAACCTATGGTAAAGGTATATGAGGCCAGTTTCATAGTTATTTTCTTGCCTGAATTGCCGGCCCAGTCAACGTGTTGTGTCTAATAGTGCAGGGAGCCTGCAACTTGCTGTGACACGGACAGGTTTGTGAATATTTCCCAGCGCATGAGTGAGAGCGCTTGCTTCCAAGTGAGACAGACTTATATTAACACAGGACAGAATGCTTGTAGCATTCATTTATTTTTCATTGCATTGATAGCTCATGGAACCCAGTGTCCATATCTGTATCTGCTCACATGTTCTTTAGATTGTCATTTGTTAGTTAAACGCCTTTTGCGTGTACCGTTGTTTCGACGAGTACAGTTATGTCAGGATTCTTATTTTATGTTGAAGGCTAGCCCCTTGATGAGGGTTTTTCATGTGTGAAGGTATTTTGTGTACCATGTCCGGGACTGTTCCCGTAGACCAGATATTTAGGGAGGGTAACTGATGTGTCCAGGCCCGTCCCAGAGTTATTGAACGCGAGCTGCGCGCCGCTGGTAACTTGTGTTATTGTGTGTCCGAGTTGTTATTGCTCGTTGATTATATTCCGACTTTTGAGTCGAGGCTTTATGGCAGAGATGATCTCATTGAGACGCTCCGTGCCAGGCTAGTCAGCTGTTATTCGCCATAAATCAACGATAATTTAAACCGACATCTTAATAATAAAACGCATAATTTTGATGAACAAAATATAACTAACGAATCCTTTCTATTTAACCTTGTTCATTTGCATTTGGAACCTGCTGACATAGCCGTGCCAATGAAAGTATTTCCTGGAGGAAATGACTTTAGGACAGCTGACACTTTTTGTAGCGACAGAGGCTTGCTCGAACCTTTAGTTCGTAGCTGGTGGAGCGCAGGCCATACGATGTTAGACGTAGTCTTAACTACGCAGTCGTCACCGTAATTACACACGTTAAATGACTATGGCTTACAAACAGTAAACCAAGGTGTAGGTAGGCTTTGAATAAAACTGTGGTCTTGTATTTATTGATTTATTGATGTAAAAGTGTACAAATCCTCTATGTCACCTTTTATGTGCTGATTACCACCCAGTTTGTAAGAGTGTCTTAGATATTTTTCTTATGGCTTGTCACATTGCTTTGATTGTAATTGTTTGATATTACGGACGTCACCGCCGTAAATTTTGTAATTAATTGGTAGGACTTAGCTAGATGAATTAATATTAAATGTAAATGTGGAAATGGTATCATCCTAACTCAGATTTGTTTTGCTACCCTGTTAAATGTAAATTCCGATATTAGCTTGATCTGGTAACTTGACCTAGGGTTTTTCGCCGTACCATTTTCCTAGTGTTGCTGTTGTTGCTTTAATTATTGTGAGATAGATCTTTCGCGAGGGTTTACTGTAACTTCTCAGGTAGGGACCAGCTCTTTATTTTTGATTATTTATTAGCTTGCGGATTAGCCGATGGAAACCCTCCGAACTAGGATAGGGGTTTGTTGATTCTAAAATAAATCTTCACGATGTTTTACATAAGTCTGGATGTTTCTTTTCTCAGTCTAGCTTTTAAGGTGAACCTTTCCTTAGGCAGTCTATGAACTTTGTCACCATGTACCACGATCCCCGTGGATGATGGATTCTCGTGCCGCTTTGGCCTGTTTGGAAGTTCACCTGATCCTCTCGGCAATTAGGTCCGGCGGATGAGATGTTAGGGAAGTCATTTCGGTTGTTGGCTGTCCTGGCAGCTCCTCTGACGGGCACAGTATATTATTTTTATAACTAAGCAGTTTATCTTATTATATAATACGCTAAGGTGTATGTTTCACAAAACTCAAGCTCCTAAACCAGAGGGAGTTAGAAGGGTAGTTTGTTCCAAAATCTTCCAAATCGTCTCAATAGTACAGGAAAAAGCTTTGCATTTCTTAAAAAGTCAACGGAAATATATCTATTTGTTTATAAAATGCGTTTAAACAAATGAACAAGACAATAGCCCCTGGCAAAACTGTGTCACGTACAGCCCACATAGCAATAGGGCCGGGTGGTTAGTCTGTACACATGGGGCGCACACAACGCTTTAGAATTTGCGAGAGTTCTCGTACGGTTTCGCTAGTTTCCATAATTTTGTGTGAAGAAAAAATACCAGACTAGAGGTTCCACATAGTTGGTAGTGCGTGTCACACGTTTGACCGGAATACTGTATGTCCTGATCTCCTCGTAAGCTGATGCGGGGAGTTGGCTGACCACAGAGCCATCTAGTGGGCTAATGGAGTAATTAGCGGTCCGATATTGCCATGTCAGTGAACACTCTCTCACGCATTGCAGTCGATGAGGAACATATCAGAACAAGCTCATAGGCCTACTGCTACAGTTATAACGAAGTATACCGCAATGGGGAGAACGAGTGATTTCAAACCCAACAGTAGGTCATATCTAGGCAAATACCGGGACGGTACCTTCCAATATACCCAGCCGGCCAGTGAAAAAAAAAAAAAAAAAATCGTGGGAAAATGAAAGTTGTCGAAAAGTAAATAAGTACAAGTTTTCCAGGCTGATAGGCCGTGGTCCAGGCAGGATATCATCTCCTACCGCCATTTGGCCTGCAGATATTGGGGTGACGCGTGGTCAGCGTATCGGGTCCCTTCGCCCGTTAATCATGGTTTTGGTGACCGTGGCGCTGCCTCACTGTCAGACAGCTACTCAATTGTCCTCATGAGGCTGAGTGCACCCCATTCCAGCCCTCACGTCAGTTTCTAAAATCCCTGACGGAGCCGGAAATCAAACCCGGAGCATCCAGGTGAGAGGCAGGCGCACTCTCCAAACACCACGGTTCCTCGAGACATAACATTCTAAAATTAATAAACCGTGTATAAAACATTCCAATGTATATTGTGTTAAAATTTGAATTTGATCAGATGACGGGTGTTTGAGATAATTGATATAATTGATGCGTGGTGGAACAGGCACATTTTCCGTTCCAACTGCGATAAAATGTATTAAAATGTAAATGAGAAATTGTAAACATGCACGCCCTAACGTGAAATAGAACAAGGAAAATGATGTTATTTGATTTTCTGTAGTGTTCTTCATAAACGACCTTCAAACTCGAGTGCACAAACAGTAATAATTTGGTCGAAAGTAAGTACCTAATATTCCAAATTAGCATTCCACTGCTGACTAAAAGAAAGGACGGACTTGTAGTTACACTATGGGACGGACCCTTGATAATGCCGGACGTAGTTCCCGGTGAAACGATGGGAGATATCCTGACTGGACCACAGCCTACAAGCCTGCAAAACGTATACCTAGTTATGAACGACGGCCGTAAAAGCCAATATACCATCTTTTTGGAAGCCTTCATAGGGAGGTTATGGCTTCTTGAGCTATTAGTTCTCGCAGTAAAGAGGCGCAGTTGAACTTTATATAAAGGGAGATAGCGCGCAGTTCGCTACTCCTGTGGGGGTCCGGGCGGGGACACCAAGAGCCCGCTGATGAGCCCGTTCTAAGCTGTTCATAAAATTGATTCTTGAGTTCTAAGCTGTTGTACTTGTCGAAAAGTATTTCATAATTACGCTCATTATAATGGTTTTCTTTTAAGCCTCGGGGCAAAGGATCATGTTTTGTACATTTGGTAACAAGATTATGAAAATGCACGGTTTATTAAGGAATTCCGTCGGCTAGGGTTGCATTTGGAATTTTATGGCGCTTTAAGGATTAATTATATGTATGTATGTATGTATTCTCTATTGTCAGACAGGCTCCACTAGTGACAATATAATAATTGTCAATAAAATTTACAAGTATAAACAAAACGAAAACAGCAAACACGAACAAAAATAGAAATACACTATTATATCGACAACCCCAACCATACAGACACGCACTCAAACATCCTATATCTAACATTTATTCATGCAATCCCTTTGTTCAGAAAACATTAAAAAATATTACAGAAAAATCAAAACTATCTACAGTAAACGGAAAAAGGCAAAAACATTAATAAGATAAGAAGAAAAAGTTCAGAATCTATAGGATCTAGAACAGCAAACAAAAAACACATACTTCAGTCGCTCGTACATTCAATGAAAAAATCAATCAACCATTCATTCAACCACATGTTCAATCAATCAATCAATCAATCATTCAAACGCAAATAGAAAAGAACACAATATACATACAATATTTACAGCCCACTTGAGATGTTTCTCATAACAGTTGACAGAGTGTCAAAGTGAATATCAGTTGCACTTTTACTCTCCATCAGGCTGTATGTTGACTGCAACCGCATCAGACATTCATTTTTGTGCACATGAATTCTCGATCTGCCCCCATCGAACGTGTGCTCCCGTCTGGTGGTTCTCTGAGGGACTTGAAAACCCAAGTCAGCTAGCAACTGATTCGAGTCTTAACAACGTCGCGCTCCCGCTATTATTGGGATGTGAGAATGGCGTTTGGTTGTGGTATTGTTGGGCTCTTGTTATTCAGTATTTCCTAGAGCTGTCATGGGCAAAGAATGGCCCGCGGGCCAAGTGCGGCCCTTGAGCTAGTCTAATCCGGCCCGCGACATTACACTATCTACAATTACACTTAGATCATATTTCCTGTTCTGTGTACCTAGAAGGGAAAAACTATTTCAATCTCATTGTGTTTATGCGTATTGTGTAATATCTTTTTGTGCGAAAAATCTCCACAGCGAATTTGAATTAAGTTTTCAGAACATCGAAGTTATTGAACAGGACTTGGACGTTTTCATCATGCTATTTAATGTTGATTGTGAAACAGAAAATTCAGAGTTGCAGCTAGAACTGACTGAGTTACAATGTAACAAGGAATTGAAGCAACTATTCCTCAACGTTTCGAAAATTGAGTTCTACAAGGCCTTACCAAAATCAAGCTTCCCAAACTTGAAATCTCATGCACAGAAGATAACTGCCATGTTCGCATCTTACTATATCTGTGAACAGGTGTTTTCTACGATGAAGCTTCGCAAATAAAAGTCAGAAATAGCCCATAATATTTGTTTTACCTAAAATTGAGAATCTATCAATAATCATGTGTTGCTCTTCTTTTCGGCCCGTCTAGATTATTTTGTATTGCAAGTGGCCTTGCCCCTGTCTGTCCTAGAGCATCAAGAACTTTGCTTGCTATAAAGATGAGTGAATACTGAATGTGCAAGGATGTGTTGTGATGTTTTAGTCGCAGTGATTTTGGATCAAGCACAAAATACTGGAAATAAAGTAGCGACGTTTGTTCATGGCAGAGACATAGGGACGTAGTGAACGGTTCACTATCCCAGCAGCGGTCCGGGCAGAGTCACCAAGATCTTGCTGGAAAGCCTGACTTGCTGCAAGCAAGGAGAATTGATGTTATTTAATTACTTGGCCGTGTTAGGCAATATCTCATCCTTTTAGGATAAAAATTTTACAGATGCATTCTTTTTAATTTACTTGAAAAAACCTCCGAAGGGCCAACATGATGTTCCACTGTGTGAACATTGAATATAGAGCTGTCAAGATTTGACGTTTTTGAAATTAAAACAATTGAACTGGGATGACAAGTGGTGGCTTTCAAAAGTACTTCATTAAAACTTCTCTCCTCTTGATATGACTTGGACCGGATTTAATCTCGCGTGTTTTGTATCTCTTGTCCAACAATGATCGTTCATTTTCCATTTTAATTGGATTTTATTCTCCCTCTGAACGGCTGACCACTGGTCCTCTGAAGGAGACAAATGCTCGCTGTGGAACTTTTTTAATAGCGCATTAGTCTACATAAGCGCTACATAACTCTGGCTGCTGACGACACCTTCTGAACAAATCGAGTCATTTGTTTACAGCCAACGCCATGAATGACGTTGCTACATTACCAGTTCGACCGACTAGAAATAAACTGAAATACTTCGAAATTATAAACTGCCAGTGTTTGCCTCATTTTCAACACACTGTGCCCAATTGACTGATGGTCACAGCTTCTGACTTCACATCCCAGGACCCACAAGAGTAACCGTGCCCATTTACCTTGTAAGTGCTGACTTTCTACAGTCACATTTTCATTTTAAGTGTAGAAGTCATAATAATTAACTTATCATAACTAAGAGTGTAGTGCTTTTCAGTCGGTCAACACGAATGTACCCAAAAGAGCTGGGTTGTGCCCTAATCCTGAAATAAATTACATGAGATTAATAAATACACTAGGATGTCCAGTTTCGATCGTCAAGCAATCATCATCAGATCCATTACACTTAGGCTATAAAATCTATGTTTGAAAATACAGGTGAAAATATTTACAGCATGTACAATTATTTAGTTGCAATATTGGTACTGCAACTGTCAGTGTATGCTAAATGCAGTATATATGATGTTAGGTGAACTGCTAAAGTGTTTGTAATTTGGAGTGATTATATGGTTGTAAAAATCAACTATGGTTAAACTGTAATATTACAGGCTACTACTTATCTGGTTGTCTTCCTTGCTGGAGCTACGCGCAGTTTTCGTGTTCACTGTTACTCCAGGTATGGTCGACTGAGATGGGCTGTTATCTCAACGACACTAGTTTTTCCCTTCTTCTCACCCCTGTTCATATGTGCTGTGCGGAGTCAGTGCGTTGTGTTTATGTGGGGTGTTGCCAACCAAGATAAGATGTATGTTATTGAATGTGGTGGGTCTAAAACTATCAAAGACCGTGGAACATTCCTCGCCACGCGTGGACTATAAGCCATTCAAACTAAGCGCTGCCCGGTCTTATGAGGACGTCCCGGCACCTTTAATACTGCCGCGAATACGGGTCTTGGTTTATTGCAGAACGAAAGTACATCGTACACCTGATCCAGATAACATTTACCTATTAAAACCCCCCTAATTTTCCCCCACAATGTTATCATAACTATTATTATTATCATTTGATACAGCCACCTGTGGACGACAAATACACAACAACCGTTCAGGTTTTCTTCTTTAACCTTACAATACTAAGATACGTAAAATTTGCGTGTATGAATAATTTAACTGCTGAGAATTCCCTGTATATCTGTCCCCACCCTACCATCTTCCAACAGTGCTTCTACTGGTCTGTGGTGGTGATCTCAATGCTTTCGTTATTAATGCCAATCAGTTCTAGAGGCATATTCAAGGGGCAAAGAATTGCCTGGAAACTATCCATAAATTTAACAACATATTGGTTTCCCCATGGCAATAACAAAGAGGAGGGGAATTTGATGTAGATATGTCACATCACTTCAGAGGGGTTATAATGCAACTTTATAAATACCAGAGACAGTATAAGAGGCTGGAGAGATTACGTACTGCTATTTACGTCAAAGTAAACGACTTCTGTATTTGTTGTAGAGGCTATAAGATATAACTTAGCATATTATACTTCAAAGACCACACAGGATTCATTGTATATAAATAGTGTTACATACGAAATATATTAATTTCAAACATTTCACTAATTGGTGTCTTAGCAGAAAGTTCGTAATGTACGTAAATTTAACGTATTGTTAGCCTACTTTTCACATTTTGCAAAAATGAGGAAAAAGTAGTCTTATGAGATCGGGCAAATGTGTGTCTGGCTGTCTGTCTGTCTGGCTGGCTGTGTGTGTGTCCCCCCCCTATCAACTCCTAAACGGCTGGAGCAATCGAAACAAAATTTGGTAGGAGTAAAGATCTATACCTGAATATCTCACGGCCATATTTGAAAATGATGTCAGTGCTACCAACTGCTAAAAAAAACAATTGAAATTTAAGCTCCATGTTGGATATCTTGGAAGGTATGAATGGGAGCTATTTCAAAATTGGCACACGTATTGATAATAATATTGCAGTTTAATTTCCAGGAGGTCATACATGGCAGTGTTGCCAAAATGATTACAAGCCTGCTGATAGGTCCAATTTTTAAATGCATATAACTTCTACACTATCAATTGGAATTCAACCAAATTTCGTATATTGTATGTGTACATAACCAGATATGACTGAGCGTATTCTTAAGACCCACCAGGGCTGCCAACTGTTAATAAATGCTCTTAATTTATTTTATCCAAAATACCAATATATCAGAAAGTATGCAAGCCGACAGCTTTAAACTATGCACACGTATAGTACCTGACATTCTATATTAATTTGGAGTAACATATATACGTCAGTGCTACCAACATGATTCTAAGCCTGCTGAGAGGTCAAACTTTAAATACATGTAACTTCCATACTATCATTTGGATTTCAACCAAATTTCGTATGCGCTATGTGTACGATAACAATTGTTAAATGCGTATTCTTAAGAGCAACCAGGGCAGCCAACTGTTAATATGTGCTGTCTCTATTTTTGTTACCCTAATATCAATATATCAGAAAGTATGCAAGCCAATAGCTCTAAACTTTGCACACGTATAGTACCTGGCATTCTAGATGAATTTGGAGTAACTAATATACGTCAGTGCTGCCAACATGATTCTAAGCCTGCTGATAGGTCCAATTTTAAAATGCATGTAACTTCTATACTAACTAATGGATTTCATTCAAAATTGGCACAACAATAGATCATATTATTTCAGATTATTTCTGACCATTACATGCATGACACTGTTGCTAACATGATTTTACGCGCGCTGTTAGATCCAATGTTTAACTGCATGTAACGTCCATGCTATTCATTGGACTTCAACCAAATTTTGTATTCTGTACCTTAAGAGATGGAACTAAGAATATATTCAGTCACCAGGGCTGCCAACTGTAGTGCTCTATTCGGCTACATTTTGCCAGGTATACAGTATTTCGAACTAATTTGAAATTTCGATATTAGCAACTTAATTTCGTCATTATTCTAGATAGATCCATATAGATTAATCATTGGCATGAATCTTAAATTTTAAGCAAAGTAGGCTCTTTAGTTCGTCACGGAACTTCTTGTTAGTATTAGGCATCAATTGAGTAATGTTAGTATTGTAGGGTTAAGGTGTTTCTTCCCGCCAAAGATCTTTCAGCCTCTGGCTCCTTCTCAATCGTTCTTCGGCTAAAAGCGTGGATCTTTCTTTGGGGGGGGGGGGGATCCTTCACACCTGAATCCTGTCCTGTCCCAGACTTCGGCCGGTCCAATGTTTGCCCTTTTTAAGTCCTGGTGAACTTCCTGAAGCCATGGAGGTTGCACCTTCCATTTCTGCTGAAGGTTGAGAATGTTGTTAACCAATTAACGTATGTCCATATGTTCTGGGTATTTCTTATGAATCAAAATGTAAATTCAAAATCCTACGTTTTTAGCCCACTTTCGATTTTTGCAAAAAATGAAAGTAGACTTATGAGATCTAGACAGGGCCAAAAATTGTGTGTCTGTCTGTGTGTGTGTGAGTGTGTGTACTCTGAATGTGTGTCCCCCCTATCAATTCGAACACGGTGAAACACAATTGAACGAAATTTGGTACAGAGGTAGCACTAGCAAAGGATACCTCAGTGTCATGTTTCATATCGCCGCCATCTTGACGGAAACGTAATGGTGGCCACTCAAATATAAAAAGCTTCAATCAAATTACGACCAACCTAATCATCTGATCTCTACCAAATTTTGCAACAACATACCTTTATGTGTGAAGCGTTCTTTCACCAAGCTAAAAGGTCATCAGTAAAATAGTTTGCATATGGCGGCCATGTATGTGTGCAAATCGATTTCCCTTATCATTTCAAACACGGTGAAACAGAATTGAACGAAATTTGGTACAGAAGTAGCACTAGCAAAGGGCACCTCAGTGTCATGTTTTATATCGCCGCTATCTTGACGGAAACGCAATGGCAGCCACCCAAATGTTAAAAGCTTAAATCAAATTACGACCAACCTAATCATCTGATCTCTACCAAATTTTGCAACATACCTTTATGTGTGAAGCGTTCTTTGACCAAGCTACAAGGTCATCAGTAAAATAGTTTGCATATAGCGGCCATGTATGTGTGCAAATCGATTCCTCATATCAATTCAAACACGGTAAAACCGAATTGGATGATTTTTTTAGAGAGGTAGCACTAGCAAAGGGCACCTCATATTCATGTTTAATATCCGTATTGCACGTTGTATTAAAACAAGCTACTACAACCAACATTCAATTATACTCCTTGAAAAGGACAAAGAGTTATAACAATACCCATGCATTTAGGAGAAAGTAGGCTATATGTTCTTTACTGAACATCTTGTTCAATTTGAGACGAATCAAAATTAAAATTTGTGTGCGGGCATCATCTCCAAACCAGGTAACGTTTTCTTGTTAAGAATTGAACTGAAGATCCTATTGCTCAACTTTGTAGAACTCATACGAGCAATATGGCCATAGGAAACCATCCTTCTCTTACGGATAGTGTCCGTGATCTTTTCAACATGTGAGTAGAGTTCATGATTGTGTCGTCTTCTGAATTCACCATTTTCTTTGATTGGACCTAGGATTTTTCACAAAATTTGCCTTTCTCGTATTTCTAGCTTCTCGGCCATATCCTTTCTACACATAGCAAGGCATTCGGCACCATATAAAGCCTCTGGTCTTATTACTGTGTAGTAATGTCATTTGTAGGCGTTAATGGATATTGATTTGTTCTTGTAGACACTTTTAGTTAGTATATATGCCGTTTGCATTATTCTGATCCTTGATGCAAAGGCTTATTTCTCCAAGATATTTAGATTTCCCTGTTCGTTTGATTTTTCCTTCTCCTACCTCTAGCACATTTGGTGCTGACTTGTTTGTTATAAATTCCGTTTTCTCGAAGGATATCTGGAGTCCCGCATCATTATTATGGTCACTCATTATGTTCACCATATCATTGGGTACAATTCACCATTTTATCATCATTTGTTGCAAGGTGGAGTGGAGTTCTCTATACTGGTAGGATGATGTACGAACGAACTATGGAGCAGGTCTCTAAAATAACTACTTTCTGCATACTAGTATGCAGATTATGGTGGAGCCCCAATTTATCGAGGTTGGACCTCAGAGACTTCGGTATGATCCCTGTGGATGAGATCATGATAGGCAATACAGTGACAAATTCCTGTCGCCAAATCTGTCGGATCTCTTCAGCCAGAGTCATGTAACTTATTTCGTCAATTTCTCAGCATAAATGTGTTGGACATTATGCGAGTTAGGGACTGCGATATCTATTAGGAGAGTTTTCTTCCGCATTTTATCAATAAGATTAATGTCTGGCCTGTTTGCTGATATAGGTCTGTGATCACTGATCTGTCCCAGAGTAGCTTGTGTGTATCGTTCTCCAGAACAGCATCAGGAAGGCAGAACATTTTACTCAAGGAGTGCTCCTTTCCCAGGTTCAGGTGGTTCATCTTGGCTACTTGGTCATGCCTCTTCAAGTAGTACGTAGATGAAATTGTTGTACAGCCCCCTGTGATATGCCGCATGATCTCCGATTCGATTGTTGTTATTATTATTATTTTTTACTGTCGACTTGAGCCTCTATGGACTGCGTGTTAACAACCACTCTCATTTCAGTGTCTGCGTCTTGTTCGTTTGCCGGCTTTGACATGTTGCCAGTATCTCCTGAGCCCACCTATCAGCTTGTTCTTCCGCTCCTCTGTCAAAGGGCCTCTTCGTCTTCTGGGTTCTGCCTCCACCATAAAACCCTGATAGCTTTTCACCATTCTTCTGAAACTATTCCTGTCTTTGATCTTATCTTCCTTAATGCCCACCTGTCTCATATCTTTCTCACACTCTTGGAACCATTTCAACTTGGAGATCTTCGGTTTAAGAACATTCCAGACTTTCTTTGTGAGCCGGTCTTTATTCATACGGAAGATGTGTCCATAAAACAGCAATCTTCGTTTTCTAATTGCCGTTGTTATCGGTTCCATCTTTCTGTATACTTCTTTATTTCATATCAGTCGAACCTGTCCGTCAACCCATCTGTTGCCCAAGATCTTCCGTAGTAGTCTGCGTTCTCTTTTAAGTAGCTGATTGACTTGTCCTGTCCGATTCATACACAGGGTCTCCGAAGCATATAAACCTTCTGGTTTGACAACAGTGCTGTAGTGCCTTAGTTTGGCTCCGATACTTAGCATCTTCTTATTGTAGACGTTTTTAGTCAGTTGGAACGCTCGCTCTAGTTTCAGGATGCGGATATTGGTCGCTTCTTGTTCTAGCCCGTTCTCTTGGATTACTTTACCAAGGTATTTAAACTTATTATTATTAATATTATTATTATTAGTAATAATATTAGTATCAGTTAGATTAGGCTAGTTTATTATGGACTTGTATGTAATGCTTGCTATAAGTTAGATGTAATGGGGCGAGTGACCCAGTTCTCATTGGCACTGAACCAAGTGAGCTCTGTCGCGTATCGCTCAATGGAACTCACGGGTCGAGCGCTGTGGCGGAAAATGATTCCTCGTATTGCGCTTCCTGCCTCCAGCACAGTCTACTCAGGAATTCCAACACAGATCTAACCAGTATTCTTCCTCCAAGAATTTTTCTTGATGGCACGATGGAAGAGCGTTTCGCCGTCTCTACTGGAGACACAACTTTGCGCCACAACCCTGGAAGCACGGCTGGATATTACTTTAATATTTGGAAACATATATTTTACGGGTTGTAATTTCCAGCCAGGCACAAAGAATGAAATACCTGAAAAGTTATAGGTCATTTAACCTTGAAATATTGCTGGAAAACACCTATCAATTATATAAACGAAGGTAAAGGAAAATAACAAACTTTTAAGAATGGTAAGAACCATCAAACCTCGAATAAGACATAGGAATTCTTGTTTATGTTTTTTTCCGTAGATCAGGCTGTTCAAAATCCAAGAGGTTGAGTATGAGTACACGCGAGTGACGGCAGCCCCCCAAAGCAGATCTGTATTGCATGTTGCAAGTTTACTCACGCAAGGCAGCGAGTACTCCACTGCCCACTGGCGAGCAGCTCGGCTGGGATAGCCTGCCGTAGATGTTCACAACGATTCATGTTCAGTCTACACGGGTAATAGCTATACCATCTTCATAATGGTTCATGTCTACGCTAGCTGTAATGTATTAATAGGGTCTGTGTATATAACTAACTAGCAACCCGTCCCGGCTTCGCCCGGTATCAATAACGGTTTACCCAGCGTAACCTTAGAAGGCGCACGGACGACAGTTTCCCTTCGAAAATCGCTGAAATAGTTACTGCTCGGCTTCCTTTGGTCATAAATGAATGTTTTTCTACAGAAAGTTTCCTCGTGAAATCCTTTACATAATGGTGAAAATCGCATCAATATGCATCCAGTGGTTCTCGAGGTTACCCGCTACATCCATGAATCGGGGACTTTGTTTTATACTAAGTAGAGATGACGGGGAATATTAGCCTTCGTGGCTTAGGCGGCAGCACGCCGGCCTCTCACCGCTGGGTCCGTGGTTCAAATCCCGGTCACTCCATGTGAGATTTGTGCTGGACATACCGGAGGCAGACAGGTTTTTCTCCGGGTACTCCGGTTTTCCCTGTCACAATTTAATTCCAGCAACACTCTCCACTATCATTCATTTCATTTGTCATTCATTTAATCATTGCCCCAGGGGAGTGCGACAGGCTTCAGCAGCCGTCACAGTTCATATCCTCGCCGCTAGATGGGGTCGGTCGACTGGAAGCAGGCTGTGGATTTTCATTAGAGATGACCGGGAATACCAAGGACTAAATGATTTCACAAAGAAAACTGGACTTTATAATTTAATATATCCTAGCAAGAGAAACCTTTCTGATAGAAGATTTCAGGGCCAAATATAATCTGCCTTTTACTAGGAACTGGGAAATACAAGTGGAAATAAGAAGACAAAGAGATATGACCCGACTCCTATGCAACGGAGGCCATTGTAAATGGATCATGGATGGAAACCAACCAAGACCTGCGCCATTTCGTAAACTCTTTGGCAACGCACGGATACCACCACTGAGTGTGCAAAGTGAAAAACTATCACGAGCCGAACGAAACATGTGTATGTGATCTTTGTGTACGCCTATGTGATCGGTACCACATAACAACATGCAAAAGAATTTCCAAGTCAATAATCGAGACGCTTAGAACCCTACGTTTGACACAAACTTAAGTATAAATGAATGTAGTGTAAATGTATTTGTATGCACAACTTGTGTGCGTTCCTTTAATATATATACTTTAATATCAACAAAATCGATAATTTTCTCTCATTTTCACATTGATAAATGCAAATACAACGTCTCAAACGCTCGTGAAATTAAACACGAAAAAACATAATGATAGGTGGTTTCATTGATTATGTCCGAAACCCCCCTCCACAATGAAATTTCGGCTCAGCTCATCTCCCTCAAGAAACAAAGCCTAGTTCCACCACTACAGCTGACACCCTGTCCAATTGCTAATGGAGGGGTCGCATTACGCGTCGTCCAGGATGAGAGCCGATATGGGCCAACAAATGCCAAGGCCGGAGTGATAAGGTTGAGGTAGCACAGGAATAGGGCGATCAAAGGGCAGCGAGCAGAGTGCTGAACTCATTAGTGACAGCATTCAATTGCACCACCGCGTGGTACAGAGACTAGCTCTTGTTGAATTACTCTGACCGGCAAAAAAATACCGATCACTTGAAAAATTCAACATTACTTTCATTCAAATCAACGATAGTTATAGTAGTTAAAGCATGGAAGTAAGTTTCCTGGATTTATTACCATTCTTCATGTCATTGATTCTCTTACCAACAAGCTTGCCACGGTGGGTGAGTGGATAGCGTGTCGGTCTACTAACCCCAAGTTGCAGGTTCGCTCCTGGCCGTAGTTAGTGATTTTTTTTGAAAGGCGGCAAAATTACGACACGCATGTCATACGATGTTGGCAAGTCAAAGAACCCATTTGAATTCAGTAGGCCGTGTTCATAATGGCAAAATTAATCTCGGGAGTTTCCGCCAACACAAAGTGGGCAATTGAAAATAAAATGAAAATAAACACAAGAAAATGTAGTCTAATAAAAATAGGGAAAGTTCGAAGGCAAGATTTTCAATATAACACTGGCTCGGAAGTACTTGTAGAAGAAGATTCTTGCAAATATTTGGGCGTTCACGTAAGAAATGATATGAAATGGAGTAGTCATATAGGATGTGTAGTTTCTAAAGCTTACAAATCCCTGCACTTTGTAAAGAGGGTATTAGAAGGAAGTAGTACTGTGCCCAATTCTAGGAATGGGTATTCCAAGATTCAGACACCTAGGTATCAAGGGAAAGGCTACAGCCGCTTTTGAAAGTTGAGATATTTGAATATCGCGCTCCTTTCCTTCTAGATTGAAATGGAAACTTTATGCAGCCAAGAAGATGTTAAGTGACGTGGCAAATAGTAGCAGAGGTCGAGACTATTTGGTGATTAAATAGTTAGCCATGGAGTAGAGACTTGATACTTGGATCAGATTACTGGCACGGCAAAATGAAAGAGGATGCACTGAGTCTCAAGTGAATCAGACCAGAGACACCGGAGATATGAGGATTTACAGATTTCAGCGTGATCCAGCGTGGAGCCGACCGTTTTGTATAAAATCCGCTCGGCCCAAGCATAAGGAGCTCACTTCAAACCAAGCTCTTGTAGGACAAGGTGCTGCTGCTACGTCGAGCCAAGGCACATGGTTGCCGAATCTACGCAGAAGATATCTTTGAATTGTGATAGTCACAAAAGTGCTACGATACGTGGGGAACGTAGTAAGTTTCCGGTAGAGGGAATCACTAAGGTGATTGTTATTTTCTACGGACATTGGTGAAACACTTTGTTTCTATATGGACATATGCTAGACTTTGTCTAGATATTATTTTGACACAGTCCAGTAACAATAATTCAATACTTGGATATTTTAATCCAACTTGTCAGTTTCACAAATTGTAACTAAATAACCACTCAGATCTTTCAGTATATTGAAGGCCAGTCTATCACGGTGTTGTTCATTAGCCGACAAAGGGAAACTATGTTGCTTCGCGCATGATAGATGGTGTGAAGCCATGCCCAGGGAACGTTCTTCAGAACAGCCGTTGATTGTTTTAGACTATCAGTGTTTTCCTGTACTGAAAAGATTACCGTGAGTTATGTTACAACTGACGCTTTTGAGAAGAGATCATTTGGATCTGACCCCATTTAAGCAAACTGCTATGGATTTAATTGAAGTCAATATTAAAATGGATCAACAGTTACTTCAAACTTCAAGAAATATTTCCACTACGTCGTGCTAGACAGATTGTGGGTATATAATGGCGGCCGATACAAGGATTAGACGTGCGTGTCCAATAGGGCATGTATCTGGATAAATCTGGTACAGACCAGGTTCACTACGCTTCAAGACCAACGAGAAATGTAAGCCACATTTGACTTTTATATTATGCCTAGCTAATTGGAACAAACTCATTTTCTGCAGATGACCAACACATTTATTTTTCTTCGTATTTAAATCTTGCATTGATTTACGCAAGACACATTAGGGTTATTCTGAGTATTTTCAGCACTCAGAACAGTTTAGGATCGATGACCGAGCA
The DNA here is from genome assembly GCA_946902985.2 of Meconema thalassinum. NCBI lineage: Eukaryota > Metazoa > Arthropoda > Insecta > Orthoptera > Tettigoniidae > Meconema > Meconema thalassinum. The sequence continues at coordinate 502,530,956 of OX336393.1, read as the reverse complement.
TACCGAGGATTTATTTGAATGTTCATTTTATTTGAGAATCACGGTAATCAGCCGATATAACTGTAGAAGTTAATATTTGTTTTTGTTGAGAAATGGATATTTTGTCCATATTCGAAGAGTCGAACATGTGGTTTTTTTCACATAAGGAAATAATAATTAAACATATTGAAGGAAATAATAACAATAATAATCCAATAATAATAATAATAATTTTCATAATTTTTCTAAATAATTATTGGATTTTACATTTTCTAATAATCACATTCGTTGAGAGAGAGCTTAAGGATTAGTTTAATCATTCCTAGTTTGAAACAGGTGATTTTCCGAAAGCTAGTGGATAGCACAAGCCCGTATTCCACCAACATTATAGTTCTGGTTGAACAGTTAATATTTGCATTGAGCAAAGTATATTTTTCAGATAACACGGAAAGGCATGAAATCGGAAGCCAATGATATTTGTATCAATTAGGATTTTTTTTGTGTTTATATAAAATCATGACGTAGGCACACATTCGAAAGTGAAATAGAGAATATCACAAGTGTGGTAACTTCACGGTTTGAACTGAATGGTAAAATAAAGTAAACTTGTAAGTTTATAGATCTTCCAATTTTGATAACAAGCAGAGGCTTGATTTATTGTATAAATTTTGGGAAGAAAATTTATGTGTGTGGAGTAGTTGAAATGCCATTCCCAGGTGCGCATGTTTAAGTCGCAGGAATGAGGAGTTTTTTTTTTTTGAGCATCAATCAAATAGCAGGTTCGATGGCTCAGGTTTATAGGAGGAGTATTGAAACCACACATTTCGTCGAATGAATGACCAAACCATCAGTAATTATTTCAAACTTGTTTACGTATTCCATTAATACTTTGGATTTGCTAGAACCCGGTTTTGTCATGATAAAATTTTATTCTTCTTCAGAGGAAGACCTTTGCCGTTGTTGTTGGGTTATTGTGTTCTTACACAAATAATTGAATGGGCCACTGCCAATTAAAAATAATTCTGTATCCACGAATTACTTAAAGGATGTTTTCAATCCTATTGTCATGAACTAAATGAATTTATTATAAAGCTACAATTCTTATTTCCGCATTCTGTTCAAGAATTGCAAGTTGTGAAAGTTACTAAAATAGCAACAAATATAAATATTTTTCTTAATAATAATTCCAAGTGGAAAATCGGATAGTTGAATGGTTCAACATTTTTTTTTTATCAAGCTGATGATTCAGAAATCATATTTCTTTGGAATTTGAAGTTCATAATCGAGTCTCTTCTCGAAATGTTTAATTTTGGATGAATAATAAATTTTGTTGTGCTTCGCACAGTTCTTCGATGCTATGCTCAAGGGTCAAATACTTTTCGGATGTTGTTATCAATATGTGTACATAATTAGTGTTGGGTCAAAGATAATAATTTGGACAATATTTTTGAAACTGGAAAAATAAGTGGAAGTTAAAAAAAAATCTATAAACAATTATAAACAGTGAGAATTTCTACGAGTGTTAATATCATGTTAGAAATTCAACCAGTGAACTACAATATTTCCAGTAAAGACAATTTAATTTGAACTGGATTTCATCGTAAATAATTGATATAACTTTGGAACACAGTCTACAGGACTGATAATCAGACTTGTGTCTCCAAAGACAATTGTTCAATGTGTTGGAAAATTTTTGTACATTGTGTAAATAGTAGTGTGTGCCGTCGCACTGGAATGATGTTACCTTGAGCATCATTTTGCAGTCAATTTTAAAATTTAGAATAAAATGAGATAATTTTACATGTTGTGTTATGCCCAGTTGAATCTCCTTCTATCCTTATTGTTGCATTGAGCCAAAAATCAGTAAAGCATTTTTTTTTATTTTGATGTCGTTTTTTTGCGATTAGCTTTAACCCATCTGGCGCCCCGTGATATTTTGACTCTCGTGCTAACTGATTCTTGGTAAAATGCATATGTGGTCGTGCGGACTTCGGTCTAAACGGGCACAGTACCTCTGCTAAAGAATTAGGATATTTGTCACTTGTAAGACCTATTCTTGAATACGCCTCGGCGGTTTGGGATCCATATCAAGTAGGGCTCATAAATGAGTTGGAAATGGTACAAAGAAAGGTCGCTAGATTTTTGCTCAGTGACTTTAATCCCAGGAGCAGTGTGAGCCGTATGTTAAAGAAACTTGGGTGGGAATCACTTGAGGCTAGGAGGATGAAATCTAGACTCTGCGCTATGTACAACGCGTATACAAATCAACCAGCATGGGATGAGCTTAGCAAACGTATGGAAAAGCCTACTTACATGAGTAGGAGCGATCATCCTTTCAAAGTTAAGGGCCAACCACAGCGAACAAATTATGGTAAATATTCTTTCGTAAACCGTGCCATTGATAATTGGAACTCTCTACCTGCCGCAGTCTTAGAACCTTTTCCCAAACATATAGGTGTGTTTAAGAAAAGACTGACTATTTGTGTAAATACTCCAGTTTAATTGTTAGTGAATTGTTATGTACAATTATTTATTTGTTATATATATAAAATTTGCCACCTGGGGACACACCCCCAATTGCAAATAAACGAATGAATGAATGAATTTCACCACTAGAAAGCGCTATAGTGTTCAAGGAGCTTAGATTTCTAACCTCCTTGACTTTCATAGTGATTCAAGGAACAACGAAATTCGACATGCAAGCTACCCTCTGGGTGTCAAATTACAAAGCTTGCACCCGGCACCCGAGGTCATACGATATTATTATTACTTAACAAGGGCGATTCTTTGATGGTGTTTCCCGCGGAGAGATGTGCTCACCATCACTATCGTCAACAATGCAATGATGTATTCTTTATCTTTTGCCACTTGCTGGCATAGTTAAATATCAATACAGCCATATCCACAGTTGTTCTTGGGCAATTCAAAAACGAATTTGCGCTGGAGGCCTGAAGATGTTGCCAGGGCAGTGGCTCTGATCGAAAATGGTGGCGCGCACATCTTTCCTCGAGAAACAACAGCATCATGTCAATGAATCGCTATTGTTAAGTGAAACAATGACATGAATAATGATAATACATCCAGGAAACCTTACCTCCATGATATAAACAGTAACTTATATACTAGGCCTAGAGCGTTCATATTTATGATTTAAATGAAAGTTATGTTGAATTTTTCAAGTGATCGGTTTCTTTTGCCGGTCAGTGTATTTAGGACTCTGCGGCATCGTGGACATGTAGCTCCGTGTACTTGGGTGTGTGTTGAATTTGTCTGATGACCTGTCTTATTGTGATGGCTGTATTAGTGTGTGTAATTGTAATTCAGGTGAGGATAGGGAAGGAGGCGCCCGTGGCCTTAAATTAGGAACTATCCCGGCATTTGCCTGGAGTAGAAGAGGGGGACCATCGAAATCCAAGCTCTCACAATTCCTTTCAGGTCACGGAATATTTAAGTCTTACTTCAAACGTTTCGAAATTAAAATAGATGACAACTACTGTTGCTTCTGTGGATCGTCTCAACCCGTACGCTACCTGTTGTTTCACAGCCTTGTTTTCGAAAGAGAAAGATACTCTCTGAATTTCCATTTGAACTACAATGATATTGAATTGTCAAAAGCATATTTTTCAAAAATCTTGTTGCCATAAATGTCTAACACTACTCACCGCATTTATTGTAAATTATCTTAATTATCGTATATTTGTTAAACTATAACTAAATCTCTGCGCGGATGTGGATATCCACAACATATTCACCATGCGGATATAGTTTGCATTGCTGTGCGAATATCTGATAAACTACGGATATTGTTTGGAGTAAATTTGCAGATAGTTTTCAGAATACAATGCGAAATTGTTGAATATCATTAAGTTACTATTTCAAAGCACCGGACTCAACTGCCTAGAAAATTACATAATCGAGACAGCACGCAAAAGTTCAGCCAAGGTGAATACAGCCATTCCATTCCTTACGGCGTATTGTGAGCCACAAGCCATCTGCTAACGTCGAACCCGGATGTTATGACTTTTCGTATTTTTACGTTCTTTTTTCAGGACAAATGTAAGATGATGATTTAAGGTAATCTGATTCCAATTATGTCATCAACATACTAATATATAACAATGAGATGGTGTGTGTCTGTCTGTCGTCCTGTCTTCTACTCAATCACGCAGGAACCACTGGTCCGATTGAAATGAAATTTTGCATGGATGTAGCTGATTTACCAGGTTTACAAATAGGCTACTTTTTATTTCGATATTTTGCACTATTTAATAATGGCGACCATTTTAGTGACGTTACTACACTCTTTCGTTTCAAGATTTCATATTTCCAATACAAATAAAAAGAGAACGCTAAGAAATAGCAAACTTTTGATGGCACATATGGGCTTTAAAATTTAATTTTCTATCCGAAAGGTCCTTATCATTCTTCGTGTATCTCCAACGTAGCGAGTAAACCCCACATTTTTGACGTCACTACACCCTTTGGTTTCAAAATTTCATATTTCCATTTCAAATAAAAAGAGAACGCTAAGAAATAGCAAACGTTTCATGGCATACACGAGCTTTAAAATTTCATTTTCTATCCGAAGGGTCCTTATCACTTTTCGTGTATCTCCAACGGTTAGCGAGTGAAACCTAAATATGTGCTATAAAACACGGTCAACGCCGAGCGATGTTGGTCTATGTTAGTCTCTACATGAACTGTTTTATTTATAGAGGTAGTTTGTGGTGTCCGAAACGAGACGTGATTTGAGTCTAATTTTATACTCTTTGTGCGGGTTATTGTATGTGAGTATTTGGATCTTTACACAGTTTCAAAATGTTATAGTGCTTTCTACTTTGCACGGTTTGCTTTCATTCTTTTTATCAAATTATTTTGTTAACTGAATATTTCTGCTGGCCAATATTTATCTGCTTTTTGTCGTTTTTTTTACCATGATCAGAAACCGACTGTCACATTAGTTTATTTAGTGTTCATATTAATCTTACTGCAGAACTGGGCAAACTTATTTCAATAAAGTTGCTATTTTGCCTTTCACGGCCAATAAAAAAGCACAAAAAAACGGCGTAAACCTAGGAAAGTTGCTGAGTTTTAATTGCTTGGCCCTGAAATTCAATATACAATCATTTTGGAAGCCTATATAGGGAGGTGAAAGACTGTTTTAGCGTTTAGCTCTCGCAGTAAAGTAGCGGAGGTGTTCTAAATAAGAATTGAGGTATCGAGCATTTTGCTACTCCTTTGGTAGTCCGCAAATAGACCACAAGAGCCCGCTGATGAACCATCTCGGAGTTACTAGGCGTAATCTCGCACAAGACACGGCACTTAGAAAAAATTTCTGTGATCAATTTGTTTTTGTTATTATTATTTGGGATGATAGAAATTTGTTCCGTTACTGTTACTCTTTATCATGACATGGTACGTAGTTTTCGCAATATTACTTATTGCGGATATGATAATTGCTATCAAGTTTGATGTATTTTTAGCCTATTTTCAATTTTGAAAAAAATAGGCTTATGAAATCACCTTTGTCCGTGTGTCTGTGTGTACGTGTGTGTGTGTGTGTGTGTGAGGTGTGTGTGTGTGTCCCCTAATAACTTCTATACGGCTGGAGAGATTTCAATGAAACTCGGTACGTTCATAGCAATTCTCCGGGCTACCCCGACCGGGCCATTTAAATTTTGTTACGTCTCACCAATCCAACATGGCGGCTGTGCGAAATATTTCACCAGCATTCAATATCTCCCAAACTATTCCCGATATCACCCTGGATTTTTTTACGGTGATAAAGGAAACTACAAAATGTTCACCTATGTGACTATTGAAAATCTGGTAACTACAAAACCAACATCGCAGCCACGCGAATTTGCGACTTTAATTAGACGTTTCTCGCGATTTAACCAACCAAACGCAATAAAACTTGGCACAGTATATGTTTATACACATTGTAATGCACCGACATCAAACTTCGTTTAATTGTTTATATAACCACAAGATGGCGGATGTGCGAAATATTTCACCGGCATTCTATATCTCTGAAACTATTAGCGGTATCACCCTGAGATTTTGTACGAACGTAAAGGGCACTACTAGAAGTTCATCTGTAAGACTTTCAAAAACCGGTAAACTACAATACGAACATGGCGGCCAAGCGAATTAAAAAATTTAATAGACCTTTCTCGCGATTTAATGTTCCAAACGCAATGAAATCTGGTACAGGAAATGTTTATACACATTGTAATACACTGGTATCCAATTTTGTTCAATTGTTTACACAACCTCAAAATGGTGGCTGTGCGAATTTTAAAATTAATTTTATATTTCTTGTGTCGTAATCATGCGATCGAAGTGAAAGTTTGAATAATGAACCTACGCAATAATTTTCCTTTAATGGTACATGACTCTATGACCTATACATTTAACAATCCTACATGGCGACCATCCGAAATATTTAAACGGCTCTGAATATCTACGAATCTATTATAGCAATCAAACTGAATTTGTTTATGTTCATAGGGGCTATGAACATAAGTTCACCTATAGGACTTTAAATAACCTGGTGATCACAAATCCAACATGGCGGCGACGCGAAGTATAAATATTCACCTGGTCGATTCTCGCAATTTAACCATCCTAGTGCAGTAAAACTTGGTACAGTAAATCCTTATACGAATGTTAATCCACTGGCATCTAATTTATTTCAATTGTTGCCATAACCACAAGATGGCAGCTGTGCGAAATTTTAAAATCTCCTTGTTACTTCTTATGTCCTAATCATGCGATTGAAATTTGAATGCTACGCGTACAGAATAATCTTCATTTAACACTACATAACTCTAGGACCTACATTTATAAAATCCAACATGGCGACCATCCGAAATATTTAGTCGGTTCTCTATATCTACGATTCTATTACAGCAATCAAACTTAAATTTTGTATGTTCATAGTGGCAGTTAACATAAGTAGGATATATGAAAATATGCTGTATAGTTCTTCACGGAACTACTTGTTATTATAATGTTCATATGTTTAAATATAGTATGAAGACGTTAAACGATAGGTGTTCAATATTTAAGACAGGTTATTTAACTTTTACTACATAGAAGCTGATATTTATTTCCAATATATAAACGCACTTTCTCACCTACAAAGTGGAGGCTGACAGGCTTTTCTCCGGGTACTCCGGCGGTTTTCCCTGTCACAATTTAATTCCAGCAACAATCTCCACTATCATTTCATCTGTCATTCATTTAATCATTGCCCCAGGGGAGTGCGACAGGCTTCGGCAGCCGGCAGAGTTCATATCATCGTTGCTAGATGGAGGTATCATTCATTCCATTCCCTGACCCGGTCGGTCGACTGAAAGCAAGCTGAGGATTTTCACTTTCCTACCTCTGATTAATAATTGGCTGAGTGAAAATGCATGTATTCTACACATGGAAATAACATAACTACATTAGTAATGTGTGATTATATATAATAATGATTTAGGCCAGCAAGTACTAAAAGCCGTTCGAAGAACGGGTACTTCAGCTAGTTAAGTATAATTAACATTCCGAACTGAAAAGAGTTGCAATTCTGGCTGTCTAACATTCTATTTAAACTTGACATACATATCCTTGGGGAACGACTTTCTCCTCAAGTGTCTAAAGGTGTTGCTTTAAGGAGAGAAGGTAGGTTATCGCTGTTAATTTGCAGCCCATTTTGGGTAAAATTCAAACTAATACAGCTGGTCACCTATTCATAAAAGGTTGATGACATTTTCGTCTTTTACTTTAGAGTGTTGCTGACTGTGATAGTTCATTTTAAAAATCCTGATTAAATTAGTTCACCTACAGTAAATAATTTTCGAATAACCAAAAAACTAATTTTGTTCGATGGATGCTCATTTTTAGGTACAAATCTACAAGCACTGAACTTGTAGAGAGGAAATGTGATCTACTGAATTAAATATTATTTTTAAAAACACCTATTATTTAGCCAAATAATTTTTCAAAACAAATAATTTATTTTGCAATAACATGTAATTAATATTAATTTATATAACTGAATTATGTTCTCTTTAATTGACATAAAATTTAATTCACTATTCTGAAGGTGGTCCCAAGAGATAACATAGAAAATCTCATAATTCTATGTCAAACAGTTCCTGAAAAAAGTGTATCTAAAAATGAACATGCACGGAACAATGGTTTTTTTTGGCATTTCGAAAATTATTTACTGTAGGTGAACTAATTGCTTTAGGATTTTTAAAATGAACTATCACAGTCAGCAACACTCTATAAGTATATGGCGAAAATGTCATCAACCTTTTATGAATAGGTGACCAGCTGTATTAGTTTGAATATTGCCCAAAATGGGCTGCAAATTAATAGCGATAACCTACCTTCTGTCCTTAATATTTTATGCTAAAATTTGTAATGTCAGCGGATTCAGATATCAAACGTGCAGATGCGGATAACAGTCGTGCGGATGCGGATAACAGTCGTGCAGATGAGGATTACAGTCGTGCGGATGTGGGGCGAATGCGGATAACGTTTTGTTTACCTACGCAGGGCTCTAACTATAATCCCAAAATGCTTGGGTAAAATACGGTTCCCATGTACTGGATATTCAATAAATATACTGTACATACACCCAAGTACACGGATCTGAAATGACCACAATGTTTACGACCCTAAAAATGGAAAAAAACAATGTAGGCTATAATCTAGCTTTTTTCTTTTGTATTAAAGTACATTTCCAAGGTACAAGTTCTTATAAACATATTTCACTTCTCAAATTCCTTGGAAATGCGCACAATAAATTACGGTGAAATAAAATTGCGCGAAAGAGTTCTTATTCTAATGCTCCTTGAAATATCGTCTGGACTATACTTTAGCTCCTTTATCGGATGCTGCCTGCAAGAATACGAGCTCCGCTGTGACGTAATATGTGAAGAGAACTTGAGAGATATATCTTCATTCTGTCATCTTACCGCCCATATATACATACTAAAATAGCCTACTGTCTTATTCACCGTGAAATGTTCCAGCGAAATGCGATTGCTGAGAGAAGCGACGCGACGCGACGCGACGTCCTTCACGACACTGCCGGCGCCTTTCATCAATCGCTAATGAGACAGGACGAGGGCAGTTCTGAGTGCAGCCCAGCAATTAGGAGTTCCGAGTGTCCTAGCACTAAGTGACGAATTATGGAGGACATAACGACAGTTTGTGATTCCAGATGGTGCAATGGTTAAATTACTATAATATCCTGTAGTCTTAAATGGTAGAATAGATGTGCTTCAGCAACTGATAGCGTCTTATATTAATAAGTATTATCATTATCATTATTTTTATTGATTAAAGTTGATTATACCCATAGGTTCACCTAATAGTACATTATGCAACGAGCCTATAATGGCTATAATTAAGACACGAGTATGTTTATAAAACGAGCTTTAGCGAGTTTTATAATTTCCATACGAGTGTCTTAATTACCATTATAGGCGAGTTGCATACGACTGTTTATGTTCGACGATAATTATAACTTTATTACATGTTTTAACATAAATATTCATAAATATCTGTTCAGTAACTAGAATTTTGTGATCGGGTGGTGCGCTAGGTAGCACATCTCCGTGTTCCAAGCTCTTTGGCCGACCGATGCATGCGCTCTGTGTGCTTCAATGCCAGATGTGCAGATCGTGAACCAGTATTCAGCAAAACTGTCACCGTAGTCGTTTGAAATCAACGCGCTGAGTAGAAATTGGATTTAGGTATATTAAGGTACAGTGCTATTTCTTGTCTCATATTCACCAGTTTATTTACGCGAACATATGGACGGTGCACTTTCGGTAATTTATATAGACATGTTGGATTTTGAGAGCATGCGCGAAGGTATCCTTATCTAATTGGCCAAACAAATGTTTCTTGAGCTGTGATTGGTGGGAGAAACTGTTTCATAATGAATAATAGTGTTATAATGACCATCATTATGATACAGTTTTCTAATACATAATAGTCAGGGTCGAACATAAAAATAATTATGGTCCACTGCTATTATTAGCCTATTTTCATTTCTGAACAACAAGAAAAAAGGCATATGAGATCACCTTTTGTCCGTGTGTGTGTATGTGTGTGTCCCCCTACATAACAAAATCTAAACGGCCGGAGCGAATTCAATGCAACTCAGTAAGGTCATAGTACTTTTCTAGCCAACCCCGACCGTGCCCTTCAAATTTTATTACGTCTCACCAATCCTTCATGGCGTATGTGCGAAATATTTCACCGGCATTCTATATCTCCTTAACTATTACCGATATCACCCTGAAATTTTGTACGGTGATAAAGGGCACTACTAGAAGTTCACCTATGTGACTTTCAAAACTTGTTAACTACAAAACGAACATGGCTGTCAAGTGAATGTGACACATTTAAATGGACTTTCCTCGCGATTTAATCATTCGAGCGCAATGAAACCAGGTACAGCTAATGTTTACACACATTGTAATTCACTGATATCTAATTTAGTTCAATTGTTTACATAACCTCAAGATGGCGGCTATGCACAGTTTAAAAATTAATTTTCAATTGCCTGTGTCCTAATCATGCAATCGAAGGTAACGTTTGAATAATACACCTACGCAATAATCCTCATTTAATACTACATAACTCTATGGCTTACATATAAAATACTCCAACATGGCGACCATCCGAAATATTTAGACGGTTCTCAATATCTACTAAAGTAGTCGGTAGCATGCTGAACTGCTGTGCCCAAGATAGCGGGTTAAAACCCGACCGAAGTCGTCGGATTTTTTAAGAGCGTTAAAATCCTTCAGTATGCCTTACTTCGGAGGGGAAGTAAAGCCGGCGGTCCCATGTCATAGATTTATGGCAAGTAAAAGATCCTTCCACAGACTAAACTTGTGTGGAGCTGAGTTTCTAGGTTAGATTTCGTCATAACGCTCTATCAAAGTTCCAACGTTCACCACTAGGTATCATTGATGTCTGGTAGCGAAAGTTGGAACTACTTGAAATTGAACGGAACTTGTAGCTCACCCTATGGGTGTCCGCTTGAAGCAGCTGCAGCCACTGGCAAGCCGAACATGTCCTCAGACACTCCCGGCATTAAAAGCCACACGATAAATAAATAATAATAATAATAACAATAATAACTGAAATTTTGTATGTTGATAAAGGCAAGTAACTTAAGTTCACCTGTGGGACTTTCAATAGCCTGGTGAGCACAAATTCAACATGGCGGCGACGCGAAATTTAAGAATTTAAATGGACGTTTCTCGCGATTTAACCATCCAAGCGCAGTGAAACTTGGCACGGTAAATGTTTACACGAATTTTAATCTACTGATATATAATTTACTTCAATTGTTTTCATATCCACAAGGTGGAGGCTGTGCGAAATTTTCAAATCTTGTTTTTATTATTTCTTGTGCCCTAATCATGAGATTGAAGTTGGAATAATACGCCTACGCAATAATCTTCATGTAACATTACATAACTCTATGGCCTACATATATAAAAATCCAACATGGCGATCATCCGAAATATTTAGACGGTTCTCAATATCTACGAATCTATTTCAGCAATCAAACTGAAATTTTGTCTGTTGATAGAGGCAATTAATATAAGTAGGAAATATGAAAATAGGCTATTTAGTTCTTCACGGAAATACTTGTTTTTCTTGTTCTTACAAAACTCCTTCATAATTTCGTTATGACGAACTCGACATAACTCCGTCCATCCTTTCCCCGATCTCCTTGGTCGATCTTCAGGTGTAACTTCCAAATTGAGGATCTTATGTCTGAATGTCATTCGATCCTTAATGTCTATCGGTGTGATATTGTCACTTCTGAGATCAATTTGGACCAGTGTAATCCAGACTGTTATCACTTTAAATTTCCTTAAGTATGTCAGAATTCTCTTTGTTCGGTCGTCATTCAGTCTCGTGATGTGATTATTGTTACATTACATTATGCGAACCAGCCAAAACTAAGGACCACGCAAATATAATTTCATTTCCTTCTCATAATTCTTTCTTCCTTTCTCTTCCTCCACACTTTCTTCATTCTTTCAGAGTGTTGCGCCTTTCTCTCTGCTGTCCACCTTCCTCCCCTGCGTTCTTTCTTTTCTCCCACAAGAACCTTTATGTTGGAAAGTACTTCCCTGAATTGTGTTCTGTCTCGACAGTCGTCATCTGTAATTCCTAGCCTTCGGAGTTCTTCCTTCATCTGCTTGGTGTAACCCCCTTGGCTCGTGAGATTGTATATTTTATAAAAAAATTGTTTATAATTAAGTACAAGTTTTTCGGGCTTGTAGGCCGTGGTCCAGACAGGATATCTCCCGACGTTTCACCGGAAACTGCGTCCGGCATTATCAAGGGTTCCGCTCCTTTCCTTGGTCAGCAGTGGAATGCTGATAATGCCAGACGCAGTTTCCGGTGAAACGTCGGGAGATATCCTGTCTGGACCACGGCGTACCCGAAAAACTTGTACTTAATTATGAACGCCGGCCGTGAAATCCTAAGATGTTATAAAAATGTGTTTATTTATTCTTGTTGGATCCATCTAACCACATGTCCATAGAAATATAAACGTCTTTTCCTAATTGTTGTTTCCAGGTCTTTCACCCTTATTATTATTATTATTGTTACAAATAATCTCCATAAAGTGTGCTGGGGAAACGAAGATTATAAACTGTATTGAGATCGCACTATTCAAACTGACAAAACAACTCCTCATAGTAGACCAGACGTAACTTTAAATGACAAGACACGTACTTGATTGACATCTCTGTCCAAAAGAAAGAAATATCAATCATAAATACAAGGAGAAGATTGTGAAATATGCCCCACTACAGAGGTAGTGAGAATCTGCAGGCGAAACAAATGTGACGATCCTCCCCTGACTTCTTTCTCCCACTGTCCTGGCACCTAAATCGTTTTCAGTAAATCTAGCCACACTAAATCTTCCCATGTACACGCACACTATTGCACAAAAGGATGCAGTTCTGAAGACCTGCAATATCGATGAATACGCACTAAGGCTTCCTTGAACACTAAACTGAAAAGGAGACACGGTAAATGGGATTCCTGAAAAAAAAAATGCTGTCAAACTTTCATGGTATATAGTTTGAAAATGTATGTTATAGGCTCTTCAAAGTGTGACTATACTCAGTTTCTTGTACGTAATATACCGATATCAGTCATATTACCTACTGTGAGTAAAATAAATAAATAAATAAATAAATAAATAATAATAATAACTAAAATATATAAATATTTGGGAGAATGGATCAGTGAAGACCTCAAGAACAATAAAGCATTTGAAGAAAGGATTCTGAAACTAAATATTGCATACAATGGATGCAGAAAAGTTTACCAGAAGAAATCCATATCCATCAATACACAATCAAGGCACTATAACGCTGTAATCAGGCCCGAGATCCTCTATGCAGCTGAAACCCTAACCATCAAAGAGGAAAGACTGATACAGAAACTGGAGGTCAATGAAAGAATTATCTTGAGGAATATCTTGGACCCAAATATCTAAAATGGAGAAATGTATCACAGGCAGGCCCAACGATGATCTATAGCTAAAGCAAGAACCTCTAATGGACACAATCATCCAGAGATGCCTCCAATTCTACGGACACCTTGAGAGAATGAACGAGTCAAGATTTACCAGTGTAATCCACAAAGCGAGCTCCTGCAAGAAAACAACATCACTGTGGTACCAGCAAGTTAAACAAGATCTGCAAAGCTTTAACATCTCTGAATCCGTTATACAAGACAGAAAAGCTTTCCGGAAAATGTTAAAAGAAGACCCACAGATTAAACTAAAGAATGGGCAGAGACCAAAGAGTTCAGAAGCAGCTAAACAACTACAAAGTCAGAATGAAGGAGATACGGGCTGGGAAGAAGACTCTTAAGGACGTGAAACCAATCCCAACTCATTAATTAAGCTGAAAACCATTTTGGTTGGCCTACGTAGTCCATAGTTGGCTCATTGGAAGAAAGAAGAATAACGAAAGTGTACTACATTCCTAAACAAAAGGATTTATGACGCCAATTCAGAGCAGTGGCATAATCACCTGTAATTACAGAAGGTATATAATCAAAGACAAGACAACAGGTACATTCCGAAAGTGCCGAAACAAACCTCAAACCATCAACAACATACTAACAGAATGCACAATATTTGCACAAAGGGACTATGTGCACCGACATGACACGTAGCGAAGATCATCTTCTAAGAAATATGTAAGCAATGTCAAGTACCAAAACATGCAGATCCATACTTCAGACTTGAAACACAACCCATTATAGATAAAAACGCTGGAATTCCTGTGTCACCACCAGCACGACAATAAAAGACAAAGTGCACAAGACATAGTACATCTACAAAGGAAGGTTTGTGCTCAAGGATTTTAATCCTACAAGTAGAAAAACTAGGGTTGAATTTGTGAAAGATAGAAGGACGAAATCCATACTAAACGCTATGTTTAATAATAACCCCTGGCACTACAGCCCATGAAGGGCCTAGGCCTACCAAGCGACCGCTGCCCAACCATTTGGCCTGCAGATATTGAGTTGACGCGTGATGAGTGCATCGGGTCACCTCCGCCGTTAATCTTGGTTTTCGTGATTGGGGCGCTGCCTCACTGTCAGACAGCTACTCAATTGTCCTCACGAGGCTGAGTGCACCCCGTTCCAGCCCTCACGTCAGTTCCTAAAATCCCTGACGGTGGCGGTAATCGAACCCGGGGCCTCCGGGTGAGAGACAGGAGCGCTACCCCAACACCACGGGGCCAGCTGAACATCGCTTATAACCAGGTCTAACCTCTAGAGAAGGCTATGTTTAACACTTACACTAATCGGCCAGCATGGAGAGAACTACAGTATAAGTGTCTGGGAAATTCCACCTACCTGAGCAGGGCATCTCAGCCGCACAAAGTTATGGGACGACCGCAACGTACACATTATGGGAAATATTCTTTCATTAATCAAGCCTCCGTGGCTTAGGTGACAGCACGCCGGCCTCTCACCGCTGGGTCCGTGGTTCAAATCCCGGTCACTCCATGTGAGCTCTGTGCTAGACAAAACGGAGGCAGACAGGTTTTTCTCCGGGTACTCCGGTTTTCCCTGTCAAAATTTCATTCCAGCAACACTCTCCACTATCATTTCATTTCATCTGTCATTCATTTAACCATTGCCCCAGAGGAGTGCGTCAGGCCTCGGCAGCCGGCACAGTCCATATCCTCGCCGCTAGTTGGGGGCTTCATTCATTCCATTCCTGACCCGGTCGGAGACTGGAAGCAGGCTGTGGATTTTCATCCTTTCGTTAATCGTGGTATTGATAATTAGAACTCATTACCTGTCTCAGCCTTAGAGCCTTTCCCCAAACATACTGATGGCTTTAAGAGAAGATTGACATGATGTGTAATTACTATAGTTCCTTAATTGTGACTTGTGTGTATTAAGTATGTGTGATATTATTGTTGGTAATTTACTGTAAGTGTAAAATTTACCACCGGGGAATGTCCCCAGTTGCAAATAAAGTAAATTAATAAATGATAGCTGAATGAATAAATGCATGGCTCAATATCAGAACTAACATCCATGACAAATGCAGCAAACAGTCTCAGCGTGACGTCGCACAGTGTGTCGAATCCCATATCTAGGTGGGAAAAATCACTGCCGCAAATGAAAGCGAAAACTGGCTTATTCGATAGTGAACAAACCAGATGGTGACATTCGGTCTTCCTTTCCGATGTCTGGTGCGTAGGAGGGAGGGGATAGGTGCTGAAACGTCTTCCTGACATTTATCAGCTCTTTTGATAGGAGGTGTTGGAGTGAACCGAACGTTGTGATTCTAGTGAGTTCAACGAGGTGTTGTCTTCTGCGGCTCATGGAATAGTGAAAAGAGGTATGTGTTCTCACTTTCATGCGTAATACAAGCTTTCTGCACTAAATAAATTATTTACTTTATGAGTGCCACTTGACTTTAAACGTCATTCGATGGGAAATTTAATGTAGATTCAGGATCTGTAGTGGTTTGGTTGTGCACGAATGTGCATGATGGTTTATTTTCTTATTTTCAGTGACTATGTGGGCCTTACCACGAGAAGATTTTTCAACGCGTGGCGGTCGTGTCGTAAAGAGGGGGCGTACAGACGTCATATTTCAATATGTTATGAATAAATGTGGTCTTACAACTCTTACTGACACTCAGGTTCAGGAGCTAAGAAACAAAATTAAGTTCATATCCCATAATATTAACACAAAATGGGAGAGTGCAGGAAGAAGAGAAGACCGATCCCGGAAAAATGTCGGTAATTGGTTAAATGGGACGGATTTCATCGTTTTCAGTGAACAAGAAGACATTGATCCAGCGTATGATCAGAAAACAAGTTGTGTCCCTATTATTTGTATTTGCAATGGGATAAATTGGCCTAATATTCAATATATGTCATCTTTATCTCCATGCTTTTCTAAAGAAATAATAATGTTTTCGTGTGTGAAATGTGTTTACTAAAACGACGTCATTAACAAGACTGGAAAATGACATTTTGTTACAAAGAAATATTGTTTGTATGATTTTGACGAATATCTTTTTATTTTTAGAAAATAAATGTTATTTCCTTTGTGCATATTTCGTTGTTCTGTGTTTAATATACGTTTTTAATCTGGATACAGTGACTTCGTCTATTCCCACAAATAAGGTGTAACAAGAATACTGGACTGCAAGGCTCATTGTTATTCATATTTTATCCAGTTTTAAGTAGTAAGTTTACCACTGTCATAAACTATATTATACACATGCAATCGCAACCAGCGCCCGGTGACGAACGTTGGAACTTAAGAGCATTAATCAAACCAAACCTACAGATTTTGGCTTTAAACAAGTGTAGTTAGTGGAAGGTTCATTTTCATGCCATAAATCTTTGACATAGACTCGCCGGCTGTACTTCCCCTCCAAAGGAAGGCATACTGAGGAATTTTAACGCTCTTAAAAATCCGACGACTTCGGCCGGGTTTGAACCCGCAATCTCGGGCATAGCAGTTCAGCACGCTACCGTCTACGCCACCGAAGCTATCCTTGTGTTAATCAATTCGCGATGAATTTGCGAAATTGAGGATTTGATACTTATCCTCATTTAACTTGTCCTGTTCCCATTTATCCTCTGTGATAATGTTTGTACACCCCCGTATAAACCACGTGTCACCCCTGAATCAGGATAAGAACCACATTGTAGCAACTTTCAGTGTGAGCCATATTGAGACACAAATTCACAAGCTTCAAGTCGTAAACCAGTCCTAGTTTACAGCTGCAGTACTTATCTCCTGCATCACACAATAGTGTCGGGAACGACGGCGATAAAAAGCTTGTGAACAGCCCATAAATTATGAGCGTATGTTCACATAATTTACAATATTATTTTAAAGTTTATTGTTGACTATTATGTTACTTACTGCTAGAACAAGTACGAAGAAGAACCCTTTATACGAGTATCTCCTTCCCACCATGTGTTTATAGAACTATGTTAGTGAGAGAATCTTCCCACCCCTTTCATTTCAAGCAGTTCCACATGCATCCACAAGCTAGCTGCACAGAAATATTGAAAACCCATTAATTTGATGTATACTGTCATCAGAAACCAAAGGTGGGAAGCATATATCGCAGTGGTCTCCACAGTGCACGCGCTCGCCAGTTCGGTTGTGTTGAGTGAATGCAGTGCATTGTTTTACAGAAGAAGTTGTCTTTATTGGAGATAGGAGATTTGTAAAAGTTGGTATATAATGTTAATAATGGTTCTGGTCCCTTGAGTAAATATATTTCAGCTAGAAAGGAAATCTTTTTCCTGTTGAGGGTGTTTGCCATAGAAGAGAAGATTTTTAAAATTAATTTTCTGTGTTTTTAGTAAATACTATTTTGAAATTATTGAATTATATTCGAATATACCAACTTCTAACATTCCAAAATCACTTTTATATTTTTTGTGCAGTTTTCGGAAAATATGTTATAGGTCACTGACCTTGTGTTGCGTGGGAGTTACGTTTATCTTCAATTATAGAGCGTGATGTGTTTTTTGTATATAATATATCCTGTTAAATAAACCACATTATTGAGACGGAATAGATCCCTCGCTAGATTATGGTCGATTATTCTGATGAACAGCTCTCTTCCCATCCATCAGGACATAGACGAAAATGCAGTAACGAGACTGAAATCCCGGAATCCTGCTTGGAGGACAATGAATTAGCTGCCATGCCTTTCAGACCTAAGGAGGCATGGAAACAACAATGGTCTCAATAATTCTCGTCTGGCATTTCTATCAAGGATCCAGCAATAAAACTTTCTGGGTTCAATCTCCCTCGCTCCACATGGATCAAACTTAACAGGATACGCTGTGGAGTTGGAAGAAGTGCTTCTGTTCTCAACCAGTGGGACTGGCTGAAGTCTCCTGCTTGTGACTGTGGTTCTGAAGTGCAAACCATCATGCACATTGTGAAGGACTGCCCTTTGAGGGCATTCTCTGGATCATTCGAAGACCTCCATCGTTTAACCTCTGACGCAATCACTTGGATGGAGAGACTGGACATACGTCTGTGAGAGGCTACCACATTGTCGAAGCCTTTTTCACATTTCTTTGATGTCTTATATGTACAGTATTTATATATTTTGTGACCGGATTGTCAATTGTAACATCATACGCTAATAATAATAATAATAATTGAGTTATAAACACAGTATCATCATAATTTGAAGGTGGGAAATTATTGCCCCATTGCTCATTTAAGAAAGCATACTGTCGGGTATGGGCAGTGAGATAATAATTTCCCACCCCATATGTCATAAAATAGAATCCACACCTATAAATTTGTTGCATATTCCTACTCATCTCTCACCCCCAATTACAAATGTGTAAAATATATATTATACCCCCAGTATTTTGCCCTATAAAGGGTTGTCTATCCCGGGAGGTATTTAATAAGATAAATAATATCTCTTCAACGGAAGTAGTGGGTATCTATTCCTTATGTCGAGTCAGATGGTCGTTGCTATTGTTGCTATAGTGTGGGCTTGAGTCATTTTTGGTTACACGTCCACCTGGTGTTGCGGCATTATGACGTCACACAAAATGCATTGGAACTGTCAATCCTGCATTCCAATTATGCTCGACGCAACTTACCCATCAGCAGCTTAACCCTTCATAGAACAGGACTGATAATTCATATGCTTATGTTCTGTTTTGTTTAAAGTTTATATTTTTTGTTTGTATTTGGTTTCGTATTTGTGTTAGAGATTTTTTGTGATTTTTAGCCTACTTTTCACATTTTGTAAAAATGCGTGTCTGTCTGTCCGTCTGTCGGTCTGTCTGTGTGTGGTTCCTCCCCATATCTACTACTAAACGACTGCGGCTATCGAAACCTAATTTGGTATGCCTGAATATCTCACGGCCATATTTGAAAATAACGTTAGTACTACCAACTGCTGAAAAATCGCAATTGAAAGTTGAGGTCTATGCTGGCTGGATATCTCGGAAGATATGCATGGGAATTGTTCCAAAATTAACACATATATACATCAGACTAATTTACAGGAGCCCATCATGAGAGTGTTGCCAACATGATTCTATGCCTGCTGATAGGTCCAATCTTTAAATGCATGTAACTTGCATACATCTATTGGATTCCAACCAAATTTGGTATGAGATTTCGCATCAGTGCATATATGAATATGCGTTTTTTTAGTGTCAACAGTACAGTCAACTGTTGAAAAATACACTCTATACATTTTTACCCAAATCTCAATATATCAGAAAGTTTGCAGGCCAACAGTTCTAAACGTTGCATGCATATAGTACCGGTACCTGCAAATGTAGGTTAATTTTCAGTTAGCGATATACGATAGTGCTTCCAACATGATTCTACGCGTGCTGATAGGTTTAATGTTGAATCACATGTAACTTCCATAATAATAAATGCAGTCTTTCAAAATTGATACGTATGTAGATCATAATATTTCAATTTATGTTTGAGCATAGCATCCGATTTACGGCAGAGTCGCCAACCTGATTTTACGCATGCTGATAAATGCAATATTTAAATACATGTAACGTGCATACTATCCATTGGACCTCAACCAAATTTTACATGCGCATTGTGGACCTTAAGAGATGGAACTAAGAATATATTTAGAGTCGCCAGATCTGCCAACTGTTGATATATGGTCCCTATAATTTTAAGAAAAGTAGGCTCTTTAGTTCATCACAGAACTACTTGTTTCTGTTAGTTTAGGTTTTGCACCTGTTTATTCTTCTGGTTGTTTATACGCGTGTCCCAATAACTGGGCCCATATTATGTTGACCGTCTGAAAAGTAGCAATAGTCATTGTTAATAATAAAGAACGCTTTTCAGTTGGTCAACACAAATTTGTGTGCCCAATTACATTAGGTTCGAAAACGCGTATTTATATGCCCTAACATGAAAACACTACATACGATATTTATCCCAAAATTACACGCTTTAGGGGCTGATGGCCATGTAGTTCCGCCCCTTAAAACAAGAATAACTCATTAAAAGATTACACGCTTTTCTGTATATATATAAATCAATATTATGTGACAGTTTGTGGGTGTGTGTGTATGTCTCCAATGCGTTCATATACTACTCATCCGATTGCGATGAAACTTTGGTGAATCGGTGAGTACATTTCTGGGCAGGTTTCAGACTTAGTAAATCCATTTTACAATAGGTATTTCACGAGTAGATTAAACAAATGAGTGACGGTGGGCGTATAGTGTAACAAAATCCCGTGTGCGTTCATATGCCATTCATCCGATTGCGATGAAACTTTGGTGAGTTGTTGTGCACGTTCCCACGAATGTTTCTAAACAAGTAAATCCATTTTACGATCGTTTAGAGGCAGTTAACGGGAATTGAAAATAATAGTGTATCCAAAAGCACTTCAAGAAACAAAATTACAACGCCAATACTTTCTTTGATTGGCATTGCAACGCATGCTGGGTACAGCTTGTATATACTAAAAAGGAGGTACTTGTACATAAAAACGCTTAATTTTGTGATAATCTTATGTAGTCTAGTGTTTTCATGTTAGGGCATATAAATACGGTACTTGTTTCGCCACCAAATGTAATTGGGCACAACAGTTTGTGTTGACCGACTGAAAAGCTTTCTTTATTAAAACATTTATTTAGCGTATGGCTTTTAGTGCCGGGAGTGTCCGAGAACATGTTCGGCTCGCCAGAGGCTGTAGCTACTTCAATGCGGACACACAAGTCCCGTTTAATTTCAAGTGGTTCCAACTTTGATAGATCGTTTCAACGAAATCTAACCTGCAAATTTAGCTTCACACAAGTTTAGTCTACGGAAGGATCTTTTACATGCCATAAATCTATGACATGGGACCGCCGGCTTTACATCCCCTCCGAAGGAAGGCATACTGAGGGACTTGAACGCTATTAAAAAATCCAACGACTACGGCTGGGTTTGAACCCGCCATCTAGGGCACAGAAGTTCAGCATGCTATCGACTACGCCATCTAAGCCGTTTATTCAGGATTTTAAAAACATAATAGACAAAATTAATAAACTCCAAGATAAATAAACACACCAAAAAACTAAGATCAACAAAAGAATAATAGGAAGGGTGAGTTCAGACGAAGAAAGAGGACAGCGATACCACAGTTTGAAGAAATACTGCTCTGATGGGAAAAACTAAAATCCCATGGATTGAAATGACTCAAGTGGTCCAATGAAATAAATAAATAAATAAATAAATAAATAAATGAAGATCGTACGTATGAGGAACTCAGAGCTTATAAATCAAGGTTTAGCCCGATCTGCTTAGGGAGGAAATCAGGAGGGATTAAAGTCAGCTGTTTGTCCTTTGTAGATGACTTTGCGATACTCTCGGAGAGCCCAAGGAAGCGATCACTCAGATTAACCTCGTGGGAATGATCGCCAGGATCTCGATAGACAAAACAAAATTCATGATAAATGAGGCACAAGGAACAACATTCCTTGAAACGGAGACAGGGCGGATTCAGAGAGTAACGAAATTTAAATATATCGGTGAAACTATACAGGACAATGGTCTAGAGAAAGCTTCGGAAGGCGATAGGATCTCAAAAATGAAGATAGCGATGGGCTTACAATAAACATCTACAGTATAACAGGAAATGCATTTCCTGGAGCTCCAAAATAAAGCACTACGACACTGTAGTTAAAACAGAATGCCTGTACGCCTGTGAATGCCTTTCAATGAACTACAGGCTAGAGAAGTTGGAAGTCCTGGAAAGGAGAATCCTGCGGAAAATCATGGGCCCAATGCAGACGGAAACCGGATGGAAACTTTGGAGCAACACCGAAGTCTACTAGAATGTAGAAACGATCTCTGCGACCATGAGGAAACGAAGGATAATATTTCTTGGACACATGTACAGATTGGACATATCCAGATTAACCAAGCTACTTTGACTACTTCTGGAATACAAAACCAACTACATCATGGATTAAAGAAACTCGGAAAGACCTTGAAAGATATAACATCCCAGAGGCCCAAATGTTGAAAAGGGATACGTTTCGAAACAGAATACACAATTTGGAAGGGTTTCATGACGAGAGACGAGCTACAAAGACCGGAAGAGCTTGGACGGCCGGACAATGGCAGCAGCACAGCGATCGTATGAAGGAGTACTGGAGGCAGAGGAAATTACAACTGAAATAGTGAAATTGTAGCGTGATCCTAAGTGGACAATTCGCAAGTAAATAAAAAATAAATAAATAAATAAAGAAAGAAAGAAAGAAAGAGAGAGAGAACATAGTGCACGAATGAAGAGGATTTGGGACGTGCGTCGCCGTAAGATTGGGTTGTCAGGAAAATTGTTCAAGTTCACTCGCTCTCTTAAAAGGGAATGTAACTTACGATAGTAATAGTAGTAATTAATACATAAATAAATAAATAAATAAATAAATAAACAAGATGTTCAGTAAAGAACATATAGCCTACTTTCTCCTAAATGCATGGGTATTGTTATAACACTTTGTCCTTTTCAGGAAGCATAATTGAATGTTGGTTAAAGTAGCTTGTTGAAATACAACGGGCTATACGGATATTAAACATGAATATGGGGTGCCCTTTGCTAGTGCTACCTCTGTAAAAAAAAAAACATTCAATTCGGTTTCACCGTCTTTGAATTGATATGGGGAATCGATTTGCACATAAACATGGCCGCCATCTGCAAACTATTAGGCTGATGATCTCGTAGGTTGGTCAAAATATGCTTCCCACATAAAGATATGTTGTTGCAATATTTGGTAGAGATCAGATGATTAGGTTGGTCGTAATTTGATTTAAGCATTGGACATTTGGGTGGCCACCATTACGTTTCTGTCAAGATGGCGGCGATATAAAACATGACACTGAGGTGCCCTTTGCTAGTTCTACCTCTGTACCAAATTTCGTTCAATTCGGTTTCACCGTGTTCGAATTGATAGGGGTGGGGGAGACGACAGACATTCAGAATACACACACTCACACACACACAGACTCACACACAGACAGACACACATTTTTTGGCCCTGTTGTAGATCTCATAAGTTTACATTCATTTTTTTTTGCAAAAATCTAAAATAGGCTAAAAATAAATAAATAAATAAATAAATAAATAGCCTAAATAAATACATAATATAAGTTTATTTTAACTTTAATTTCTAAATACTCTTAATATTGCCTACACGTGGCGGTGGTAGATGTTACCACAACATATGTTATCGCCACCTTACAATACACGTCCTATCGACTCACCTTGATAGAAATATTAACTCTGTCGCCACACGGTACGGTCGTTCTCCCCGGGGGATGTGATCCTCTGTCAAGGGGTTTTATCGGCTTATTTACAATGCAGTGTCGCACCTGCCATATCCTCGAAGCTGCGCACCGCTCAGTGCAATTTATGTGCCGTTGGCTACCCTGGGGACACACAAGACAGAGCTCGTAGTCAATTCCTCTCTGTCCGAGCGAGCCAGGGTTCATTTCCCAGACTCACCACATAATTAAACTACACCTTCGTCCTGGTGGTTGCTAGAGAGATGACTTCCATTACTTGGGGACAGGGGTTCATTAATTATTTGCAACTACAGCACGGTTCATTGCATTTGTAGACTAGGCCACTTCGGTGGCGTAGTTGGTAGCATGCTGAGCTTCTATGCCCAATGTCGCAGCTTCAAACCCGGCCGAAGTCGTCAGATTTTTAAGACCGTTACAAATCCCTCAGTATGCCTTCCTTCGGAGGGAAAGTAAAACCGGCGGTCCCATGTCATAGATTTATGACATGATAAAGAGCCTTCCACTAATTACCCTTGTGTGAAGCAAAATTATAGGTTATATTTGACTAACGCTCTTAGGTTCCAACGTTCGTCGCAGGGAGCCGACTGCGGTGGCATCTAATAACAAAGTTCAGAACTAATTGGTCGCTGGTAGTGGCGTTTGGCAGAAAAAGTTGGAACTACTTGAAAATCGAATGTCTGCAGTACTTACTTGAATTAAAAACAGAAAACACACTAATACAGCCATCACAATTAACACTGGTTATCAGATTCTACACACACCCAAAGTACACGGGGCTACATGACCACGTTGTCGCAGTCCCTAAACTGAGGAACCAACTAACCAACATTTGTAGACTTAGAAAAGTCTTTTGATGACGTTGATAGGAGTAAGTTGTTTGACATTTTGAAATGGATTGAAATAATGTACAAGGATAGGAGGGTGATCTACAATCTGTACAAACCAGTTGCCAGCCGAAGGACATGAGAGAGAAGCTGGTATTCATAAAGGTGTAAGGCAAGGCTGCAACATATCATTCCGTACATTTTAATCTGTGCATTGAACAAGCAATGAGATTCAAAGAGAAATAATTTCAATATGTTTACTGACGATATTATTATCTTAACGAATTCACCAGAGGATGTGAATGAGTTTTTAAATGATATTGAACCCGCTGAGCTATGGTTCATGTGATATTTTTAATGACAGAGCATTCATGATGGGATGTTGTACTTTTGAACACACCCAGGAAGCCACGTGAAGCTGAGAGATCACGCGATACTTTGAAGTAGCGGTGAATCGCACTTTTGACTTTGGTGTAAACTGCTAATTATTATCTGAGGTCTTATTAATTATTTTTATCTTTCCTACGAGACTCAGAATATTCCATTTCGTCATGCTGCATTATTAAAACATTTTGGAGAATGTTTATTTTTACTTTAGGTAAGGTAATACCCTTGCAGATACGCAAAAAGGAACGTAAGTAGTCGCTCAACGTTTTCGTTTTGACGACCTACTTTCTAGAGACACCCAGTACCGGAGCACTGCGTCTTGAGAATCCGCCTTGTGTAGGCGTGGAATTACATTTGTCCTACGAGACGTAGAAGAATATCCGCTGTTTAGCGTTAAAAGTGATTATAAGGTGCCATCGAGCAAGAAAATACTAATATTCACTGTCGATGAAGTCCAGTGAATTAAATAAGAAGCTTGGGAAATAATTATTGGCAAGTATAGTGTATTGCACAACATTGCTGTGACATCACATATTACCCACGCGTATGTGGAGGGCAGATGCCTAGTGGAAATATACAGGTAATAGTGTTACAATTATCCTGAATAAGTGTGATTATAATTGTATGAGATATTTAAATTGCCAAAGTGGAAATTTCATCTTTGGAACGTCGTATAATTCACGGATGCTGCGTGATACAAAAGTAGCGTCACTAGCACGTGCAGCGTTATAAAATAGTGTTAGCTCACATGCTAATCCACATCTGCAAGATTAAGGCTGTGTCGTATTTTATAATTGAAGCCTATGATAGTCACGACGGACATTATAATTTTGGAAGTGAGAGGATGAATAATCACGCAACTTATTTCGCTACCCACGTGATTGGACTTTTCTTCACCATGGTTGAAGCAGTCACCATGGGCTAATACCATCCCGGTATGGGGGGGTGACGTTTCTACAGGGACCCGCATGATGGTGGAACTTCCAGAACGATGAACGAGAGGGAAGGAGCCAAAATGCCATTTCCAGGCATATCCACGAAGATGTCGACAGGGACAAATCGAACCCTGGTCTTTGGGGGAGTCCAGATGGGAATCCTGATGAGGAGGATACCGATCCAGAGAGCCAGAGAGGTTTATGTACAACCCTTGTTGTGGAATAGAGAGCTGAGTGAGAGCTCCTCCATTTCGTGAGTTTTTGTCACACCCCTTCTTTGTTCTAGTTTCTGGTGGTATAGTAGTTTTAATGTAGTTTGTGAATCAACCACACTCAGTGTCAGCCATTTTTCTAGGTAGGGATGTAACTAGATTAGTTAGATGTCATTTATTTCAGTTTAGAGTGAGACACCCTTGGGGTCAGACATTTTGGTCAGCCCTGGTGCAGCTTGGTGAACGTCGTGGAACGTCAATGCCTACCTTTTTGCTGAACCTGATCGTAGTCATTTTGAGGCTATTTTGTTCAACCCTACTTGGGGTAATTTTCAAGTCTTTGCTGACTGTAGTTATGGCAATCAGATGCCTTGGTTATTAATTGACTGCATTCTTCGCAGCCATCCTTTGTTACACCCCTGACTGTCGTTAGAACGGTCGTATCATTTAGGTAGTCGACAGTAACTACCAGTTTGTAAATGCATTATATTTCATTTTGAATAAGCTCAGAAGCTATTCTTGGTCATGCTTGAACCTAACAACTAGAAGGAATGTTTCGTTGCCTAGCATCGAACGCGGTTCCCAACGTATCATTAAGCAGATCTAGTGTGTGAATCTGTGCCACATTTATCATATTTTTCTTGTGTCGTGTGAGACACGTTTTTATTTGATGTTCTAGCAACTACTGAGTTGCATTTTTAAAGCAAAGAGCTTCAGTTATTGTAAGTTTACTTTCATTTAGACGTCTTTGGTAGAAAGACGGAGTTGTATTACTATACTCAGATTTATAGCGTGCGTTTGATACACGGACTCTGTAGAGATCCGTAACCTAAAGTAAAGTTTTTTATGAACCGGCCAGGTGCAGGTTTTGTATTGATTAAATCGCCGGCCTTGAATAAACTGATTATGTAACCCAGTGACCTAGAGCACGCCTGCTTCATTGTGAGACAAAACTACTATAGACGAGGACAGAGTACAATTTGTATTCGCTTTTCCTTTCATTGCTATTTTGCTTATGGAAATCAGTTTCCACTCTTGTATTTGATCACTTGTTTTATGGATCGGTTTTTGTTAGTTTAACGCTCTGTTGCGTGTATTGTCGTATGACAGGTACAGTTATGTAAGGTTTTCTATAGGATGGTGAAGTCTACCCTGTTATAGCAGGATGTTATTGTATGCTTTGTCCGGGGATGATCCCGTTGACCAGATGTTATGGGAAGGTAACTGTTGTACAGGCCTATCCCAGAGTTATTGAACGCGAGCTTAGCGCCGCTGGTAACCCGTGTTATTGTGTGTCCGAGTTGTTATACTCGTTGATTATATTCCGACTGTTGAGTCGAGGCTTTTTGGTGGAGAATGATCTCAGTTGGAGACACTCCGTGCCCAGGCTATTGTCAATGTTATTCGCCATAAACCTACGATAAACCTATAAACCGACATTCTAATAATAAAACGCATAATTGTTGTAAAACAAGTCTAACTAACGATTCTTTCTATCTAACTTTGTTCTTTGCATTCTGGAACTGTTGACATAGCCGTGCAGTTGAAGATAATTTCCTTGTGAGGAAATGACTAGGACAGTTGACATTTTTGTAGCGACCTGAAGCATGTGCGAACCTAGAGTTCGTAGCTTGTGGAGCTCAGGCCATGCGATGTCAGACGTGGTCTCAACTGCGCATTCGTCACCGTAACTATACACATTAGATGACTATGGTTTACAAAGAGTAAACCAAGGTGTAGGCAGGAATTTATAATAAAACTACTGTGTCTATTTCGTTATTAATTTATGATGTCAAGTGTATTAAACCCTACGTGTTACTATATTGTGTGCTGTTAGCACATAGTTATTAAGCATAATTAAATTGTTTGTTTTTCATGGCTGTACACTTAGCTTTTGGATGTAATTGTTTTCTTTTACGGACGTCATCGCCGTAAATTTTGTTAATCGATAGGACTTAGCTAGTTGTATTAATGTTAAATTTAAATGTCGAAATGGTACCATCCTAACCTAGATTTGTTTTGCTACCCTGTTAAATGTAAATTCAGATATTAGCTTGATCTTGTAACTTGAACTAGGGACTTGCGTCGTACCATATTCCTAGCGTTGCTGTTGTTGCTTTATCATTGTGAGTTAGATCTTTCGCGAGGGTTTTCAGTAACTTCTCAGGTAGGGGACCTGTTCTTTATCTTAGTTTATTTATTAATTTGCGGACTAGCCGATTATAACCCTCCGAAACTAGGCTAGGGGCTTGTGAATTTTAATAAATTTTCACGGTGTTATACATGAGTCTGGATGTTTATTTTCTTAGTCTAGTTTTAAGGTGAACCTTTCCTTAGGCGGTCTATGACCATCGTCACCATGTACCACGATCCCTGTGGACTACGGACTCTCGTGCCGCTTTAGCCTTTATGGAAGGTCACCTGATCCTCACGGTACTTTTTATTCGATTTATGTGTCGTTAGTTGAGTCATCGTGGTTGTTGACATCAACTAAACGGACGTCATAAAATGGCGCACAACGTTGTGGGCTTGACTTGGACGTCATAAAATGGCGCCCAACTCATGTGCCGACGTTAACGTGGTGACCCTCAGTACCATGTTATCTTTTTTTTGAGGATCCTAATGTTGATTAATGGTAAATTGACAGGACTGGGACGAACTTAGAAAGTCGTACTGCAGATCAATTGACCACATGGCATTCATGTTTGATAGAAGTCCATGGGGTGAGGCTTTAGTGTTGGATAAATGAAGGATAGGATTTTCTTTGATGATGCCTCATCCTAAGTAAATGTAATACTTTGCTTTGCTCACCGTTGTCTTTGTAAATGTAGAAGCACTTAGTTTGCATACTCCAGCTGTACTCGTGATATTTATATAAATGAAGCAAGCTTTATACCGCCAAGTAACTAATCATAGCTGTAAGTTCCAGTAGAAATTGACCCCTCACTTTCTCATATATTTCTTATCTATGGATGAGGAAACTATTCGTCGTGTGTTTGGAGAGATGATGGCAGGTGTGAATGCCAATCTTCAACAGATTACTGCTGACTTAGGTCAGAATACTCAGGCTGTAAATACTGTAAGCGGTCATGTGGACCAGGTTAGACAGGAAGTCAACAATGTCAGTGGTCATGTGGACCAGGTTAGACAGGACTTAGAGATTAACACTCACTCTGTAAACAATGTTAGGGCTGATTTAACTCAAGTCAGGGCAGACATGGACACATATAGAATCGAAGCGAGAAATGATCTGACGGCAGGTTTAGCAGCTGTTAGGGTTGATGTCATACGACACCATCAGGAGGCTAACCAGCGCGTAGATTGCTTAACCGACCAGATGAATAGAGCTAGGGAGGAGGTGCAAAACCGATTGGAGGAGCACACAGCTCAAATTCAGACAACCTTGAATAAAGTCCAGATAGACATGAGAGCAGATCTGGAACATACCAGGGAAGAATTCGGGACTCGACTAGATCACGTCGAGGGATTTATCGGAAATGTGAAGAAGGACATGGCAACCATGAACGTTGGTTTAATCTTGATGAGAGGAGCTGCCAATGCCGTTAATAACAACGTGAAGACTATCGTTGATGGCATGATGGAGATTAAAGAGGAACTTAACACCAACAGGAGAAACATTTCTGAATTGACGGAAACCGTAGCCAGTCTACGTGAGACAGTTGATGTTCATCATGAGGAACACAAAATAGACCTCATGTTATTGAGAGGTGACCTCACCGAACACGAAGCTACCGTCAAGGCTAAGGTAGCCGAGGTTAGAGACGATGTGGGTAAAATCCAAGAAAATATGTCCAGAGTTGAAGGAGATATCGATTCCTTACAAAAGAGATTTGAGGAAGTCGCGGTGACCGAGAGGTTAGACCTCAGTTATAACCTTAGGACGGCCATACGCGAGGTAGACACAAACCTCAAGGGAAAGGTTGACAGGATCGAGCTGCAATTGAACGACTTAGGCAACAAAGTCGCAGCCAGAACCATCCCAGGTCTTGAAGTAATAGAAAGACGCCTGGACAGACTAGAGACGACTCCAAGAGAGAGACACGTACACCCACAGATGGGAGAATCTCAGGAAACGCCTATATCTCAATCAGGAGGAATGATGCCTACCCATTTCCAACCCAGCGCGCCTATGGAATCGCAACCGTCACAATTCACTAATTTAGCGCAAGGTCAGACCTTGAACTTTGACGCTCACCCGTTTCAACCAGCATCTAATCGAATTAGTCATGAGACTAACACTCCTACGCAGAGTTACATGCAAAATACTTTCAGACCCGCGAATACGCAGGGAAATGTCACCATAATTCGTTCAAGAGAGGAGCAACAAGCTCGCTTCTCGGGAACTGGGAGCGGTGTTACTCCAGTGGAATTCCTAGCAAATGTCGAAAGCTACTTACGTGATACTATGGTAAATCCAGAGAGGGAACTAAGAGTTATAGAGCGACTGCTTGAGGGACAAGCCGGTACCTGGTTCAGAGCATTCCGATACTCATTCACAGGCTACCAAGACTTTAAGGAAGCGTTATTAAGAACATATTGGTCGAGCGACATCCAGCAGGGTATCCGAGCTGAGATGTACACTCGAAGGTACAGTTCCAATACACCTACTCGTTATGCGAATTACTTCGCAATACAGCTCGCGAAGCTCCGTTGTCTTCAGCCTCCGTTGTCCGAACAAGATTTGGTGAACACAATTGTTTGGCAGTACCCTGCGGATGTACAACGTGTGTTAATCGCTGCAGGGGCATCCACTTTCCAGCAGTGTGACCAGATACTGCGAAGGTTGGACGCTAACACAGAACAGTTTCCTACACACCGTCAGCAGAAGGCTGATAGGCGCGAGGATAGACATATGAATCTGACGACTGTTGATAAAGTGAGCCAGACGCCACAACAAACACAAACCACAGAGGATTCTGGGCGACGTGATAACAATTACAGTTATAACAGGAGAGAATGGAATAACACTCCGTATACTCGAGATCAACATGATGACCGGCGAAGTCATTGGGACCGGCGATTCGACCGAAGGACGGACGACAACCGACGTCATGAAAACAACCGCCGAGGGAATGAAGGAAGAAATCAGCAACACGGACGTATCCGTAGAGACTATCGATATAGTGGGGGTTACGACAGAAATCGAGACCCTAGATACCAGCCAGACAGGGATTGGAAAGGAAGAGCGCGGGAGAGCCGTGAGTACCTCCAACAATTGAGAGAATTGCAGATCCAAGAAGAGGGAGAACGGAACCCTACTTCGAGGGAAAATAGACATTCGGCGCAGGAGACGGAGCAGAACCAGCCCAGTACTTCTCGCCATGACAGAAAAAAAAAACTCCGAAAAATCAATAGATTCTTGTTTGATTGAGCACCGAGTAACTGCCTCTATATTACTCTGGGAGCCAATCCAAGAAGACTTGTTGGACGAACGACGAACGACGAACCACAATTATGAATTAACACGTCTACCCAAGATTGTAGCCACCTTGAATGAAGTCAGTGTAGTCATACTCATCGATACTGGAGCGATGATTAGTGTAATTTCCGCCGATTGCCATGCCAGACTTAGAGCAAACTCTGAGGTGACGGAGTTGCCCATTTCAGCTATAAGAGTCAGAGGTGTCATACCTGACCGCGTTGTAACGTGCAAAATCCAGATTTTGTGTACTGTGAAGATTTCGAGCCACGTGTACTTGCACGAATTTCTCGTAATGAAGGGCCTGCATCATGATGCCATTTTAGGCGCAGACTTCATTAGAAAATATGATGGAATCATTGACATGGGACGGAATACGGTAGAGTTCAAGCCGAACGAACCCATTCAGATGAGCCTAATTGAAGAAGAACCGGAATTCCTATCCGAAGTAGACGTAGTCGAAGCATTAAAGGGCAAGGAAATTGAGGCGACACTAGATGCCGACGAAGAGGCAGAATCGTTATCAGCACCCACACATGAGGATCTTGACGCAACACTGAACGAATACAGAGATATATTCGACACCACACCTGGTGAGATATTAGACTACGAGTATGATCTTGTATTACTGGACGATTCCCCATTCCAGAAAAGGATCTATCCGATTGCCGAGAAACATCTCGAAGAAGCTGCTAAGAAGATCCATGAGATGGAAGCAGCAGGTACAATCAAGAAATCAACGACTCCTTTCTTGAATCCCATAATACCTGTGGTTAAGGTAGATGGAAGCTTGAGACTTTGTCTTGATGCCAGAGCCTTGAATGAACGCCTAGCTCCTGAGCACGACAGACCGCCCAAGATTAGGGACATTCTCAGGAAGTTCAAAGGAAAAAGGATATTTTCATCATTAGACTTGGTTCAGTCTTATTACCATATCAGATTATCTGAGCATACTCAGAAATATACTGGATTCTTGTTTGATCAGACTACTTATGTATTCCAAAAACTACCATTTGGATTGAAAAATGCCGGAGCCGCATTAATCAGAGCACTTGATGCCAAGCTGACTCATGAAGTGAAGCAGAAAGTAATATGTTATGTGGATGACATAATCATAGCTTCGGGAACAGAAGAAGAGCATTTAAAGACATTGCGCCTTGTTTTTGAGAATCTCCGACAGGCAAATTTTAAGGTCAAGTTTGACAAGTGTCGATTTTTTCAGGAAGAAGTGAAATTCGTAGGACACATAATCAATGGAGAAGGATATAGACCGAATCCGGCAAAGATTAGAACTGTTGCTGCATTTCCAACACCAACCCGTGTGAAACACGTGAGACAATTCTTAGGAATTCTCCAATTCTTTGCTGCTCATTGTGAGAAGTATTCCGAAACTGTTGCACCACTGCAAGGATTATTGAAAAAGAACTGCAGGTGGAACTGGAATGATGAATGCGAGATAGCTTTCAGGAGAGCTAAACAGATGCTTGTGGACTCAATTCAGTTAGAATATCCAGATTACTCTCGGAACTTTATTCTAGAAACTGATGCATCTGCCATTGGTATAGGAGCCATTTTACTGCAGGAAGATGATGAGAAGAAACGTCATTACATTGCTTTCTTAAGCCGACGTTTAAGAGCACATGAATCTCACTACTTCACGACCGAGATAGAAGCACTTGCAATTGTTTACGCACTTGAATA
Source organism: Meconema thalassinum (assembly GCA_946902985.2). NCBI lineage: Eukaryota > Metazoa > Arthropoda > Insecta > Orthoptera > Tettigoniidae > Meconema > Meconema thalassinum. The sequence continues at coordinate 502,497,601 of OX336393.1, read as the reverse complement.
CTGGCAGAAACTTCTGTTAGGTCAGAGGATTATTGTGAGAACCGATCATCATGCGTTGACCTTCATCTTGAGAACAAGACTGGCAAGCGACAGGATCACACGTTGGACGCTGTTTCTCCAACAGTTCGATTTGGAAATAGTTTATCGACCAGGCAGAGAGAATGTGTTGGCCGACATCCTCAGCCGGAATCCTGAAGCTACTGTTAATGCCATAGACATCGAGGGAGAATGCGAGGAACACCTTCGCCGATTTCGTCATTTACCTGAAGGACAGCGACGTGAGGAGGAACTCAGACATATTATCCGTTTCCTAGAACGAAGAATGGATCCACAGGATGATCATTATGCAAGGATTGCTGCTGTTGCAGATGATTATTTGATTTATCATCGTGTCTTATACAAGTTTGTAGACGAGGACCACACTCAACTGCGTGCAGTTATTCCTAGGAGATACCAAGAATCTGTTATTCTTATGGTACATTTATCCATTGGACATGGTGGAACAGACAAAACCATTGCAACTATCAAGGAGTCTTTCACATGGAAAGGGTTAGGAGCCACCGTTAGACAGTGTTTACGTGCTTGCGACGCATGCCAGCGGAACAAGTACACGTCACACTTGCTGAAGGAACAACCTAGACCAATACTACCAACTCAACCTAGAGAGTTGTATGCACAGGACCTGTATGGCCCAATACCTAAGGCTCGTCGTGGGAATCGATACATCGTTGTAACGGTGGATGTGTTCACGAAATATACGATGCTTCATCCGATTCAAAAAGCTACTGCACATCAGATTATTCAGCGGATTAGACGTCAAGTGATACCGGAGGCAGGAAAGCCACAATTCTTGTTGACTGATCACGGATCACAGTACACCTCAGCAGAATTTGCCAATGCCTTGAATGAGCTTGAAATAGGTCATGTTTTATCATCTATTCGACATCCAGAGAGCAACCCAGCAGAATGCGTGATGTCTATTATCGCAAAATTCTGTCGATTATATTGTCAAGAAGAACACTGGCGATGGACTGAAGTCCTTGTTATTATGGCAAAATGTATTAATTCAACAGTACATGAAAGCACTGGTCAAATACCTATGGTCTTGCATTTGAACCAGATGCCGCTGAGAATATGGGATCGTGTGATTGTAAATCCACCTTGTTTACAACCATCACATGCCAGCAGACTTTTAGCTGCGAGAGAGACTATGGACAGACAAGCTGCCAAGCGCTTGAGAAGAACTAGACGCCAGAGGTTTAGAGAACCACTAGTAGAAGGAGACCTTATCCTTATAAGGAGACCCGGAATTTCTAGTCCTATAGACCGCATATATGGGAAATTTCTATCCTTGTATTATGGCCCTAGTCGTATCCGACAGCCTTTAAACAATGGAAGTTATGTGATAGAAGACAGAGAGGCAGATGAACCCGCTGAGCTATGGTTCATGTGATATTTTTAATGACAGAGCATTCATGATGGGATGTTGTACTTTTGAACACACCCAGGAAGCCACGTGAAGCTGAGAGATCACGCGATACTTTGAAGTAGCGGTGAATCGCACTTTTGACTTTGGTGTAAACTGCTAATTATTATCTGAGGTCTTATTAATTATTTTTATCTTTCCTACGAGACTCAGAATATTCCATTTCGTCATGCTGCATTATTAAAACATTTTGGAGAATGTTTATTTTTACTTTAGGTAAGGTAATACACTTGCAGATACGCAAAAAGGAACGTAAGTAGTCGCTCAACGTTTTCGTTTTGACGACCTACTTTCTAGAGACACCCAGTACCGGAGCACTGCGTCTTGAGAATCCGCCTTGTGTAGGCGTGGAATTACATTTGTCCTACGAGACGTAGAAGAATATCCGCTGTTTAGCGTTAAAAGTGATTATAAGGTGCCATCGAGCAAGAAAATACTAATATTCACTGTCGATGAAGTCCAGTGAATTAAATAAGAAGCTTGGGAAATAATTATTGGCAAGTATAGTGTATTGCACAACATTGCTGTGACATCACATATTACCCACGCGTATGTGGAGGGCAGATGCCTAGTGGAAATATACAGGTAATAGTGTTACAATTATCCTGAATAAGTGTGATTATAATTGTATGAGATATTTAAATTGCCAAAGTGGAAATTTCATCTTTGGAACGTCGTATAATTCACGGATGCTGCGTGATACAAAAGTAGCGTCACTAGCACGTGCAGCGTTATAAAATAGTGTTAGCTCACATGCTAATCCACATCTGCAAGATTAAGGCTGTGTCGTATTTTATAATTGAAGCCTATGATAGTCACGACGGACATTATAATTTTGGAAGTGAGAGGATGAATAATCACGCAACTTATTTCGCTACCCACGTGATTGGACTTTTCTTCACCATGGTTGAAGCAGTCACCATGGGCTAATACCATCCCGGTATGGGGGGGTGACGTTTCTACAGGGACCCGCATGATGGTGGAACTTCCAGAACGATGAACGAGAGGGAAGGAGCCAAAATGCCATTTCCAGGCATATCCACGAAGATGTCGACAGGGACAAATCGAACCCTGGTCTTTGGGGGAGTCCAGATGGGAATCCTGATGAGGAGGATACCGATCCAGAGAGCCAGAGAGGTTTATGTACAACCCTTGTTGTGGAATAGAGAGCTGAGTGAGAGCTCCTCCATTTCGTGAGTTTTTGTCACACCCCTTCTTTGTTCTAGTTTCTGGTGGTATAGTAGTTTTAATGTAGTTTGTGAATCAACCACACTCAGTGTCAGCCATTTTTCTAGGTAGGGATGTAACTAGATTAGTTAGATGTCATTTATTTCAGTTTAGAGTGAGACACCCTTGGGGTCAGACATTTTGGTCAGCCCTGGTGCAGCTTGGTGAACGTCGTGGAACGTCAATGCCTACCTTTTTGCTGAACCTGATCGTAGTCATTTTGAGGCTATTTTGTTCAACCCTACTTGGGGTAATTTTCAAGTCTTTGCTGACTGTAGTTATGGCAATCAGATGCCTTGGTTATTAATTGACTGCATTCTTCGCAGCCATCCTTTGTTACACCCCTGACTGTCGTTAGAACGGTCGTATCATTTAGGTAGTCGACAGTAACTACCAGTTTGTAAATGCATTATATTTCATTTTGAATAAGCTCAGAAGCTATTCTTGGTCATGCTTGAACCTAACAACTAGAAGGAATGTTTCATTGCCTAGCATCGAACGCGGTTCCCAACGTATCATTAAGCAGATCTAGTGTGTGAATCTGTGCCACATTTATCATATTTTTCTTGTGTCGTGTGAGACACGTTTTTATTTGATGTTCTAGCAACTACTGAGTTGCATTTTTAAAGCAAAGAGCTTCAGTTATTGTAAGTTTACTTTCATTTAGACGTCTTTGGTAGAAAGACGGAGTTGTATTACTATACTCAGATTTATAGCGTGCGTTTGATACACGGACTCTGTAGAGATCCGTAACCTACGGTAAAGTTTTTTATGAACCGGCCAGGTGCAGGTTTTGTATTGATTAAATCGCCGGCCTTGAATAAACTGGTTATGTAACCCAGTGACCTAGAGCACGCCTGCTTCATTGTGAGACAAAACTACTATAGACGAGGACAGAGTACAATTTGTATTCGCTTTTCCTTTCATTGCTATTTTGCTTATGGAAATCAGTTTCCACTCTTGTATTTGATCACTTGTTTTATGGATCGGTTTTTGTTAGTTTAACGCTCTGTTGCGTGTATTGTCGTATGACAGGTACAGTTATGTAAGGTTTTCTATAGGATGGTGAAGTCTGCCCTGTTATAGCAGGATGTTATTGTATGCTTTGTCCGGGGATGATCCCGTTGACCAGATGTTATGGGAAGGTAACTGTTGTACAGGTCTATCCCAGAGTTATTGAACGCGAGCTTAGCGCCGCTGGTAACCCGTGTTATTGTGTGTCCGAGTTGTTATACTCGTTGATTATATTCCGACTGTTGAGTCGAGGCTTTTTGGTGGAGAATGATCTCAGTTGGAGACACTCCGTGCCCAGGCTATTGTCAATGTTATTCGCCATAAACCTACGATAAACCTATAAACCGACATTCTAATAATAAAACGCATAATTGTTGTAAAACAAGCCTAACTAACGATTTTTTCTATCTAACTTTGTTCTTTGCATTCTGGAACTGTTGACATAGCCGTGCAGTTGAAGATAATTTCCTTGTGAGGAAATGACTAGGACAGTTGACATTTTTGTAGCGACCTGAAGCATGTGCGAACCTAGAGTTCGTAGCTTGTGGAGCTCAGGCCATGCGATGTCAGACGTGGTCTCAACTGCGCATTCGTCACCGTAACTATACACATTAGATGACTATGGTTTACAAAGAGTAAACCAAGGTGTAGGCAGGAATTTATAATAAAACTACTGTGTCTATTTCGTTATTAATTTATGATGTCAAGTGTATTAAACCCTACGTGTTACTATATTGTGTGCTGTTAGCACATAGTTATTAAGCATAATTAAATTGTTTGTTTTTCATGGCTGTACACTTAGCTTTTGGATGTAATTGTTTTCTTTTACAGACGTCATCGCCGTAAATTTTGTTAATTGATAGGACTTAGCTAGTTGTATTAATGTTAAATTTAAATGTCGAAATGGTACCATCCTAACCTAGATTTGTTTTGCTACCCTGTTAAATGTAAATTCAGATATTAGCTTGATCTTGTAACTTGAACTAGGGACTTGCGTCGTACCATATTCCTAGCGTTGCTGTTGTTGCTTTATCATTGTGAGTTAGATCTTTCGCGAGGGTTTTCAGTAACTTCTCAGGTAGGGGACCTGTTCTTTATCTTAGTTTATTTATTAATTTGCGGACTAGCCGATTATAACCCTCCGAAACTAGGCTAGGGGCTTGTGAATTTTAATAAATTTTCACGGTGTTATACATGAGTCTGGATGTTTATTTTCTTAGTCTAGTTTTAAGGTGAACCTTTCCTTAGGCGGTCTATGACCATCGTCACCATGTACCACGATCCCTGTGGATTACGGACTCTCGTGCCGCTTTAGCCTTTATGGAAGGTCACCTGATCCTCACGGTACTTTTTATTCGATTTATGTGTCGTTAGTTGAGTCATCGTGGTTGTTGACATCAACTAAACGGTCTCAATATAGACTCCGTCTTGAGGAAATAATAAATAATCAATGAATGTAAAACAACAAGTAGTTCCGTGACGAACTAAAGAGCCTACTTTTCCTAAAATTTATGATTCATGCCAATCTATAATATATAGAATTATCTAGAATAATGACGAAATCAAGTTGGTAATACTAACATTTCTAAGTACTACAGTTTGAAATACACCAGGAATAGTGTAGCCGAATAGAGTAACTTACGACAGTTGGAATATATTCTTAGTTCTATCTATTAAGGTATAGATTGCACATACAAAATTTGGTTGAAGTCTAATGGATAGTATGGACGATACATGCTGTTTGATATGAGATTTATCAGTGCGCGTAAAATCATGTTGGGAACAATGTCATATACTGTATATGAATCTCAGAATTAGTCTGAAATGTAACGATCTATTATAGTGCTAATTTTGGATAAAATTCATTTGTTAGTGTAGAAGTTACATGTAATTAAAAGTTGTAACTATCAGAAAGCTTAGAATCATGTTGGCAGTACTGAGTTATATTAGTTACTCCAAATTTATCTAGAATGTCATGTACTATACGTGTGCAAAGTTTAGAGCTGATGGCTTGTATACTCTCTGATATATTGATATTAGGTTTAAAACATAGAGCGAGCATTTATTAACAGTTGGTGGCTCTTTAGAATACCCACAATCATATATGTTGTAGTACACATAGTAATGCATAGCTTCTGAGATATCCAACATAGAGCTCAAATTTCAATTGCGATTTTTAGCAGTTGTTGGCACTGACGTCAATTTCAAATATGGCCGTGAAATATTCAGGGATAGATCTTTACTCTTACCAAATTTGGTTTCGATAGCTGCAGCCATTTAGGAATTGATAGGGCGGTGGGGGGGGGGGGGGGGGCACACACACAGACGGACATACAGACACACACATTTTCCAGATCGATCTCATAAGTCTACTTCTTCCTCATTTTTGCAAAATGAGAAAAGTAGGCGAATAATGGAATGCAGCCGAATGAAATCAGAAACCCCTATTGACGTTAAATTGGCAGGTGAAAAGCTAAAGTAAGTACGATACTTCTGCTACTTACGAAGCAAAACAACAAGTGATGGACGAAGCAAAGAGGATGTAGAAAGTAGGTTAGCACAGGCAAGGAAAGCATTTCTACAGAAAAGAAATCTGTTGATATCGAATATAGATTTAGGTATTAGGAAGTCATTTTAAAAAGCCTTTGCCTGGGCGTGGCGCTCTATGGAAGTGAAACTTGGACTGTTGGCGCAGCATAAAAGAGGAAAGTAGAAGAGTTCGAAATGTGGTGTTACAGTAGAATGGTGAAGATCAGATGGGTAGATAGGGTTACAAATTGAGAAGTATTAAGACTAGTGGGAGAGGAGGTGTCGTGCCATTTCGTCCAGGTGCCATTTCGTCCAATTGCCATTTCGTCCAAATTCCACGAACAGAGGCAGGTGGTTAACGCTCTAACGACCCACTAGTGCTATTTCGTCCAAACACCTATGATTGACAGTTTGACAGGTCTACAATAACTGATTCATTTCATTGCGTTTCTTGTTAAAAATAGGTAATTTTTTTGTTGTTTGTAATAATGGACGTTACTCACTCCGCTCGTTTGCCACAAGTCGACTATATTTTACAATGAAATGCTTATAATGTAAACAACATAGCGAGAATAAAAACAAATATTTTCACAAATCAGGTGTTAATTATGATGATGATGATGATAATTATTGTTTTAAGGGGTCTAACATCTAGGTTATCGGCCCCTAACGGTCTGGGTGATAGCGAAAATGGCAATGAAGTCTAAACCAGAACGAAAATTAAGTGAGAAGGAAAATACTTATAACAAGTAGTTCCGTGAAGAACTATACAGCCTATTTTCATATATCCTACTTATGTTAACTGCCACAATCAACATACAAAATTTCAGTTTAATTGCTGTAACAGATTCGTAGATATTGAGAACCGTCTAAATATTTCAGATGGTCGCCAGGTTGGATTTTTATTTTTGTACTATTACATTAAGATTATTGTGTACGTGTGGTATTCAAACTTCAATCGCTTGATTAGACAACAAGATGTAAAAACGAGATTTTAAAATTACGCACAGCAGCCATCTTGTGACAATGCAAACCATTGAAATAAATTAGATGCCAGTGGATCAACATTTGTATAAGCATTTAACGTGCAACGTTTCACGGCACTCGGATAGTTAATTCGCGAGAAACGTCCATTTAAATATTTATACTTCCCGTCGCCGCCATGTTGGATTTGTGCTCACCAGGTACCTGAAAGTCCTATAGGTGAACATATGTTCATAGTCTCTATGAACATTAAAAAATTCAGTTTGGTTGCTGTAAAAGATTCATAGATATTGAGAACCGTCTAAATATTTCGGGAGCTCACCATTTAGGAGTGTTATGTGTATAGGCCATAGAGTTATATACCATTCAAGGACAATTATTGCCTAGGTTCATTATTCAAACTTTCACTTCGATCGCATGATTACGACACAAGAAATTAAAACTTAATTTTAAAATTTCGCGCAGCCGCCATCTTGAGGTTATGTAAGCAATTGAATTAAATTCGATGGCAGTGCATTACAATCTGCAAAATCAATTACTGTACCACATTTCACTGCGCTCTGAGAGTTAAATCACGAGAAAAGTCTATTAAAATATTTTAAATTTGCTTGGTCGCCATGTTCGTTTCGTACTTTACAGGTTTATGAAATATACATAGGTATACCAGTATCAGTACCCTTTATCGCCGTAAAAAATTGCAGGGTGATATCTGTAATAGTTTCGGAGATATAGAATGTCAGTGAAATATTTCGCACAGCCGCCATTTTGAGGTTATGTAAACAATTGAACTAAATTAGACTCCAGTGCATTACAATGTGTATAAACATTTGCTGTACCAAGTTTCATTACATTTAGATAGTTAAATCGCGAGAAAAATCTATTTAAATATCTCAACTTCGCTTGGCCGCCATGTTGGTTTTGTAGTCACCAGGTTTTTGAAAGTCTCATAGGTGAACTTCTAGTAGTGCCCTTTATCTCCGTACACAATTTCAGGGCGATATCGGTAATAGTTTCGGAGATATTGAATGCTAGTGAAATATTTCGCACAGCCGCCATGTTGGATTGGAGAGACGTAACAAAATTTGAAGGGCACGGTCGAGGTCGCCGGGAATAGTGCTATGAACTTCCCGAGTTTCATTGAAATCGCTCCAGCCGTTTCGATTTTATTAGGGGGGGACACACACACGAATCACACACACACGCACACACACACACACACACACGCACACACACACGGACAAAAGGTGATCTCATAAGCCTATTTTTTTCAAAATTGAAAATAGGCTAAAAATGGAACTCAGATTGAAACTACTCACAAAATGGAGAGCGGTAATACTTACAAAACGGAATTTAGAACGAAAATACTCACAAAAGGAATAGATTGAATAATACGCACAAAATGTACGTCAGGTTCAAAATACATCTCACAACCTGTGGTTGTGTACGTAAGCACAGGGGTCATTGACCTCCGACTATCTGCACTGCCTCAACCCTTGTCAACATTTCGTCTGGACGAGATGGCACTCATTAATTTGTGTAATAATTTGTAAAACCGAGCTGGACGAAATGGCTCGATTTTCAAGTAAATTTGTTGCTGGACGAAATGGCACCTGGACGAAATGGTACTGAACCGGAGAGGATAGATGTTTCTGGTGACTGCCAATGAAGAGATGAGATAGGATGATAACTGCTCCTATTGGCTGGCGACTACGTCACACCACTACTTGTCCCCTGCGCAACTAATGTGCTTGTTTGCGCCTCGCTCTAATAGACAGTGTAACATGAAGTTGTACTACTAACAGCAGAATTGATATTCACGTCTAATGGAACATCCATCAGGGCAGAGGAAGCACATATTAAATTCCACCAGTAGAGAGAGAGAGAGACCCAAAATAGTTGAAGTATTTCCGTTTGATTTATGTCCTGGTCTGTAATGAGAAGCTAAAGCAATTTGGAAGAATGACAAAGTACATCTGATTTTATTAGAAAGGACTGCAACTCACCAAAACCATTCCAATATTCATTACCCAAAGTAATTTGAATGCTAAATGAACTATTATTGATATTGAAGGTCTGATAAAACGAGCCACATTCGTCCTACAAATGCTGACTTTTCAACTTGTGTTGGTAGATGAAGTTCAGAGATAATCAAAGATGAAGTGGTTTCATTTGAGAACTCGCTTGATGGAGAACCGGGCACACTTATAACTAAATACACACATAAGTTTACTACTGGAGAGAAGTGGGATGAGTTGAAGAAAAATACTTATTCCGAGGTTACAACCAACCATGATAGCTACGTGCACTAAGGTGCAAGGACTGGCTGTTGTTGTTGTTTGAGTCTTCAGTAATTTGACTGGTTTGATGCAGCTTCCCATGCCTCCCTGTCTTGAACTAATCTTTTCATCTCTACATAGGTACCACACCCTACATCCGAGGCAATCTGTTTAACATATTCTAACCTTAGTCTACCCCTACAGTTCTTGCCCTCGACCCTTCCGTCCATAACTAAGCTTGCTATTCCTCGGTGTCTTAATACGTGTCCTACCAACCTATCTCTTCTCCTCATTAGCAGTCGCCAGAAACATCTCTCCTCTCCAACTCGTCTTACTTAATACCTCTTCATTTGTTACCCCATCTACCCATCTGATCTTCATCTTTATCCTGTAACACCACATTTCAAACGCTTCAATTCTCCTCTCTTCTGCTCCTCCAATAGTTCAAGTTTCACATCCATATAGTGCCAAGGCCTGGCTCTATCCAGGATGATAGCTTATAATATGTCACAGTCGCTTGCTTCCAATTCCTTGCCCAGTTTCATTGCTCTTGTTGTTGGACGAAATGACACCTGGACGAAATGGTACTGAACCGGAGAGGATAGATGTTTCTGGTGACTGCTCTTCACTCCATCTCTCATAACTCCTCTTATGAGGTGACTTCAGGAAGAATATCTGGCCATAAAATCCATCCGACATACAGATATTCATCTCACCTAACCCCAGCCCCCGTAGAAACGAGAATATTTGGGGATAGATATACTCCAAGGTTAATGATGAATTGTCGGTTTAGGTCTGTCACCTTCTGTGAGAATAACAATAATACTGTTATAATTTTTACGTGAAGCTTCCGTGGCTTAGGCGGCAGCACGTCAGCCTCTCCTCTCACCTCTGGGTCTGTGGTTCAAGTCCCGGTCACTGCATGTGAAATCTGTTCTGGACAAAACGGAGGTAGACAGGTTTTTCTTCGGGTACTCCGGTTTTCCCAGTCAAAAATGTAATTCCAGCAACACTCTCCACTAACATTTCATTTCATCTGTCATTCATTTGCCTCAGAGGAGTGCGACAGGCTTCGGCAGCCGTCACAGTTCATATCCCCGCCGCTAGATGGGGGCTTGATTCATTCCATTCCCTGACCCAGTCGGTTTACTGGAAGCAGGCTGTGGATTTTCATTTTCATTGGTTTTGCGTCCCCGTTAACTACTGAGGGTTTTAGAGACGCCGGGGTGGCGGAATTTCGCCCCTAAGGGGATCTTTAACGTGCCAGTAAATCTACTGACACGGCTCCCTCAAATTTACGCACCCTCAAATGCCGACTGACTACGCAAGGATTCGATCGCGCTATCTTGAAATATCGAGACACCGATCCAAAGTAGCTGGGTCGATTCCTGCCATTGCCAAGAAATATAATTCTTGTCTAAGAACTGGAACAGGGTACATCAGCCTCGTAAGTTAAAACTGAGAAGAAATAGGTTTGATTCCAACTCTGTGACCCTAGAAGTGATGTTCCATTGTGTTAACTCCAGAAGTAGGAAACCACGAGAAACCACTTCTAGGATCTAAATAAAATACCAATGGGTAGTTTTCTTATTATTATTATTATTATTATTCATCTTCTTCTTATTCTTTTTTTAAATATTATTAACATTGCTTTGCTCGCAATTACACCAGTTTCTTTTCTTTTTAACAATATGGCTGAAGAAGACCGTAATAAGGTCGAAACTGATACATTGCATTAATTATAGTACATTATGCAACGAGCCTGTAATGGCTATAATTAAGACACGAGTATTTTTATAAAACGAGCGTTATAGGCGAGTTGCATACGACTGTTTTATGTTCGACGATAATTATAACTTTATTATATGTTTTAACATAAATATTCATAAATATCTGTTGAGAGTCAGCTACGGTACTTGAATTTTGTGATCGCAGAGCGAGCGTTGGGTGTTATATCTCTGTCTTTCAAGATCTTTGAACGACCGACGCATGCGCTCTGTGTGCTTGCAATGCCATATGCAGCCATATGTTTACATCAGCCGTCCCTCAGTAATATTGTCACCGGTGTCATTTGAGGACAATGCGCTGTGCAGAAATTAGCGTTGGTGATTTTAAGGTACAGTGTTATTGCTTGTCTCATATTCGCCAGTTTATTTACGCGAACATATGGACGGTGCGTATTCCATGTCGGTAATTTATTATAGTTCGATGTTGTGTTTATGTCCGACACGTTGGATTTTGAGCGCATGCGCGAAGGTATCGTTACCTAATTGGTCAATGAACGAGCTCTGATTGGCTGGAGAAACTGTATCATAATGGAAAACAGTGTTATAATGACCATCATTATGATACAGTTTTCTGACACGTAATAGTGAGGGTCGAACATAAATGTATATTCTATATTATAATAAACTATGTCGAATTTCAAAATCAGAATAGTCGATGGAGGAAACAAAAGAATGGCTTGCCCCAATGCTCTTCAAAATTTATACGAATGACCAACCTCTTCCAGTTGATACCAAAACTTCATATACGCGGATGATCGAGCTATTGCTGCTCAAGCAAACAGCTTTGAGACTATAGAAGGTAAGCTATGAGAGGCTCTTTCTGAACTATCCTACTACTACAGAGGAAGCCAATTGAAGCCTAATCCATCTAAAACTCAGGTGTGTGCCTTCCATCTTAAGAACAGACAGGCGTCAAGGAAATTACAGGTAGCATGGGAAGACACTCAACTAGATCACTGCTCAACACCTAAATATTTAGGTGTAACATTGGATCTTGCTCTCACCTATAAACAGCATTGCATAAACGTCAAGCAGAAAGTGTCAGCCAGAAACAACATCCTTCGCAAACTGTCTGGAACCAATTGGGGTACACAGCCAATGACGATGAGAACTACAGCCCTGGCTCAGTTTTACTCCGCTGCAGAGTACGCTTGTCCTGTTTGGTACAGTTCCAGTCATGCTAAACAAGTTGACACTTCTCTTAATGAAACATGCTGACTTATCACTGGCTGTTTGAGACCAACATCACGAGATAGAATCTACTGTTTGGCTGGAATCGCCCAACCAGATATTAGAGGAGAAGTTGCAGCCAGGACTGAGAAAACAAAGCAATTACCTCATGCGCACACCCATTTTACGAATATAAACCTGCCCATCGACGACCGAAGTCTAGGAGGAGTTTCCTGAGAACAACAGAAGATCTACATGAATCTGCTAAGTCCACAAGGTTAAGATTATGGAGATCTAGAAATACTCAACTTGATGGCTGGATGCTACCAATTGAACATCTCCCTCCAGGACATGAGGAACACTGGTCTACGTGGAAGTCATTGAACAGGCTTCGCACTGGTGTTGGTAGATCAAGAACCATTATGTTAAAGTGGGGTTTTCCTGGCAAATCCAGGCTATGTGATTGTGGTGAAGTCCAAACCACAGTCCATTTCCTGAACTGCATTAAGTCTCATTTAAGTTGCACAATGGAGGACTTGATGGCTACGACACCTAATGCCCGTGACTTGGCAAAATTTTGGACAGAAACGATTTGATATGTGCATTGTTAAGTACCATACTTTTTAGCCTACTTTTCACATTTTGCAAAAATGAGGAAAAAGTAGACTTATGAGATCGATCCGGGAAAATGTGTGTCTGTCTGTCTGTCTGGCTGGCTGTCTGTGTGTGTGTGTGTGTGTGTGTGTGTGTCCCCCTCCCCCCTATCAACTCCTAAACAGCTGCAGCAATCAAAACCAAATTTAGTATGTGTAAAGATGTGCACCGGAATATCTCACGTCCATATTTGAAAAAGATGTCAGTGCTAACAACTGCTGAAAAAACGCACTAGAAATTTGAGCTCCATGTTGGATATCATGGAAGGTATGCTTGGGAGCTATTCCAAAATTGGCACACATGTAGATAATACTATTTCATTTTAATTTCCAGGTCATACATGACAGTGTTGCCAAAATTATTTTAAGCCTTCTGATAAGTCCAATGTTTAAATGCATATAACTTCTACACTATCAATTGGATTTCAACCAAATTTTGTATGTAAAATGTGTACATAAACAGATATGACTGAGTGTATTCTTAAGAGCCACCAGGGCTGCCAACTGTTAATAATTGCTCTCTCTATTTTTTTAAATCCAAATACCAATATATCGGAAAGTATGCAAGCCGACAGATTTAAACTATGCACACGTATAATCTGACATTTTAGATTAATTTGGTGTAACTTATATACTTTAGTTCTACCAACATGATTATAAGCTTACTGATAGTACCAATTTTTAAATACATGTAAGTTCTATACTATCAGTTGGATTTCAACCAAATTTCGTATGTGCAATGTGTAACATAACAGATATGACTATAAGTATTGTTAAGAGCAATCAGGGCTACTAACTGTTAATAAATGCTGTCTATATTATTTTTACCTTAATATCAATATATCAGAAAGTATGGAAGCTAACAGCTCTATACTTTGCACACGTATAGCACCTGACATTCTAGATTAATTTGGAGTAATTAATATAAGTCAGTGCTGCCAACATGATTCTATGTCTGCTGATAAAACCAATTTTTAAATACATGTAACTTCTATACTAACTAATGGATTTCATCCGAAATTGGCACAACAAGATATCATAATATTTCAGATTATTTCTGACAAGCACACACATGACATTGTTGCCAACATGCTTTTACGCGTGCTGATAGATCCAGTGTCTAATTGCATGTAACGTCCAATGGACTGCAACCAAATTTTGTATTCTGTACCTTAAGAGATGGAACTAAGAATATATTCAGTCACCAGGGCTGCCAACTGTAGTGCTCTATTAGGCTACATTATACCAGGTATATTTTGAAATAATTAGATATTTCGATATTACCAACTTAATTTCGTCATTATTCTAGATAGATTCATATACTGTAGAATAATCATTGGCATGAAAGTAGGCTGTATAGTTCTTCACGGAACTTCTTTTTATATGTAAAATGTATACTTCTGATACGAATAAATAAATAAATAATACACTATTTACTACCTTAAGTCGATATTTAGTAACCATAGCGTTTTCGATCACATTGTCACCTTTCTCAGCGTGGTGTAGGATAAGTAACATACAACCTAATTATTGGTTTCTTATAATAGAGGATATTTTAAATATTTTTGTACCAAAAGCTCACAGAGTAAAATTTCAAAAACCAGATCTGTTACAAAAATGTTGTTGAAAAAAAAAACAGCGTAGAATTGAAGTGAAAATATATATGCTGAATAAGTTAGATTATAAATGATGGTTGATGTGTATTTGCCAGGTAGAGAGAACTTTGGAAATAGGTGTGACGAAGTTATTAGGCGAGTACCGTAGATGTTGGAATGGACAGCACGCAAGACCGGTGGGAAGGAGCCGCACGCCCCAGTCAGCATATACGCCCCACCTCGCTACTACTCCGAGTGCCACAGGGATGTCCAGCTCCTGCAGCCGTCATGCCTGCGTACTAGCATGTCAGGTACGATTTTGGAGCCTTGCAGTTCAATCTGGCAGCTGATTTTCCGCACATTGTCCTCCAATAGTACAACGATTGCGTCCACAAAGTGTCACGGTAGGTTTCGACCCGTCTTACCTGATCCTTCCCTTGTGAGATACGATGCGCACATAACCCCAAGCTACCGTACTCTTTCTTGGCTTAAACCTGACGAACGCCGTAAATTTCACTTGCTGACAACCATCAATTTCTGCAAGAAAACACCCCCACATAGCCTACATGTGATCAAAACTTAGTTACTTGTCCACATGCCATAACCGAAGCATTCGATCTGACTCTTCCCTCACCATCCCCATGAACCACTCATCTATGTTCAACCGCTCTTTCGCTGTAGCTGGGTCTCGACTATGGAATTCAACTCCTGCCGATAATAGAAATTCCACAACAATAAATAAATTTAAGGCCGCATGCCGAGATTACCTGTTGAATACTGCTGATTGCCCCGTGTGGATGGTGATGAATGATAGGTCGTATGGCTGAGCTAGGGTTACAGTATGTTTAGGATATTAGAGAAAGGTCTGTGATATTGTGATAATAATAATAATAATAATTATTATTATTATTATTATTATTATTATCATTATTCATGTGCCTTTATCATTGATATTAGTATTAGCATACTTAATTTACTCCTTATTTATCATAATTATATTTTGTATTTCCAAAATTGCCTCATATGTACGGGTAGCATATTGCGTGGTTAAGTGTAAGAGAGCCCTCACTTCGCCACTACTGAACACATAAAATAAATAATTAAATAAATAAAATAATAGCAGGGTATTTTAATTGAACGTCTGTGAGCTAACATCAAGTTCAATTTCAAGTAGTTTCAATTTTGGCCACCAGATGCCACTGTCTCTGACATCCAGTGGCGAACGTTGGATCTTGATAGAGCGTTTCTAACCAAATATAACCTACAAATTTGCCTACACACTAACAATTCTAGCGGTAGGTTCTTTTACGTGCCATAACTCTATGAAAAGATTTACTTCCCCTCCGAAGTAAGACATACTGAAGGATTTTATCGCTCTTAAAAATCTGACAACTTCGGCTGGGTTTGATGATGATGATAATTGTTGTTTTAAAGGCCCTAACATCGGTTATCGGCCCCCAATGGTCTGGGTGTTAGCGAAAATGACAATGATAAGAAAACCATAACGAAATTAATTGAGACTGAAAATACTTATACAATGAACTCAGATTGAAACGGCTTACGAAATGGATAGTGGAAATACTGACAATAGGGAATTGGGAAGGAAAATACTCACAAAAGGAAAAACACGCACAAAATGTAGGTTAAGTTCAAAATACGTACAAAATGCAATATAGAGTCGAAATACTTACAAAATGCAAGTGAAATTCAAAATACATACAAAAATGCAAATGTGATTGAAAATACGTACAAAATGCAATTGAGGTTAAAAATATTTACAAAATGCAAATGTGATTGAAAATACGTACAAAATGCAGTTGAGGTTAAAAATACTTAAAAAATGAAATTGAAAATACACAATGCAATTTGGATTGAAAAAGCCCATCTCAGATTCAAAATACTCACAAAGTGCAATTGAAATTGAAAATGCTTACAAAAGGTATGGTAGATTCAAACTACGTAGTTGGATTGACAATACTTACAAAAATCAATTTAGATTGAAAATACTTACAAAATGTAAGGTCGGGTTTGAACCCGCAATCTTGGGCATAGCAGTTCAGCATGCTACCGACTACGCTACCGAAGATTAAAGTTTTGCATCATGATTTGACGCCTGCGCCATGATCCATTTAAATCAATTTTCTGAGCATATTTATGTACGAAACATGTAACACCATACATTTTCTTAAAGTAGAAGAATTCTATAAACTTTCAACTGGAAACAAAAAAGTAAAGGTAAGAATTCCACCCAAATACGCCATTTCAAACATATGAACACATTAATTGGACTTATATCTTGATGAGTTCGATCAATTTATCTGAGGAATGAATTAAGGCATGACTATTTTTCGTCCTGGAATGAGTGGTGGAATAAAACGGAGAAAATCACACTAATTATAACTAAGGTTCAGATGTTTAGGAAATGTCATTTTTTTTCCTGACAATATTTTCATTAAAAACTGTCATTAAGGAGGAGTTTAATTTTCCTTGATTTTTTTAGGTAGATTTTATAGAGAATATAAATGCATATTAGGGTCTTTTTCATAGTTATGGTCATAGTTAATCAATATTAATGTTTTAAGGTTAGGCAATATTTTAAGGGTAAGTGGTGGACCTAAAAGATGGTAACCGCTGGCCGCTGCGCTGCAAGATTTATGTACGTTAGTGGCGCTAAAAATTAATTTAAAAAAAACTTGCCAATTTTTTCAGACTAAAAGAGAATCTTTAACTGTAATTAAATTTGTAGAGTAGTATTTTTAGCTACTTTTCGCATTTTGTAAAAATGAGAAAAAAGTAAACTTATGAGATCGATCCGGCAAAATGTGTGTCTATCCTTCTGTCTGTCTGTCTGTCTGTCTGTCTGTCTGGCTGTCTGTCTGGCTGTGTGTGTGTGTGTGTGTGTGTGTGCCCCCATATCAACTCCTAAACGGCTGTAGCAATCGAACCCAAATTTGCTATGAGTAACGATCTCCATCTGAATATCTCAATGCCGTACTTGAAAATTATATCAGTGCTACCACTGCTGAAAAATCGCAATTGAAATTTCAGCTTCATGTTGTATATCTTGGAAGGTATGCATGGGAGCTTTACCAAAATTGGCACACATATAGATAATAATATTTCAATTTAATTTCCAAGAGGCCATATATGACAGTGTTGCCGAAATGATTCTAAGCCTGCTGATAAGTCCAATTTTTAAAAGCATATAACTTCTACACTATCAATTGGATTTCAACCAAATTTCGTATGTACTATGTGTAGATAGACAGATATGACTGAGCGTAATCATAAGAGCCACCAGGGCTGACAACTGTTAATAAATGCACTCTCTATTGTTTTAATCCAAATACCAATATATCAGGAAGTATGCAAGCCGACAGCTTTAAACTATGCACACGTATAGTACCTAACATTCTAGATTAATTTGGAGTAACTAATGGACCTCAGTACTACCAACATGATTCTAAGCCTGCTGATAAGACCAATTGTAAATACATGTAACTTCTATACTCTCAGTTGGATTTCAACCACATTTCGTATGTGCTATGTGCTCTATAACAGATGTTACTATGCGTGTTCTTAAGAGCAACCAGAGCTGCCAACTGTTAATAAATGCTGTCTCTATTTTTAACCTAATATCAATATATCAGCAAGTATTAAAGCCAACAGCTCTAAACTTTTAACACGTATAGTACCTTGCATTCTAGATTAATTTGGAGTAACTAATATACGTCAGTGCTTCTAACAAGATTCTAAGCCTGCTGATTTGTCCAATTTTAAAATACATATCACTTCTAAACAAATAAATGGATATTATCCAAAATTGCACAACAATGGATCATAATAGTTCAGATTATTCTGACCAACACATGCATGACATTGTTGCCAACATGATTTTACGCGCGCTGATAGGTCCAATGTCCTACTACGTGCAACGTCCATGCTATCCATTGGACTTGAACCAAATTTTGTATTCCGTACCTTAAGAGATGGAACTAACAATATATTCAGTCACCAGGGCTGCCAATTGTAGTGTTCTATTAGGCTACATTATGCCAGTTATATTTCGTACTAAAGAGAAATTTCGATATTACCAACTCAATTTCGTCATTATTCTAATTAGATCTATGTAGATTAATCATTGGAATGAATCTTACATTTCGAGAAAAGTAGGCTATTTAGTTCTCACGGAACTTCTTGTTAATCCCTATATATATTATAACTGTGAAAATCTGTGTGTCCGCGTGTGTGTGTGTGTGTCTTGACACTAAAACGGCTGGACGGATTTGGATGAAATTTGAAATGGAGACAGCTTATACTATGGGATAACATATAGGCTCCCTTTCGTCCGGAAATAAATCATTGTTCCCGTGGAACGGGCAACATAACTGAAAAGTCACCAAGAATACTCAACCAGGACAAAATATCGAAGTTGTCGCATAAAGACCGGACAAGCTCATTTGACTCCCCTCGATGCAAGAAACAATACTCGGTACGTCCCTACGGGACACCGAAAACTACATTTTAAGGCCCTAAAACCAACAGTTTCAAAGATATTCGCAGAAAACTATCTTCGCTCTGATTGATGAACTAATCGCAAGTCGGTTTCCATGGCAACACTACCTCAAGGTATGACATCCGATTTTCTATATATCCCTGTAGGAGGCAAAGCCAATCCATTTATTATTTTTTCAAGATATATATAAACACAACAAGAACAGGGTAGCGCGCCTGCCTCTCATCCGGAGGCCCCGGGTTCGATTGCCGGCTCCGTCAGAGATTTTAGACACTGACGAGAGGGCTGCAAAGGGCTGCACTCAGATTCGTGAGGACAATTGAGTAGCTGTGAGGCAGCGCCCCGATCACGAAGAACAAGATTAATGGCTGAGGGGACACTATGTACCGACCACGCGTCACCACAATATCTGCAGGCCAAATGGCTGGGAAGCGGTCGCATGATAGGCAAAGGCCCTTCATGGGCTGTAGTGCCAGAGGTAAAAAAGAAATAGGGGAAGCGCCTTTAATTTTTAAACACTACAGTAGCGGCTATTAAATAAAGGTAGCGATATAGCTACGTTCAATTTCATAAACACTGGGCTCACAAATCCCGTATAGGTAAGTACAAATATCAGTCTGGTCATTATTTCAGTAGCAACGAAGCTCTGAGGCGGCTATTGCCGTTTCCTTAACACTTAAGGCATCCCGCCGTCATATACCTCAATGTGCACTTACCAAATTGTGAACCAGTCTATTTTACTGAAAATAATTTCTACTAGCGAGTATCCACTCCGGCAAAAACCACACTCACTACCTTTTCCAAAATTTACACAAGACATGATTTTTAAAGCCCTCTTCTGTATGTTGAGGTACAGAGACATACCACATGGAAAGATACAATAAAATGTTGGCAAATCTGAGTTCAAGGAACTGCTGTCCAGAATAGGCTTTCGGTACAGGTTATGCGGCCCATGTTCGTAACATGGAATGTTTTCCTTTGACAATGCATCTGCACCATGTGCGAGGGCAACGCATTTCAAAGATCTCTAAAAACACAATAATCAGGAAATTGGAGAACAATTAAAAGTCGGAGTGAAGATTCAAGGAGAAATAATTTCATCTCTGAGATTTGCTGATGACATCGTCATCTTGGCCAATACGATAGAAGATTTGAACGAGTTTTTGAATGGTATGGACTCCGTCTTGACGAATGAATTCATGATGAAAATCAATAAATGTAAAACAAAATTATTGGAATGCAGCCGAAATAAATTAGAAACCTCTATTGACATCAAATTGGCAGGTGAAAAGCTAAAGGAAGTAGAAGAAGTCCGTTACTTAGGAAGCAAAATAACCAGTGATGGACGAAGCAAAGAGGATATAAAAAGCAGGTTGGCTCAGGCAAGGAAAGCATTTCTACAGAAAAGGAATCTGTTGACATCGAATATACATTTAGGTATTAGGATGTCATTTTTGAAAGCTTTTGTCTGGAGCGTGACACTATAAGGAAGTGAAACTTGGACTAATGGTGCTGCAGAAAAGAGGAGAATTGAAGCGTTTGAAATGTGGTGTTACGGGACAATGATGAAGATCAGATGGGTAGATAGGGTAACAAATGAAGAGCTATTAAGACGAGTGGGAGAGGAGAGATGTTTCAGGCGACTGCTAATGAAGGGAAGAGATAGGTTGGTACGACACATATTAAGACACCCAGGAATAGCAAGCTTAGTTATGGATGGGAGGGTCAAGGACAAGAACTGTAGGGCTAGACCAGGGTTATACAGATTGCCTCAGATGTAGGGTGCGGTAGCTATGTAGAGATGAAACGATTAGCTCAGGAGAGTGAGGCATGGAGGGCTGCATCAAACCAGTCAAAAACTGAAGACTCAAACAACAACAATCGGGAATTTTAATTACTTAGAGAGGCATGTGAGGTAAAAGGGTTGTTGGAGAATTTCAATCCCTGGGTTGTAACACGGGAAGAGACTGCATAATGTACATCAGCGGCCAAGGTGAGAGATATTTTACAATAGGTCTATTAATAGCGACATGTTGACGTTCAAATCATCAATAAGTGTGGCAAAATTATACCCAGAATAGTTTAAGGAAAAAGATTTTTAATTCCCCATATTCCGATAGATTTGCCCTTTCAGGTATACTGTACGTTTAGACAAAACCATTTTTTCCCACGCGCAACTGTATGTGGCGTGCTCGCGATCATCCGGACAACAAAATCGTTATGTCTCAGCAGAAGATGGGAAACCAAAAACCAAAATTTTCAAATGTGTTCACATAGTGCAACATCGTACCCTGCAGACTTTCACAACTCTATAAAATTCCCACTTTTGCTGCTCATATCAATATACTGTATGTATCAGAATTTTCAGAATTATAATCGACCCACCTGTAGCCGCGATTGCTGTAATAGAATAAACCAATTATCAGCAATAATGCATCGTCCCCATTGTCTTGATCGCGAGCGAAGCCGCGGGTACCTGCTAGTTTAGGATATTTTCTTTCTCTTTTACAGAAAATGTGATTTGTGTCGCAGTTTTAACACGAGAAAAGGTGAGTCTCTTGAAACATTCTGCGATACAAATTTGAGGAAAACATTATTATCGTAG
Organism: Meconema thalassinum; assembly: GCA_946902985.2. Classification (NCBI taxonomy): domain Eukaryota; kingdom Metazoa; phylum Arthropoda; class Insecta; order Orthoptera; family Tettigoniidae; genus Meconema; species Meconema thalassinum. The sequence goes on along the minus strand of OX336393.1, from coordinate 502,475,759 downwards.
GCTTATTCGTGAATTCAGCGTAGAATTGTTTAGGTTTGAATGTAGAACTAATAATAAAACAAGTAGTTCCGTGAAGAACTATACAGCCTATTTTCATATATCCTACTTATGTTAATTGCCTCTGTCTACATACAAAATTTCAGTTTGATTGCTGTAATTGATTCGTAGATATTGAGAACCGACTAAATATTTCGGATGGTCGCCATGTTGGTTTTTATATATGTAGGTCCTAGAGTTATGTACTGTTACATGAAGATTATTGTGTACGTGTAGCATTCAAACTTCAATCGCATAATTAGGACACAAGAAGTAACAAGGATATTTTAAAATTTCGCACAGCTGCCATCTTGTGGTTATGGAAACAATTGAAAACATTAGATATCAGTGGATTAACATTCGTATAAGGATTTACTGTACCAAGTATCACTGCACTCGGATGGCTAAATTGCGAGAAACGTCCATGTGAATATTTATACTTCGCGTCGCCGGCATGTTGGATTTGTGATCACCAGGTTATTTAAAGTCCTATAGGGGAACTTAAGTTCATAGCCCCTATGTACATAAAAAATCAGTTTTATTGCTATAATAGATTGGTAGATATTCAGAGCAGTCTAAATATTTCGGATGATCGCCATATTGGATTGTTAAATGTATAGGCCATAGAGTCATGTACCATTAAAGGAAAATTATTGCGTAGGTTCATTATTCAAACTTTCACATCGATCGCATGATTACGACACTAGAAATAAAAACTTAATTTTAAAATTCGCAAAGCCGCCATCTTGAGGTTATGTAAACAATTGAACTAAATTTGATACCAGTGTATTATAATGTGTATAAACATTTCCTGTACCAGATTTCATTGCGGTTGGAACATTAAATAGCGAGAAAGGTCTATTTAAAATTTTCAAATTTGCTTGTCCGCCATGTTCGTTGTGTAGTTAACCGGTTTATGAAAGTCTTATATATGAACTTCCAGTAGTGCCCTTTGTCTTCGTACAAAATTTCAGGGTGATACCGCTATTAATTTCGAAGATATAGAATGCCGGTGAAATATTTCGCACATCCCCCATCTTGTGGTTATGTAAACAATTGAACCAAGTTAGATGTCGGTGCATTACAATGTGTATAAACATAAACTGTACCAAGTTTTATTGCGTTTGTTAAATCGCGAGAAACGTCTATTTAAATGTCGCAAATTCGCTTGGCCACCATGTTGGTTTTGTTGTTACCAGTTTTTCAAAAGTCACATAGATGAACTTCTAGTAGTTTCCTCCATCACCCTACAAAATTTCAGGGTGATATCGTTAATAGTTTCGGAGATATTGAATGCTGATATAATATTTCGCACGATCGCCATGTTGGATTGATGAGACGTAACAAAATTTGAAGGGCACAGTCGGGGTCGTCCGGAATTGTGCTATGAACTTACCGAGTTTCAACGAAATCGCTCCAGTCGTTTAGATTTTATTAGGAGGGGACACACACACACACACGAATCACACACACACGCACACACAGACAGACACACGGACAAAAGGTGATCTCATAAGCCTATTTTCTAAAAATTGAAAATAGGCTAATAACATTTCACTACATTATTAACACTTGGTTTAGAAAGCATGTAAATATATTAGGTCATATTGTACCTTTTTTGGATAGTATTTCAGTACTTTTAGGGCATATTTGCCTGCATATTTCTAGTTTCTTTAGGTCCTAAGCATCCAAACCTTAATAATAACCAATGCCGGCGCGGCTTTGGAATTTGAACAAAATGCCTCCAGAACTGCAGCTTCCCAGTCTGACAGTTCTACCGTTTGATTAATACCAGTGTGCAATTAATATCGCACGGACAATACAGTTGCTGATGTCGGACATAATTTGTTATTGTTAGCTATGCTCAACTTCGTGGTCGATAATGTACTGGCACGCAGTTCGAGCCCCACTGGGGAATGCTGGAGAGAAATTGTGGTTGTTGACAATTCCTAATACTAATTATTATGTTCGCAAGACTTCAGTTTAATTACAAACCTGACCTCACAGAATATGGCGCAAGGACGGTACATAATTTTACAGGGGAACTGAATTACTATTGTGGCTTCTAGGAACATTAATAAGAAATAATATTAAAAGGATGTCGAAATGTAAATATTACAGTATGTGTCAGAAAACTGTATCATAATGGGGGTCATTAAAGTACTATTCTTAATTACGAAACAGTTTCTCCCATCTATCTGAGCTCATTCATTGCCAATTAGGTAAGGATAGCTTTGCAAATGCGCTCAAAATCCAACATGTCGGACATGAATTACATGATTTGAAAGTTGACAATGTTATTGGATCAACCATTGTAGTTAGAACCCCAAACACAAACTCAAAGTTAGCTAGAACATTTACAGCAACAGGAAAATACTATTGAAATATGCAGGAAATTTAGGAATCCACGTCCATACGTTTGCAACACACCATCCTTGTGCATATACTGACATGGAAAGTGTGCACCGTTCGTTTGCAAAAACAAACTGCAGAATATTGCAAAATAAATAGCACTATACCTTAATATCTGGAACACCAATTTCTACACAGGGCATTGCATTCGTAGGATTTCGCCGACAATTTTAGTGAATGCTGCTATTAATATATAGACACTAGAACGTCATGGTGCATATCGCAGGCATTGCCAAGAAAACTTCACTGTACGAAGATATTCCTCACTATCTCTCAGGGTTTATATATACCTTTGAAATAATCTCTCTGGTTAATCTCCATGGCAACAAACTGTTTAGTTTCTACAAAAACCTTACTTCTCTCCAGGGTTAATATAACTTCATTGCCGACAGCGGTGGCTACGCTCGCTAAAGCGCAGTGTTAGGTCATGGGCACAAGCACTATGTTGACTCGGTAGACGCGTGGGTTTGAGCCTCACCGTCGGCCATCCTTGAAATGGTTTTCCGTGGTTTCCCATTTTCAACACCAGGTAAATGCTGTGACAGTACCTTCTGACAGGCCACGGCCGCTTCATTCTACATCCTTATCCAGTTTCATTCATGTCCATCCATTCCATCCCTAATCCTGGCACGCAGGCCCCCACGGGCATCGACTAGTAAGACCTTAACTTGGCCTCTCAGGAGTCCACACGACAAAATAAAAATAACAAATGAAACTTAACAACTTCATTGAGATAATCTCTCTGGTTTATCTCGTTGGCAACAAGCTGTCCGAATCTCAGTAACAACCTGACGTCTCTCCAGGGTTATAACTTCACTATACGAAGATATTCCCCACCCTCTCTTCGGGTTTATATGTTCTTTGAGATAATCTCTCCATGGCAACAAACTGTCTGACTCTCTGTAAAAAACTTACTTACCTCATATTTTTCAACGAGAGGTGAATTACTGCACATTAATTTCCATTTGAAACCGCAGTGGGAAATAGTGTTTTCGTTAATAGGATTTATGTGTACCAGGGAAATGAAGATATTGCAAGCGTAGAGTTTGGAAATTAACAAACCACATAATTAGATTACTATTTCGAATTGTATCAATTAGTACTAATTTATGGAACAAAAGACCGCAAAACAATCTCGTACTGCAAGATAGAAAATTTAGTATTTATTGCTCGAATTGAAATCCATTATCTGGCCAAAATTAATCATGTTAGGATGAGCTTGAGGCATATCCCGTTATGCAATTCGCAACTCCAATTATATCACCGTTAAACAATGAAAATAATATTCCACTTCAATAAGTCCATGCTATATTTCAAAATGGCAAATTAAGTGTAATTTGTTGGGTGTTAGCGATGAGAGCGAATCTACTTTGGTAACCATGGGTACGACGAGTGATCGGCAATGACTGGTGGTTGTATTGAATTCATTTTAGGGTAGCAAGGATATCTTAGTCGTCAGCCCCATGGACGAAGTTGTATCATCATGTTACTATCATCTAGGCCTGTATATTCTAGTTCAACAGAGACATCTATATGTTGATAGAAGAAAGAACATCTTACTTACTATTATTGAAAGTTAGAACGCATATAGGTCGCGAGATAGAATGAACACGTAGTGGTGGACTGAAAGTCCCTGAAGTTACTAAAAGTTGTTCAAAATATTTATGTTTCCTTCTAGCATCTCCGAGTGGAGCGTCTTTGGTGGCGTAGTCGGTAGCATGCTGAGCTTCTATGCCCAAGATAGCGGGTTCAAGCCCATCCGAAGCCTTCGGATTTATTTTAAGAGCGTTATAAATCCCTCAGTATGCCTTCCTTCGGAGGGGAAGTAAAGCCGGCGGTCCCATGTCATTGATTTATGGCATGTTAAAGTACCTTCCACTAATTGCACCTGTGTTAAGCTAAATTGGATAGGTTAAGAATGTAAACAACGCTCTTAGGTTTCTACGTTCGTTGCCAAGAGCCGACTGCGGTGGCGTCTAGTAGCTAAGTTCTGAACTTGGCCTAGTAGTCGTTGCCGGTAGCGCTTGGCGGCAAAAGTAGGAACTATTTGAAAAATTCTAAGTTGCGGTACTTAAATTAAAAAAACAGATAACACGCACTAATACAGTCATCACAATTAACACCGGTTATCAGACAGATTCTACACACACCCAAAGTACACGGGGCTACATGCCCGCGTTTTCGCAGCCCCTAAATTAATAAGGAACCAAGCAACCAACCAACCATCTCCGAATGTCATTGAAAATTTTATAAATCAGTGCTATCAACATAAAATTTTAGTATCCTCATAAGAATCCCTCAAAAGTTACTAAATTCAACATTTCATCGAAAGTGTTAGTTTTAAGTGCGCGGGTGATCTAGGCCCATGTTAACTAAGGAAACAGGGCCCTCAAGATAGTTCATTGCTAAGAATTACATGTCTACCCCTTATTATTCCCGTTTTCCAACAGGGACGGGAATGAGCTGGGATTAAAGTCTTTGTGGCGGATGATTTTATGGCCGGATGTCCTTCCAGACACCAACCTCATGAGGGGACAAAAGTTTGGTCGACACGAATGTACCCAAATAGAGCTGGGTTTTGCCCTAATCCTGAAATAAATTACATAAGATTAATAAATACACTAGGATATGTGAGGTTTGAAGCCATTTTTCAGTGGTTACTACTGTTAGTAATTTTTTTTTTTTTTTTTTTTCGTGTAGCCTCCTGAAAGGCCGAGTGCAGGTCTTTCTAGTCGACGCCCGTGGGCGACCTGCGCGTCGGGATGAGAGATGAAATGGATGAAGATGAATAAAACTGGGCAAGGATGTGGAAGGAAGCGGCCGTGGCCTGTCAGAAGGTACTGTCCCAGCATTTGCCTGGTGTTGAAAATGGGAAACCACGGAAAACCATTTCAAGGACAGCCGACGGTGGGGCTCGAACCCACGCGTCTACCGAGTCAGCAGAGAGCTTGGCCCCTTGACCTAACGCAGCGCTTTAGCCCGCGTAGCCACTACTGTCGGTGTTGGTAATAATAATAATAATAATACACTAGTGTATTTATTAATATTATGTAATTTATTTCAGGATAAGCGGCTTTGGTGGCGTAGTCGGTAGCATGCTGAACTGCTATGCTCAAGATAGCGGGTTCAAACCCGGCCGAAGTCGTCGGATTTTTAAGAGCGTTATAAATCCTTCAGTATGCCTTCCTTCGGAGGGGAAGTAAAGCCGGCGGTCCCATGTCATAGATTTATGGCATGTAAAAAATCCTTTCACAGACTAAACATGTGTAAAGCAAAATTGTTAGGTTAGATTTCGCCAGAACGCTCCATCAAAGTTTCAACGTTCACCACTAGGTATCATTGATATCTGGTGGCGAAAGTTGGAACTACTTGAAATAGAACGGAACTTGTAGCTCACCTTAAGGTTGTCTGCTGGAAGCAGCTACAGACTCAGGTGAGCCGAACATGTCCTCGGACACTCCCGGCACTAAAAGCCATACAATAAATAAATAATGGTTCAGGATTGAGGCATAACCCAGCTCTATTTGGGTACATTCGTATTGACAGACTGAAAAGCACCAAACTTTTGTTTACTTAGGCAACACTGAAAAATGGCCTCAAACCTCACAAATCATGAGGGGAGTTAATGAGAGATGAAATGAACGATGGTGAATGACATCGGGCAAGGATGTAGAACGAAGCGGCCGTGGACTGTCAGAAGGTACCGTCCCAGCATTTGCCTGGAGTTGAAAATGGGGAAAGCACGGAAATCCATTTCAGGGATCGCCGACAGTGCGGCTCTAACCCAGGTCTACCTAGTCTGCAGACAGCTTGGCCTCATGGCATAGCGCTGCGCGTTAGCGAGCGTAGCTACCACTGTTGGTAATAATAATAATTTACTTATTTATCGTATGGCTTTTAGTGCCGGGAGTGTCCGAGGACATGTTCGGCTCGCCTGAGTCTGTAGCTGCTTCCAGCGGACAACCTTAAGGTGAACTACAAGTTCTGTTCAATTTCAAGTAGTTCCAACTTTCGCTACCAGATATCAATGAAACCTAGTGGTGAAAGTTGGAACTTTGATAGAGCGTTCCGACGAAATCCAACCTAACAATTTATCTTCACACATGTTTAGTCTGTGGAAGGATCTTTTACGTCCCATAAATCTATGACTTGGGACCGCCGGCTTTACTTCCCCTCCGAAGGAAGGCATACTGAAGGATTTTTAATACTCTTAAAAATCCGACGACTTCGGCCGGGTTTGAACCCGCTATCTTGGCAACAGCAGTTCAGAATGCTACCAACTACGCCACCGAAGCCGCATGATAATAATAATAATAATAATAATAATAATAATAATAATAATAATACCAGCCTCCGTGGCTTAGGCGGAAGCACGCCGGCCTCTCACCGCTGGGTCCGTGGTTCAAATCCCGGTCACTCCATGTGAGATCTGTGCTGGACAAACCGGAGGCAGACAGGTTTTTCTCCGGGTACTCCGGGTTTCCCTGTCAACAATTTCATTCCAGCAACACTCTCCACTATCATTTCATTTCATCTGTCATTCATTTAATCATTGCCCCAGAGGAGTGCGTCCGGCTTCGGCAGCCGGCACAGTTCATATCCTCGCCGCTAGATGGGGGCTTCATTCATTCCATTCCTGACCCGGTCGGAGACTGGAAGCAGGCTGTGGATTTTTCAATAATAATAATAAATCTAATAATAATACTGAATATTCATTTGGAACGCCGGCCCCATGGTGTTGGTGTACCGTGCCTGCCTCTCACCCGGAGACCCCGGGTTTGATTCCCGGCTCCGTCAGGTATTTTAGAAACTGACGTGAAGTCTGGAACGGGGTGCATTCAGCCTCGTGAGGACAATTGAGTAGCTGTCTGACAGTGAGGCAGCACCCCGGTCACGAAAACAGAGAATAACGGCCGAGGGGACCCGATGCGCTGACCACGTGTCACCCCAATATCTGCAGGCCAAATGGCTGGGCAACGGTCGCTTGGTAGGCCTAGACCCTTCTAGGGCTGTAGTGCTAGGGGTTATTATTATTATTATTATTATTATTATTATTATTATTATTATTATTATTTGTTTGATTTTGGCCTACTTTGGACCACGGGAAACAATTTACTTGTTGATTAGTCCTTTTTTCTGCTCCCAGAAACTCTTCATCCTTTCACTGTGCATTCTCTCTTTTTCTTCCGACCAGATGTTCTTGGCTCTTCTCCTTTGCTTTTCCTGGAACTCCTTGAATGCATCAATCCTACCTCGAAACACCTCTCTATTCCAGATCTCATTTGGACTGACCCCAACTTCCTCCATATCCTTTCTTATTTCATCTACCCATTTTGTAGTCGCTTTTATCTTGGTGATGTAATTAAAGATCTTCGTTAGTCGACTATCGCTCATTCTCGTAAGGTGTCCATAGAACTTCAATCTTCTCTTCCGTATGGTATCTGTGATTTTTTCTGCTTGTCCGTAAAGATCTTTGTTTCGCCTCTTCCGCCATGTACCATCATTTCTATTTTCGGATCCTAAGATCTTCCTCAAGATTTTTCTTTCTTTCTTTCTTCTCTAGTTCCTCTAATTCACCTTTCTTGTTCAGTATCAAACATTCTGAACTATACAATCCCTCAGGCTTGACAACCGTGGTATAGTGTCTTATCTTCGCTCCGTAAGATATTGTTCTTTTGTTGTACCTATTCTGTACTAATTTATAAGCTAATTCCATCTTTCTTATCCTCCCTTTGTTTGCCGCATTATCCAGTCCATATTTAGACTTATCCGACCTCTTGATTATTATTATTATTATTATTATTATTATTATTATTATTATTATTATATATTCATTTGGAACAATTAAATACTCCCCTGCTGATATACTTAGGGATATACAAACAGTATTGACCGTACATCGAATACACCAAATGTTAGCATAGATGTGGAACATTCTTTAGAAAGACGTATCATCAACATCAGATTATCTGCCTGATGGCAGGTTTCCTCTCTCCGCCTTATCCGGTCTTCAGCAGCACGTTTCATCACCTCATACGACTTATCCATCTTGATGTAATCCAGAATCTGAGACCTCCTTCTTCCTCTTCGGATTTTCCCTTGGACTGTCCCTTCTATTGCACTTTTCACCAAACCGTCTCCTCTTATGCAGTGTCCAATCCAATTCATTATTCTTTTCCTTATCTTCTTCTGCTTGCCACGTTGAGTGGGTGGGTATCGTGTCGGACTGCCAACCCCCAAGCTTGCAGGTTCGCTCCTGGCCGTGGAAAATGATTGTTGAAAGGCGACAAAAATCGCGATACGTATGCCATCCGATATTGGCATGTTAAAGAACCCATTTGAATTCAGTAGGCCGTGTTCATGATGGCAAAATTAATCTCGTGATTTTCCGCCAACACAAAGTTCCTCATTACTTCACTAGAAAGCGCCATAGCGTCAAGGAGGTTAGATATCTAATTTTCTTGACTTTTAAAGCGCTTCAAGAAGCGATAAAATTCGACATGCAACGTGCCCTCTGGGCGTCAATTAACAAAGCATGCACCCGGCATCCAAGGCCATATTATATTATTATTATTATCTTCTCTTCTCCTATTTTCTTTAATACTCCCTCATTTCCCACTTTGTCCTTCCAACTTATCCTCACCATTCACCTCTATAATTATAAACAAAGCCTCTACTCGTCTCCTCTCGTTCCTGTGGAGGTTGGTTCCTCAGATTAGGGGCTACGACAACGCGGTCATGAAGCCCCGAGTACTTTGGGTGTGTGCAGAATCCGTCTGATAACCGGTATTAAATGTGATGATTGTATTCGTGTCTGTTTTTTTTTTTAAGTTCAAGTAAGGACTGCATACTTTGAATTTTACAAATAGTTCCTACTTTCGGCCACTGTGAACGACTACTAGTTCAGAACTTGGCTATTAGACGCCATCGCATTCAGCTCCTGGCGACGAACGTAAGAACCAAAGAGCGTTGTTTACATTGTTAACCTATATAATTTAGCTTCACACAGGTGTAATTAGTGGAATGTTCTTTAACATGCCATAAATCTCTGACATGGGCCCGCTGGCTTTACTTCCCCTCTGAAGGTAGGCACACTGAGGGATTTTTAACGCTCTCAAAAATCCGACGACTTCGGCCGGGTTTGAACCCACGCTCTTGGGCATAGAAGCTCAGCATGCTACCAATTACGTCACCGAAGTCGCATCTTCATTCCTATGCGTCCACGTTTCCACCCCATATAATAAAAATACTGTAATAATAATAAGAATAAACGCCTGGTTATCCGGTGTGCGAGCAAGTGGGGCCAATCTTAACTCGAGCACGAATTGAATGCCCTGTAATTTCTCACCTTCTTAAATTGTGTTGTTGTTAATTCGTTTTAAGAGGCTTGGGTCATCTTGGTCATCATCCCTGTGTAGTCTACAGTGTAATACTTAAACACCCCCAATCTTGGGGATTGAAGGACGGTATTTTATAATCTATTCCACTTGGGCCGACTGAATACTCTAAGCTCTTCTCCAACAGACGACAAAGTGACTGATCTGCACTATCCTAAAATGAAGACTCCACGGGAAAAGCGGGGTAAGTCACATTGTGTACATTTTCCACGAAAAATAAAAACCTCTGTATCTCAGTGTCATTCCTCTTTATTTCAAACTAGCAGTAGTGCCCGGCTTAGCCCGGTGGATTTATTTGCTTTATGGATGACTAGCAGAAGTACCCGTTCTTCGAACGGTGTTCGGTGTCAACACCAGACATTATCAATTGAGCTATTGTTGTAATGGTTAGCGGTTTGTCATTCTTTCATAAGTTTAACAGAACGAAGTTGTGTTTTCTGAGAATGTCACACACGCTGTTAATTTAAGGGCCTTAAAATGTGGTTTTCGGAGACCCCTTATAGATTCACGAATTTTGTGTCCCACATTGAGAAGCGCAACAAATGCTTTGGTCGTCCTTCTAGGATAATTTTTATATTTCGCCTATTTTAGCATGTAGGGGAAATCCGTGTAATTTGGACCGTCGTGTAATTTGGACTGATGTTACTTTTAGTATTTGCAAGTTTAGCAACCCCTTATCTCAGGCAAGGTCAGCAAGACAGTTGAGTGTCTCTTTCGCCCTGGGAGTTCTTCTATTTTCGGACTGAAGGGTGAGGAGTAATTAGGAAAATAAATTTGTGACCACATTCCTTGTAAGATTATACGACCGGGAGGTAGGGTGCTGTCAAGTAATTATTTCAGCGAAGAGTGTGTGATGCTTTCACAAGTACTACTGAAACATCGTGGTAAGTTCTAACATACCTTCATTCATCAATTTTGAATAATGTTCAAATTATTTGAACTTTGATTAAGTTTATGCATGGCGTGTAATTTGGACTGCCCGAGAGTGTGTAATTTGGTCCGTTGAAATAAATTTAATCGCTACGTTTCTTCATAGTAACTATCTCGTGGTGTGGTGGCTAGTATTATTGGCTGTCGCCCTGGAGGTCCGGGTTCGATTTCTGGCTCTGCCAAGAAATTTTAATTCTTGTGGGAGGGATGGAACGGGGTTTGATTCCCGCCTTAGCTATCCCGGAAGTGGTTTTCCGTGGTCTCCCAGTTTTATACAAGGCAAAGGCCGGGACGGGTCGTAACATAGAGCCACGGCCGCCTCCTTCCCAATCCTATCCCCAATTTACAATTACATACACTAGTACAGGCATCATAATAACACTGGTTATCACACGAACTCCACACTCACATAAGTACACGGGGCCACATGACCACAGTGTCGCAATGCCCCTGAAATAAGCAACAACAACTTTCTTCATAGTTTTATTTCTGATTCTGAAAGAAGTTGGTTTATAATCTGAAAGGGTTTTGTTGTTGCTATTGCTAATTTTGGTGGCTGCAACATCATGGTCATACAGCCCTGTGCATTTGGGTGTGTGTGTGTTTGGAATTTGTGTGACAACCTGTGTTATTGTGATGACTGTACATGTGTGTGTGTGTGTATTTGTAAATTGCGAATAGTATTGGTAAGGAAGTGGCCGAGGCCTTAAGTTTGCATCCGTCCCAGAATTTTCCTGGGGTAAAAGTGGGCAAACCACGGAAAACCACCTCCAGAATGGCTGAAGTGGGAATCGAACCTTGACCATCGGGGCGACTGCGAAGAACGCTAGTCACTACATTACGAGGTGGTGTTATGAGAATGATTGGATTCAGTGCGACGGTTGCAAAAGGTGGCCTCATGAAAATTGTGCCGAAATTAACGATGAACTCTTTTGCTTTTGTGCTACATGCCAAAAGTGACATTCAGAATTCGCAATATTGCATTTTATTGTTTAGTATTGCCTAATAAATAGCTTAAATAACTTACAAGTGTTTATATTTAGCAGTCCAAATTACACATCACCCTGGTCCAAGTTACACGCCATCCGGTCCGAATTACACGATATTACATTTTTTTATAAACATACATTTTACGTTATACGCTGAGATAATATTAACATTTATTTGCACTAAATCATTTGATACATTGTACTAATTATCGTCCATAAAATTTGAGAAAGTTTAATTACGGTCAAAGAAGTTACTGACGTTTAAATAATAATAATAATGTTATTGGTTTTACGTCCCTTTTAACTACCCTGGCTTTTAGAGACGCTGGGGTGCCGGAATTTTGCCCCGAAGGGGATCTTTAACGTGCCAGTAAATGTACTGACACGGCTCCCATTGACGTTTAAAGTTAAGTGGTCCAAATTACACGGACTTCCCCTATTTTGAGAAGTTTTTCCCTATATCCACCCTTCTACTGTATGAAAAGTACGGTGAAGAGTTTTATAAATGATTGGTGTATTGACTCTCATGGTTACCATACCTAATTTTACGATGCACCAAGCATCCGAACACGAGTTATAAGCGTACATAAAGATACACAGAAAGACAGACAGACAATTTTACTGTCTACAACATATCACCCAGATATCCAAATATGGGTATATCTACCACACAGTATCAAACAAAATCATCCTTACGATGAACCCGTATGTCGACAAAAAGAAGAAAAAAAAAGACTAGTTTAAATGTGCTCTCAAACTAAATTCACCTAACGTGTACTTCCTGACGTGAAATACAATTGAAAGCCTTGTAGACGAAACGCAATACACGTCACATAAAAACTGACCCTCTACGTTGTGGTAGGTCCCCATATACAGGAAGACCTCTTTTATAAATTATAAAGGCTTGTGGTGCATGAAAATCCAGGTTCGTTTGCCTCAAATGGACCAAATTCCTAAGAGCCGCATAAAATGCTGATTCAATTTAGGAATGTTTGAAAATAATGTTGCTGTTTGGAGATATAATAGACCTTCTGTACTATATGTCACACGTGAAAATTGCATGAAAAAATCTAGGTTACCCCTGGTCCCCTTAATTACATTGATGAATTATACGGTCTACGTTAGTTCCGTGATAACCTTATAGCCATTTGCAAACATTCACAGAAATGTAATAAATGGAGTGACATTGCTTCTTACAGAAATAGATGGAAAGTTGGTTGGTTCCTTAGTTTAGGGGTTGCGACAACGCGGTCATGTAGCCCCGTGTACTTTGGGTGTGTGTAGAATCTGTCTGATAACCGGTGTTAATTGTGATGGCTGTATTAGTGTGTGTGTATCTGTTTTTTTTTTTTAATTTAAGAAAGGACTGCAACTTTGAATTTATCAAATAGTTCCTACTTTTGCCGCCAAACGCCATCGTCAATGACTACTAGGCCTAGTTCAGAACTTAGCTACTAGACGCCACCGCAGTCGGCTCTTGGCAACAAACGTAGGGACCTAAGAGCGTTGTTTACATTCTTAACCTATACAATTTAGCTTCACACAGGTGCAATTAGTGGAAGGTTCTTTAACATGCCATAAATCTATGACATGGGACCGACGGCTTTACTTCCCCTCCGAAGGAAGACATACTGAGGGCTTTTTAACGCTCTTAAAAAATCCGACGGCTTCGGCCGGGTTTGAACCCGCTATCTTGGACTTAGAATCTCAGCATGCTACCGACTACGCCACGATGGAAAGTTGGTTACCGATTTGCATTCCTTCATTAGTTTGTTAAATTAAATTAAATTAGTATTCTGGGAATATTTCAGAAACTGTTGGTTATAGAGCCTTATAATGTAGTTTTCGATGACCCTTTAGGGCCTCCGAGTTTTGTTTCTGGCACCGAGGGGCTTTGTCTCGTCGTTGCACGCCATAGTATAATACTAATAATAATAATAATATAATATAGGGATAGGAATATAATAGACCTGCCGTACCACATACGAAGGTGTAAATCGCGTGAAAAAATTCTAGAGTACCCCTTGACCGCCTTAAGCTTAATACGTACAGCTTAATTTGATTCCGTGATAACGTTATAGCCGTTTGCAAACTTTTACACCAATGTAATTAATGGAATTGCATTGCTTCTTACAGCAATAGATAGACCTCTGAGAATCTGTTGCCATGGTTACCGGCTTGCATTCGTTCATTGGTTTATTAAATGAAGTTAGTTTTCTGGGAATATCTCAAAAATGGCTGGTTTTAGGCCTTAAAATGTGGTTTTGTCTCTCACATTGAGAGGCTGAAAATGACCTTTGTCTCGTCCTTCTACGCCTATTTCAGCATGTATTTTAAAGGGGGTAGGCCCCTTTTATGAGGGGTACGGAGAAGAGTTACATCAATGGTTAGTGTAGTGCCTCTGATGGATATCTGTACCAAATTTTACGTTGATACACCCAGCCGTTCTCGAGTTATAAGGGAACAAAGTTGTCCATAGACAAACAAACAGACAGACAAAAAAAATATATTCGAGCGCATCCATCATAAAACAGTTTGAAACACGTAAATAACTCAAATTTCCGTAGAATTTCAGAAAAAAAAACAGACAAACTTTCATTTTTAACCTATTTTCAATTTTGAAAAAATAGGCTTATGAGATCACCTTTTGCCCGTGTGTGTGTGTGTGCGTGTGTGTGTGTGTGTGTGTGTGAGGAGTGTGTGTGTGTCCCCCTAATAACTTTTAAACGGCTGGAGCGATTTCAATGAAACTCGGTAAGTTCATAGCACTATTCTGGGTGACCCCGAACGTGCCCTTCAAATTTTGTTACGTCTCACCAATCCAACATGGCGGCTGTGCGAAATATCTCAGCAGCATTCAATATCTCCGAAACTATTCCCGATATCACTCTGGGATTTATTACAGTGATAAAGGAAACTACTAGACGTTCACCTATGTGACTTTTGAAAAACTGGTAACTACAAAACCAACATGGCGGCCACGTGAATTTGCGACATTTAAATAGACGTTACTCGCGATTTAACCAACCAAACGCAATAAAACTTGGTAGAGTACATGTTTATACACATTGTAATGCACCGACATCTAACTTCGTTCAATTGTTTACATAACCACAAGATGGCGGATGTGCGAAATATTTCACAGGCATTCTATATCTCTGAAACTATTAGCGGTATCATCCTGAAACTTTGTTCGGAGATAAAGGGTACTACTGGAAGTTCATCTATAATACTTTCAAAAACCGGTTGGCTACAAAACGAACATGGCGGCCAAGCGAATTTGAATATTTTAAATAGACCTTTCTCGCGATTTAGTGTTCCAAACGCAATGAAATCTGGTACAGGAAATATTTATACACATTGTAATGCACTGGTATCTAATTTAGTTCAATTGTTTACATAACCTCAAGATGGCGGCTGTGCGAATTTTAAAATTAAGTTTTTATTTCTTGTGTCGTAATCATGCGATCGAAGTGAAAGTTTGAACAATGAACCTACGCAATAATTTTCCTTTAATGGTACATGACTCTATGGCCTATACATTTAACAATCCAACATTCATTCATTCATTCATTCATTTATTTGCAATGGGGGGTGTGTCCCCCGGTGGCAAATTGGATATACATAACAAATAAAAAATTATACATAACAATTCAATAACAACTATACAACAATTAAACTGGAGTATTTACACAAATAGTCAGTCTTTTCTTAAACACACCTATATGTTTGGGAAAAGGCTCTAAGACTGCGGCAGGTAGAGAGTTCCAGTTATCAATGGCACGGTTTACAAAAGAATATTTACCATAATTTGTTCGCTGTGGTCGGCCCTTAACTTTGAAAGGAAGAACGCTCCTACCCATGTAAGTGGGCTTTCCCAATCGTTTGCTAAGCTCACCCCATGCTGGTTGATTTGTATACGTGTTGTACATTGCGCAGAGTCTAGATTTCATCCTCCTAGCCTCCAGTGATTCCCACCCAAGTTTCTTTAACATACGGCTCACACTGCTCCTGGGATTAAAGTCACTGAGCACAAATCTAGCGGACTTTCTTTGTACCATTTCCAACTCATTGATGAGCCCTACTTGATATGGATCCCAAACCGCCGAGGCATATTCCAGAATAGGTCTTACAAGTGACAAATAACCTAATTCTTTAGCAGAGGTACTACTTCCTTTCAATACCCTCATTACAAAGTGCAGGGATTTGTAAGCTTTTGAAACTACACATCCTACATGACTACTTCATTTCATATCACTCCTTACGTGAACGCCCAAATATTTGCAAGAATCTTCTTCTACAAGTATTTCCGAGCCTATGTTATATTGAAAATCCTGCCTTCGCACTTTCCCTATTTTTAAGAGACTACATTTTCTTGTGTTTATTTTCATTTTATTTTCAATCGCCCACTTATAGACCAGGTTCAGGTCCTCTTGAAGCACTGCATTGTCTTGTGAGGCATGTATCTTTCGATGTATTACACAATCATCCGCAAACAATCGACAGTCACTGCGAATCCCATTTGGTAAGTAATTTATAAACGCCAAAAATAACAAAGTTCCGATTACGCTGCCCTGAGGGATACCCGACGTTACGGTAATTTCATCCGAGAATATGCCTTCGACTTTCACTTTCTGTGAACGACCCGTCAAAAATTCTTGGATCCATAAAATTACTCTTCTATCAATATTCGTCGAAGCTAATTTATGGAGTAGCATGTCATGCGGCACGACATCAAATGCCTTAGCAAAATCTATAACCACGGCGTCGACTGGAACTCCATGGTCTAACGATTCGCTAATGTCTTGAGAAAGTGATAGCATCTCGCATGAGTAACCTTTCCGAAATCCATGTTGCCTAACATTAAACCATGATAATGTTTCCCACTGTTCCCTCAAGTATTCGCAAATGAGATGCTCCTTCTGTTTACAAACGATGGACGTAAGGCTAACCGGCCTGTAGTTGCCCAATTCAAGTCTGATCCCTCCCTTAAATATTGGGACTACCGTAGCTCTTTTCCAGTCATCTGGGATTTGCGCATTGTTAATGGACACATTAAACATCACCTCCAAGTATCGTGCCACGGCCCTACCTCCTAGTATAAGTACTTCACTAATTGGTTTATCGCGGCATGCATTGTCCTGGTTTGAATCGTACCTAGCAAGTCGGCAACAGAGGGTGGTCTTCTTCGATGGCTCCTCATCGAATTGGCAGTCAGTAAGAAGTGGTGTACCCCAAGGGTCAGTTCTTGGACCACTGTGCTTCTCGCTTTATATAAATGATTTTATTTATCGTGTCAGAAGTACAAAGTAAACATAGAAAAATGAAACAATAGAAATATTAAACACTGGTTGACCAATAATTTGCCATGACGAGATATAAATGATATGTCCAGTGTATTCAAAAACAGTCTCTGTCATATGTACGCTGATGACCTTCAGGCCTACTTCCATTTCAGTCCTTCTGATGCTCCTCACCATATAGAACTTTTCAACGAAGACATCGCTCACCTCCATGAGTGGACCCAAAACCATAACCTCCAGTTAAACATTTCTAAGACTCAACTTATATGCATTGGCTATACTAAACTTCTTAACACTGTCGATCTTAACTCACTCCCACCGATAAAATTACTAGACAGTGATATCCCCTACAGCAACTCTGTGAACAACCTAGGAGTAATTCTCGATAGAACCTTATCTTGGGGAGAGCATACCGCAGCCGTAATAAGGAAAGCTATATCATCAATGCATATCTTGAAGCGGAATATCCCTTACACGCCATCAAAAATGCGCAAGCCTTTAATCCAAACTTTGATACTCCCTATTATCGAATATGGATCAGTAGTGTATAACGATTTATCAGAAACACTCAACATAAAATTACAGAGAGTTCAAAATGCATGCGTTCGTTACATCTTAGACGTCAGGCGTGATGTACACATCACACCTTATTATGTGCAAATGCAGTGGTTGAAACTTCGTGAACGTAGGCAGCTGTCAATTGCTATCCTAACCCAGAAAATATTGTGTACAAAAACCCCTGGTTATCTCTATAATATGTTTAAACCAATGAACTCCGTCCACAACAGAGGAAATAGATTTACTGATTCCACTCTACAGATTCCCGTCCACCGTACAACTAAATACAATAAATCATTCCTTTGCACAGCTTCACGGCTCTTTAATACATTCCATCTTCACTCATTTACAAACTATGTTAACACTACACAACTCAAGAAATACCTAATGTCAAGATTCCTGAAGGAATACGAAACACCTCAGTTGTTGAATTCGTAAACCACATAATATAAATAGTTCATACAATTTTTTTGAAATACAACCGTGCCATACAGCTTTTTATAATATTTGTAATATCCAAGATACTACTTCCGTGGAATTGATAGTAGTTCGAGTAATCATGTCGCTCATGTACTTGTTTCAATAATAGATCAAATCATAATTCAGATAAAGAATGTAGTCCTTTTTTAACGTACTATTTTTATCCAATAGATTTAATAATACATTATGTAGGTTATTTGTTTATTTATTATATTCTAATTTGCATTATTCATCTTGTATAAAATATTTGCTAATTGGTGTATTTAATAATAAGTATATTCTATATTTTGCTCTGTTAGTTATTAAGCTAGGTTTAGTTTCTTATTACAAAATCTCAGGCCAGAACATTGTATACGCTACATAAAGGGGCTCTTTAGCCTCAGTGGCATTTCTTTATGAACAAATTCAAATTCAATTCAAATTACAATTCAATTCAATTCAATTCAATATTATCAGGACCCTTTGATACATTGAAACGTAGTTTTTGTATTAGCTTTGCAATTGCTGACTGGTTTATTTGGAACAGGGGAGCCCCTGATTTGTCGTTAAGGTCCAACACACAGCTATTGGATTTATTGAACACACTACCGTAAAAGACATTTAATTCTTTAGCAATGGCCTGTTTCTCAGTAATTAATTTACCGTCACCGGACATTATCATCGACAAATTATTTGAATTTCCCTTTCTTCTCCTAACATAACTGTAAAAATTTTTCCACCCATCACCTCCCGAACCAAGTAAACCTTGCATATAACTGTCATGAGCAGCCCTCTTTTTTAAGACGAGCTCTCTTGATAAGGACTTAAATTTCAACATATTCTTGTCACTATCATGTCTTTTATTGTATAATTTCCTAATTTTCCGTTTTAGACTCCTAATTTCTCGTGTGTAATACTCAGGATCTGGGTTTTGTTTCAGCAATTTAAATGGGACACATTTATCAACAGCGCTTTTTAAAATTTTCTAAAAGTTAGTCCACGGGATATTAATGTGATTTCCTTCCGATGCCCATCCTACAAATAGCTCATTCAAATACCCATGAAACTTGCCCTGATCCGCCCTGCGATACTGGAATATGATCTTTTTTGCTACATCAGAGTCTAATTTTGTAATGTCACCATATCTAATATTTAATTCAACCCCAGAATGGTCACTAATATTCTTGGTACTTTCAGACAGTTAATATACAGCTCTACAGGCCTTACGAGATAAACATCTAAGGTATTATTGTCTCTAGTTGGGAAGTCAACTACTTGGGAAAATCCCCCCTCCCTTAAGAATTTATTTGCAGCGCTCTGAGCTTGACCACAGCTAGTTGACTCAGCAGACCAGTCTACTTTGGGGAGGTTTAAATCTCCAGCAATTATTATGCTCTTTTTCATAGCATTACCCGTACAAGTTTTATCATACAATGTTTCGAGGAGAGAAAAGTTATCTTTCGGTGCTCTATACGCCCCTATCACCTGAAGAGGGAATTTATTTCCTTTATCCGAAATTTGTACACATAACATTTCATGATCCATATCAGCCCACTTTAAGAAACTAGCTATATTTTTGCGCACACAAATAAATAGCCCACCACCTCGCTTCCCCCGATCCCTTCTGTACATTTCGTAGGCCCCTTGAATTATTTTGCTACTATTTATGTCCTCATATAACCAAGATTCAGTTGCAATGACAATGTCCGGAGAATACGTCTCTACAAGATTCCAAAATTCAATTAATTTATTTCCTAAACTCCGACAATTAACCTGCAGTAATCTTAGAGTCTTACCTCCGCAGCAAATATCTCGAAATAGCTCCTTCTGTTCCCATCGGCTGGCAACCTCTGGACCTGCTCCTCTTCACAAAAGCCGGCACGAACCGATGACCCTGTCATGTAGGCTCCCTAGGTTAAAAGCGCCCCGTCAATTTAGATGCAGCCCGTCTCGGGCGAAGTCACGGCCACCAATCCAGCAGTCAGCTTCTACGTACACTAATCCCTGTTGTGCACATACCCAGTCCATGCGGTCATTTACAGTCTTAACTCGCCTTAATGGAACATCTCCCCGCCGAACAATGCCACTCATTATAATTTTTGCATTTCTAAACTTGCTTTTAGCTTTTCTGCCTAGTTCGTAGAGCTCCCCCATGATGTAACCAGCTGTAGCCCTCTTCTTCAAATCATTCGTCCCAACATGTAGAAACAACACTTTAACTTTGTCACAGTCCTCTATATTTGATTCTTCCACTTGTTGGGCAAGCTGGTCAATTTTAATCCCCGGATAACACCGCACTTTCGCACCTGATTTCCTCGAGATATTCGCACTCCATCGTATCATTGAATCACCCATTATGATAACGTCATCCTCAGTTTGCTCTTGCACGCCCTCTTCCACACTGATCCCAGTAGAAAGCCGTTCAGTCACATCCTTCACCGTTTCTTCTGATTCACGAAGCTTTGCTCTAAGTTCCTGTATTATTTGATCCCTTTCTTTGATTTGCACCCTCAAACAGTCCGGCGTATCACATAGTTTACAAAACCAATTTCCGACATCACAATCCTCCTTCTTGACCTTAATACAGCCGAAGTGAAACCATTTCTCACATAGTCCACACTCAACACCATTCTTCAATGTTTTACTGCACGTGGAACACTTTAAAGATGCCACTGGATCATTTGCCTGATTCACATTTGGAGTACCAGGTCCTGGATTCACTTCCACTCCACCAATAACTAGCAATGCAGCTATCACTAGGGCTATGAACCACAAGTTGCTAGGTCCCGTACGCACACACAAACACCGGAATTCCCGACTACCCTTCGCATACCACAGTCCGATCCTCGCCCGATAACACTCCAGAGAACAACCCATTTCAGCACAACTGAGAGCTCGGGAAAAACACGACCTTTCACTTTGACTGCCAACTGAGAGGTAGATGGCGACCATCCGAAATATTTAGACGGCTCTGAATATCTACGAATCTATTATAGCAAGCAAACTGAATTTTTTTATGTTCATAGGGGCTATGAACTTAAGTGCACCTATAGGACTTAAAATAACCTGGTGATCACAAATCCAACAATGGCGGCGACGCGAACTATACATATTCACATGGATGTTTCTCGCAATGTAACCATCCGAGTGCAGTGAAACTTGGTACAGTAAATCCTTATACGAATGTTAATCCACTGGCATCTAATTTATTTCAATTGTTTCCATAACCAAAAGATGGCAGCTGTGCGAAATTTTAAAATCTCCTTGTTACTTCTTGTGTCCTAATAATGCGATGGAAGTTTGGATGCTACACGTACACAATAATCTTCATGTAACAGTACATAACTCTAGGACCTACATATATACAATCCAACATGGCGACCATCCGAAATATTTAGTCGATACTCAATATCTACGAATCTATTACAGCAATCAAATTGAAATTATGTGTGTTGATACTGGCAGTTAACATAAGTAGGATATATGAAAATAGGCTGTATAGTTCTTCACGGAACTACTTGTTATATATGTAGAGATATACTGCACCGCTCGGTGTTGACCGTGTTTTATTGCACAAATTTAGGTTTAACTCGCTAACCGTTGGAGATACACGAAAAGTGATAAGGACCTTTTGGATAGAAACTTAAATCTTAAAGCTCGTGTATGCCATCAAAAGTTTGCTATTTCTTAGCGTTCTCTTTTTATTTGAAATGGAATTATCAAATTCTGGAACTAGAGTGTGTAGTGATGTCACAAATGTGGGTTTTATTCGCTAACCGATGGAGATACACGAAAGGTGATAAGGACCTTTCGGATAGGAAATTAAATTTTAAAGCTCATACGTGCCATAAAAAATTTGCAATTTCTTAACGTTCTCTTTTTATTTGAAATGGAATTATGAAATTTAGAAACCAAAGGGTGTAGTGACGTCACTTAAAGGGTCACCATTCTTTAATAGTGCAAAATATCGAAATCAAAAGTATCCTATATGTAAACATGGTAAATCATCTACATCCAAGCAAAATTTCCTTCAAATCGGACCAGTGGATCTTGCGTTATTGAGTACCACACAGACAGACAGACAGACACACACCATCTCATATATATTAGTATGATAATGAATACTACTACAGAACTGGAGCGCTCAAGGATAAGGATCGGAAAGCACCAACACTTATTGCAGCTGATAACCGCAGTACACTGCACCAACACCATCGCCCTTATACAGAGGCATACTATTGTCATGATGATAACTAATTTAAGGGGCCTAAGAAATCTTTTTGCACTAATTACTCCCCGTGACCGATATTTATAAGCAGCTTGCAATTTTGCACCAGAACACTGGTAGGGGTGACGTGATGCAGCCCGCATTCCCTGGCAACAATAGCCTTAGGTATTATCGAAGCTGTTCTCGAGCGCTTGTTCTACCGACTTACCGAACAAAATTCATGTGTACAAAGAAAGAACATTATTATTAATAAGATATTACTGATTTGTATCAGTCTATAGCAAAAGTGCTGATCGGTTGTGATCTCTCAGCGCAGTCTCCAAGATGATACAGAGAGCATAGCTCCCCACAATCTCTCAGCACAGTCTCCAAGATGATACAGAGAGCATAGCTGCCCACATAGGCACTTTTCTGTCGGTTTGTGAAATTTCGGATTTGTACATATTTTACTATGAAAACCATGTGCAGTGTAATGCGTGAAGACGTGGCGTAACTTGAAATTTGGTCCTTTCCATTCGTGATTTCTCATTGCTTCAGTATCGAAAAATTCCCTAGGAACTTGACGTGCTTTAGTTTTCCTTTCTTACAAGACTGCGTCCAAGGCAGCCGTGTTGGGTAGCTTGAAGAGCGATTTGATATATACCAGAAAGAATATTTCATTTCCAAGGAGATATGCGATTCGATTTTCCGAAAACTTGGATATCTGTAGAATGCGTTTTAAGTACCTGGCTTTTATATTTTCTAGTCGTTTTAAGTTTGTTACCAAAAGATCATTCCATATGAGATGAATACCATATGTTGCTACTGGGGCCACTGTAATTTTTAAATAGTGCCATTGCTGTAGCCAGTGATAGATTGTAGGCTTTCGGAATTTCATACATTGCTTTGATGGCTGTTGCTGTTTCTTTAATGTGCGTAGTAAAGGAAGTTCCTGTTGCTTGCAGAGTGATTCCCAGGTATTTGTACGAGATAACGATTTCAAGCTGGTCTTCGCCGCAGGTGAACTTGTCCTTTGGACGCAGTTTCCCACCCCTTCTCAATGTCATAACTTTTGTTTTATCACTGTTAATGCTCAAGGAGTTATCCTTCGCCCAGTACCGGAGTCTATCTAGGCAATTCTGCATGATGACAGGATCCTTGGCTAATAAGGCCGGTATTACACTATCAAAGAAATTTGTCAAAGATCTTTTATAAAAGATATGACAGTGTAATGGGGAAATCTTTTATAAAAGGTGGTTTTATAAAATGTATGAGCATCATGGTCTCTTTGATAAAAGATTCAAACCAAAATGGCAGATCATAACAGCTGGAATATTACCACAGCGAATATGCTCATATCAGAGTGTGAAATGCATGAAATGTTTCATAATATGTTACATAATGAATGGTGTACAATGTAAAAGATAAATAACACATAGAAAGTAGAGGTAAGAATAGCCGAGACTAAAAGCGCTGCACATAAAGGGCGCACATTGCAGGACGTAAAGAGGATTTTTTTAGTCGTTTTACCCTCCATGTTGGTGGAACCCACGGACTCAGCGAGGGAACTCACCACTACCGCCTCTACGGGCAGTGTCCTAGAGCTGGGAACATCGAATCGGAAGGGATACAACTGGTGAGGTGGGATTGGCACCCCGCCCATGCGGCCTCACCTGCAAAGCGAACAGGGGCCTCATGAGGGAAGGTAAGGGATGGTTAGGATGGATAGATAAGGAAGAGGGAAGGAGGCGGACGTGGCCTTGAAGAAGGTACCATCCCGGCATTTGCCCGAAGACGAAGTGGGAAACCACGGAAAACCACTTCGAGGATGGCTGAGGGGGAATCGAACCCCCCTCTACTCATTTGGGCCACCCGAGGCTGAGTAGACCCCGTTCCAGTCCTCGTACCACTTTTCAAATTTCGTGGCAGAGCCGGGAATCGAACCCAGGACCTCCGGGGCGGCAGCTAACCATGCTGACCGCTACGCTACGGAGGCGACACTGACTGTGTTTTATGTTATAATATAATACGTTGATTTCACTTAAGATACTACAAGTGAGTGTAAATAATCTCTTTATCTTTACCGGTACGTAAAACATGTAACCAACCATCGTTGGCATTTGCCTAGTTGGCGGAACAAGTAGAGCGCTCGACTGCGGATGGAAAGGACCAGGGATCGAATCTCGCCTAACCAATACTTTTTTACTTCGTGTGTTTCAATTTTATTTGCTCGGGCAGTGAACGTCACCATCATTAATTTCATCAGAATTATTAATAATTTAATAATAATGTAATTTTTCAAGTCTTATTACTGCAGCTCGTTCACCAAGATTTTACTCGTATCTTTCCTGTCACATGGCGACCCATGGTTTAACCCTTAGACGTTTAGTTTATCTTTCCATTTCTTTTATATACCGGTATTGCCACTACAGAATTTCAACTACCGTAAAAAAGTCAAGTGAACAAGGAACTGTCCTTCATCCATTTTGGTGAACAATGATAAAATATTTGATGTAGTGTAATGGTGTGATTATTGCTTTGTATAACTTGCCTAGTATGCCTCAAAATAGCGCTGCCTTGGGTTTTTGTGGGTGTCTACCCACATAACCTAACGGTGGTGCTTTTTGAGGATCCAACCAGCCTTCGGGCTGACTACCTAACAGACAGATAACTTTCATAAAAGTTCAGTTTTAAAAAATATTTAATAAAATTTATTTGACAAACTTCTTTGATAGTGAAATACCAGCCTAACATCATATCATCTGCATACATTCTAAGCTTTACATTGGTTTCATGAAGTATTTGTACAATGTCTGCTGTCATCACATTAAAAAGTAAAGGACTCATAGGATCCCCCTGTTGTTGTTTGAGTCTTCAGTCTTTTGACTGGTTTGATGCAGCTCTCCACGCCTCCCTGTCCTGAGCTAATCGTTTCATCTCTACATAGCTACCACACCCTACATCCGAGGCAATCTGTTAAACATATTCTAACCTTGGTCTACCCCTACAGTTCTTGTCCTCGACCCTTCCTTCCATAACTAAGCTTGCTATTCCTGGGTGTCTTAGTATGTGTCCTACCAACCTATCTCTTCTCTTCATTAGCAGTCGCCAGAAACATCTCTCCTCTCCCACTCGTCTTAATACCTCTTTGTTTGTAACTCTATCGACCCATCTGATCTTCATCATTCTCCTGTAACACCACATTTCAAATGCTTCAATTCTCCTCTTTTCTGCTGCACCAATAGTCCAAGTTTCACTTCCATAGAGCGCCACGCTCCAGACAAACGCTTTCAAAAATGACTTCCTAATACCTAAATCTATATTCGATGTCAGCAGATTCCTTTTTTGTAGAAATGCTTTTCTTGCCTGAGCCAACCTACTTTTTATATCCTCTTTGCTTCGTCCATCACTGGTTATTCTGCTTCCTAAGTAACAGAAATCTCCTACTTCCTTCAGCTTTTCACCTGCCAATTTGATCTCCATAGAGGTTTCTGATTTATTTCGGCTGCATTCCAGTATTTTTGTTTTACATTTATTAATTTTCATCATGAATTCTTTCCGTAAGACGGAGTCCATACCATTCAAAAACTCATTCAAATCCTCAGGCTTGTTGGCCAATATGACGATGTCATCAGCAAATCTCAGAGTTGAAATTATTTCTCCTTGAATCTTCACTCCCACTTTAAATTTTTCTCTAATTTCCTTCATTGCTTGTTCAATGTAAAGATTGAAAAGTATGGGTGATAAGTTGCAGCCTTGCCTTACACCTTTCTGAATACCAGCTTCTCTCTCATGTCCTTCAACTCGAATGACTGCTGTCTGGTTTCTGTATAGATTGTATATCACCCTCCTATCCCTGTACTTTATTCCAATCGATTTCAAAATGTCAAACAATTTAGTCCAATCAACGTTATCAAAAGCCTTTTCTAAGTCTACAAAAGCCATGAACGTTCTCTTATCTTTCCTTATTCTACCTTCCAAAATCAGCCTAAGACTTAGTACAGCTTCCCTTGTTCCTACATTTCTCCTGAAACCAAACTGGTCTTCACCCAACTCCGTTTCTATCTGGCTCTCAATCCTCTTGTAAATTATTCTAGACAGGATCTTTGAAGCATGAGTAATCAAGCTGATTGTACGGTAATCTTCACATCTGTCAGCTCCCACTTTCTTTGGTATAGGGATGATTACATTCTTCTTGAAATCAGGGGGTACCTCACCTGTCTCATAAATCCTACACACCAAGTGAAATAACCTGATCAGACCTTTCTCTCCTATGCAGCGTAGCAACTCAATCGGTATATCATCTATGCCTGGTGCTTTGTTCCTGCTTAAGTCTTCCAAAGCTCTATCAAATTCTGATCTCAATATTAAATCTCCTTTCGCATCCTCATCAATTTCCTCCTCCCTTTCCATTACATGATTCTCAATCTCCTTTCCCTTATAAAAACTCTCTATGTAAGCTTTCCATCTCTCAACCTTTTCTTCCCTATCTGTTAGAGGCTTTCCATTTGTGTCCTTAATATTACAGCACTTAGTCTTCTTTTCCCCAAAAGTATTCTTAATCCTTCGATAAGCTGTGTCTACTTTTCCTAATTTCAGACAATTTTCTATACCAGCACATTTCTCTTTCAACCATTCTTCTTTCACTTCCTTGCACTTCTTGTTAACCTCATTTCTCAGACGTCTGTATTCTGCTTTCCCCTTTTCATCTCTTACATTCTTGTGCTTCCGCCTTTCATCCATCAATTCGAGTATATCCTGAGAGATCCACGGTTTTCTACCTATTCTCTCTTTCCTACCAATGTTTTCTTCTGCGGATTTTGTTATTTCATTCTTCAAAAGTGCCCATTCGTCTGCAATTGAAGTTTGTTTAGGGTTTTTCATTAGTCCTTCCTTTATACTCTTCTTGAATCTTTCGTTTACATCCTTCTCTTTCAGTCTGTCTATTGCCCACCTTTTTGGCTTTTGACTTTTCTTCAGTTTCTTCAACTTTAATCTGCATTTCATTACAACCAGATTGTGGTCAGAGTTTATGTCAGCACCAGGATATGTTTTACAATCCAAAATCTGGTTTCGAAACCTCTGCTTGACCATAATTAAGTCGATTTGGTAACGCCCTGTATCTCCTGGTCTCATCCATGTGTATATTCTTCTATTGTGGTTATTGAATAAGGTGTTAGCTATGACCAACTCATGCTCAGTGCAGAATTCTACCAGCATTCTTCCTCGATCATTCCTTTCACCTAATCCGGAATCTCCTACTATCTTCCCTTCTCTCCCTTTTCCTACCACCGCATTCCAATCTCCCATTACTATAACATTTTCATCACCCTTGATATACCTCAGAATTTCGTCTATTTCTTCGTAGACCTTTTCAACATCCTCATCATCAGCTTGACTGGTAGGCATATAGACTTGTACCACTGTGGTGCAGGTAGGTTTAGTATTTATTTTTGCTACAATAATCCGTTCACTATATTGCTCATAATATTCCACCCGCTGTCCAAGTTTCCTACTCAATATGAGGCCAACCCCTGCTTGGCCATTGTTTGATTTAGTGCTAATGACCCTATAGTCTCCTGACCAAAAGTCCTGTTCTTCCTGCCAGCGCATTTCACTAATCCCAACCAAATCCAACCTCAACCTATCCATTTCCCTTTCTAAGTTTTCTAACCTTCCATTTCCTAGCAGACTTCTAACATTCCACGCTCCGATCCGTAGAATGTCAGAGTTCCTCTTTGTCACTTCTGTGATGTTAACCCCCTCTCGAGTAGTCCCCACCCGGAGATCCGAACGGGGGACTAGTTTACCTCCGGATTGAAATTTTACAAGGGAGGAGGCCATCATCACATGTATTTATGCATAGAGAGGTGCATATCCTCGGGAATAGCAAACGGCTGTAGTTTCCCCTTGCTTTCAGCCGTGCAGCAGGACGCAGTGTAGCCATTATTTGGCTTATATTATCAATACCTTAACCGTCTATAAGACTAGTAAAGAATTGATTTATTCTGAAAGGCTGCTACTCCCTTTCAGAATAAGTAAAGAGCAATTCTACTAACAAAAATACTAACCTTCTACTGTACTAACAATTAAATACCAAAATTCTACTAACGAAAAAATACCAAAGTTCCACCAACAACAAATACTACCACTAAAACAGTCTGTCACCAGACACACTCACATGCAATCACACATCACAGTCTACTGAAACAATAAACTATAACTAATAAACAATGCAACTGTTACCAGACACACTCACACACCACAGTCTAATAGAACAATGACATATATCTAATAGACAAACTAACTACCAACTACAACTAACTACATACTTACTGTACTGTTATTTGAATTGACAATATTTACAAAATGCAATTAGATAGAGAAGGAAGCTGAAAACCAGAAGAAAAGACAGGATGTAGTGATCGATCCTGGTCCTTCTACAAGTCAGCAAAACTTGGAAAACAGGAATACAGGACAGAAGAGAAAGTAGAGAGGAGAGAATGCATTAGCCACACACAACCCAGAGTAGAAGAGACTTATGATTAAGGAACATAGAGGAAATATCATACAAGAGTAAGCCAATAATAATTCAATTTCGTGTTCAAGTGAATTCAGATACTTATAACACAGAGTTTAAAAACAATTTGCAACTGTTTTTAAAACGTGGTGAAGGGAGAATGCCCCCGTAAATTGAATTATATTGAGGTCACTGTGGCTGTATTGATATATGAATAAAGTTATGGCTGTCATAGTTGTGACGTGGATATTCATGACGTAGGCACGGATGACGCAGACTTCATGCAAGTAGGCTGCTTGAGCTGAGATTCTTGGTGACGTCATGATTTTGTTCGAGAAAGATCTGAGATTTACGACGCAGTCGCAGGGAAACATGGAATCGTGCTAAGGAAGAAGTTACGCTATTGGAGGAAAGGCTCGAACCAATGAATGATAGTTTGGAGGGAGACGGAGATTACTGAAACTACCATATTTAATTACTTTTGGAATGCAGAATTGTGGAAATCTATTTTCAGTTATGGCATTGATTTGGAATTTTGAAGAAATTAATTTTGAGTTTTTGAAATTTGAAAATCCGTCAAGTATAGCCAAAGTTAGAACTTCTAGCAATGACGGAGGAACAAGCTATGGAAGGGATGGATACGCCCCTTAAGAAGTTGATAAAAGGTCTTGCACAGCAGAGAGAAGCTCTCATATATCTCATTTTCTCGTGTCTTATAGTCGTGTTTCTGATTATTACATTGTCAGACTTCGAGTGATTCAGTGAAGCAAGTCGTCATTAGAACGTGTGGTAAAGCCCACCGCATCGAACAAGCTTCGAGCGTGCAGCAGTTCAATTTTACGGTGATTGAAACTAGGCGAAGTTGGAACGCACACATAAACGAGTTTACAAGATTAACTATCAAGAGTTAGCTATTGCCTGTATGCTAATTCTATTGTGCAGTATAATATTAAGGTGTGTAGGAAAGTTGAACATTTTCACGATTATAATTTGGAAGATATTCGCATTTTAAGACGGCAGACAAAAGTGATTTTCTCGCCACCTGAGAAGCACTTTTATAACATCACATTCTACGCTACGGCTGACACTGGTATTGCAACCGTGATACTGAAGATTGCATTTGGTGATACAACGCTACAGTCTAATATGGAACAGTATAATCTGGCAGTACTTTCGACTATTATCATAACGGAAGTGGAGATGGAAGGCTAAAAACTTTAATGCAATTGGGACATATATCAATGGAGTGAAATAGCAGCATGGAACTTCGTTAATCGTCATTCTACAAAAGCGAGCATGTAGTGAACATCCAACTACACTCATGCATCGTGGTCCAACGCTGAATTATATCAAATGGCAGTGGAAATATTTTCATACTCCACAATTATGAATATTTCTGCGGAAATAATTGCAATAAACTTCATGGCGAATTTCTGCCAGAACTTCAGGGAACTATCAAGAGAGGCCAGGGTGGACCCGGCTCACAAAGAAGAGTTTTGCCAGAAGGATGTCTATCGTCTACACGGAGCAGTGCAATTTCCGGAGGAGGAAGCAGTTCTATTCTCCGAAGGCACTGGTTCCAGGTTCGAGGTCGGAGCACATCTTTACGTTGGTGAAATGGAACCATCAGCAGTCTTCTTTGGAAATTTTCCTCTAGAACTTCAATCAACAGATAAGGTAGTCGTGAACGTTTCTTGTTTTATTTGAGCCATTTAGCGATATCTGAGCAACCATTTTTCCCAATTTTATTATTATTTTATTATTTTATTATTATTATTATATTATTATTATTTGTTTTACGTCCCTTTTAACTACTGCAGCTTTTAGAGACCCCGGGGTGCGGGAATTTTGCCCCAAAGGGGATCTATAACATGCCAGGAAATCTACTGACACGGCTCCCTCGCAATTGCACACCCTCAAATCCAGATGACTGCGCCAGGATTCGATCCTGCAACAGCAGGCGAGAACGTTACCGCTGAGCCACGCAGCCAGCGTAGACCTACGGCCGTCAAAGAGACAGATCTACATAATAAAAGCACACTGTAAATGTTTATTGGTTCTGAAACGTTAACGCAAAAAATATTATCGTGCACTAGTGTTCGTCACGTATGTGCTCTAAAGATCGTCAGCTATTAATACTAAAAAAAAACACATGTTAAAAACACTTTAAAATAACATTATAAAACATCTATGCATTCAGTGGCATCATCCCCCTGCAATAATCCTTTTGATTGAATTATGGGTGATGTATCAGTGATTCCATCAAATATCTTCACAAAGCGTTCAGGATTAGCTTCAATATCTCCACTTCGTGTTCCATTACGCCTGGGATTGTCTCAAGTTTGTGGATTAGTAAGTTTCTATCTATGCTATCAAACACTTTAGCATAGTCAATGAAAATGGCATATAGAGGTGTACTTGGTTGGGCTAGGACTTCGGTGATTTCCCGGAGGACTTCTCCAACTGCTTGTAACGAGGATCTACCTTCCACAAAACCATATTGATTTGGAAGTATTATTTGCTTTACCCATGATGACATGCGATTCTTCAAGAGTTTTGAGAATATCTTAAAAATATTGTTTTCCAGCGCTATCCCGCGATATGAACTAGGATCGTCCTTACTGCCTTTGCCTTTGAACAGAGTGAGGATGGTTGATTCCCTCCAAGAATTGGGGGCTTCTTTCTTCGTCATATATTCATTGTATAGTAGATAAATGGTTCTGTGATATTCTGTTCCGACGCTCTTAAAATCTCGTTATAGATTCCATCTGGCCCTGCCGCTTTTCCCCTTTTTAGATTCTTTATGCAATTCCTAACTTCTTCCGTTGTGAAAGGTTGGAATGTACTTAATGGTGGCTCCTTTATACCAAAATTGTTTGAAGCCGGATTTCCAAAGAGGCCTTGAAAATATTCCGTCCATTGCTCTGGGTTAATAATGGAGGTTTGTGTCTGATTCTTCTTAATTCTTAAAATTCGATCTGGTTTCACCTCCGCTTCTGATATTAACTTCTGTTCTGGATTTAGATCAAACTTTAGCTTCTTTGCTTTAGTTAAATCTTTATAGCATTTCCTCTTTTCAGCATATGTTTGTAGCGTGTACTTATCGTCATTCTTCTTAGCCTTATGTAGATAATATAATATATCTTGTCTAGCAGAATAACATTGACGATCAAACCATCGTTTTGCAATTCTCGTATTTGAAATAGATACTGTAGGTGCAAGTAGTAAGTGTTGTAACTTCTCATAAGCTGAATGAATATCACCTTTCTTGATCATTTGTTCTACTTGTTCAATTTTCTTCTTATTGTCATCCCATGATTCCTCATTAATGTGGCAAGAGTGCCGTTTTGATAATTCAGGACTTCGAATAGTATTAACTTCCTTCTCCAGTCAGAATTGAATTAGAACCGGTTAATGTTTCCAGATTGGCGTTTCTGAGAGAACAGTTGATTCAATCTTGGCAATCCCCCAATTCCTGAGAAAAATCAAGTATATTGTGCTTTTCCCATTTGGTGCTATGTAAGTATACTCACTTTCAATGTTCACCCGTTCCCAACCGGATTCTATAAGGAATGATGTGACTGTATCTGATTTTGAATTATTTTTATAAATACGGCAGTTAAAGTCTCCTGCAACCATGAGCGGTTTCCGAATGTCCTCAAGGGCTTCAATTGCCTCTCCTAAGCTATCAATTATAGTTTCTAACTTCATATGTGGATTGAAATAAGCTAAGATGGTATTTAGTTCTCTTGTCGTTATTGCTATTGTGTTACCGGATCGAAGAACGAATTTCACGGGTTGCAAAATTGGTGAGATGAAACAGCTAACACCTCCCTCCGGTTGCCCTCTTTCCCCTTGTCTGGCCAATACATGCACACCGTACTAACCAGCTATTTGTACTTCCTCCGTAGCAAATAATTCTGTGAGCATAATTATATCAAAATGATTCCAAATTATATTCGTTTCCAAAGATAATACTGATTTTCCTCCAACATTCCACAGCATGCTCTTAAAGATCCTCTACGTTGTAACACTATATTGGGGTGGGTGAAGTTGTGATTTAATGGAAGTTAAATGGACGAAAAGTTACTCTTTCCGGCCAGAATTCCGAATTATCTCGATATCTAAATGGCACAGCAATTTTGAATGTCTTGTTTCGGCTTCTGGAGGGAATTTGAGAGATATCTCGAAGCTCTTCAACGCCATTGTCGCTTAGATACTATCTTATATCTTGTTCCGTATTTGAGTTATCTAATCTACCAATGTAAAACCATGACAATTTTTCCGCTACTTTCAATTCGCCGCTTTCTTTTCTTGTGCCAATATTGCCCTGTTTGTAATTCTTTCCCATGCTATCTACACCTCTGAATGTTGATGCTCTGATAGAACTCAATTGGTGATTAATGTTACCTTAGTGCATTTGTGTTCCCTCTTGTCTATGATACCATGTCTGATCATAGTCACGTGCAGTGATTACACCTATTTCACTATTGCTCTGTTGATGCGATAGTCCTGTACGAAGTGCGGGTGTGTCTAATGATGTTCTGTTAAAACTTGTTGCTTACTTCGTGCTGGTCTTGGGCAAATGTGCTTTCTCCTGTCTAAGACAGAGCTTTATTGTGTGCCGATATATTGAGCGATTGTGTAATAACATTATTGTGGGGTAAATATATATTTTGTGGCGGATCAATTTACCAATTAGTGTTTTTATGCACTTGGGTCTCTCCGGAGACTACGCGACTTTGATGCGTTATAGATGTCATATTTCAGGTGTTTGCTTGTCCCTCTTCAGTGTCCGTTATGAACGAGGTATTTCCTCGCAAATCATCCTTAATATTTTGGCTGATAAGGTCAAAATTATGTATTGTAGCTCTTACGTTAAGTTCCTCACGTACCATCTTCTTGATTTTAGCTGATAGGTTCTCCAACGTATCTTGCATATCCAGCGTTCATTTTCCTAGTGATCTTTCCTCCATTCCACGATCAGTGTGGCTGTAACTGTTACCCAATTGGAGGTTGTCCGGTTGCCCACTAGATGGCATCTGGTCCTGGCCGCTCTGTTCTGGATTCATGGCCCCATCTCTCTGATCACTAGCTGTGCTCTCCATGCTATTTCCGTTGCTCCAAAAGCTGTTCCGTGGAATTCCGCTAGATAGCACTTAAGCCTGTCCGTGCTGGTCTGTATTTGTTGCGTTAACTCGGTGATCACCAGGTACATCTTGTTGTTCACTTGATTACTCTGTGACCCGTCATAATGCTCCGTATCCAAAGCTATTTCATTCAAGTTGCCGTGTGATGGCACCGCGTGTTCTGTAGTTATTCTGTCTGACGTGATCCTATCTTCTTGGTTAACCTCATTGACCTCTTGCTGAGGAGCCAGGTTTCTTGTACTATTAATTTCTAGCATGGTTTTTATGTCATTAAAACAGTTTACAATGACACTTATCATTTTATGAATATCTTCCTTGGTTTCCTTCTTAATATACCCGCCTACATCTGCGGTATTCTTTAGAAATCTGAGCGCAATTTGTAACTGCCTTTCGATCTCGTCCGTCATTTTCATTTCCAATCTTTAAGGTTACCTGAGAGGCGTAGCCTAATGCTACATAGCCTAAACTATTCCTCTTGAATCTGACTATCATATACAAAAATAATTTTTCGAATCCGACGGGTAGTTCCAGAGATTAGCGTGTTTAAACACACAAACAAACTCTTCAGCGTTATTATATTAGTGCCTCGTGATGACCAGGAAATGCCCTTTCAGGAAACTTGAGCTCAAGGTGAGGAAGGTCCTTCGGAGGATATTAGGACCTATACGGGAAGAGGGAGGCACCTACAGAATTCGGCAAATGATGAGCTTTACAGCCATCAAGAATACATTGTGACTTGTATAAGAAAAAACTGATAGTCAGTCTGAAATACTAGACTTTATACCATTTTAAGTGCTACAAATGCTGCGTGAAGTCAAAGTCCGTTAGGAAGTGCAAACCAAGGTCAAAGGGGGTAGCTGGCTTGATGACGTCAAGCTCACCGGAGCGCGCGGGGAAAGGAGGAAGCTCAAGCAGTACAATGACGTCACACACGTCAGTGCATTCTCGGTACATTTCGTCCCGTCACCGTAACGTAACGCCAGACCCCAGCGTAACGACGAAGTCTACAAGATCGTTTGAAATGATAAAAAGGCGCCTGGCCTTCTATGGACACTTGACCCGCATGATCCCTTGCCGGCTCACCAGTAAGATCTTCACAGTGGCAGGAAGAGGGAAGGCCTCTAGGACCAAGTGGATCTCTACGGTCAGGACGGATTTAGACCACCTAGGGATCCCACTTAATTCCCTACAGGACCGCCAACAATTCCGTCAAGCCACCCGACAGGGAGTTTTTCCTGTATCACTGACAGCTAGGAAGAACACCGGAGTCAGCAGACCTCCATGGGCGGAGAAAAGAAAGGTGGCTCATAGTCAGATGATGAAAAAGTACTGGATGAAGAGAAAAGACAAAGCGACGAGGAGATACGAGCCCCGTGGTCCTCAGTAGGCCCAAACGACGAAGGAGAGGAAGAAGAAGATGTATAGATTAATTTCAACTGATCTGTAGTAACGATGGATGGCCACCAGAATGCGCCACAAACTCATTTAAAAAATGGACTTGGCCCGTTCTTTCCGTGGGATCTTCAAATCTAACAACAACTTTCCATGTATTAGGCTCGCGTGTTATCTACGCCTGATCAGCTTCATCTCAGTTTAACAACTTATTTAAATGAGAAAAATAGGCTATAATTCCGGGTTGTAGTGACTAGACATCACTATTTCACTGAATGTTGTTCCGCGAGTCGGAACGTGGAATCGCTTTATTACAGTATGAAGCAGGTAAAATGAGGCAGGCTGGAGGGCTCTATGGGAGCAGAGCAATTTGCCGCTTTCTCCATACACAACGTGAATATTGAAAGACGAGCTGCACGGCAGTAAACTTCTTACTTATCGCGGACACCAGGCACGAGAAAAGCAGATACTTGTTTTCCAGATAAAAAGAAAAATATAAAAAGATCTCCTTTTGCCTTAGGCTATTTGAGACCAAATCGAAAAAAGAGATTCAAGAGGGATTGTTTATGCTGGTATCCATGAAGGGGTTAATATGAACGCAAAGGGAGGAAGATCTCCAGAAGAAGTTTCTTTTTATACTATTTTCATTTATGAAAAAAAAAAAAAGCCTTATGAGATCAACTTTTGTCCGTGTGTGTATCCCCTTCTAATAACTTCTAAATGGCTGGAGCGATTTCAATGAAACTTGGTAAGGTCATAGCACCGGTTTGGTCTACCCCGACGGAGCCCATTAAATTTCATTATGTTTCACCAATTCAACATGGTGGCTGTGCGAAATATTTCTCCGGCATTCTATATCTCCGTAACTATTACCGATATCACCCTGACATTTTGTACGGTGATAAAGGGCACTGCTAGAAGTTTACCTATGAGACGTTTGAAAACCTGTTAACTACAAAACAAACATGGCGGCCATGTGAATTTGTCACTTTTAAATAAACTTTTCACGCGATTTAACCAACCAAACGCAATGAAACTTGGTACAGCAAATGTTTATACACATTCTAATGCACTGGCTTCTAAGTTATTATAATTGTTTCGATAACCACAAGATAGCAGCTGTGCGAAATTTTAAAATCTAATTTTTAGCCTATTTTCAATTTTGAAAAAATAGGCTTATGAGATCACCTTTTGTCCGTGTGTGTGTGCGTGTGTGTGTGTGATTCGTGTGTGTGTGTCCCCCCCCCCCCCTAATAAAATCTAAACGGCAGGAGCGATTTCAATGAAACTCGGAAAGTTCATAGCAATATTTCCGGCGACCTCGACCGTGCCCTTCAAATTTAGTTACGACTCACCAATCAAACATGGCGGCTGTGCGAAATATTTCACCAGCATTCAATATCTCCGAAACTATTACCGATATTACCCTGACATTTTCTATGGTGATAGAGGGAACTACTATAAGTTCACTTATGTGACTTTTGTAAACCTGGTAACTACAAAACCAACATGGCGGCCAAGCGAATTTGCGACTTTTAAATAGACGTTTCTCGCGATTTGACCAACCAAACGCAATGGAACTTGGTACAGTATATGTTTATATACATTGTAATGCAGCGACATTTAACTTCGTTCAATTGTTTACATAATCACAAGATGGCGTATGTGCGAAATATTTCACCGGCATTCTATATCTCTGAAACTATTAGCGGATCTCCCTAAAATTTTGTACGGAGATAAAGGGCACTACTGGAAGTCCATCTATAAGATTTTCAAAAACCGGTTAACTACAAAATGAACATGGCGGCCAAGCGAATTTGAACATTTTAAATAGACCTCTCTCGCGATTTAATGTTCCAAGCGCACGGAAACCTGGTACAGGAAATATTTATACACATTGTAATCCACTGGTATCTAATTTAGTTCAATTGTTTACATAACCTCAAGATGGCGGCAGTGCGAATTTTAAAATTAAGTTTTTATTTCTTGTGATGTAGTCATGCGATCGAAGTGAAAGTTTGAATAATGAAACTACGCAATAATTTTCCTTTAATGGTACATGACTCTATGGCCTATACATTTAACATTCCAACATGGCGACCATCCGAAATATTTAGACGACTCTGAATATCTACGAATCTATTTTAGCAATCAAACTGCATTTTTTAATGTTCATAGAGGCTATGAACTTAGTTCACCTATAGGACTTTAAATAACCTGGTGATCACAAATCCAACATGGCGGTGACGCGAATTATAAATATTCACATGGACGTTTCTCGCAATTTAACCATCCGCGTGCAGTGAAACTTGGTACAGTAAATCTTTATCCGAATGTTAATCCACTGGCATCTAATTTATTTCAATTGTTTCCATAACCTCAAGATGGCAGCTGTGAAAAAAAAATCTCCTTGTTTTTTCTAGTGTCCTAATTATGCGATTGAAGTTTGAATACTACACGTTCACAATAATCTGCATGTAACAGTACATAACTCTAGGACCTACATATATAAAATCCAACATGGCGACCATCCGAAATATTTAGTCGGTTCTCAATATCTACGAATCTATTACAGCAATCAAACTGAAATTGTGTATGTTGATAGTGGCAATTAACATTAGTAGGATATATGAAATTAGGCTGTATAGTTCTTCACGGAACTACTTGTTATTTCTCGTGCTCTAATCATGAGATTGAAGTTTGAATACTACACCTACACAATAATCTTCATGAAATAGTACATAACTCTAAGACCGACTTATATAAAAAATCCAACATAACGAACATCCGAAATATTTAGACGGTTCTCAATATCTACGAATCTATTACAGCGATCAAACTGCAATTTTGTATGTTGATATAGGCAATTAACATAAGTAGGATATATGAGAATAGGGGTTAGTTCTTCACGGAACTACTTGTTTCATTTAAGAATGGATCCTGTTAGCCGTTTTCCAAGTTCTGGTAATCAACTAAGGGAAGGTGAATGATAATTTCATCCACCGAGGTCTCACTCTTCTTTAGACAGCCTTCAATATTTCTTTCATCACATGTTGTGTAGTTTGTGGTCAGCCTTTGACATTGGTGAAACCTTCTTTAGCTAGAAAAAGGAGTGGAAATTCTTCATTTCATATTTCTGTGTTTGTTGCGTGTTGCTCTTAATATGTTTAAGAGAAATTAGGAAATGATAAGGAGGTGTGTTTGAGTCTTCAGTGTTTTGACTGGTTTGATGCAGCCTTCCATGTTTCCCTGCCATGAGCTAATCGTTTCATATCTACATAGCTACCACACCCTTCATCCCAGGCAATCTGTTTAATATATTCTAACCTTGGTCTACCCCTACAGTTCTTATCCTCGACCCTTACTTCCATAACTAAGTCTGCTATTCCTGCTATCTTAGTGGCCTATGTGTCCAACCAACCTATCTATTCTCTTCATTAGCAGTCGCCAGAAACATCTCTACTCTCCCACTCGTCTTAATACCTCTTCATTTGTAACCCTATCCACCCACCTGCAACACCACATTTCAAACGCTTCAATTTCCCTATTTTCTGCTGCACCAACAGTCCACGTTTCACTTCCATACAGCGCCAGGCTCCATATAAAGGCTTTAATATATGACTTACTTATACCTACATCTATACAGGGTCTTTCATATGAAATAAGAGCGCCAAGCGGCGGCTTTGTTAACCGCTGCTGCGGTCACCTTGGCCGAGCTTTTGGCGTGTGTACAATCCTATATGATGCAGCAGCCTTGCTAGCGTGTGTACAACGCTGAAATCTTAATTTAGTTAGTTAGTTATTGTTGATGAAACCGAAACCCCTACTGTGCTAATTGTGTGAGTGATTTATTCGGAGACCGTTCGAGATTCTCGCCAATGTCATCTAGCTCATCCTCTGTTAAAACTGTTCGTGTGCGGGCATGTTTTTTATCGAGCACTGAGCCAGTAGTGTCAAACTTATTGGCAATTACGTGAATCTGTGCTAGTGAAGGTGGCACTTCATCAGGAAATTGTTGAACAAATGCATCACGTACCTGCCGAGCCAACTCGTACTTAAAATAAGTTTTACATAAAAAATACGATGTTGCAATGATAACTGTCTCACCATGTTAGCACTTGAGGTTTAGACTGAGCACCTGCACGCTTATTGCAAGGTCAAGTTTGGTAATGTCAATCTGTTATTTTTATACAGTCCATTGGAACTTGAAAAAAAAACAGCCATCGTATGTACTATGCACGCGCTTTCAATACTATAGGGGTTTCGGTCTCATCAACAATAACTAACTAACTAAAGTAAGATTTCAGCATTATACAAAAGCTAGCAAGGCCGCTGCATCATATAGGATTGTACACATGCTTAAAGCAGGGGGCCTTGGCGCGCCACAAGCTCGGCCAAGGTGACCGCAGCTGCGGTTAACAAAGCCGCCGCTTGGCGCTCTTATTTCATATGAAAGACCCTGTATTCGATGTCAACAGATTCCTATTCTGTAGAAATGCTTTCCTTGCCTTGCTCTCTTCCCCTTTTGTCTTCGTCCATCACTGGTTATTTTGCTTCCGAAGTAACAGAAGTCTCCTACTTCCATTAGCTTTTCACCTGCCAGTTCGACGGCCGTAGGGATTTCTGATTTCTTTCGGCTGATTCCAATATATTTGTTTTACTTTTATTAATTTCCATCATGAATTATTTCCTCAATAGAGATTCCATACCATTTAAAGACTTGTTCAACTCCTCAGCAAATCTCAGAGTTGAAGTTTTATTTCTCCTTGAATCTTTACTCCTACTTTGAATTTTGAATTTTTCTCCAATTTCCTTCATTGCCTGTTCAATGTGATAAGTATGGGTGATAAGTTGTGTTGTTTGAGTCTTCAGTCTTTTGACTGGTTTGATGCAGCTGTCCATGCCTCCCTGTCTTGAGCCAATCGTTTCATCTCTACATAGCTACCACACTTACATCCGAAGCAATCTGTTTAACATATTCTAACCATGATGTACCCCCACAGTTCTTGTCCTCGACCGTTCCTTCCATAACTAAGCTTGCTATTCCTGGGTGTCTTAGTATGTGTCCTGCTAACCTATCTCTTCTCTTCATTAGCAGTCACCAGAAACATATCTCCTCTCCCACTCGTCTTAATACCTCTTCGTTTGTAACCCTATCTACCCATCTGATCTTCATCTTTCTCCTGTAACACCACATTTCAAACGCATCAATTCTCTTCTTTTCTGCTGCACCAATAGTCCAAGTTTCACTTCCATAGAGCGCCACGCTCCAGACAAAGGCTTTCAAAAATGACTTGCTAATACCTAAATCTATATTCGATGTCAACAGATTCCTTTTCTGTAGAAAGGCTTTCCTTGCCTGAGCCAACCTACTTTTTATATCCTCATTGCTTCGTAAGTTAACGGCCAGTAAAACTACACGCTTCCTTCCTTTCATAAGGGTTGGTAGGGATGATAGCTTTCAAAACATAGCCTATATACAGAGGTTTGTTAATTAAAGCAGTTTCCTGAAAATAATAGGTAATTCTATACACATTATTACGCAAAAGGGTGGGGAGCGTGATGGCCAGTGGCTTAGTTGCTCGTCTTTCACCCGCACGGCCGGGGTTCAAATCCCGGTGACAGCAGGGTGGAATTTTCACCTGAAAAATCACGTGGCGTCAGGAAGGGCGTCCGGCCTTAAATCACCGGGCAAAACCAAAATGATCCTGGTTGGCTCCGGTGACCCAAATCAATTGGGAAAAAGCCGAAGAAAGTGTTTTTATTACGCATAAGGGTGTAATTCATTGTGGGTTTCGGGAGAACGATCACACATGCGAAGGAAGCTCTCGTACCTTACAACAGGAGATAAACATTAACAGACCAGGAACAAGCATGCTATAGCTAAAGCCCTGCTCGGATGTGGATATCCACATCATTTTTCGCCATGCGGATATAGTTTGCATGTCTGTGCGGATAGAGGATTATCTGTGGATCGTGGAAAATTTTCGGTAGTTTTTAGAATCGAATCCGAACTTGTTGAATATCATTTCTAGGACCCGGATGTTTATGACATGGCCTATCGTATTTTACCGTTATATATATTTTTTTCATGACAATATTAAGAAGATGATTTAAGCTAATCTCATTCAAATTATGTCATTAAGCATAATTAACACTCCGAAGAGGAAGGGTTGCAATTCTGGCTGTGCAACATTCATATTAAACAAAGCTTAAGGGAGCGACTTTCTCCTCAGTTGTCTAAATGTGCTGCTTTAATACTTTGTGCTTTATCAGGAAATATTATTGTAATGTCAGTAGATTCGGATGGCAGTCATGCGGTTGTGGGGCGGGTACGGTTAACAGTCGTGCGGATGTGGGGAGGGTACGGTTAACAGTTGTGCGGATGTGGGGCGGGTACGGTTAACAGTTGTGCGGATGTGGGGCGGGTACGGTTAACAGTTGTGCGGATGTGGGGGGTACGGTTAACAGTTGTGTGGATGTGGGGCGGGTACGGTTAACAGTCGTGCGGATGTGGGGCGGGTACGGTTAACAGTCGTGCGGATGTGGGGCGGGTACGGTTAACAGTTGTGCGGCTGTGGGGAGGGTACGGTTAACAGTCGTGCAGATGTGGGGCGGGTACGGTTAACAGTTGTGCGGATGTGGGGCGGGTACGGTTAACAGTCGTGCGGATGTGGGGAGGGTACGGTTAACAGTTGTGTGGATGTGGGGCGGGTACGGTTAACAGTTGTGCGGATGTGGGGCGGGTACGGTTAACAGTTGTGTGGATGTGGGGAGGGTACGGTTAACAGTTGTGCGGATGTGGGGCGGGTACGGTTAACAGTTGTGCAGATGTGGGGCGGCTACGGTTAACAGTCGTGCAGATGTGGGGCGGGTACGGTTAACAGTCGTGCGAATGTGGGGCGGGTACGGTTAACAGTCGTGCGGATGTGGGGCGGGTACGGTTAACAGTCGTGCGGATGTGGGGCGGGTACGGATAACAGTTGTGCGGCTGTGGGGAGGGTACGGTTAACAGTTGTGCGGATGTGGGGCGGGTACGGTTAACAGTCGTGCGGATGTGGGGCGGGTACGGTTAACAGTTGTGCGGATGTGGGGAGGGTACGGTTAACAGTTGTGCGGATGTGGGGAGGGTACGGTTAACAGTTGTGCGGATGTGGGGCGGGTACGGTTAACAGTTGTGCGGATGTGGGGAGGGTACTGTTAACAGTCGTGCGGATGTGGGGAGGGTACGGTTAACAGTTGTGCGGATGTGGGGCGGGTACGGCTAACAGTCGTGCGGATGTGGGGCGGGTACGGTTAACAGTTGTGCGGATGTGGGGAGGGTACGGTTAACAGTTGTGCGGATGTGGGGAGGGTACGGTTAACAGTTGTGCGGATGTGGGGCGGGTACGGTTAACAGTCGTGCGGATGTGGGGCGGGTACGGTTAACAGTTGTGTGGATGTGGGGCGGGTACGGTTAACAGTTGGGCGGATGTGGGGAGGGTACGGTTAACAGTTGTGCGGATGTGGGGCGGGTACGGTTAACAGTCGTGCAGATGTGGGGCGGGTACGGTTAACAGTTGTGTGGATGTGGGGCGGGTACGGTTAACAGTCGTGCGGATGTGGGGCGGGTACGGTTAACAGTTGTGTGGATGTGGGGCGGGTACGGTTAACAGTTGGGCGGATGTGGGGAGGGTACGGTTAACAGTTGTGCGGATGTGGGGCGGGTACGGTTAACAGTTGTGCGGATGTGGGGAGGATGCGGTTAACAGTTGTGCGGATGTGGGGAGGGTACGGTTAACAGTCGTACGGATGTGGGGAGGGTGTGGTTAACAGTTGTGCGGATGTGGGGCGGGTACGGTTAACAGTTGTGCGGATGTGGGGCGGGTACGGTTAACAGTCGTGCAGATGTGGGGCGGGTACGGTTAACAGTCGTGCGAATGTGGGGCGGGTACGGTTAACAGTCGTGCGGATGTGGGGCGGGTACGGTTAACAGTCGTGCGGATGTGGGGCGGGTACGGATAACAGTTGTGCGGCTGTGGGGAGGGTACGGTTAACAGTTGTGCGGATGTGGGGCGGGTACGGTTAACAGTCGTGCGGATGTGGGGCGGGTACGGTTAACAGTTGTGCGGATGTGGGGAGGGTACGGTTAACAGTTGTGCGGATGTGGGGAGGGTACGGTTAACAGTTGTGCGGATGTGGGGCGGGTACAGTTAACAGTTGTGCGGATGTGGGGAGGGTACTGTTAACAGTCGTGCGTATGTGGGGAGGGTACGGTTAACAGTTGTGCGGATGTGGGGCGGGTACGGCTAACAGTCGTGCGGATGTGGGTCGGGTACGGTTAACAGTTGTGCGGATGTGGGGAGGGTACGGTTAACAGTTGTGCGGATGTGGGGAGGGTACGGTTAACAGTTGTGCGGATGTGGGGCGGGTACGGTTAACAGTCGTGCGGATGTGGGGCGGGTACGGTTAACAGTTGTGTGGATGTGGGGCGGGTACGGTTA
Organism: Meconema thalassinum; assembly: GCA_946902985.2. Taxonomy (NCBI): domain Eukaryota; kingdom Metazoa; phylum Arthropoda; class Insecta; order Orthoptera; family Tettigoniidae; genus Meconema; species Meconema thalassinum. Next base: position 502,431,923 of record OX336393.1, on the reverse strand, counting down.
TTAGTTGGGCGGATGTGGGGAGGCTGCGGTTAACAGTTGTGCGGATGTGGGGAGGGTGCGGTTAACAGTTGTGCGGATGTGGGGAGGGTACGGTTAACAGTCGTACGGATGTGGGGAGGGTATGGTTAACAGTTGTGCGGATGTGGGGCGGGTACGGTTAACAGTTGTGTGGATGTGGGGAGGGTACGGTTAACAGTTGTGTGGCTGTGGGGAGGGTACGGTTAACAGTTGTGCGGATGTGGGGAGGGTGCGGTTAACAGTTGTGCGGATGTGGGGAGGGTACGGTTAACAGTCGTACGGATGTGGGGAGGGTATGGTTAACAGTTGTGCGGATGTGGGGCGGGTACGGTTAACAGTTGTGTGGATGTGGGGAGGGTACGGTTAACAGTCGTGCGGATGTGGGGAGGGTACGGTTAACAGTCGTGCGGATGTGGGGCGGGTACGGTTAACAGTCGTGCGGATGTGGGGCGGGTACGGTTAACAGTTGTGCGGATGTGGGGCGGGTACGGTTAACAGTCGTGTGGATGTGGGGCGGGTACGGTTAACAGTTGTGTGGATGTGGGGCGGGTACGGTTAACAGTTGTGTGGATGTGGGGAGGGTACGGTTAACAGTTGTGCAGATGTGGGGAGGGTACGATTAACAGTTGTGTGGATGTGGGGAGGGTACGGTTAACAGTCGTGCGGATGTGGGGAGGGTATGGTTAACAGTCGTGCGGATGTGGGGAGGGTATGGTTAACAGTTGTGTGGATGTGGGGCGGGTACGGTTAACAGTTGTGCGGATGTGGGGAGGGTACGGTTAACAGTTGTGTGGATGTGGGGAGGGTACGGTTAACAGTCGTGCGGATGTGGGGAGGGTATGGTTAACAGTCATGCGGATGTGGGGAGGGTATGGTTAACAGTTGTGCGGATGTGGGGAGGATACGGTTAACAGTCGTGCGGATGTGGGGAGGGTATGGTTAACAGTTGTGCGGATGTGGGGAGGGTACGGTTAACAGTTGTGCGGATGTAGGGAGGATACGGTTAACAGTCGTGCGGATGTGGGGAGGGTATGGTTAACAGTTGTGCGGATGTAGGGAGGGTACGGTTAACAGTAGTGCGGATGTGGGGAGGATATGGTTAACGTTTTGTTTATCCGCTCAGGGCTCTAGCTGTAGTCTGGGAACTGCCCGCTGCACAGCATACTTGGTGGAGGCGAAGTATGAAATAGAGAATAGGGCTAGACGGCACTGAAGTTAAAATTACTCTCAGGTAATTTTTTTAGTCTGCCTCGTGGGGTAGTGGTTAGCATTCTAGGCTGGGTAGGAGGTGGCGGTGGCCTTAATTTAGGAACCACCTGGCATTTGCCAGGAGTAGATGTGGGAAACCATGGATACCACATCCAGGATGACTGAGGTAGGAATCGAACACGTCTCTTCTCATTTTTGCCTCACGAGGCTGAGTGTACCGCGTTCCAGCCTTCAAATCATAATTATATTTCTTGGCAGAGCAGGGAATCGAGGCGGCATGTCAGTAATCTAAAAAGGGACGTAAAATCAATAGCAATAACTAGTGACCAGATTTTTGGTTGGTTGGTTCTTAAGTTTAGGGGCTGTGACAACGCGGTCATGTAGCCCCGTGTACTTTGGGTGTGTGTAGAATCTGTCTGATAACCGGTGTTAATTGTGATGACTGTATTAGTGTGTGTTATCTGTTTTTTAATATAAGTACAGACTGCAAGTTAGAATTTTTCAAATAGTTCCTACTTTTGCGGCCAAGCGCCACCATCAACGACTACTAGGCGAAGTTCAGAACTTAACTACTAGACGCCACCGCAGTCGGCTCTTGGCAACGAAGAGCGTTGTTTACATGCTTAACCTATCCAATCTAGCTTCACACAGGTGTAATTAGTGGAAGGTTCTTTAACATGCCATAAACCTATGACAAGGGACCGCCGGCTTTGCTTCCCCTCCGAAGGAAGGCATACTGAGGGATTCTTAACGCTCTTAAAAAATCCGACGGCATCGGCCGGGTTTGAACCCGCGACCTTGGGCATAGAAGCTCAGCATGCTACCGACTACGCCACCGAAGCCACCTTAGATGTTTTTTTGAAAATGCATATTTCAAGGGTTCATTGGACCTTTGCATATTCTGAACATAACAGCATATTTTAGCATATAATAGTAATATCGTATGACCTCGGATGCCGGGTGGAAGCTTTGTTATTTGACACCCAAAGGGTAGCCTGCAAGTCGAATTTCGTTGTTCCTTGAAGCACTATGAAAGTCAAGGAGGTTAGATCTAAGCTCCTTGGACACCATAGCCCTTTCTAGAAGAGAAATGAGGAACTTTTTGTTGGCAGAAACTCTCGAGATTACTTTTGCCATTCAAAACACGGCCTACTGAATTCAAATGGGTTCTTTGACATGCCAACATCGTATGACACGTGTGTCTGTGATTTTTGCCGCCTTTCAAAAATCACTTATCACGGCCAGGAGCGTACCTGCAAGCTTGGGGTTAGTAGACCGTCACGTTAACCACTCACCCACCGTAGCAAGTAATTTTAGCATATACAGTTGAAATTAAGTATAATTTAAAACATCTTGAACAACAAA